>JBAJHW010000008.1:17826863-18426863 GCA_037013535.1 Intellagama lesueurii
CCACGACAATCAGATTTGCAAATTCAGTTCTAACAACCAGTCATAAAAAAACCCCAGCATAATATCATAGTCCAGAATCCTATCACTTATGTCTGCTGACATAAGTTAAATGGCATAAATGGCATCAGCAAATGCTGCTAACTAAGAAGTTGAAACCTTCATTGTGTGCTAAGGACACGACTAGCACAAAAAGGAATATAGGCATTGATTTCTTAATTTTCAGCAATTTGGCACTGATTTATGCCATTTGACTTAATTTGGAATGTACAAACAACAGGATTTTGACCATAGAATCATGCTATGGTAGAATCAGAAGGGATCTAAAGGGCTGAAGAGTCCAATGCCCCTGAGAAAATTTCAAAGGTTGAAGTTGATGAGCATGAAATTACTGCAATGCTTCCTGGGGTAGTAATCTCATTGAGCTTTGTCATCTATAGAGGGTGTCTCCTGGATGCATGGCAGCAGCTTCCTACCAGGAACCACTGCAGCAGAAAATAAGACCTTGAAGATGACCTAGAAGGAAGCTTCCAGGTGAGTGAAATAAAGATGCCTGCAGGGCTGGAACTCCCAGAATCCTGCCTAGGGAATTCTTGAAGAATTCTGAGATTTATAGTCCAAAACAAACAAACAAACAAAAAAACAGAGAGAGAGAAAAGAATGGCACATACCTAGAAATGACCCACATGAGAAAGAATGGAGTTAAGTCAAGTAACCTGAGAAGCCTCTCTCACAAATCTATCCCTCATAGGTATCCACTCTGACACAGTGAATGACTGCAACAGAGGGACTTTTTGAGCCCTGTTGTATTTCCTGTGGCTTCCCCATCACTGATTTATGCAAACCTTTACAATTAGTATATCTTCTCAGTGAAGATGTTCTCTCTGTACCTGGATGGCTGCATGGGGATAGTCTGGGTTGACCCCACAGCACATGGGAAAGGAGCATTTAACCGTTCTGTCCTTGACCTTCAACAATTCTCCTTCTCTTGCTTTCTTTCCCTCTTTCTATCACACACACGCACAGTCAGCAACTTAGAATTTTGGCAAGCACCAATGGGATCTTTCTTTCTTAATCTGTGTGTTCCATGTTGTCAAGTTGGAACTGACATATAGTGATCCTAGTAGGGCTTTCAAGGTGAGATATTTGAAGAGTGGTTTTACCAGTTCCATTCCCCCAGTGAGTTTCCATGGCTGAGCAGGGATTCAAACCCTGTTCTCCAGGGTCCTAGTCCATCACTCTATCTGCTACACCACACTGGGAACCACTTCTTTATTACTAATTTGGAGTAAAGGGACAGTTTGGGAAGAGAGCAGATGGGGAAAAGAATTCTTAAAATGCCCCTCCGTAGAAGCGATGGTCCTGATCCAACAACAAACAAAATAACACAATATGGTCAGTATTCTGTTGGAACAAAACTGCATAAAGAACTTTGTGTTCCACATCCAGTTTTTCTTCAAACACTGCTCATACAAGGGCATCCAGTAATTCCTTACAGAAATGTAAAACCCCGTTGTTTGCAATAAGAAATCTTTGACTTCCTTTAACTGCAGGCCAGAGATCCATGGACAAACAGGTCCCTTATATTCCATGTTTTTAAACCAGATCTGACCATATATAATATATAATAGGGACGTGGTGGCGCTGCGGGTTAAACCGCAGAAGCCTTTGTGCTGCAAGGTCAGAAGACCAGCAGTCGTAAGATCGAATCCACGCGACAGAGTGAGCTCCTGTCGCTTGTCCCAGTTCCTGCCAACCTAGCAGTTCGAAAGCATGCAAATGCAAGTAGATAAATAGGTACCACCTTGGTGGGAAGGTAACGGCGTTCCGTGTCTAGTCGCGCTGGCCACATGACCACGGAAACTGTCTACGGACAAACGCTGGCTCTATGGCTTGGAGACGGGGATGAGCACTGTGTCCTAGAGTCGGACACGACTGGACTAAATGTCAAGGGGAACCTTTACCTTTACCTTTTACGACCATATATATTTAATATATTCTAGAAATTGTTTTAATAGTCTTCTCATAGTCATGTAATTCTGTCATTTATAAATGTCTATTTTCTTTGCCCAGCAATACTTTTTGTTAAAAAGTTCCTGTCTTCAGAGAAAGTATCAGGGAAATGATGGGGATATGAATATACAGTTCTTTTTTACATGGAGATGAATGGCTGACCCCCCAGAAGTATACATATTGAGCTATGGTCAGTAGGACAAAGGCAATGATGAATGGAGACACCAACAACCAACAATCCAGGTGTCGTATGTGACAGGGTTTGACAGATTACTTCAGCATGATCGTCAAAGTGAAAGAAAACAAAGCATCATTCTCTTATGTGGAAGGGCAAAATGTGTGAGAGGAAATGACAGAATGGGGAACTACTTATTAATTTTATGGGTATATTTATCATTACCACCACCACCATCATTATTAATGACAAAATAGATGAAAACTGATTTTTTTTCAGACTTGAAAACTATCAATGAAAAATGATCAGAATCTGTGAAATATAAAAGAAATGGGTTCTCTGGCACCTGACTGTCATGATCCAGCACAGAATTAAATGTGCTTAAACTCACAGATTCAAATGTTGCTTCATGATTAGTATGTGGCATTTGTAGTGGTGATGTGGCAACCATTGGTTCAGCTTCCATTGTACTCTAATTCCACAATTTCACACCAACTACCTCTGAAAATTCAGTCTTCAAACTTTTGCAATCCATTTTTCAAAAAAGTGTAGTCATAAAATGCAGGTTACAGAAAGTGGTTACAAAAATAAAGTGTTTGGGGAGATAGATAGATAGATAGATAGATAGATAGATAGATAGATAGATAGATAGATAGATAGATAGATAGATAGATAGATAGATAGATAGATAGATAGATAGATAGATAGATAGATAGATAGATTCTCCTTAGGAAAATTTAATCTAAATTTTCTTCTTCTAAGAATTCAGAAATGGTTGTTAGTGGTTGCAATACATGTCTAGATTTTCCTTCAACAATTTAGCCGATCGGAAAGGCTCATATCAGGAAACTGTATTCTAGCGTTTTTCCTCCATCGGTCTCTAGTTTTAACTATCAGACTGTACAATACAATGTTGTTATGTGCTGTCAAGACATCAAACTAGTGACATTGTCTCCAGCCAAGATTGTTCATGATTGTTCAGGTGTTTTTGTTGCAGATTTGAATAATTCATCCCAGTGTTTGCAATCCACACATGGGAAGGGTCTATTTTGCTTGCACGTACTAGGATATTCTGGGTTGTCCAGGTACTACATGTCTACACACATTTAGAACTGCTCCTTTAGATCTCATTTGCAAAACTGTCATTCTTTCTGTCACCCTCTCCTCACCTACTTATAGCAAAGTCTTCTCTTCTCTCTTTGGTTTCCCTATCCACAGAATACGGAGGGGTAGAGATTGGCAGGCAGAAAAATGTTGACAAGGAGATATAATCCAATGACACACACTGACATAGATCAGTACATAACAAAGCTGTGCTAGGGTTCAAATGAGCAGATGCTGCTTGTGACAAATTAAAGCAAAGCAGAACTAAAATACATCACCATCTGGCGGTGGTAAAAAACACACAGACAGAAATCAAGGGCCACTTTAACTCTGTTAACAATACTTCCAGTCCTGCATTGTATGGATACTGGAATGTACTCCCAGTATCCTTGGACTCAAGGAAAGATGAACAAATGTTAACTGTAGCTGGGCTCAAAGTTTCAAAATCTGATGCAGGCCTGGGATGGGGTGAAAAAGCCAGATGATTACAAGAAATGCAAAGAAAAAGAGGTGGAAATTTTCATTTTTCTGAGTCTCATAATTTAGTGCATACAGAAATTGGAGTTCATTTAGTTAGCCATGGTTGGACTTCTCCTTTCTAACTGTATCTAATTATCTTTGAACCATCTTTGAAGACAGCGGCCATCACCACATCTGGGGCAATGAATTCCTTGTATTAATTGCTCACTTGTTTGAACTAATTCAAGGACTTCCTTAATCCAATTCACATTTTATTTTACAGAATATGTCAAGGGGAATGCCACTGACAGTTAAAGACCTATTTTTAAGTGTGAAGGCTTAATGACAGTCCATATGGAAGAGAGACCCCAACAGACTTTCTGATTCAATTCAAGCATATACTATTTTCATCAGTTGCACCCAGTTTTCAGAGAACTGTGTTATTTTGTTTGGATACAGGAGGAAATGTTTAATTCTACACTCTGCATTCCAGCAGGAAGTGAACATGAAAACCAGAACAAATAAGCATGGAATTTGTTTGTTTGTTTGTTTTACCCCACCTTTCTCCTAAAATGGACTCAAGGCAGCTTTACACGCTGGACCAGGAGCTACACTTCAAAGCAGTTTTGTCTCAACTTCTGTATGCAGTCACAAGACATCCGGGGGCCAGAAGGTGTCATCTTTGCATTAAGGAACCTGAGAAAGAGCAATAATATGTTTGTGTTATGAGCCAAAATGCTGTTTCCCATGAAGAAATGGTGTTGGGCTTTCAGCAATTTCCAGTGTGATGAGAACGCTCTTATCAAACCACAGGGCCTGAAGCAATCTTACAGTGGTTTTCTGACCACAAAGATAAAGGAGCTTAAAAGGCCAAACAGCTAAAGAGCAAGTTATTGCCACGTTCACTCATAAATACTGAATTTCGTCTGTAATATACCATCAGTCACCTTGTTGTGTGCTGGAAAGCCAACTGTTCAACACTCTGGCCTTTCCTTTGGGACCTCTGTGGCACTGTTAAATACACTCAGCCTTCTTTATCTAGAGCTTAGTACCATTTTAATAGCTCAAGCGATCCAGCAGTTCCCCTGATGAGAACATCTTTATATCTGTTCTCAGCTTTGGCCAATTTAGGCATCAATAGGACTAGTAAAAAATGTGGGGGGTAGAAGGATAAAGGATAAGAATGTGATCATAGCAGATAATGGGATTTTGGGAACCTGTTCTTCCTAGCTCAACTTTTCTGCAACGAGAATGGCAACAAACACAGTATATCCAGTAGAATTGAAACTGCTCTG
This sequence comes from Intellagama lesueurii, assembly GCA_037013535.1. Taxonomy (NCBI): domain Eukaryota; kingdom Metazoa; phylum Chordata; class Lepidosauria; order Squamata; family Agamidae; genus Intellagama; species Intellagama lesueurii. The sequence continues at coordinate 17,831,907 of JBAJHW010000008.1, forward strand.
GATATACCACTCAAATGCAGAAAAATGTCAAATATCATATTGTGAGTACATAGACCTGAATCTAATCTGTCCCAACTAGAGTAGAACCATTGAACACATTGATAGATTGCAAGTCAAATTAGATTCAATGGGACTAGACACTGGATTTAGGCTGTTGTATGAATGTACTGAGAATGCAGCTCAGACCTGTAAGTAAAAAGGGTTAGCAAGGCTTTAAACCAGGGTGCCAACATGTAAAGGATATAAAACAGTTTTTCTAAAAGCAGATATGAATGAATGAAAGCAAAGGCACAAACGTAGATGATAATACATTGCATTTAGCAATGGAAGACTGGAAATCCACCAGTCCAAAGTCCAAAAAAGAAAAAAAAATCCCCACTAAAACTTTTCTTAAAGGAAAAAAAATGAAAGAATCCAAGATGGAGGAACAGCAGGCAAGGACGAAACAGAAGAAACCACAGAAGAGGAGGCTCAGCATAGAACAATACCGCTATGTTGCTCAAATTAAAGCTTTTGTGTTTCCTTTTTCACTGTAACCTTTCTTTCACCCTTGTCTGTCAAACTGAGCAAATTTTTATCCAATAGTACAGACGAGAGGGCTGTCCTCAACCAATCAGAACATTCAAGAGGAAGGGGATATTTTGAACTTTAGAGGGGCATAGGAGCCAATGAGAAATACTCTTTTAAATTCGGTTGTGCTTTGTAGGTGGGATTATTGAGTGTTGCCTGTGCCCTCCATCTTTGCCAGCTGTTGCTGCTATTGTCAGTTAGTCTTTCTGTGCCAGAATACCTCCATGGTATTTTTTTTTAAATTCCCTTTGATTTCTTCGGAAATGTTTCCCTTTGGGGGGTGGTGTCTCCCCCCCTTCTTTTCCTTCTATTTTATTTTTTGGGGGTAGAGGCTGCTCACCCTGTTTGATTGACTATTATTATTATTATTTGTTAACTTACTGTGTAAGTGTACCATCAAAGCTCTATGTTTTGGGGGACTTTTGGGGGGACTTTTAAATGGTTTCTACAGGGGGAGGTGTGGGTTGAGGGGTGGATTTTGTAACTGTGCCAATGTGCCACTGGGGTGCATGGGCATTTCCCTCTTGTTCTTGCTGTTCTGTTTGGTTGCTTTGCTGACCATGTTTCTCTGTGTGCCAGGGAGCCAGTATCTGTCTGTCTGTCTGTCTGTCTGCATCTTTGCCTTTTTTCTATTATGCTACCTGGGCCTGGAGGATCTCTGTTCTGTTGCATAGATAGCACTGAACCCAGACTGTTGTCTTTTTCTTTTCTAATTTTTGAGTATTTTAGTGTTGTTGTTTTTCTATTGCATAGTGGGTGAGTGAGGGTTTTTTTGTTTTTTTTCATAGACCTTACGACAATTTGTTTTTCTCATGTACTGTTGCCTACTTTTGGAGTAGATTCATTCTCTACTGCCTTGCCTATGCTTTTTTGGAATAGTTTTAAAGGGTTATTTAGGACTCCTAAAGTGCCAAAAATCACAAAGGCAAAAATACAAAATGAATGACCCAGAAGATGTTTTTCAAATAGGTGAAAAAATATGAAAATAAAAGACTGGGAAAGAGGAACCCCTGAAAGAACACAAACAAAAGAAACAGAACATTTTCACCATGCATCTGGAAGGCTTTTCAGTTTAGGGAAAGAAAAAAAAAGTCCAGCAGGGGTAACGTAGAGTTGTATACTTTTTATTTTTCATTTGGAAGATGGTTGGTTTCTCTTACAAGTAGGCCCACCACCATGACTCCCCACTCTTAGAGAAAGGGATATGTTGGAGACTAAGGGGAGAAAAAAGGAAACAGGAGACTGGTGCTCGAAGAGTTAGATTCAGGGTGAAAAGTTTATCACCTATACAACATGTGTAATAAAGGAGCACACAGAGAATCATAAACTGGCCTCAACTCACCTATGTCTTTCTGAAGGGCATTTATGATGGCCCATGATGTCTGCCTACCCATGGAGAGTACAGGGATGGCCACATGCACACAACATACCATATTTTTCCATTTATAAGATGCCCCCCCTCCACTTTACTAACCCAAAATTAAGAAAACGTACCTTTCAGTATTCAGCCTCTAGGCTCAGAAGGCTCAGTCGTTACAAGTCCCTGTTGAATCTGAGCCTACAGGCTCCAACTGCAACGAGGTGTGCTCCAATTGGTTTGTTCAGCATCAGCTGACATCAGTTTCATAAGGCTCGTGATTGGAGGAAGCTAAGTCTTTTGACAGTAGGAAGCTAATCCTCGTGATTGAAGGAAGCCTGTTTGCAGAGGCAAGGTATGGGCCATTTTATTCTCTCCTCGGCTTACTTCTGTGTATAAGACACCCCTCAATTTTTAGTGTAATGATTTTAGGAAAAAGTAGTGTCTTATACATGGAAAAAATATGGTATTCAGACTATATCAGTCCAATTTGCAGTAACAAAATTAGAGAGCTTTAGAAAGGTATTAGGCATTGGAAATGACTCTTGCTCTTGAATGTTGTTGCCCTAAATTCCAAAGACTGTGGATAAAGCAATGCTGGGTCAAGTAAGACTTTGGTTTGATCCAGCAGGGATCTTCTTAGGCACCGCCAGTAGTAAGTGTAGATAGTATCTATGAGCAGGTAGTTGTGTTAACTGTGAGTACACTCTGAGTCAGGACACAAATATAGCAGGCAGACATGGTCCTTTTTTTTGCACCCTCTTCGTCCATAATGTGAATTTTATTTGCTATTTTCTTTGGAAAAACATCTTACTTAACCCCAGCAATGATCAGAAATAAACTTACAATTTTCATTGAATGTTCTCTCTCAATACTCTCATACTCCCAATACTGTTGTTCCTATTATAGGGATGGGGAAACAGACCCAGGAATAGTGGACTTACAATGTCACATGCTTTCAGATGGTGAATCACATCTACTGATTTCACTCTCATGTAAAGATATGGGGAAATGCATCTCTAATGTCCTAGTAATAATCTTTTGAAAGGCTCCATTAGTCAAGGGCATCGTGAACCTATGATTTCTTTATGCAATGGTGCATTCTGAAGAAATGTTCACATTGGAAAATATTTTCAGTTGACCTTTGGAATAGGATTCAGTTTCATGCTTGAGGTAAGATTTAATCAACAGGCATATCAGAAAAGCAAAGCAAATGCTGTTTATCTGTTTATTCGCTTATTTATTTTACTGTATTGTTACGCATTATGGTTGGTGGATATAATGGGCTTAGTAAAAGTTTTTTTTTTCCCCCATCCTTTTTATTTTTTGAAAAATGGAAGCTAAATATGTTTAATGCAGTTTACATGATTCAAAAATATGTTTTGGAATCAAATCTAAGCATTAGCGTATTTTCCATAAATTTTATGCTAGGCCTCTTCTGTTCCCAATGAAAACATTTGAATGCCCTGCTTAACAGAATGCACTGTTTACCATACCATGAATGACTGCATCATTCATCATTATTAAACTAAAACAGGTTTTTATTTCACCAGAAGTTCTGAGGAACACATCAGCAATAACGGATATCTGACCTCCCTCAAATTAGTTTAAAGGTAATCATGTTTTCATGAATTGGTAAAGCTATTGCTTTCTTATTTCTTCTTTAGCATCATAATCAGAAACAAGGATGTGAAGAAATCTCATGCAGTGAGACAGCCCATCAAGTCGTTACGAGAATTCTCTCTTCCAGAATGAGAACAGGAACAATTTGTCGTTCAGCAGTTTGTGCAACTTGAGAAGAATATATTTAGAGTTTTTCTCATCTTTGTCAAGTTACCCAGATATACAGCAAGAACAAAAGGCAGACTGATTACTTTCAAGCAACCCGTTTAATGCTTCTGTTTTTCAATATTACGCATAAGAAGGCAACAGTTAATTTTGCACATTTCTAGGAATATTTTAAAAAAACTGTTTTGCAAATGTGCGGATTACTTCCAATTTTAAAAAGAATCTTGCTATGTCACAGGTGAGGAATTTTTCCCCTTTCTCATTTGGTTAGGAAGAACATGACATGCAAGGATTTACATGTGCAAAAATCAATAAGAGATTCTATAAATAAATGGTGATTAATATTGAGTATTGTACAATTTAATATTGTAGTTGTAGTCATAAGATCATAACAATCAGTCAAAGACTGATGAAGGGAAACCTTCTATTGGAATGCTCACACATTTTGTTCAACTGAAGGATTTAGAACAATTAAACTGGAATGCACCTTATGAACAAATCTCTATTTTTAAAACTTCTCCAAATGATCTTGGAATTGTTGTAGAGAAGAAGCTGAATATGAGCCAACAGTGCAGTGTGACTACAAAAAAGGTCAATGCTATTTCTGCATTAACATAAATATAGTCTCAAAATCCCACGAAATACTAGTCCTCCTCTATTCGGCATTGGTTAGGCGTCATCTTGGGTACTGTGTCCAGTTTTGGACACCGCACTTCAAGAAGGATGCCGACAAACTGGAGAAATTTCAAAGGAGAGCAACAAGGATGATCAGGGGACTGGAAATCAAGCCCTATGAGGAAAGAATGGAAGAATTGGGCATATTTGCCTTGAGAAAAGAAGACTGAGGGGAGAGATGATAACACTTTTCAAATAATTGAGAGCCTGTTATACAGAGGAGGGGCAAAATATGCTCTCGATCATCCCAGAGTGCACAACACATAAGAATGGGCTCAGATTACAGGAAACTGGATTTAGGCTTAGTAACAGGAAAAACCTCTTAACTTTTAGAGCAATATGACAGTGGAACCAATGACCTCAGGAGCTGGTGAACACTCCAACTTTGGAGGCATTCAAGAGAAAATTGAACAACCATCGGTCAGATCTGCTTTGAATTGCATTCCTGCATTGAGCAGGGGCTTGACCTTATAGGCCCCTTACAACTCAATTATTCTGTGATTTTATGATTCTATATCTGGACAACCCTATAAAGGGTTGCCATAAGTCAGAACTGACTCTACAACACGTTGCTGTTGTTAATTAATACTTACTGACATTGACTAAATCATGTTCTTGTGCATTTTAGAAATTCATGCACCATTTTTGTGACTCTCTCAAATGGGGTACCTGTTTTCAAACACCTGCCCCCAGGTAGGAGGATATGTATGGATTTCTCTTTCATCAGGGAAATCCATTTATTTAAAAGTAAGTAAATAAGTAAATAAATACTTATATGTCAATTACTGTGCCCTCCTCTACATTGTGCTAGGTGTAGTTCTCTGTGTTGATTTCAGAACCCAATATAATTGTGAAATACTGCTGAGAAATATAACTCTTGCCAACTTTCCAAGCCAGGTGGAAAATGTCAGAGTGAACAGTAACACAGTGAATTCTTTCTGCAGCCCTGGATTAGAAAATGAAAGTGGGTTTTAAAAGTATCTCAAGTCTTTGAAGGGATGCTCACCATCTATGAAATGAACCGATTGGGTGAGTTTTAAAAGGATTATACCAATGATTACACTGAAATGACACTGCCAGTTAGAGACAGACTTGTAATACCTTGGAGGTTTACGAAAAGGCAGCGGAGAGATGGAAAGTTGTTTAAGCACTAAAGGGCAGAAATTTTTCAGCATGAGCTGGTGAAAGTCAAGATTTCTATAAAGTTTGGAACCACCTACCAATTGCCAATGTGGATGAGGTAGCAAGGAGATTGTAGAGTGCAGTACATTACTTTCCTCTTTCTTTCTCTTAAGCAATATTATGTACATCTCATTTTTTTAATACTAGACATGTCAAAGGATGGTAGCTTCTATATTATTGACGCATAAACAAAATTGGATGACAATAACATCATGAACTGCTGGATTCAGATGGGCTTTTGATTCTCCACTGGACTTGATAATCCATAGGGTCCCTTCCAGCTCTGCAGTTCTAAAATGATGATGATGTGTTTGTGTTCTGTGCCATCAAGTTGGAACCGACTTATTGCAACCCTAATAGGGGTTTCAAGGCATGTGAGATATTTAAGGAGTGGCTTTACCCGTTCCACTCCCTCAGTGAGTTTCCAATGACATCATCACACAACAGTAATAATGGGGAAATAGATGACGGTATAAATCCTCGGACTGGGGATTTCAGTCTTCATTCTAAGAGGTCTAACCCAAGATGGCCAGTTATTGGGGATCTTTAGCTGTGGTTTTATTTGGCCTCCACTTGCATGAACTGTAGCCAGCTTCTGATGCACAGACTACAGATTTGGTAGACAGATATTTATACAAACATGAGGTGGAAGAGAGTATGCATGTACACACAGCTCTGTGCCAACACCCCCCACACACACCTCCCAGTGGTTTTGCTAAGAAGTATGGTGTCAAGGGTGTGCAGATTTTTTTGCTCCAGCAGAACTCTAGTCTCACTGAGCTGCCAGGAGCAAAATTCTTCTGAGAAACAAATTAGGTCTTCCTTTAATGTTCTTTGCTGGCTTGTCTCTTTGCCTTCTTCAAACTTCACGTTTTCTTGCCAAATATAATGAAAACCTATGCCATGCAATATACATGAAGAGACAATGACATTAAAATGCCACCAACAAACCAGGAAACATAAGACTGAAACCATAGCCTAGTAGTGTTCTTGCATAAATCCATAAATCCATTTAGTAGGATTTCAGTGGTGCTGACAGAGAAAAACTCTACATGCATGGAGCTTCGGGTATTTAAAGCTATATGATAGATTGCATTGTGGTATATAAGGAGAAACAGAAGCATACTTGCATTCTCCCAAATGTGAACTGCAAATTCGACCATTTCTGTATATGGAACCTATTTCACACTGTGTTTCCATTCTTTGTTTTTTTCATTATTTCTTCCCTCCCCCTGGGGAGAAAAATATCCAACCAAACAGCTTAGAGTTTAGAATATGTGCACTGTGTTGCTAAGATGATGAAATAATAAACAGATGCCCCAGACTTACATTTTCAGACATTCATTTCTTTTTCACCTCAGTGAGGATCTTGAAATGCCGAAGAGGAAAGAGCTTGTGAATCTAGCAGTCCAGTGCCTCTATTGAGGTTTTTAGGTGAGATTTGTGCAAATGCCATGAACAGTTGAGGGCAAATTGAGTCTAATCCACAGCTGAAGGCACGGGTAGTTGATAAAAAAGCAAGAGTCTTGAGTACTGAGTAGGCAGCGGAGAGTGAAATTAAATTTAAATCCACTAATTTAAGGAATTTATTGGTTTAGGTAGGCAAGCAGAAATAAGATGATTATCTAGGCTGAGATCCAGCTGTTGTCAGCAAACCAATCAGAAGTGTTTTACAACTAACTATTAGAGGATTATTCACAAATGCATCGGCACAGTTGCATTTCTCCTCACTTTATTTCTCTTGATAAGAAGCATGGGAATGTATGAACCAACCCCACTGAAAAATGCTGTAGCTATGGATGTGGCTAGGATATATAAAATATGATGCTTCATTCACAAATGAAAGTCATTAACTTATGCTGTAAGGATCAATGAATGTTGCTGAAAGTCTTAAAGAAGCCAACATAGATCTTTTAAGAACAGGGTTTAGAACAACTACACAGTGCCAGTGTGGGGGAAGGTCTTTGATGCTTTAATAATAGCAACAATAATTATTAGGGATGGGATTTTCAGATGATCTGGACTGCAAATGCCATAATTCTCCATTCTGTTGGGGGGGGGCTGACAAATACTTTACAAATACCTAAATGTGGTGCAACTTGGAAAAAGTCCTAACTGGTATGCTTAACTAGGCTTAGCTCTGCCCAACCTTCCTGTCCCTGTCCCAGTGCTATCTGGGAGTTTTCTTTCTGAGTAGTAGGCAAACCAACACTGGGAGATGGAGGGTGTAAACCTATATGCTGTTGAAAGGCACCAAAATATGTTAGATCTTTGGTCAGCAATCCTTCAAGTTCTAAATTGGTGAAATATTTTTTTTTCCTATCACAACTCGTATAGTATGGACACATTGCATCAAGTGGTTTGGGATGGAAGCATATCACAAGCCAACAAATTTGTTTTGATCCATTGCTAGCCCTATTTAATTTCTTTACAGGAGAGAATACAAAGGTGTTATACAGAAGTTATTAACATCTCTAACTTGCAGCAGCAAGACAAGGGTTGGCCTGTAAATGTAAAAATGGTCAAGATTTGTCTAAATAGCTGGAATAAACATGTATTGGACATAGCCCTTGCTGAAAGGAAAACACAAGAAATTCAAAGAGCTAATGAGCAAACAGATGCCAATGATTTTAATATAGTATGGCTCTCATTTTTATGCCACAGAAGGAAGATGGACAACCTCCAAGTTCACATAGAACGTTACGGAACAATGTATTAGGAAAATGTTCTTATATTTGTTTATTTCTTATTCCAAGATACATAGCTATATTGGCTAGTTGGGAATTATGTAATTAAAATGTGCCCCTCTTTCTGCTTCCTGGATTATGGGTAAATAATGCTTTCTGTGAAAAGCAGTTCAAAGACTTGTAGTAGAGCTGTTCATTCATATTTGGAAATACTCCAGACTTACCAAATAATGCCATATTCTGATAGTTCCGAATATATCCAGAACTGATAGTTCTGAATATCTGTAATAATAATTCCTGATATCCAGAGTCCCTTTTACTCTGATAGATTAAAAAAAACCCAAAAGGATAGGTTTCTTCTTGCTAGAGGAAGAAGTGAAAGTGATTTCTCAGGCATCCTGGAGTGATCTCTTGAGAAATGAAACATAAAGACACTCTGGCAGCAAGAGTAGTGGGGGCACAGAACTCAATGTATCCTGACTGGAGTTGCCATGGGCTTTTGCTGTTGGAGAATCAAATGCTGTTCTTTGGGTAGCATCTGCAGGCAGTATGAAATGTGGGTGTAACAGAAGAAGTAGACACTTGGAGAAGGCTGAAGGAATGCTGCCTGCACCCACTGCAGCAACTGCTATAGAAAGCAGAGGGAGAGGGAAAAGACAGCCGACAAACAAAATTTGTCACCCAGCTGCCTTATTTAGCACTGATACTATGAAAGGGCAGCAGGCAGCATACAGGGTATATGTGGTGCCTCTGCCAAGCAGGTGGCAGAGAAGCCTCTGGTTCAAGGTGGGGCAGATATGAACCCCAGACATATCCCAGTGATGTCTTTGTGCAATCCAGCCAGATCAAGGGCCCATTCTCCCAAAGCGCCGATGTGCCAGAGAAGGACTCAGGCTCACATTGTTAGCTTGAGCAAACAACAGTGCTGCTGCTTTTGTGGCTGGAGAATAGATGCATGAAATGTACCACACATGGCCTTCCATTTCCATACCATGCAGTTCCCTCACATTCAAGGACAGGTTCATCCCCAGCCCCCATTCCCAAGAAATATCTCTTGTAGAAAGCAGCATTGTGGTTGGTGGAAACTCATTTCAAGTACGTGGGGGAGGAGGGGACTGAGGGGAATCAGGAGAGCACTATTTGAGAATCATGTGACATTTAAATCAGCCCTAGCCCTCCAGGTGCACTTGTTCCACCTGTTGCTGGAACTAGTAATGAAGGTAAGTTAACAAACCTTGTTGAGAACATGCAGTCAAAACTGGAGCTTCCAAGAAGTCAGGAAGTATTTTCAACAATGTACAACAGCTTTTCATTTTTCTAAAAAACGTTGTGCATTGCTTATACTGGTAATAAACAAATGTTCAAACACAATGGGACAAGGCTTGTTTTATAAATACAGTTGGTTTTATGCTGTAAATGAATAAAAAATATAGGCTCAAATTACACAGAGCAAATGCTTATGTTTATTTACAAAAAACTATAATGCACTTTGTAAAAATACATTAATAACTTAGAAGCATCATATGTTTGCAATCTGTCAAGAATTATACTTGCTCAGTCTTCTCAAAAGCCACATTAAATTGTCATAATATAGTACATAATTAACCTAAGTAAGGCTGACTGGGTCTTTAGGTCACACTTGATGTCTCAATAAATTTTAGAGATTTTGTATCCAGAAATGTTAGTGGAATGGTGATACCATTTGCAATCAGTACACGAATGTCTGTCTTAAATCAGAATGCAAAACCTTCCAGCCAAGGGTGTGATAATCCAGTGCCTTGTTCTATAAGAATCTATTTGCAATTCTGTAACAGAAGGTTTAAACCCTCCAAAAAAGAAAGATGATGTATTTCAAATGCAAAATGCACTTACAACTGGTATGAAACTTTTCTTGAGTCATCCAATCAAAATTTTGGAGTGTTTTCCCTCCCGTTGCCTTAGTAATGCTGCATATGTAAGTTCACCTTCTGGATGTTTTCTATTAATGGGACCAAATGCATGTTCTCAAAATCTCTGTAGTTTGCTACAGAACTTTGAAATCTCCCAGGCAGCAAGAAGCTCAAGACAGTGAAGTAATATTACAAAGAGTAATATTATTAGATCCTAGAGTCAAGCATAAGGTGAAAGCAGCTCTTTCACATGGTAATGCTCCTAATCAAACTAACTGAATGGGCAATGGAGTATGACATTGGTAGGCTATTAGGTCAATCCTACTGACTGTTGCTATGGCATCTACATTCTTTCCATCAAATCTAGAGGGCTGTGCTGTCAAAAAGATTCTCATTTTTATTTTGCATGCACCAGCATCTACGCATGGCTGGAACACAAAGTGAGAATGGCAAGAGGGCAGGAGATGTCAATCTAGACTCGTAACAGAATGTCACTAACAAAAGAATATGGGCAGTTGATTTACAAGAAAACCCATATAAAATGGGGATGTTTGCAATAAAAATGGAGCAAAAGTGCCACTAATATTGGGTGCAGTGTAAATCCACCATGTTGTCAAATGATCATCCAAAACTAGTGATACAAGAAATCCTATGTCTTTGGGTTATGTGCTTCTTGGTTTTATTTTTGTTCTCCATTTAACCAAAAAGCTCACTGTTGCATTTCAGAATCACAACAACCTTGTATGGTAGCTTTTTCTTGTTGTTGTTCTGTGCTGTCAAGTCAGAACTGACTAGTAACATTAGTGACCCTAACAGGGCTTCCAAGGTATGTGAGATATTTAAGGAGTGGTTTTACCAGTTCCACTCCCACAGTGAGCTTCCATGGCTAAGTCAGGATTCAAACTCTGGCCTCCAGGCTCCTAGTCCATCACTCTATACTCAGAGTGAAAAAAAAAAAACATAAATAGTCACAGAATAAGTTCCATAGTTGAGTAGAAATTTAACCCTAGGATTGTCATATATAAACAAACTATTCCACTGACTACACAACATTATTGTTCTGAACCTGTGATTGTCAAATCTGCCAGTTTCACTTTCTTCCACAATAATGTTCTTGAAATCTTAAATTATTTCCATGCGATACATGAAGATGTTTGAGATCTCTGACAATCATTTCAAATATGAACTGAAATCACCCCATATTTGTACTGGTGAAATCCAATAGGCACAGCGGTCCATATCAAGTAGAAATAGATTTTGAAACACTCAAAGATTGAGATATAAATGGCATGTGTAAGTCAGCATAATGAACAAGGTTTAATATGCAAGGATTCAGACCAGATACTGAACAGTAAATAGGTCTGGAGCCAGACAGAGCCATGCTCGTAAGTAGAGATGGGCACGTTTGCTGGTTTGTGCCAGTTCATTTTTCAGCCAAACAGGTTTTCAGCGCTTCCCAGCCCTGTATTCTCCAGCAGGTGCCCCCTCAGAGGCAGTGCCCAGAGAAGGCAGGGCAGGGAAACCAGGGCACTGCCTCTCAGTGGGTGCCCGCTGGCGGCTGCAGCGCTGGGAAACACCAAATACCTGTTCAGCTGAAAAACACACCAGCATGAACCTCCAAACCAGCTGTTTGTGTCCGTCTCTATTCATAAGAGATCCACAGAAATCACTGTGACTTACATTAGTCATGATTGATATCAAGGGGCTACCATCGTCTGGATCAAACCCAGTTATTCTTTTTTTAGCTGAAATACTGTGCATTTAACTTTTTTCAGTATTTCTCATAATCAGACTTGAAATAACTGACTCACTTTCTAGAGAACTGTTGCTTATTTTTCAGCTTGAAACGCTGACAAAATCGAGGAAAATAATCTCAGAAAACAAGAGCATTTTCCTTCAGCTGCTGTGGCCTTTTGTCCTTTTTTTTTTCTTCATAGATACAATGTGGGTCACAAAAACCGCATCACACTGACAGTTGTTCCTTGGGGAGTTTAGAACTGTCTTATTCACACACACACACACACACACACCACCTTTCCTCTAGGAATTTGGCAAGCATTTGTCTTGGGAAATGTACGTTTCTGTATTGGATGAAAATTGCTATCAGTATGGGATGCAGATTGAGTTTAATTTCACCTTCCCATTTATTTTCCTAATGCTTGCGGTGTTGTTATCACTCACAGCACTTCTCAGAATCCTGCAGGTAAAGAGGATATAAAAGAAGGCATGTTAAGGAATTAGTCATCAGATTCAAATATGAAGTTCTGTGCAAAGGATATTACATTTTTCTCCCTGAGAGATGATTTATAAAGAAATTTAGCACTCAGCAGGACATATGAGGTACCTGTCATTTCCTTCCCTCCTTTTGTGAGTCAGATATGTTTGCTGCTTTATATTCTGAAGAAGAAAAACAATAACACATCCAATTTGTCAACTTCTGTAACTTCTGCATAAAGTGTGAACGTCTTAATTTCAGTGATCCCAGATGGATGGGCAAATGAATTTTATTCCTGTGGATCTTTCTGGATAGAAGCTGGGAAGCCTCTGGTACAAAAAAATTCTACATATCAAGAAGATATGTAGTTGCCTTATATCATGTCAGGCCAATGGTTTGTCTAGCCCAGACATGGACTAGAATTGTAATGCTGGAAGGGAACCCAGGAGTTATTGTAATCCTCTATGAAATATTGGTTCAGTCCAAAGGGGTGGGACTAAAAAAGAGAAGGGCTGTAAGTAAGAGGTTGGAATCTTAGTCAGAATGGGAGAGCTGGAGAGGTTGCAGCTGCTGTTGCCAGTTGGACTACTAAGGCCCTTGTCAACTTGGCTTAGGTATACTTCTTACATGTTTGTGTTGGAGGGGTGAATCTGCATAGTGAAGTCATGAATTACTTATATACAATTGTACTGATATTTTATTTTAGGGTTTTGAAGATTCTCCTGTGTTATGGATACTCAACCCAGCTGAGAAAAATATGTTGGACTTTTTTCTGACTTTGAAATAAAAGGGACGCTTGAACTTTGCGCATTCTTCAAGCAACCTCTGTATTAGTGTTGTTGCCAAGGGCTTGGGGGCACAGATGTTGTTGGCATAATTGTTCCTGTTTTCTGTTACGTGAATGAAAACAAGAAGAGATTTATTTTGTGAAATTGAGTTTGCAAGATGTGTCAATAGTAGGCAAATAGCCCCATAGAATTTAAAAGTATTATATTATCATATGCAAATCCTTGTCCAAACAGAAACATCACACCTAAGGAATCTCTGATGGTATCCAGGGTTCTAAGCAGAAGATTCCCTAGCTTGATGCAATGTATGCCTTGCCATGTCGGTGGGATCAGCAACCAATTGGCACAGCTCCATGGGAGTCATGGTGGACATGAAATCGTGAGCTGCTCCTGACTGAGCAACTTCAGCATGAATGTTGAAGTCATCCAGAACCGTATGCCTTGATAGTCCAACACCACATAAGAGACTGACCTGGATGGCTGAGGGAGGCAGACTGTTGGGCAGACGTGTGGATGGCACACCACTGTCTCAACACTGTACTGGCTACCTGGCTTCAGCAAGCCCGCATTCAAAATTGGCTGACTGCTGGTTAATGGTTAATGAGACTGAATTTTACGAATTGCAGCCATGCCACCTCCCTGGCATTCCCCCGTGGCCTGCTGTACCATAAATTAGCTTTTTGGGCAGAGCTGAGTGAAACACCCTCCCTCCTCTTCTCTCCGTCAGGTCTCTGAAATGCAAGGTAAGTCAGGGCCTTCTTCTAGAATCAAATCATGGATGACTGAAGATTTTCCTGCAACTGGCTTAACATTAAAAAGCAGCATTGCTAGGCTGAAGTTTCTGCATATTGTATGTTGTCACCGTGTCCTCTTTGACTAGATTCAAATCTGAAAGAAGGAAAGCCCAGCCAATGGCCTGCCCTCCATTTCCTGTGATTGCCAGGCTGAAATCTCCCACCTTATATTCTCTTTCCAGTAATTACTTGAATAATGGCTCCTGCACTTTCCCCACCTTTACACTCTCCTAAAATCTCTTCCTGGCCTATTACTGCAGCAGTGAAGTCATCATCATCATCATCATCTTATCAAGCAAAATCCAAAGAAAGAAAACAAAACAAGACAAAAACAGGTGGCACCTTAAAGACTCTTATATTTTAATGTAAGCTTAAAATATAATAGTCTTTAAGGTACCGCCTGTTTTTTGGCTTTTTGTTTTGCTTTGCTTTGTTTCTTTGGATTTTGCCTGATATACTTGCACAGACTAACACGGCTACCTCTTCTAAAATAATAGAACTGCAAAGCTGGAAGGAACCCTATGGATCATCGAGTACCACCCCTGTAAGGAGGCACAGTGGGGAACCACTGGTTCCACAGCCAGGTACTTAAACCTCTGAGCTATCCAGCAATGCAAACCATCCCTCCTCAGTTCTTTTAAGCAGGGTGAGTAGTCCTCACCCTTATGAGCCTTCCTCAAAATGGGAACCCCCCACCTTTGGTGCCACCCCCTTCAGTGGGAGGCCTACTGCCTCAGCAGCCCAGCGTGTATTCTAGTCTCCGAAGTCCATTCAATTTGGCTGCAGAACATCTAATTAGCAGCAGCAGAATCACCCTGTTCCTGCAACACCCTGATGTGGAGGTTCCACAGCTGGAGTATTCTGGAAAAGAGCAGGGAGAAGATGACAAAAACACATGATGCATCTTGAGTTCAGCAAGACCTTTGCCAAGGTCCCCCATTGTATCATTGAGGCCAAGCTAGTGAATCATGGGCTAGGGAAGGCCATAAGTAGATTTCTAACTCTATCATGTGAAGAGTGCTTAGCGATGGTTTTTTGTACCAAACTGGAAGGGATAGCTAACTGGATCAAAACAAAGAAAAAAGTTCAAAATTTGGGCTGGAAAAAAATTAGATGCACAAATGAAGAATGGTTGACACCTGGCTGGGCAGTAGTATATAGAATCATAGAATAGCAAAGTTGGAAGGGGCCTACAAGGACATCAAGTCCAACCTCCTGCTCAATGCAGAGATACAAAATCAAAGGATATCTGCCAGGTGGTTGTCTAAGTTTCTCTTGAATGCCTCCAGTGTCGGAGCACTCACCACCTCTCAAGGTAATTGGTTCCACTTTCATACTGCTGTAACAGTCATGAAGTTTTTTTCCTGGTATTCAACTGAAATCTGGCTTCTTGTAACTTGTGCCCATTGTTGCCTGTCCTGCACTTGGAGATGATCGAGAACAGATCCTGCCCCTCCTCTGAATGATAGCCTTTCAAGTATTTGAAAAGTGATCATACCTCTGTCTTCTTTTCTCAAGGCTAATCATGTCCAATTCTTTCAGTCTTTCCTCATAGGGCTTGGTTTCAAGACTGCTGATCATCCTTGTTGCCCTCCTCTGAACTTGTTCCAATTTGTCAGCATCCTTTTTGATGTGTGGTGTCCAGAACTGGACACAACACTCAAGGTGAGGCCTAACCAGTGCCAAATAGAGGAGAACTAGTATTTCATGGGATTTTAAGAGTATATTTCTGTTAATGCAGCCTGAAATAGCATTGACCTTTTTTGTAGCCACATTGCACTCTTGACTCATATTCAGCTTGTGATCTACAACAATTCCAAGATCCTTCTCGCTTGTAGTATTGCTGAGCCAGGTATCCCCCATCTTGTAACTGTGCATTTGGTTTCTATATATTAAAAGGATCTAAAAGTTATAGTAGACCACAAGCTAAACTTGAGTTAACTGTATGATGTAGAAGGAGCAAGTATAATACTAGGTTGTGTCAAGATGTGAAATTTTAAATGTATAGAGTGTTAAATTAATTAAGTAGGGTATAGATAAAGCATTCCTGAAAATGAAAATATTTTAAAATTGAGGTTCTAAGTTTACTAAAAGTAACTGAAAAACTATCAGCCAGCTTCAGCTGAGTCTGGAAACAAGGTGACTAAACAATAACATTCTGGACAGTTGAATGTTTTTACAAGGGACTGAATTGAACTAATTGTTTCATAATATTTAAAACATAGTTTCAACACCTTGAAATCCATAGGCTCTGTGGTTGTCATACAAAAACAATAATGCTTATTGTCATGGTGCCGGTTTGCCAGATTCTGAGTTATAGAAGTCACATTTTACAGGGATGGTAAAAGCAATGGAAAGTCCTATTATTAAAATGTCTGCTGGTGCATCGGGACCCTGTGCTTGCAGGTCTAGCAAAAAATTAAATATTTAAAGTGCTGTCACTTGGAACATACAGAAAGTCTGTGTTCTACAAGCTCAAGAAAAAGAACTAATTGAGTCAAATTCCAAGAAAGGAGATTTTGCCTAAACATTGGAAAGAACTCTCTGACAGTACCAGCTGTTTGACAATGGAACGGATTACTTTAGAACATAGTAGATTCTCCTTCCTTGAAGCTTTTTGAACAGATGGTCGTCTGTCAGGGATGATTGAAGTGTGGTGTTTCTGGTCTGGCATTTGGATTTGGATCTGATAACTCTTGGGGCCCCTTCTGGCTCTACAATTCTACATTTCTTTGACTCAGAACATCATCTCACCACTGCTTGGTTGTGAAGGGTTTTAGAATATCATTATATTAAGTATTCTTCAAAGGATCTTTCCAGGTTTTGTTAAGTACTATGCCAACAATGGTAGGACCTCCCTACTGAGTCATACACTCTAGGAGGGTAAAGCTAAAGAGGAGGACTTACAAACAGCCCAGTGTGGGCTGCATATTTAGAGAAAAATTGAGATAAATTTAAGTCAGCTATATAATTTGTATCACATGGAACTTTAAAAGCACCCACATTAACCATTCTTCCTTAGTTATGTGTTTGCAAGGGCTCATGACTGGCTCTTGCTTTTGAAAAACTAGTTTATAACTTTTTGTTACGTTCTGTGGCGAAGAATAAGCAGGTGGAAACAATACTTTTCACTTAAACTCAGCTTGTGTTAATTTGGCTTCAACAATTTTTGGCGGGAGGAACATAAATACTAATGTTTCACAGGCAGAGCAAAGGGAAGCACTAAAGAGGGCTAGAAAATACAGTTTGAATGGGCTCCAACTTTTGTTATGGGAAGTAAATTGTCATTACCTCTGGGAAGCTCTTTGCTTATTTCCACTGCTGTGAGAATTCACATTTTGTGAACAAACACTGAGGTCCATTTCTGCCAAATTCTAGCATAGCGTTGCAGGTACTGTTTTCAACTTCAAAACTAGCAATTTTGAGTGGTTTTTAAACAGGCTCCTAAATTTCAATCCACCCACTCAAAATATGTGCCTGTGTGGTAAAGGCATGTTTTAAAACCCCCACATATATTGTACATTCTGAGAACAAGGAAGAAATAATGAAGAATTCTGCTGAAATGAGGGAGAATAGGAACCAAGGAGGGATCAGCCCCCTGCCCGGCAGAGTGACAGACCAAGTATTTTCCATATTTGAATTGTGGTGCTGGAGGAGACTCTTGAGAGTCCCCTGGACTGCAAAGAGAACAAACCTATCCATTTTGAAGGAAATCAACCCTGAGTGCTCACTGGAAGGACAGATCCTGAAGCTGAGGCTCCAATACTTTGGCCATCTCATGAGAAGAGAAGACTCCCTGGAAAAGACCCTGATGTTGGGAAAGTGTGAAGGCAAGAGGAGAAGGGGACGACAGAGGATGAGATGGTTGGACAGTGTCATCGAAGCGACCAACATGAATTTGACCGAACTCTGGGAGGCAGTGGAAGACAGGAGGGCCTGGCGTGCTCTGGTCCATGGGGTCATGAAGAGTTGGACACGACTTAATGACTAAACAACAACAAAGGTTTTTTGTTATATTTTGCAAATGTAGTTATATTTTGCTCTTTCGGATGGCTCTCACAAGTTGATTCCTCACCATACATAATTGTCAGAGAAGTCATTTCAGCCTGGTTAGGCTGAGACACTAACCTGTGGCAAGATGCTATGGGATCATATGGCTAGCACAACAGATAATAGTGAAAGCACTTTGAATTTTCATGAAAGTTGAGGATGCTGCTGAGGGCTGGGGACATTCTGGACCCACAGATCTCCCACACATTTTTCTTCACTTGAAAACAGGTGAACGTAGGGCCAGAACAGAAAGCCAGACACAAGCCTCTTAGCAGATAGGCAGACCGACAGACACCCTGCCCTCCTTCAGTGTCCAGGGGTGCAAATATTTGTGTCTCTTTTCCACATAGACAAAATCACTTTCCCCAGCCCCGGTCAATTGCGTGGGTAATAAGCAGGGTTTGCTGAACAAAGAAAAGTCCAATTTATATGGGAGGAGAGCGTGAAGAACGGTCATTCCTATATGCTTCTGGCAAGGTTTGACAATTTTGATGTATAGAGTGCTAAAATAATTGAAGGAAATTTAGAAAAGAAACCCTGACAATGTACATTGTGTTTAAAAAAAAAAGGAGGTTTGAACAGCTGTGTGCGAAAAGTCCCTGTGTGTGAAAAGTCACTAAAATCTCCATCCAAGACATCGCAGGGAAATCAAGGGCAATGTAAAGCAACATTGCCTTGCAAAAGTATCTCTTCCTTAACTAGCTGAAACTTGGACATGTAAAGAAATGATAAGAAGTACATAACATTAGGGGGAAAAGTCACAGAGCACAGAATTCCTAGAATTCTGAACTGTGAGTAGGGTAAATGGGTGCCCTCCCAAATTTGTTCAGCAGGGCTTTACAGTCCTGGCATTTTTTATCACATAGCAAGACTGTGCCTAAGTAAAATACTATGGAATCAGTTTGTTACTACAATAAGTGAAAGGGAAATGTAAACAGCTGAGAGAAATAGAAATATCAGGACGCAAGAGACACACACACACACTACACACAAAGACACGAACAACACAGATGCCAAGGAGTATCAGACATCATGTAGCAACAGCAGCACAGAGGTGGAACAGACAAGGAGAACCGGTTTTTCCTCCATAGATGCAAACTGGCAAATGGCAGTGGCTTGGGTGAGAAAACCTAACGCTTTTCATGATATGCTAAAAGGTTAAAGATTGCTCAAAGCTATAATGCTTTCAACTTTTTAATGGTATGTTTTAAGAAATATACTTTCTGATTTTTTATTGTGCCTCTGATAGGTTGTAAGTTCCTATATGTATGGATTGAAATATGACTTAAGTTATTGTCAGTAACCATTATAGCTAAAAGCTTACAACTGAAATATATTTTTCTGACTTAAGTTTACCCCTGCAATTTAATTTTAATCTTTATATATTCTAATCTTAAGCATTTTTGCCTACAGGTGTGTTTTTTTCTTCTTACATAGCTGTAAGAGTTTTGGATGTCTTTTATATGATTTAAGTATTTGCACCTATTGCTCTTTCATAGTTGTAAGATTGATTTCTATGTAATTGAAATGTGCTTGTAACATCTCAAAAAGTTACATGTTTTGAATAACTCTTGGATTTTTATACAGAAGCAATGTAGATGAATGGAGTTTATAAAATAGATAAGCTGATGTTACCTGGAATTACTCCAACAATGAAAATATGCATACTTTGATACCCAGATGAATTTGGATATAATTGGAAATGGTTATCTGGTTCAATTTGGAATTAAACCTTTCAGGGATAATCCTAGATGTGACAAACATAGACTTCTGATTCTTCCTAGAGATCCAAAATGGTCTGTGGGGCTCTTAACAAAATTGTCCAAGCATCAGACTTTCTGACCTGACACCTCCTCTCTCATATGGCAGCAGACATATTATATGGAGCAATCAGGAGCTTTGAACACCAGTGAAGGTCTGAAGGGACAGCATCATGAACGCTAGAATAACAATAATTGTGTGCTCTCAAATCAATTCTGACTTTTGGCAACACTTTTCGGGGTTTTCTAGATAAAGAATACTCAGAAGTGGTTTACCAATTCCTGCTTCTGGGACCTCCTTGTCTAAAGCCACACTGGGTGGCCCTTCTTGGATGCACAGGGGAGAAGTGAATTCCCAACTTTGGGCTCCAAAGCCAGATGCCTATCTCATTGAGCTTTCCAGCCAATCTGGGCTCTGTACAGTCTATGTGATCTGTAGACTGGTCAGCTATGGTCTGTGTCCAACACTCTGAATGCCAGTGATTCTCAAGGCACTGCTGAGCATGTGCATTTGTTATTATACTTCCATGCCCCATCAAGATTTTCTCTTTTATATGTAGATAACATCTGGTTATGCTTGACTAACTATGAGTGAAAGAAAACATTAAGGGGAAGTATATGGTTTTCCGAAGTGAAATTTCCCGTGAACTCAGAATGAAAAATAAAGTCTGTATTCACCTTGGAATGATCAACCACAAACCATAGGACAAACTCAAGAGCTAAGTCTTATTCTTGTAGATATTTTATGTGGAGTGTACAAAGCATATCACAGTAATCCTTCAAATACCTCTGCAAGTTTTAGCATGATTGGTCATATCTTACAAATAGGACTGGAAGCTGCTACTTGCATTTACCTCTCTAAGACCACTGACTGTTCCCAGATCTACAGAAAGAACTGATTCTAAGGAGTGCCTGCTTCCTGTTCTTAGCTACTGTACCACATCACGCCAATGTATGAGCAAGCTTCAGGTTTCACTTCGGGCTCAGGGAAAATAATTGTGGCAGGCACAGCTCCTTCAAATAGTATTTCATAGGACAGAAAGAGAAAAATGAATTTTTGAGCAATCCACGCTTTAGCAGAAGCTATCTGCTCCCTCAGCTCTGACAGGTAGTGAATGCTGTGGGTCAAAGGTGAACAAATGGATTAAAAACAGAACTGCACAACTAATGTTGCATGCACTGATATTGTATGCTTGATTGCGTCCCTGGTTATTCATTTGTTACACCTGTCTTCAGGGACAAAATCAATGAGATTTTATGTTATGCTTCAGGGTGATCATCATCGCTTATCCTGATGCAACATTTGTTCTGGTATGCATTTGATGGCTACATGATTTGCAGAAAAAATATCAAAGAGCAGGATTAAAGAGAGCGAGAGCGAGGGGCGTGTGTGTAAAGATTGGCATGATGAAAGGTTTTGTTTGTTTGTTTTAAATGAAGGACAGCCTGAAGTTTATGCCATGGCTGAACGAACATTTTTTATTTTTCTGCAGAACAATGGGTTATGTCCTTTCCTTCTAATTTCCTGAAGTTAATCTTTAAATCTAAGGATATGTTCAATAAATCATTGTCCCTATGCACCCTACATGCCTGACCACAGACTACATAGAAAGTAGGCTATATTCTTACATACTACAGTAGCCAATCAGGAATATTAGTCAGACAGTGATTAAGCAGTTCACCATTAAGTGGAATAATTATAATTATTTTCCATCTGAAAAACAAACAAACATGCAGCAGCAATTTTGGAATTATTCAGATCCAGAGTTTTAAACCTAATGCACTCAATGCTCTGAACTTGACTGGAAGGATCTATCCATTTCTCCCACATCTCTCTCTCTCTCCCTCTCTTTCCAAACTGTTGACTTTGCATCCTCAATAAGAAATGTTGGTTAACTGTTATAAAAATAAACTGAAATTAATTAATTTCTGTTCTCTAGAAGAGAGAGGTAAAGGGGCCTCAAACTGGATTATTGAGCAAATATTGTTCATTGGTCATGATTAGCCCCCTTGTGTGATGATAATACACATTGGCAGTGTTACTTGGGAACTTGTATGTGTGTTTAACCCAAAGAAGAAAAATGGAAAGTGCATTATCCCATTACTTGTCTCTTCCTTGGGGTCCACATGACTGAAATGTAGGATGAGGCCATGGACTAGAAATAGAAAATGCAGATGCTGTAACCTCCCAAGGATCTGTGTGAACTATCTGACTCCCTATTAAGCCTCCAGCAGATCCACAGTTTGCTTCTAAATAACATTACTCTTTATGTTCCTGCATTCTCTATAGAATTAATAATTATCACATTTGATGAATATTCATGGCCAAAGGTTGATCGCCCATTAAATCTTTCTCATTATTAATACAAAGATTGGTTACAGAGGCATATTCATTAATAGCATTAAATTAACTTCCACAGAAGATGCCAAACATTGAGTCATAGCTTATTGCTCTCGTCCATTTGAACCCTACCTCAAATGTAAAGACCTGTGCATGATCTGAAACCTTTTTTATTACCTAATAAAAACTCTACTGTAGCATTTGATCTGAACTTCCTCTACTGTAACATCTTAGTAAATTATTAGGGAAAGAACAACTGGGAGGGTAAAGCCAGTAGGGTGAATCTTCCATAGCTCAGCAACAATGACAACAATAAGCTGTGTGATCCTGGCATGCAAGCCAAACACAAGAAGAAACACAGAAGTTCCCAAAATCATGGCCAGATGTTGAGGCCAGGCTCCTTTGCTTCATGGAAGTTTCAAACAGAGAAACTACAGACTGACATTAAATTCCATTTGGAAAGACATTCTAGTCCACATCCCCAGAGACAAGGGTCAGGGAGATTAGCTGATGTTTAGGCTATGGGGTCTGCATGCCCCCACAGTTTTCAGATAAAATATGAGACAGGGCTGGAGACAGCCAACTGATAACTGAGTTATCTGGTGATTTGTTGTTGTTGTTTAGTTGTTAAGTCATGTCCGACTCTTCGTGACCCCATGGACCAGAGCACGCCAGGCCCTTCTGTCTTCCACTGCCTCCCGGAGTTGGGTCAAATTCATGTTGGTCGCTTCGATGACACTGTCCAACCATCTCGTCCTCTGCCGTCCCCTTCTCCTCTTGCCCTCATACTTTCCCAACATCAGGGTCTTTTCCAGGGAGTCTTTTCTTCTCATGAGATGGCCAAAGTATTGGAGCCTCAGCTTCAGGATCTGTCCTTCCAGTGAGCACTCAGGGTTGAATCTGGTGATAGCCAGATTCCTACTGGTCAGTTACTCTGGCCTTAGTTGTAATGGCAAACACTGCAGCAGTGTGTTCCTCATTTATTTATTATTTATCTATTTAAATATTTTTTACTCCACCTTTCTCTTTAAAAGGTCTCAAGGCAGCTTGCATCATTAAAAGAAAATACTTAAAGCTAAAACAGTAAGCGTACAAATACTAGAAAGGGTCAAATACCACACTACGGCATAGAAAACAAAAACACCACCAATCACATTCAAAAGCAGAAAGGCATCACTATCCTTTAAATGCCCCACTCAGGCAGCCAGTCACTGAGTCTGGCCTCCTGTGGGAGGGGGTTCCAAAGTCTGGGAGCAGCAACAGAGAAGGCTGTCTTCTGTGTCCCCCATTAGAGATGGGCATGAATTAAAAAAATGAATCACCAAATTCATTCAGAAATCACTAATTTGTCAATTTGTATTCATATAAATCAATGCTCCCAATGAATACGAATCAATGAATTTTTAGTGATTTTTGATTTGTTAATTCATTTGGCTATAAAATGCCCCCCAAGGTACCTGGACATACCTAAACTACAGGGAAGCTTCCTCTGGCGCTCTTCTAAAATCCCTCCATGTTTGGTGAAGGTTAGGCTTCAGACATAGAAGTAATATACCCACAAAGAGCGCCCCCAGGAAACTGCTCTTTAGCAGCTGGCTTGGGGAAACCCAGTCTTCACCAAACTGAGAGATATTGTAGAGGAGAGTCATGGAAAGCTTCTCTGTGATTTTGGTGTCTCTAGGTGCCTGGGGGGAACTTTCCTGGGGCCCCCTCCTTGTGGGTGTATCACTTGTATATCTGAAATCCAAACTTCACCAAACTTGGAGGGCTTGTAGAGAAGAGTCAGGGGGAGCTCTCCTGTGAATTTGGTGTCTCTTGGAGGCATTTTATTGGGTTTTAGTCAACAATTAATTAACAAACTGATTTGTCAATTCATTCAGAAAAAAAACGTCAATTTGTAATTTGTGATTCATCAACCTTGATGAATTACGAATCAAAATGAATCACATTTTTTCTGATTTATACCCATCTCTGGTCTCCATCAAATGCAGAAAGAAAGGCCTCCTCAGATGATCTTAACACACAAACAGCCTCATAAAGGGAGATGCTATCTTTGAGATAGCTTGGACCCAAGCTGTTTAGGGCTTTATAGGACAGAACCAGCACTTTGAATTGTGCCCGGAAATGGACTGACAGCCAGTGAGTGTGCTGTAACAGGGGGTTATGTGATCCCTATGACCAGCCCCAGTTAGCAATCTGGCTGCCATGTTTTAGACCCATGCTGAAGTTTCTGGATACTTAACAAGTTGTCACTTGCAGCCTTTGTTGCCCATCAACTCAAATATCTGGTCCGGGCAAGGGAAAAGAATTGTTAACTAGTTGCAGTTCACCACTGAAATTCACACCATTCTACTTATGCCACTGTTTCTAACCGATTGGATTTGGCCAATGTCTGTTAATTGCTTTGTTAGTTGCTATTGTATCTGTCTGCACCTAGAACTATTTTGCTGCACTGAAAAACAGTGGTTCCCATGGAGTGTCACTCTCTGGGATAATTTTTCTTTTCATTAAACAGAACATGCAGCAGTCTGGATGTACTCCTCAGCATACACAGAATACCTCCAACATGAGCAATCTCAAATAACTTCTGAGAAACACTGGTCTTCTGTCAGTATTTCTCTTTTGATTCTTCTGCATATCAAAATGCTCTTATATCTATGTATTCTCAAAAGGTAATCTTCATGGAAAGAATGTAAGAAATTCTGTCATTTCAAGTAGAGTAGCTTGGCAACTAAGATGTGATTTTCAGTTTTGGGTGTTATACGACTGCTCAGCCAGATAAGTGACTCTTTCTGTATACTCTTTGACAGGACTGGAGGTAGTTTTTTTTCCTTCTTTTACACATTCACAAAGGTGAACATTTGGCCCGTGAAGAAGAGGTTTTTCAAGAAACAGTCTGGGCTGTGGATAAACCCTTAGAGAGAACTGGAGCAAGAAGAAGAGGAGGGCAAGGGGTGAGAGAAAATGCTTGAAAATATCCCACTTAACGATCAAGTAACTCCAGTTATGGCTTGAAACCAAGTTGATATGTCATCTCCAATATGCTTCTATTTTCTCCCACTCTCAGGTGAGGATAGGGCAGCTGGTAGCAGCTGTGTTAATTTAGATGTGACAACACTCCTCTCCAAAAGAACAGAGGGGAGCTGGGGAAAGGAGAGGGAAGCTGAGAAGAAAGTAGCTAACACAGTTGGAAAGAGACAGAGAGTGTTTCCGGAGTGTGGGAATCTCTTTAAAAACATTCAGACTTTGTGAAAATGACTAAAGGATTTGCCAAAGGGATTATGGTTCAGAGTCTGTAGGCCAGGCCACCAGTGTGAATTTGAACAGTGTTGGTTGACGACAAGACTTGTTCTCTCTGTCAGATGGGATCAATTTAAAGAAAAATGTATCTGATATTCACTCCATTCAGACAGAGAGTTTTGGATTACCTGTTCCTTTTTTCTGTGAAAGAGGGTCCAGTGTAGAAGAATGCTTCACTGATTTGTTTTATTTTATTTCCATGTTGCATAAAGGCTCCTTAGGGTGAAATTTGCTAGTATTTTTGACTCATGTCTGTATTCACTCTTCAACATTACATTGTGCATGTGTGCACTAGCAAACATGTCAAGAAGCCATGTGATTCTACGTGTTTTGGAGCGGTCAAGGAATTTAGCTATCCCTTGAATTTGACATAGGCTTCAGCAGAATTGGACTGAAATCCTGAGCCCCACATTTATCCAAAAGACTTAGAGCAGGTCTTTTAATCTATGACTTTTCAAAGACCGAGTTCCTTGAGCATCCCTTATAGATACAGTTATGCCGACATCAAAATAGACATTTAATACAGAAGTAAATAAATCGCACCTTTCTCACAATTCAGTTGGGACAGACTGTGAATTGCTGTGCAGAACCCTATCATGTAAACAACAATGTCCCCCCTTTTTTGACATTCACCAAAGACAAAAGCTGTTGTTGCAAAAGGAAAAAAAACAAACAAAACACAACCCTGTACCTCTTAAACTTAAACTTGTCAGTCTTGCTTTGCACATAGGATGCAAATTATGGACCAGGATCTGGTTAGGACTAGTGCTCTTGAATGAGTGAATCAATGAAAGATATACCAAATTAGACTGCATAGAAGTGTCATAGGAGTGATCTTCTCTGCACTTAAACACTGAGTCAAGGTAGTTATCTCAGCAATGCTGAAAAATAATTACCTCGCCCCTTCAAACAACCCACCCACCTACCCTTAGAGCAGCTGATTTGTACTATAAAATGAGATTTGTTGATATGTGTCATCAAGTTGCCTCTGACTTACAGTGACCCTGTGAATAAGCAATCTCCAAAATGTGCTGTCCTCGTCTAGGTCTTCCTCTTTCCTGCTGCTTTCGACTTTTCCCAGCAATATTGTCTGTTTCAGGGAATCCTGCCTTCTCATGATGTGCCCAAAGTAGAACAGTCTCAGTTTTGCCATTTTTGCCTCTAGAGGTAGTTCAGGCTTGATTTGATCTAGGACCCACTTCTTTGTCTTTCTAGCACTCTAAGGTATCAGAAAATGTTTTGTCACACAGCTCCCTCGTTCCTATACAGTAATAAAGCTATTATCCATCTAAACTTGTCTCTTGTGGATTATCTACCGGCGTTGGGTGCAAATTTCCCTTTACTCATTCCTTTTTCTTTTTCTTCTTAAACAATGAGAGACCACCATGACGATTGCCATCACTTCCAATAAAAACAAGTTGTGTGGGTGAATCAGGAATAAAGATTATGTCGGCAGTTCTTAGAGATCACGTTTTTCCTTAAGCCTTATCTGACAATTTTCTTGATTGCATTATGTAGCTGATGCCTAGATGAGTTTTACCTAATTTACCACCTAGTTAGACACATTTAACTAGGCTGCCACAAAATTCAATAGTTTTAAGCTCTATTATTTCTCCATCCCAGGGTCGAACTGAAACGATAATGCTAAAATTATCATTCATACATGGTACTTCTGTTCACTTGAATCTGACACTTGGAGGTTTCTGTGATGGAAAAGAAGTTTACCCAAATAGAAAGCTGACCCACCAAAGTGGAGTAAGCTGAAGATATTTTGCTGTCTGAGGTAGAGAAGAAAATGGCACCATTTATTGTTGATGGGATTTTCTGGTTAACCCAGATGGGGAAAGAAATGACTACAAAGAGCCTTTATTTTGCTTTTTGTTTGTTTGTTTGTTTCTTTAGTCTTTTGTGGCTTTACAACAGAAAGCCTCTGAAATACGAAAGAGTCAAGATTAGGGATGGGGGTATTCGTATACGCATACGAATATCCCCGTGCAGCTGGACTTAATGCGGGGCCGGCCCATCCACTCATGTGTCCGGCAGCAGTGGCAGCCTCGAATTAAGATTGCCGGAAGAAATATCAACAACCTCAGATATGCAGATGATGCCACTCTGATGGCAGAAAGTGAGGAGGAATTAAAGCACCTCTTAATGAGGGTGAAAGAGGAGAGCGCAAAAAATGGTCTGAAGCTGAACAACAAAAAAACTAAGATCATGGCCACTGGTCCCATCACCTCCTGGCAAATCAAAGGGGAAGATATGGAGGCAGTGACAGATTTTACTTTCTTGGGCTCCATGATCACTGCAGATGGTGACAGCAGCCACAAAATTAAAAGACACCTGCTTCTTGGGAGGAAAGCGATGACAAACCTAGCCAGCATCTTAAAAAGCAGAGACATCACCTTGCCGACAAAGGTCCGCATAGTCAAAGCTATGGTTTTTCCAGTAGCGATGTATGGAAGTGAGAGCTGGACCATAAAGAAGGTTGACCGCCGAAGAATTGATGCTTTTGAATTGTGGTGCTGGAGGAGACTCTTGAAAGTCCCCTGGACTGCAAAGAGAACAAACCTATCCATTTTGAAGGAAATCAACCCTGAGTGCTCACTGGAAGGACAGATCCTGAAGCTGAGGCTCCAATACTTTGGCCATCTCATGAGAATAGAAGACTCCCTGGAAAAGACCCTGATGTTGGGAAAGTGTGAGGGCAAGAGGAGAAGGGGACGACAGAGGATGAGATGGATGGACAGTGTCATCGAAGCGACCAACATGAATTTGACCCAACTCCGGGAGGCAGTGGAAGACAGGAGGGCCTGGCGTGCTCTGGTCCATGGGGTCACGAAGAGTCGGACATGACGTAACAACTAAACAACAAAAAGCAACATGGACCTGTCTGCAATGTTATAGTTTTATAATCATAATCATAATCATAACCATAACCATAACAACAACAGCAACAACAACAACAACATGCCATCAATTTGTACAGTGATTATGGTCTAGGATCTGGGCAACCCAGCGGCCCCTTTCCATCCCTGACCAAAGATCATTTCTCTCTTAATCCCTGGTAAAACTCTACCACCAGCCTTCCCTCAAATCATGTTCTGTAAAGCCAAATTCATTCTGGTAATGTGGTTGGGGCAGCTAGGTTTCTGAACCAGATTAAACCAATCTACAAAGCAGAAACCTCCATGCCACAAGTGGACTGTTTCCAAAGGGTTAACTTTATTCCAAAAAAAGAAAGGAAGTAAAAACATTGTCAAAGAAGCAAAGCAATTGAGTTACACGGACTACTGTTTATCACTACCTATGCAAGGTATAAACTAGCAACAGGCAAACTAAGAATACAGTTATCATAACCTAGCTAAATTCCCTAACAGCTACGGTTTGGCAAACAACATGACGGTCCTATTTGGATGTGAATTCTGGTTCTCCTTCCTGAGAACCTACCTCTCCGTGCTGAGGGTCTGGAGCTGAGCCAGTCATCCAAGAATGCCATGTGCAAAAACCAGCTGTAAATTCATAAGCGAAGAGTCTGGCAAACACAAAACAATATGTTACCAAACAATTGCCACCTTCTATTTGCTAAATTTATTATTTGGTTATGTAGTGATAGTTCTGGAGTATGCGTCAACACATGGCTATGTCCTTATAAGAACAGAAACAGCTCAACTTACATTCATTGTGGAAATATTACTTTGTGGGGCAACAGCATGGCCAGTGAAAAGAATGAAGTTATCTCTCCTCATATTACAGCTATTTTCCTCCACTTAACTTCATTGTGAATAGGAATAACTCTCATTCTTTTTCTAATGTAACACTTTATTTAGATTTATCTAAGTAATTGTTTATTTTTATGGGAGCTACTGTACTCTGGAGGATAGAATATTGGGTTCCCAAGACCTGAATTCAGATCCCTTCTTGGTCATGGAGACTCACGTGGCAGATAGAAACAGTACATCTCATGTAATTCAAAACCCCAGTTAAAGTCAGCATAAGTGGGAACTGACTTGATTACAAAGGTTATTTTGACAATTATGGGGCAGAGAAAAAGCAGGCCAAGGAAAGCTGGCTTACACGGTGTGCCTTACACTATGTTGTTGGTGTTGATGTGACAATGACGTGAGTACAATAAAAGTCTACCACAGCAATGTGTAGCATTCACATGTGTGTGTGTGTGTGTGTGTGTGTGTTGTTAATTAACTGAAGTAAAGTAAGTAACTATTTTACCTACTTTGGGAAGCAAGGAAGGCGGTTTCTTAAAAGCTATAGGCAGTGGATGCTGTTGGCTCCAGTGTCAGTGAGGATGTGAATCCACTCCAGCTGTTTGTCAAACTGTACAGGAGTTCTCCAAGGTGCTGAATTTGAATTCCGAATATTGTTCAGCACCTCCAACAGCTCTTTTAAACTGAAACTAGGAGTGGCTTCAACACCACACTAAACATTAGAACCCACAGTCTCCACTAACCACAATGCTAATTAACTTCATTTGGGAATCCATTGTAACTAGAACTATAGCTAATTCATTAAAAAAAAAACTTCTGAAAGTTTACTCCTTTATAAAATTGTTAGTCTACATTTATTAAATTGCATTACTATAGTCATTGCTATGTGTTTTTCAAGAAAACTGCCAGATTTACTGCAGTGTCTTATACTGCAAAAGTATTGTGCCTTCGTTGCTCGCCTCTCGCCATGCCTGCGTGCATGTGTGTATGTTTCTGACATTCCTTAATGCTCTTGTGTAGTCTGTAGGAAGAGATAGAGGGACCTCTTTGTAACCTTGAAAAAGGAGCCTTTGGCAGGGCTTGGACAATACACTGTTCTTATCAAGTACGGTCCTGAAACTGGTCAAAACCTGCTCTCCCAGGCCTTGCCCGACACTCCTCCAAGACACCCCTCAAGCTCTTTAGCATGACAAACCAGTAAGTTAAGGTATAAGGGTCTCTCACTGTCTTTGTTAGGGGCTTTTGCTCACCTTTAGAGCATAGCCTCTAGTGTGTCTCTTTTGGCTTCAATAAAATTGCATTGCACCACGCTGGTCTCCATTTCTTGGTCTTCTGCCAGGGACTTCCCGGCCTGAACTAGGTAACAGTCCATTGTGGCCTGTATGGGGATCCCTGGAGGCTCTGCTTTTGAGTCCTACAGTCAGAAGAGACCAAGAGACTAGAAGTCAGGGCTTCCTCTTATTCCAGTCCTGGTGAGTATAGTGGATACTCTTGGTGGTTGGCTAGTTTGTGTGAGAGTGTGCTTGTTTCCTTTGTTTCCCCGGGGGTGACTAGAACTGTGGCACGAATCCTGAGTGCAGCCACCCTGATTCTGATCCAAGGCTTATAGCCTATGACGGTTCAAACCAGGAGACCAGGTGTTTCTAAAGTCATGGACAACTGGCCCATTCGAACCACTCTGGAGAGGTCCGTATTTGGTGCTGCTCACCACACCTTCATCCCTGAAACTTGAGGGAATCGCCCCATGGATACATTCCCAGTGCATAAAAGAGGCTACCCCTCCCACACCACCAGCCGAATGCTTCACTTTCCCAAATAAGCCACACACTGCCTTAACATTTCATTTAGGGGGCAAAGGTCAACATTCTCAACAGAAATGGCATTTGCACTTGAGTTTCTTACAGCAGTTCAAATGGTAAATACCTCATTAAATCTAGTGGTATCTAAGAATGGGTGCAGCCTGAAACCTATTCGATGTTAAAGGCCACCTTGTTAACATGGCCTTAAGATTCTGCTTGAAACTTTCAAGCCACCCCTCAAATTACAATTAATAGGGAGTTTGATAAATGCCTTTTAGTGCTAACTTACTCATGTAACTGACATCATTTTTGACAAACATTGTGTAGAAAGGCAAAAATATTTTCCTCTCTGTCTCTAAAAACTCAAGTCCTCTAGGGTTTTTTTTGGTGTGTGTGTGTGAAATCTGTACAAATGAAGGGACTGAATGATAGGATACTTGTTAAGGACACTCATTCTGGGATGTCCCATTGAAAAAGACAATACTGTATGATTTTCAAAAATAAGTGGAGTTGAAGAAGGTTGTTTTTTGAGGCTGTTGTACTCCTACATATTCCTAAGTACATTTGAACTGAAGAAAGCTCAATTGAAATGAAGTATTTGTGTGATCTCCTCAAAAGCCTGAAGAATCTCCTCAAAATTCTTCTAAAAAAAGCCCTCAAGCTCCACCTGAAGTATACATACTTCCATACACCACAAAGTACCAAGAGTTGCCATCTTAGCAGCAACCTGATTCCTTAGATTTCCAGGCCAAAGAAAACCTGAAACTACAGGGTGGGTCCTTGCAATATTTATGATGTTGTGGAGAAAAAGCTGTAAGGCTTGTACAGGAAGCTAGCAGAACTCACATAAAAAAGGTATTGGTACTAAGCTACTGAGCCCTGGAAGTGCATAGGAATGGATGAAAATGGATGGCCATGCTTTGAAGCCACTTTACACACTAACATTACTTTTGTGAACCTGTTGAAAAACAGCCTTTACTTAC
This sequence comes from Intellagama lesueurii, assembly GCA_037013535.1. Taxonomy (NCBI): domain Eukaryota; kingdom Metazoa; phylum Chordata; class Lepidosauria; order Squamata; family Agamidae; genus Intellagama; species Intellagama lesueurii. The sequence continues at coordinate 17,863,807 of JBAJHW010000008.1, forward strand.
CCTTCCCAGAATAAAGAAGCAAGACCCGGGTATTGGGTTGGAACTAGGTCCACAACTTTCTTAAATGTTTAAACTTGACCCCTCCCAATTTCTGACAGGAGAGGGGCCTCCTGTAGTGCAGAACCCTGGTTTGGAGTCCCATCTGATCTCCTCTCCAACTTAAAATGGGTGGGTTCCAAGCCCTAAGTCATGCTATCCCCAGGACAGGCCCATGACCCAGGAAGGCCCCCCTGCATCTCTCGCCTGGCAACATAATCTCAGGATCTGCAGTGATGTGAGGTTGGATGTGCTAGCGCCCCCTGGTGCCCCACTGGGAACTCACCAATAACTTCCCCTTCTGCACTACCCACCAGTGTGACCTATTTAAAGAACGACCCAACTCAATCTGTCCAGTAACAACCATGGGCATCCTCCAGTGTGGGATAGATGAAAAAACATTGAGTCATCTTTCCTAAATATGTCAATCAGATGAGCCAGCCCAAAAATTCCTATCCAGCCCTTGAAAGTGTTCACTTTGTCTCACACTGGACATCCAGGATAGGCAGGTGGGCTGCTCACCTTGAAAAGAGACTGGGACTTGGGCAGGACAGCCTTAATAGGCTCCCTGGCCCCTACCCATTGGGTGCTCTTTGGATGCAATAGTATCATGCAGTGTCTCTTCTCCCAGAGGGCAAGAAATAGTCCCCCACCCACATAGCTATCACACTGTGCCAGAGGCCAGCTTAATAATTCCTTTGTGTTTCGGTGAGATGTGATTAACTAATGAAAAAAAGAGCCAGTTTCTGAGACCCTCCTCTGCTTGATGTCTATTTGTGAATGAGAGTGAGCGCAAGAGGATATCCTGTAGACCAGAGGTCCCCAACCCCCGGTCCGCGGCCCCGGTGCCAGTCCGTGGCCTGAGCCGGACCGGGCCGCTGAGACAGACCTCCCGCCCCACCCCCCCATGCACTCACCCCCGCACAGCCTGTTTGCGCCTGCGTGCGCGCTCCAGCACGCCCGTGCGAGCGCTGCACCGCTGTTTGTGCATGCGCACAAGCGCAAGCGCACCCAGACAAGCCCCGTGCCACCATTTGTGCATGTGCATGAGCATGCGCGCCTGCGCAAGCGCCACACTGTCGTTTGCGCATGCGCATGAGCGTGCGCTCGCACACATGTGCAAATGGCAGTGTGGCGCTCGCACGGGGGTGCGCACGGTCGTGCGAGAGAGAGAGAGTGCTTGTTCGCACATGCGCATGAGTGTGGGGGGTGCCCCACCTTCCCCAGCCGGTCCACGGACCAAAAAAGGTTGGGGACCACTGCTGTAAACCATCTTGACTGCTGACATGGGTGTCATGAATATTCAAGGTAACGCTTTGCATCCTTTTTCCTGCTGGCAATATGGGCACAATATTGTGCAGCAATATCAGGCCATTTCCTGGTGTTTTGAATCATGGGCACAAAAGTACAATATCCCACATTTAGAAACCAGAAGTTTCTTTTCTTTTCTTTTCTTTTTTGAAAGAATTGAATTTCCTGGCTTTTTAAAGTGGAAGTTTAAGTATATATAAACTACACACCAATTCCAACAGCATCTTCCCTCATGTAGAGTTGCCCAGTGCTAGGGGATCTGAACATATATGGCTGCTGGGGGAGGACAGACCCAAGAACAGCTGGGATGTGACTGTAGTCAATCTGTGCCAAAATATTTTGAAGGGCTGTTTTGGACTTAATGAAACGTGCCAAATTTGGCGCTGATCTGAAGCCCAGTTTCAAAGTCATCACTTTTTGTTTCGACCAACCCCATTTTTAGTATTGCCTTGTAGAATGTTCCTTTGCTTTACCATACAACATGATAATCACATTTATCTGATTCTGGGCACAGAGGTTTCCATGTCTTGCACCTATGGGTACCCTCAGAGGGAGCAAGGGGAAGTGCCTGCCGCACAATTCTTACATATATGTTCATTATTTTAATTCACACAGTCAGATGCACTGGTGCATGGTGTGCATACAGAGTGTGTGGAAGTACCACAATGCAGCTTTGCCCCTATCCTGGAACATTCATGAGGACTCTCTAGTTTGCACCCACTTCACATAGATGTTGTGCGCACGGCATGTTTCCATATCTGCTCGAGAAAGAGGAAGAAGCACAGTTCCGATGCCCTAGAAATTAAGTTCTGAATGAAACAATATTTTACAGAAATTGCTTTTTTTAAAAAAATGAAGAAGAAATAAACAAAAATCATGCATTTGGTTACTAAAGTTTGCTACATAAGTTCTGGGAAATCTCAAATCCCTCTCTTTAGATGGTTTCCTTCATTTCCAGCACTTTACTAATTCAGTAATGGGTGATGAAATAGAAACCAAAAGGCATTCAAGGTAATGAGGGACCAGGTGTACAAAGACGTTCAAACTAATTATTTCATCATAAAACAATAACATGTGCAGTTAAAGCTCATGCTGAGTTTTTGAATGTTTATTAATTTAGACACCTGTGTTACCCTGCAACAATTTCCTTCAGAATACTTGCATACTTATTCACACCATGTAAATTTACAAGGGGTATGATTATCTCTAGATACAAATGCACGCACTAGGTGCTTGAAATGATTAGAAGCACTTTTTAAATTTTACTGGCTCCATAGCTTGCCATCTTTTGCATGTGCTTCTACAGTTGCTAGAATTCATGAAGGCACATCATGCGGTCCATGAGACATATAACCTCCATCTTTAGTTTGACTGGATCTAGTTGTTACTGTTGTTTAATTGCATAGTTTTTTCATTAGGGAGTGATATGATAGCATCTTAACAGCTAAGAAGAATAAAATAAAAAACCAAATGCTGACAGCCATCTGTTCTTAATCTGAAACAAGCATGGTGTTTTTTCTGATATTAAAAGGCCAAATGTGAGGCCAAACCGGAGTTTTGGAATATATTCTGATTTGAATCGACTTGTAGTTTTCAAGGTAATGGAGATATTTAAGGAGTAGTTTTACCACTCAGAGGCAGCGGTCTGGCTTCCTTACTCTGACATCTCCAGGTACTGCCTCTGAATGGGTGCCCACTGGAGGAGGTGTGGCTTCGAAGGTCTGAATACCTGTTTGGCCGGTAAATGAACTGAAAGGTACAGCTGAACTAGCAGTTCATGTCCATCTCTGTTGCAGTGTTTTGGATTTCTGGTTGAATTTCTGTAGCTACACAGCAGAAGTGCAGAGATTCAAAGAGCTGAATAACTTCAAATTCTCCAGATTACAACACCCCTCTTTTTATCATCAACTGTACTTAAAGTCTCAATAACTTACTCAGAGAGTTTAGTGGGAGAAAGAATAAAAGATTTCATACTTACAGTTGAACTGATCAAACAGCAAGCTGACAAAACATGACTGCTTTCAACAATAAGCCTTAATAGACTAAAGAGAGGGAAAGAGCACAGAGGAGAGAGGTGGGGCTCTCTTAGAATTCAGAAGCAGGGAAGAACAATTGGCTAGTGCTGGACAGATCAACAGTCACCCCAGCCCAGAGGTGCAAGAACTTCAAAAGATTTCTCCCACCCCGTGCAATTCAATTTGTGCCACATGCACATATTAATTTGTAACTTTATTCCAATTTGCCATGGGGTTTAATCTGTACTTTCTGCTTTGATTGAGGAGGCACACAAATTGGTTCAAGTCAGGCTGTCTCAGTTAGTAATTTGAGATTTGCCAAATCCAGTGTGCAGTCCTTATTAAAAATTTCTGTATAGGGTAGGAGTCCATTTGCCAAAATAAAATTGATGACGTATAGAAAGTTGGCATGGGTATGCCGCATGGGGAAGGAATAACAGAATATCTTCAATAAATGAGCATTATTTACTGTATAATTCCAGCAGTTTCTACAGTAGCCATGATGTCTTAACATAACATGCAGAAGTAAATGAAATGGCACAGTGATTACACTGATTGCCGAGCTTCCAAATATATAAGGATCTATTCTTGCTTCAGCAAAGCTGTAATTATGCTTCAAAAATGGCCACACACTGAGCTGCTTCGTTTTTATTGCTGTCCTCCTGCTCATTTATTTCTACTAATATAGGATTCAATCTCATCGCCTGTTGAGTTTCATCTTCCACTTCCAGGTGGCATCGGACCAATGCATTTCTTAGACCTGTGTTTTCAGACTCACTGTCATTCCTTTTAGTCATTTTGTGCTAGGCCCTGAAAAAAGACACAACCATTTTGTGCAAATCAGTCGCCTCAGTGAGCTTGGTTTTGTCTAAAATCTCACTTTCAGCAATATGAGCCTGAGGGTGAGCCGGCAGAGTAGACTTAGTGTGCCAGTCTGCCAGTGTGTTGTGGGATGTGATAATATAAATTAGTGCCTACAGAGATGTGAGGAGAATTTTTATTTTTTTTATACTGTTGCCTTCTTTTGGAGTCAAATGGTTGTCTGTTGCATTACCTCTGCTTTTTGGAGAGAAGGTTTTAAAGGTTCTTTAGGGCTTTTGTAGAAAACATAAATGGGGGAACAAATGACCCAAAAGATTTTTTCCCTTTTGTGTAAAACAAATGGAGCAATATACCCCCCCCAAAAAAAACCCAGAGGAGGCACTTCAAGAAGAATCTTAAATGAATCAAATGTGAACATCAGCATGCACATCCCTGAATACAAGTCCTTCTTCTGTACCAGCTCAGTTGTCCTTAACCATGCCTATTAGGAACACTACGCATGTCTGCACCTGTTGAGACAGAAGGAATGAGAAAGCCTTCTCATATATATATGCTGTAGGTACACGGTATATGGGAACAGGAACCTGAGGAGAGGAAAAAATGGAATGATCAGTGGGACGTTTGAAGAGAGAAGGGGGAAAAACATTGAGAAAGCAGAAGGAAGTGAAGATGCTAAATTGCCCACTTGACTGATCCTGACTTGAATTTTACTTGTGACATCTATTTTTTCCCCCTTTGGGTTTGTCATGAAAACATTGAAACAAAGTGTATTTACTTATATGGTTCAGTTATATCAGTTCCGAAGTCTTTTATGCACCGCGGTTCCTTCTTATGGAGTTATGGAATCTGTAGTTTTGGGAGGTACTGGGAAGGCACCAGGGGACCCCAAGGAGAGAGAGAGAGAGATGATGATGAAATTAAATCAGTTGAATTCCATTGTAAACAGGTGCCCAAGGTTCCTTAGGGAATATAGTTCAGGGACTGAACCAGAGTCCTGTACCAAAGCATTTTAATGGTCCCACCAAATCACAGCCCCCAGGGTTAGTATGTATAATAAATACATACTTTGCAGAATGGGTAGACGTGGCTGCCTGGATTTGAAGAACAAGTATGAACATAGTTTCTTTCAACCATGAAATAAAATGAAAATCCTGCTGTTTGATAAGGATGGGGTGGGGAAGAGGGAAGCTAAAGGGTTTTCAGTTAGGTGAAGGCTGAGTGAATACGCAAGTGAAGAGTGAAAAAAGAAGCAGTGGGAAAGAAGGAGCATAGGAGATGTGCGGGACTGCTGCAGTGGGGTAGAACATATGGGTTCCTAAACCACGTACATGCATGGCAAAGTAAAAGAAGGAAAGAAACTCTGTTACTACACTGCAATTATTTTCGTATGTTTTGAAATATGTAGGTATATGGGAACTTATAATAACCGAATGATAAATTATATCTGCCATTGGGTAGAAATTAGCAGGATGGTATTTGAAAAGACATTTCTGTATCAGTGGTTTAGGTATGTGGCTAGATTCTAGTTCAAGAAAGCAAAGTGAAAGCTGCTCTGAAAGGACTAGGAAAAAGTAAACCACCAGGGATAGATAGAATTTCATTTGAAATGTGGTGCTGGAGGAGAACTTTGCAGATACCCTGGACTGCCAGAAAAGAGGAACAAGCAGGTCCTAGGTCAAATCAAGCCTGAACTGTCTCTGGAGGCAAAAATGTTGAAACTGAGGCTTTCCGACTTTGGGCACATCATGAGAAGGCAAAGGATTCTCTGGAAAAGTCAATAATGCTGGGAAAGGTAGAAGACAGGAGGAAAAGAGGTAGACCAAATACAAGATGAACTGGCTCCCTAAAGGAAGCCACAGGATTGAGACTACAAGAGCTGAGCAAGGCAGTTGAGGACAGGACATGTTGGAGATCGCTCATTCACACCGTTGCCATTAAGTTGGAGGTGACTTGACAGCACATAACCACAATAACATCAGTATCTGGCTGCAGAGCCAGAGGGTTGGGAGTTTGATTCCCCGCACTGTGCTTCCTTGACAGAGGCTGGACACGATGATCCATAAGTACCCTTCCAGCTCTGCAGTTCTAAGATGATCATAATTACATTTATATTATAGCCTTCTGAGAAGTTCGAGACAATGCCTATAAGCTTACTTCCCTGTTTATCCTTAAGTAAGAGAAGGTCTTCATGAAGACGTGGTGGCGCTGCGGGTTAAACTGCAGAAGCCTCTGTGCTGCAAGGTCAGAAGACCAGCAGTTGTAAGATCGAATCCACGCGACGGAGTGAGCTCCCGTCGCTTGTCCCAGCTCCTGCCAACCTAGCAGTTCGAAAGCATGTAAAAATGCGAGTAGATAAATAGGTGCCACCTCGGTGGGAAGGTAATGGTGTTCCCTGTCTAGTTGCGCTGGCCACGTGACCACGGAAACTGTCTTCGGACAAACGCTGGCGGGGATGAGCACCGCGCCCTAGAGTCGGACACGACTGGACTAAATGTCAAGGGGAACCTTTACCTTTGCCTTTAAGAGAAGGTCATTAGCCAAGTCTCACTCTCTTGGGCGCTCTAAATTCCATGGCTTGGAGGTACGTTGAATGCCATTGTCTAGCCTGACTTTTGGCATACTGAGTTAGCAGTTATGGATTTAGTTATTTTAGTTCTCTTCAAGGAACTTGGGAATTATTGTTTTATAATTATTATGTACAGGTCTCTAGCCTTCAGCATGGAATGATGATCCCTCGCACCCCTTTTCTGGGGGTTAACAATGACAATTATACAGCTGTAAGTATATAGGGCCGACATGCCCTTTCTGTATGTAAATTTGACAAAAATGAAAAACAATATGACATGTCATTGTTCTTGGGAAGCATACTTAATAGGAAAAAGTTTTCATGTCTGTCAGATGGCAACATAAAAAACTAACCATTTCCCAGCTGGAAATTGTACTCTGGCTGTCAAAGACTTTGATATATGGAGGCAATTGCCTCCCTCAGCAGTTAATTACAATATTGCAATTAGCAGGTTGAAAGTGCAAGTGGTTAAAAGGATCATTTTGCATACTCCTCACTCTGATAGGCTACCAAAGGGTATGAGAAGAGGACAAAGCAATTGAAAAGTCACCCTTTAATGAAGATTCTAAGGGACAAAAATGAAGCCAGTTGCTCTTCAACCCCACTGGGGTGGGGGTGGGTGGGCGTGGAGAGAGAGAGAGAGAGAGAGAGATTAATGTTATGCCATTTCTCCCTAACATGGCCACCTATCAACAACCATTATAGATCTGTCATAGTATAGGAATGCAGTGCATCATAAGTTATTAGGGATTGATTTTGTCATTTTAAAAAATTGTGTGTGTGTGTTTTGGACATAAGCCACTGCAGAATAAAAATATTGGTGCAAAATATGATGCCAAAAAAGAAGAAGAAGAAAAAAAGCAAAGCGTGCTGCTTATATACCACCCCATAGCACATCTAGCATTTTCTGGGCAGTTTACAAGTTAATTATTCAGGCTACAGATTGCCCCCCCCCCCGTGAGCTGGTTACTCATTTTACCGACCTCGGAAGGGTAGAAGGCTGAGTCAACCTTGAGCCAGCTACCTGGGATTGAACCCCGGGTCGTGAGCACAGTTTTGGCAGACTTCCTTCTGCTCCAGACGTACTCACTCAGAGAATTGTCACCTCACTTGAGAAACTGAGGCAGGAAACTGATTCCCTCAAATAGCAGCTAGTGCCTGAGACTGGGCCACTCTAGTTGTTGCATCCATCCATCCTTATGTAGTATGTAGCCCCGCACAGAGAGTGAAAATTTGAGAGAAGAGAAAGGTTCCGTATGTCCTACTTATTTGTGGAGGTTTCCAACTTGAGAGGGATGCAGGAGCGCCTCCACAGAATCCCACAGGTGGAAAAATGGTCAGTGGAGTCTAAAACTTGTGCACTACTGTTGACAGATGTTTATTGAAGTATGTATGGATCCTCTAACAAAACTTTGGAGCTGATCCAATGAAAGTTGTTCAACTGCAGATGACTTTTGTTGTTGTTGGTTTTTGTTTTGTTTGTTTGTGAAGGGGCCACTCTGGCTGTTTCCCAGCAGCTGTCTGCCTTGAAAGCACAGAAATTAGGAGCGGGACCCTAGGTAGAAGTCCAGAGCTATACCCGGAGTGCGTCCCCTGGTCCATGTCATTCAGAAACCTACAGAATCAGTGGTCTGAATTGCACAGAGCCTCCGTGAATTCAACAGTTCATACAAAGTCCTATCCATTGGCATTGCTCTGTATTGGTGGATTCCTGCAGGGGTGAGCCATGTTGTGACACAACATTGGGGAAGGCAACATGATGCAGCCATCCTCTACTCACATGTAGAGTTTTCCCAGTTTTATTGACATCTGAATGCAACTAATGCAAAAGCCCATTTCATAAATCTCTCATTCTCACCAAAGTGCCAGGTCCATTCCCCCAATCCGGGCAAGATCCAGTTAAGAAACCTCTAAGCAATGACTTCTTTATTTTGCACAGCCTGGTGCCAAGTTCTGTGATTTCATCAAGTCAATTTAAAAGTTCCTTTCTACGTGTTTACTGAAAGGGTCTGTTAAAGGGGATTAAAGTTCATACTCCCCTGAATCATGTTTGTCAAAATCAGTACAAACTGAGCATTTAATTCTTGTGTGCTCAGAGGCTGATAATCATAAGAGATCAAATACACAGCTTGGCTGATTCTGAGAATAATTTTAATAGGGTGCTGTAAAATTATAGAGCTAAACATTATTAGATATATTTATTCATGAAAGCTAATTTGATATGTTGCAAAATAAGCCAATACATGGTGTAACCTCTTGCAGTCTAATTTCCACGGATGAGCTCTTGCATATTTAATATACTTTGAGGATATATTTTAACCTACTCTAATTACTGCTTTTCTCTTATTTCACATGCAGGAAGACATAGAGTTTTAGGGTAAAATAATTTAATAATTATATTACTGTACATACAGAGTAAACCTAGCATTTTAAATGAGAAACTTAGTGGGTAATTCATTTCAATTGTTGATGCATGTGTTGAGCAGATGTTTGGAGCACAAAACCCTGCTTCAGGAGAGGAATTACAACACAAACTCTCACTTCAGCCAAGACTTCACTGCTTCTTCTTGCATACTTAGTTGGGAGGAAGTGTGTGTCTACACTACAGACCTACAGTAATCTTACTTATTCATTTTATTTATTTAAAATATTTCTACTCAACTGTGGTGTCCGCCCAGGTCATGAATATTCATATGCTATTTGCATAGACCAATGGGAGTGCTGGAGGGGCGGAGTCACGAGATATAAGAGAGCAGGAGGAGGAGGGGTTTAGATAGGGTTTTGAGATAGAGAGTTTGAGATTAATTGAGGAGATTGAGAGAAAGTTTTGGAGTTTGGGCGGGAGAGTGGTGGTTGAGAGGGAGAAAGGAGAATGTTTGTTTAAGAGTTGACAACATTGTTTGTTCTTTCAACACCTGTATCAATAAACAATTTCTATTTCGTTCTTTTAAAATGACATATGGCCTGGACCTCAATTATTAATAATAGGTATAGTAATCAACTATAGTGAGGAGGAATTAAAGCACCTCTTAATGAGGGTGAAAGAGGAGAGCGCCAAAAATGGTCTGAAGCTCAACATAAAAAAAACTAAGATCATGGCCACTGGTCCCATCACCTCCTGGCAAATAGAAGGGGAAGATATGGAGGCAGTGACAGATTTTACTTTCTTGGGCTCCATGATCACTGCAGATGGTGACAGCAGCCACAAAATTAAAAGACACCTGCTTCTTGGGAGGAAAGCGATGACAAACCTCGACAGCATCTTAAAAAGCAGAGACATCACCTTGCCGACAAAAGTCTGCATAGTCAAAGCTATGGTTTTTCCTGTAGCGATGTATGGAAGCAAGAGCTGGACCATAAAGAAGGCTGACCGCTGAAGAATTGATGCTTTTGAATTGTGGTGCTAGACGAGGCTCTTGAGAGTTCCCTGGACTGCAAGGAGAACAAACCTATCCATTCTAAAGGAAATCAACCCTGAGTGCTCACTGGAAGGACAGATCCTGAAGCTGAGGCTCCAATACTTTGGCCATCTCATGAGAAGAGAAGACTCCCTGGAAAAGACCCTGATGTTGGGAAAGTGTGAAGGCAAGAGGAGAAGGGGACGACAGAGGACGAGATGGTTGGACAGTGTCATCGAAGCTACCAACATGAATTTGACCCAACTCCGGGAGGCAGTGGAAGACAGGAGGGCCTGGTGTGCTCTGGTCCATGGGGTCACGAAGAGTCGGACACGACTAAACGACTAAACAACAGCAACATAGTAATCAACTGGTGGCAGCTGAGGGGCACGTAGCATGAGCTCTTGGTTTGGTGAAACAATCAGGGGCCACGTGGGAAATGTGACACCGACATTTCTCCTTAAAAGGACTCAAGGCAGCTAAAGTTATATTGCCTTAACTCCCTCTTATGGAATCCTGAGATTTGCAGTTTGGTGGCATATCTCAAATTCTGTGCTTCAGATTTGAGAAGCACAGTAGAACTTTCTAGCAGTTAATGTGGGAGGGGGGACTTCCTTTGGAATAAAGATCAACAGGTTCTGATTGCACTTCCAGTCAGCTGAAAGCCATCATTTCCTTCAATCTAACATTTAAAGGGGAAGGAAACTCACGAGGTGGACACCTTTTAGCTGAAGAACTGGGAAATTAAAAACATAAAGTTAAATGGATCTAGACTCCTATTCATTGGTCCAAAAAGTTGTATAGTGAAATGAAAATATTTTTTACAAGTAATGCTGGAAATATAATGTAAAAAAAAAAACCAACTTCACAAATTGCTACAGAAAGAAGAGTAAGAACAGAAGAGAGAATTCAAGAAACCCATAACTTGTGATAACTTAATGCTAAAAAAAAAAAAAAAATCACAACTAGAGATGGGTACAAATGGCTAAACTGGTGGTTCCTGTCAGTTTGCTTTTTATCTGAAGAAGTGTTATTGATGCTTCCCAACCTTGCCTCCTTTGGTGGGCACCCACGCAAAGGCAGCACTCAGCTTCCCTGCCCTCCCTCCTCTGGGTATTGCCTCTGAGTGGGTGCCCACCAAAGGAGGCAGGGCTGGGAAATCCCATCTGGAACGTTGGAAGCTACTTTATGAAGAAGTGGTGTCTGGATTGTGGGAAGACTAGAATATTTTGATTTATTCTTGTGAGTGCCGCTGCCCCCACCTAGGGTTGGGGTGATGTGCAGGCTGTGGTTGGTCAGCTCTGAACTATGTATGATGGACACCAGCACATAATAATAGGCTCAGGTTACAGGAAGCCAGATTTAGGCTGAACTTCCAAACTGTTTGAGCAGTATGACAATGGGACCAGTTACCTCAGGAGGTGGTGAGCGCTCCAACACTGGAGGCATTCAAGAGAAAATTAACAATGATCTGCCAGATCTACTTTGATTTGGACTTCTGCACTGAGCAGGGGGTTGGATTTCATGGCTTTATATGGCCCTTCCAACTCCATCATTCTATGATTCTATGATTCCATTATTAGATTGCCAAATAAAAGCAAAATCTGACCTGGAATATCTTTGTCTGTGCCCTGTTACTCTATATCTAGGTGGCACATAGGACTAAGCCCATTCCCTCCGCCACAAAGACCTGGACATTTATGATGTTACAGGGGTAGCTTCATGTGAAATCACCGAGATGGGACCTGGTGATTTGATATAGCAAGAAGGAGGCAGGTGAGTCTTAGACTGCTTTGGGGACAACCTATTTTAGAAATGGTCCCAAAAAGAATCTGAGTCTATTGTTCATGAACAAGTAATTTTAAAAGAGTGTCTTTTTTTTTTTTTTTTAAGAAAAGAACAAGAAACTGTGTAGGCATTTCAACTGAATGTAACAATCCCAAGACGTGATTTCTAGGGGAGTATTAATTAGCTTTCTTTCCTGCCAAATAAACAGGCCTTCCTGTTTCTCCTTCCTTTCTCGCAATCACCCCTTCCTATTTATAGAAGGAAAATAATAACATATACTCAGTGCGATTGTCAATGAAATCATTCCCAAAGGAGAATTTTGTTCTCCTCTCTCATTTGTCTGGCCACGTGGAGGGGCTTTTGACCCAATTTAGCATAGATAAATGACCCATGATGTGAAACTCCCCAACAGTTTAATAATGTATTTAACACAAAGTGACACTTCCTTGCAGCTGCCTTAGAGCACTTCCCAGGCTATATGTGTCTCTTTGAAATGATGTATGACATGCAGGAAAGTTTCCTTGATAGAACCCCGACTCTCATGGGGAAGGAACAAGAAAATCCTTTTTAGACTGCCGGCAGCAAAATCATACTTTCTAAGTCTTTATTTAATTTTGTATGGATTTTTTCCCCCACTATCATTTGCAGCAATGACCATTAGTTTAGCCATCATGTAACTCACGGAAAATGCTTTATAAATTCTTTTTTCTCTCTCTCGCCTGGTAATATATTTTAAATGGGTTATTGATTTTAGTTTTTCTTCTTCTCAGAAGCAAAACCCTTGGCTTATATCTTAAAATGCTTTCATAATCTGAGTAATAAGTTAGCAGGACGCTGCTGCTTTGAATAAACTCTGTGGTGGGATGGAAAACTTTATGTGTATATCTGAACACACCTACAATGGCTTTTTGTTCTAATCATAAAATCTGATGATACAATATGTGTTAATTCAGGTTGTCACACCACCTGAGGCCATCCCCTGCTGTAGCTTCACCCCCTGCTTCTCCCAGCTGCACTCCTGTCCATTATTCCTTAGTGCCAAAGTATATGCAGCAGACAGCATGTCATTAGAAGCTGAAATCAATTTGTTTTTCAGAGACATGAGTTTAGCAGGTGTTCAGCATACCTGCAAGCAAAGTCAGTGCTGACCTTCCAGTGACTTTCCAGTGACCATTTGTGACCCCTATGAAACATTGGTTTAGCCCAAAGGGATGGGACTGAGAAAGAGCATGGCTGCTAGTAAGAGATTTGAATCAGAAAGAGTGGGAGAGCTGAAGAGGCAGCAGCTGCTGTTGCCACTTAGACTGCCAAGACCCTTGCCAACTTGATCTAGGTATAATTCCTATAGTTTGTCTTGAAGGGGTGAATCCACATAGTGAATGCATATATATCCAATTGAATTGATATTTTATTCTAGAGTTCTGAGGATTCTGCATGTGGAGCTGAATCTTCTGTTATGGATACCCAACCCAGTTGAGGAAGATATCTTGGATTTTAGTCTGAATTTGAATTCAAAAGGACACTTGAACTTTGCAATTCTACAAGCAACTCCTGTGTTGGTGTTGTTGACGAGGGCTTGGGTGTACAAATTGTACCATTTTGTTATTGCTCATGTTGTCTGTTATATAACTGAGAACAAGACGAGACTAATTTTGTGAAATTGTGTTTGCATCGTTAGATATCTAAGTCAACGAATAGCGCCGTGGAACTCAAAAATGTTACATATTCACAAAACAAAGCAAACTAATGTGCAAACTATGGAAGGCGTGAAATGCTCTGTTGTGCTAATCAGAAGCTCTTAGCCTGCAAGGAGTTTTCTTTTCTAATGATGAGCTGTAGTTTGGCCCTTATTCACAGATGCCTCATTTTGAGATCCTTCCTCAGACTAAACCATTGTGTTGGGAAGCCTGTGGGACTGCCTGGGGTGCAGCAGGTGACTTCCAAGACTATCCAGATGGTTATGGCATCTTCTGAGGAACCCAAAGAACAAGGTGGATTCCAGAAAGCCTAGCCATCTGTAGTTTGCTTGTCCTTTTTTTAAAGGAAGGAAGGAGGGAAGGCAGGCAGGCATGAGCCTAAAGATCCATGTAATCCCTTTGCCCCCTATCCATCAGGAAATTAAGAAGCAAGACACGGCAAAGAAAATGAAAAGGGTCACAACTTTATTAACAATTTAGGTACCCTCTACTCACAGTAGGGCCTTCTATTAGTAGCCTTCTATTAGTGTGTAACTTAGGTCAAGGATCTGGAGCCCCTCCTGGTCTTCTCTCCCTACCATCTCAAGCAAGCCCCTAAGCCTGAGTCTCTGTTGTGACTTAGCCTTGTCCTAGCCAGCTAAAACATCTAGTAACTTAGCCTTGTCCTTCCCTTGCCAACTTCAGACTCCAAATATAGATATTTTATATTAAAAATGTTCATAGGTAAAGGTTCCCCTTGACATTTAGTCCAGTCGTGTCCAACTTTAGGGCGCGGTGCTCATCCCCGTCTCCAAGCCGTAGAGCCAGCGTTTGTCCGAAGACAGTTTCCATGGTCACGTGGCCAGCGCAACTAGACACGAAACGCCATTACCTTCCCACCGAGGTGGTACCTATTTATCTACTCGCATTTTTACATGCTTTCGAACTGCTAGGTTGGCAGGAGCTGGGACAAGCTCATACATCGTATATAAACAACACGTTTTTAAAAAAAAGAATATCCTGTCCTCTTATCTTAAAGGTACAGTGCGTTTAAAAATATGTCCATGGATGTCTTCAGAGCCAAAGCAACAGAAAATCAGGGGAAATGCTCTGTCTCCAGTAATTTCACTAAAATGAAGCCAGATCCAATTTTTACATCCTTCAACAGTCAGTGCTAATGAAGAATTATTTAGCATTCAGGTAGATTTAGGCAGTGTGATTAAGGCTCCAATCTATTCTCTATTTGCATAATTTAAATTATAAAATAACTTCCAGATAGCCAGTTTAGTAACCTTGCATTACTCCACTTAGAGAAAGCTAATCTGAGGAGTGGATACCACATATAACATTATTTCAGAACTTCCTACCTGTCCATGAGTAGCCCTGCAGGGATGTGAAGAACACTCACTGTGTTCTTAGTACTCAGTGATCAAGGCTGTCTCAGCTAAATTTTCAAGCCATACAAGGTTTCTTGCCTCCAGGTGACAGCATGAAAAGGACCAATGCTGTTTTTTCTCATCTAGGTCCTCAAACTGGTGCCATTTCCCTTTGAGAAACAAAACATGCACAAAGCAAACACAAATTTATGTGACCCAAGGCAGCTTACAGCAATGAAAGGCAAGATTTAAAGTTGAAAACAATTAGCATACAACAGTGGTTAACAAACATCATTAAAAGACATATTTTAAAAATTTGAACAATGAATAAGGACACGTCTTACATCAATTAACAGGCAATATTAAGGCAAAGATCAATAAATATTACTGCAACTAAACCATTGCAACACACAGAGAAAGTGTTGTTACTGTGGGTTAGCTGCAAGTAGTCATAACTCTGCCTATAATACATGCCCACACTGCGGTGATTTCTTCTTTCTTTTCACCTGGTGTGGTTGGATGTATGCATGTTGCTAAGGTTGTGTCTGGGACTGGATGAGATGTCACAGGTTGAGAAGGCCATGACCCACCCTGCCTCACTCCCTCCTTCCTTCCTTCCTTCCTTCCTTCCTTCCTTCCTTCCTTCCTTCCTTCCTTCCTTCCTTCCTTCCTTTCAGGTATTCATGAACTCTCGTCCATCTCCAGATCTCTGGGAGATCCACCACCTTTTCAGGCGACTAGGACATGTCTCAGCCCTTGGAAGATACATCCTCCACAAGGAAGCCACCATCTTCCATGGTCGCAAATCCTCATATGTGTAATTCTCTCTTTAAAAAGAAAAAGAAAGAAAGAAAACAGTGTACATCTGTATATTTGAAGCAAGGTTCAAAGGAGAAAAAAAAATTGAAGACATGAAAGTAGGAATGGGTATATAGGGTGGTTGAGGGATGAGTAAGGGAACAGAGAAGGGGTTGACAGACAACTGAAGGGGAAAAGGAGTGTAGTATCCAAAACTGTGGTGCAAAATAAATAAACCAGAGCAAAGGGGGGGGGGGGAAGGAGAGGGGGCCATTTTGAACTGCTCTATGTACTCTATATACCAGTTTTTTCTGGAGAGTGTTCTTTCAGCCCAGCAGATATCTTATTGTTTTAAAGAAGGGACATCTGACATTTTCTTGTATTTGGCACTAGAAACTCCAGCAGCCATTGTCACACAGCACTACCCGTAAGTGGCCTTTGCACATTTTTTTCTTTAGAAAGGAAAAGTGTTGGCTGCAGTGTAATCTAGTAACCTAGAGTCCTCTCCATTATTTTTGAACTTTACTTTCTTCCCATGATCTTTAGGGTGTGAAGAAGCTTTTTCAGTCCAAGGACTGAACTGAGTGCCAGAGAGGTTTGCAGGAGGTAATTCCAAAGATGAGCAGTAACGTCAATGCCTCAAAACACTCATCAAAGTCAAAAATAGGTCTGATGTGACACATTGGTCAGACTTTGACTGCTGATTTAGACTTGCGTAGGGGAAATCACATAGGTCTTGGTGGAAACAATGAAAATGAAACAAGGCTCAATATATCTGAGCCAGTAAGAATAACATTTTCAAGTACTGACTCCTCAGAATTTGTTTGTTGTTATGTGCCATCCATTTACTTCTGACTTATGGTGACCTTATGAATAAGTGATCTCCAAAATGTCCTGTCCTCAACTTAGCACTTGCCAACTCAAGCCTGTGGCTTTCTTTAGGGAGTCAATCCATCTCAAATTGTGTGTTCCTCTTTTCCTGCTGCCTTCAACCTTTCCCAGCATTATTGTCTTTTCTAGAAAATCCTGCCTTCTCATGATGTGCCAAAAATAGGACAGCCTCGGTTTCAACATTTTTGCCTCCAGAGATCAATTAGGCTTGATTTGATAAAGGATCCACTTGTTTGTCTCTCTGGAAATCCAGGTTATCTGCAAAGCTCTCTTCCAGCACCACATTTCAAATGATTTTTTTTTCTTGTCTGCCTTCTTAACTGTCCAGATTTCACATCCATACATGGTGACTGGAAATGCAAATGTGTGGATGATCTTGGTCTTCGTCTCCAGTGACACATCCTTACACTTGATGATATTTTCTAGTTTTTTCATTTGTTGCTCTTCTGATTCTCAGTCTTCTTCTGATTTCTTGGCTGCAGTTTCCTTTTTGATTGATAGCTGAATGAAGGTATACAAAATCTCTATTTCAATATCTTCCTTGTCAATTTTAAAGTTGTATAGTTCTTCTGTAGTCATGATTTTGGTCTTCTTCATGTTCAATTGCAGTCCTGCTTTGACACATTCTTTTTTTTTCCACTAAAAGTTATTACAAGCCATTGCTACTTTCTTCCTGTAAGATGGTGTCGTCTGCACATCTTAAATTAGTGATGTTTCTTCCATCAATTATCTTTCCTCCTTCATCTGAATCTAGCCTGGCTTTCTGTGTGATAAGTTCTGTGCACAAATTGAACAGATAAGGCAATAAAATGGACCCTTGTCCAACACATTCCTCTATAGGAAACCTTTCTCTCTCTCCATATTCTGCCCTAATGGTAGTTTCTTGTCCACAATATAAGTTACATATCAGGATAATGAAGTGCTGAGGCACACCCACTTCTTTTAGAACAATTATAGTTTCTCACAATCTTCACAGCCAAAGTCTGCACTGTAGTCTATGAAGCACAGACTGATCTTCTTCTGAAATTCTTTGGTGCACTCGAGTAGCCAGCTGATATTTGCAATATGATCTCAAGTGCCTCTTCTTTTTCAAAATCCAGCTTGAACATCTGGCATTTCTCACTCTATATAAGGTAAAGGCCTTTGTTACAGCATCCTGACCATCACTGCTCCATGGGAAATTAAACAATCGTCTTATAGTTACTGCACTATAGACTTACATTTCCCTTTGATTTCTTTGATCTTCTGATCTCTTCCCCCCCCCCACTTTTGTTGTTCTCCTCTATTTCTTTGCACTGGTTTTTGTAGTAGTTATCTTTGTTTCTATTTGACAATTGCGGAAAAGCTGCATTCAGGGTTCTGGTCCTATTTTTGTCACCTTTTACTTTTGCTTGTCATCTGTTGTTTTCAATTTTAAGTATTTCTTCTGTCATCCATCTAGATTTTTCTTTCTTTTTTTTACTACAAGAATTACCTTTTTTGCATTCTTCTCTAGTAATATATCTGATTTCAATCCACAGCTCTTCTGGTTCATGGTTTAGTAATTAAATTCATCAGGAATGTTGTTTAAATTATATTTTGGCATTACAATTCTTTTATTGTTCTTTTTCAGCTTTACTCTACATTAAAAGACCATGGTTTGTACCACAAGCTGCTCCTGGTCTTATTTTGGCTGAGATAATACGGCTTCTCCATCTCTTGCGTACAATTATGTTGTCTATCCGGTGATGTTCATGTGTAACAAACAGAACGTTACTTCCACAGAACTCTGTGAGTCATTATCCTGTCTCATTTATGTAACCTAGACCCAAATTTCCAATGACATTTGGTTCTGCTTTGTTTCCTTATTTTCTGTTCCAGTCACCTATGATTATAATGAAGCCTTGTTTTGGTATGTTGATCAATGTTCTCTTGAATGCTTGCATAACAGCATTCAGTTTCATCTTCTTCAGCATTTCTAGTTCGATCACAGACTTGAATAATGGGTTGAAGATTTTCCATGGAGTCTGATTGAGATTATTTGGTCAGATCTTGCATTATATCCCCTAACTGCTTGAGTTCCATCTTGCCGCAGTATTAGAGCCACTGTATTTTTTCTGAGTTTGTCATTTCAAGAGTAGAACCCTTTGCAGTTGTCTGACTGACTATATCCCATTCCAGTTCACTTTAGTTCACTGAAAACAAAGCACTGCAATGTTTATACATTGCATTTCTTGCTTTATGGCTTCCAGTTTACCATGAGTCATACTTCTCATGTTCCATGTTCCAGTTGTATGTATTGTGCAGCATTGGACTTTCCTTTCACTTCTGCACACATCAAGCACTAGATGTGCTTTCGGTTTTAATCTAGTTGCCTCATTAGTGACAAAGCTATTTGTACTTGTCCTTTGCTCTTCCCCACTAGCTCATGGAGTGCTTTCCAATCTGGGAGTCTCATCTTCCAGCACTATCTCTTGTTTCATTTTGGTGTGTCTTATCATAGGGTTTTCATTGTAAGGAAAGTTAAACATGGGATTCCCATTGCTACCTACTGTGCAGTACTAACAAAATGTAGCGATCGCCAAAAAGTCCCTGGACTTTTGAAGGCGCAAGCGCTCTTTGCCAGGCACCCCGGAAGGGACCGAGATTTTTCTCAAAGTACCGCGTTGCGTGGTGGTGAGGGTGGGGAGCCCAGGTTATTTAAGGGATCTCCACCCTCACAGCGCACTCTTCGTCTTCCGGGCACCCACCCGCCCTCCCTTTCTCTAGTGTGATTTCTTTTTGGTCGCCTTTCAGGGGCCGGATAGGAATTTTTGACCTTCATCCTAATTGGCCTTTGGATGGGGGGATTTTTCGCCTATCCCACACTGGACTAGGGTTGTTGGCACTTTGGTGGTACATAATTCGGTCACTTGGGCGGGTAGTGCGGAAATAACAGGTTTTCTCGGTGTGTCCCATTCGTAACATCAGGTAAGCCAACAGCGCATCCAACCTCCCGGCACTGCGGATCGTGCGATTACAGTGCCTGTGGTGGGCGGATGCGCTGGGCCACTTCCGGACCAATGGTCATCAACTAAAGATGGCTGGAGGTCTGGAGGTGTTTCATTAGCGGCTGACCGGGTTCCTGCTGGCTGGTGACAGCTGGAACTTGGCGCCGGGGACTCGCCCATTTATGCATATAGGGGTATCGGCATACCCCTGCCCTTTACCTGTTTCCGCACTACTGCAGGCCCCCTCTTTTTGCTAAATTATAACAAGTTATATTTGACATGATTTAATAAAGTGGCCCATATTTAATCCATATTGTTGTCTCGTGTCATTATTCCGGGGTTGGGATGGCAAGTTAGTTTTGAGTGTCACTGCCATGGCCGCCTTCACCAGGTGCCACTTTCAGCTACTGCTGCTGCCCAGCAGCTACCTTGAAAAGGGTGGGTGCATCTTAGTCTTGTGTCTCAGCGGCCTTGGGTGACCCAGCTAGGAGTCGAGTTTTGTAATGGAGTCTGGCCTCCTGACAGCATTGCTCTCAGCTTCACTGATACACTCAAACCCCTACATTATGTTAAGGGGTGCATACAAGAAGGAGTCAGAATTTATTACAGCACTAATTTTCAGTTAATTTTTACACAGAAGTCTTGTTCTTATCCCTCCTTCCTCATAGAAAATCAGCATTATCTGAGATGATTTACATGGATGCTGAGACAAAGTGCTGGGCTTTTATTGCAAAATCTATGTAGAAGCGATAAAACAGCTCACAAAAAAGTAGCCTATTTGTATGTATCTTGAGGAAAATGGAAAGGGATACTGAATAAAGGCAAAGATTACATTCTTTTTCTTAACCCACAAAATGCAGAGGGCAAATAGCATATCATGTTACGCTAAATCTGTAAGCGAACGGTGTCTCCAAATTATGCACCCTATCTGTGGGAGAAGGCAGTGGGAAGGAATACTTTTTGTTTTTGTTTATTATGTTTGTTTGTTTGTTTGCTTGCTTTATTTTGTTTTTGGCCAGATTTATCAATTGGGAAGAAAAATACCACAGCAGGCCTTGGGAGTGAGGTTGACAATGTTGCCAGTATCACAGCTTGCTTCTTTCTTTCTTTCTTTCTTTCTTTCTTTCTTTCTTTCTTTCTTTCTTTCTTTCTTCCTTCCTTCCTTCCTTCCTTCCTTCCTTCCTTCCTTCCTTCCTTCTCTCTCTCGCACTCTCTCTCTCTCTCTCTTTTATTTTATTTTTATGTAGTTCTCTTCTTTCCATTGGTGCTCCCTGTAGGCATCAGAAGAAATGTGTTGAAAACCTGGTAACCATTTTGCATTCTCAGTAAATGCTGTAAACCAAGTATTACTCCTGGACACTGCAGTGGTGGAGGAGAAATGGTGGCCACAACACACACACACACACACACACACACACACAGAGAGAGAGAGAATATGGGAGAGATATGTGCCCAATGGCTGCCCCCTTCTATAGGATTGGATTTTAAAAAATCTTAGAATAAAAAAATAAATAAAATTCAACTAAAGGCTTGTATTGACTGCCCATGTTGATTAGGGATACCTCGTTTCAAATAGCTCTTATCTCTTCTTCAGCTGTTCCAAAAAAGCCTTCATCTGAACATGTTAGGAAAGACAGAGACTTCATCCCTCTGTTCACATGGAGAGTGACAATCCAAAGACTCTTCTGTATATTTGTCTATATCTTCACTGATTTTTCAGTATCTTCAGTCAGGTGAACAGAAAGCCTCCACATGTAGCAAAGGCTTTTCTTGTCCTGGTTTGCACCTGTAAACACCCGGCTAGCTGGGAAACATGCCAGACACAGGCATGGTCTCTTGGGGTGTGTGTGTCAAAAAAAGAAGTTCAAACATCTGGACCAGGTTGGTCTACAAAGAAGAAAGAAGGAACCATTCAAGAAGCAGGGCAAAGGAGCAGTCAGAATGCATACTAAGATCAAGACATAAGTCAACGTCCTACCAAGCGGTCAGTGCAAACAAGAGGTAGCCAGCAGTAAACTGAATGGAGCATTAAGGTCAGGTTGTCAAGGTATGTGTCAACCAAGAATTTCAGAAGCAGTGAGAGCAGCCAGAAATCTCTATCATACTGAGTCAGGGAACCAGCCTGGTGAAGTTGGGAGTGTTTTTCAGCCACTGGGCTTTGTGTACACAGCATCCTTATGCAGCCTGTGGCTGGGCTGGGCAACCTTCCTCACACTTGCAGCCACCCAGGAGAACTCTACACTTATGGTGTGTTTCAGAGCCTTACATTTTCTCCTGACTGTGCCTGACCGACCTACACTTCTCTGCTTGGGGCTTGGAGGTCAGTCTTCCTTAGAGGTCTTCTCTGTACCGCCTCTCCTCTGAAGAGGATGGATAATCTCTGAAGGGCAAGGGTTCAGCCTCAGCCTCCAGTGTCTCTAGAGAGTGGACCCCACTCAGGGGTTCAATTTCTCTCAATGACACAGACCTCTCCATTGGGAGCACATCATCCTGACTCTTGTCCTCAGGAGAATTCTTCTCCAGATAGGATATGCCATTCTTCTTGCATCAATCTCTACAACAATGGCTAGCATTCTCTCCATTGTATTAACCATCTATGTAAAGGTAAAGGTTCCCCTTGACATTTAGTCCAGTCGTGTCTGACTCTAGGGCGCAGCGCTCATCCCCGTTTCCAAGCCATAGAGCCAGCGTTTGTCCGAAGACAGTTTCCGTGGTCACGTGGCCAGCGCGACTAGACACAGAACGCCGTTATCTTCCCACCGAGGTGGTACCTATTTATCTACTTGCATTTGCATGCTTTCGAACGGCTAGGTTGGCAGGAGCTGGGACAAGTGACGGGAGCTCACTCCGTTGCGTGGATTCGATCTTACAACTGCTGGTCTTCTGCCCTGCAGCACAGAGGCTTCTGTGGTTTAACCCGCAGCGCCACCACGTCCCTTTTATTTAACCAATTTCTTAGCCAATCTCAACTACATGCAGATGTACATGCTTCACTCATCATTCCCCACTTTTTATTGATTCTACCTTTGCACGTCTTATTTGTGTGTGCATGAACATTTGCTTCTCTTGTTCTTGTGGAGAAGAACAAGAAGCTCCTTAATTTTTCTCCCCACCTGCTGGATGGAGTGTTTATTTTCTGTTGGTCTTGCTGAGATTTTCTGCATGACAATAGCTGCAATCTTGCTTTATGGATGTTTAAAAATGAGAAATGTCAGATGGATTCTTTGTGACTGCTTGCTCAATCAGCCAGTCTGTTGGTTTGCGCTCTCTGTGTGTGTTCACTTGTGTGTGTGTGTGTGCACATATATGTAGATACTTTGCTTCACAAAAGGGTAAAAAAATAGTTATGCTCAGAGACATTGCAAACACCTCGACAGAAAAAGCACTTGTTCTGTTCTCATGCTGAGGAAAAGAAATGTCTGCGTGGGGGGTTAACAAACTCTCACGGAGTTCATAGTGTCAAGACAATCTGTTTCTCAGAGAACCAGTCATTCATATATCTTTTTACATCTATGTTCTACACACATGCCCTTGGAACTACTTACTACATTAACTATACAGTAGAAAGACACAAAGTTGTGCAAAGTATTTATGTTACATCGCAACAGTCTTTCGGGTAATCTTTTCCTGTGTGTCCAAAGCTCACAACTGAGTGTGAAGAACCTGGAGAATGTTTCTTTGTTGTTCGATCAATTGTTTCAGTTTGCATACATGGAGGAAGAAGACAAAGGCCAGGAAGCTTCATGGATCAACAATGGACTCCCTGCAGGAAGGTGGGCTTGGCCAGCCCAAGGTGCTGGCCTCAAGATTATCCAGTTATAGGCCTTGTACCAGCCAGGGTTTGCCATCTAAAATATGTGTACCCCAAGGTCCCATTCCCATAGGTTGATGTGTTTGACCTTTATACATCTCAGATATTGTTGTAAGTAGCGAACAGGTTGAAGAGAATTTTGTAATTGAGCACAGTTTTCATGTAAGATTTTATAATGCCAGCTGAGATCAAGCAAGTATGGGAATTAGATTTTTTTTCCCCATAAAAACTAATATCTAGCAATTATATTAAAAGGGGTTTAATTAAACACCACTCATCCTAGGAAAAAAAAAATTAAAGGATATAACCTAACATTTGTAGCCAATAAAATACACAGAATTTTGAAGGAACGACTTTCTCATTTATTTCACTATAAAATATAAAGTGCAAGGAATGTCAGAAAGTATTTCACAAAGTGATACCATCTGTGGAAGCCTGGGAGCAATTTGCCTCTAGATCAGGGTCCTTGATGGGATGACCTTTCTGATTTTGCATTGGCCTTATGATCACATCTCTGGTTCTGTAAAAAGTTCATTTCTATATGCTCATTTCAAGTGAACCTTCAAAAAAATCCAGAGGTGTTTATACATGTGGCACTTTTGGCAGGAAATAAAGTTTGCAAAACATGGGCCTTTTTGAATGCAATTGACAAAAGGATCACAGTAATTGCTTTGCATTTCTCTGAATGGTCCCTTGTGACTCATATATTTACCACCATTTATGTTCCTCGCTGAGTAAAGCACTGCTTTCTGGCTGTACTCCCTATCAACAAAACCCTCCATTGAAACTTTTTCGTGTAGGTAAGAGCTAGAGCTTGGGAATCTTAATTTACAGACTACAGCTCCCAGAATCCCCCAGCTAGTCTGTAACTGATTACAGTTCCAACATCAAACTCCCAGTGGCCATTGCTTATATATATTGGACTCAGCAGGAGAGATAGATAGATAGATAGATATCTCCTGCTGAGCCCACCTTTTTCTTATTGTGTAGAGTAAATTAAATTACAGCTTTAAGGTTTTGTTCAGCTGTAACCGGGTGATTTCTGCATTTTTTATACATCCTAATATATACATTTTTTGTTGCAGAACTACTTTGCAGAATTCAAAGAATTGGAAATACCAAATTTTTGTATTAGGTAGATTCACACATTAATATGGACAAAACAAACTCTTCCTCCATTCTTAATTGATGATAAGGCAGGTTCCTATGTTCCTATATCACCCTGAATTTCTACTGCCATTCCTTTGAGTATATATTGAATGTTCCCCATCTGTTTTGTTTTCCATATTTATCTGCATTTTTTTTTTTGCTATGTACTGTGCAGTATCAGACTTTCCTTTCACCTCTGTGCACTTCCTTTCAGTTTTAATTTAGTTGCATCCTTAGCAACAGTACTACTTGTATTTTTCCTTTGCTCTTCCCCAGTAGCTGACTTAGTGTTTTCCAGTGTGGAAATCTCATCTTCCAGCACTATCTCTTGTTTCATTTTGTACTGTCTCATCACAAGGTTTTCAAGGTAAGAAATGTTCAACGATGGTTTACCACTGCCTTCTTCTGGACAGTACTGACAAAAATAAGCTTGAGTGTTGCTGCTGTTCTTTATGAAAACTTATCCATCATCATCACCTTCAGCTACTGCTGCCACTGAATAGTTTCTCTCTAGAAGTTTCTCCCCCCTCACCACCATTGAAATTATCCATTCTCTTCTGTCAGTAAAGCTTTTGCTCCTGAAAAGAGTGGATGCCTCTTAGTCTCAGCTGTGAACATTCCACCTACTAGGGAGATGAGGCTCATAATTCAGTCTAACCACGTGATGGCATTGCTCTCAGCCCTCCTCACCATGTTAAGGTGTTCATCCAAGAGGGGGGTGCATGTTTTAGACAAATATATATATATAAGTCTGGATTGAGACAAATGGAAAAAGAGAGAGCATAAAATGTGTGATGGGGCATTGTACACATCTCTTTTTAAAGCTATAAAGAGCAGCTTTTTTGAGGACTGATCAGAATTAGACAACTTGTAAGCATTGGTGGGTGTTAGTCCTTCTATCCCATAACAGATCTCTGCTCCACTTTTTGATACTGGATAGAAGCCTCTATGGTGACAACAGAGAGCCAGTGGATGATGGTGACTCCAGCTTTGGAGATTCTGTGAGTGTATTCTGGGTTTTAGTCTGCACTTTACAGGTGTCATCTAGGCTAGGGGACAGGGTTTGACATTTGCAGGGTTCAAACTGCAAATGGGCACTATGTTACTGAGTGCGAGTGAAACCCTAGAATGAATTCACAACAGCTCTGACACTGGATGCACCAGTGTGAGTTCTTCTTTGTTGTTGTTTAGTCGTTAAGTCGTGTCCGACTCTTCATGACCCCATGGACCAGAGCATGCCAGGCCCTCCTGTCTTCCACTGCCTCCTGGAGTTGGGTCAAATTCATGTTGGTAGCTTCGATGACACTGTCCAACCATCTCGTCCTCTGTCGTCCCCTTCTCCTCTTGCCTTCACACTTTCCCAACATCAGGGTCTTTTCCAGGGAGTCTTCTCTTCTCATGAGATGGCCAAAGTATTGGAGCCTCAGCTTCAGGATCTGTCCTTCCAGTGAGCACTCAGGGTTGATTTCCTTCAAAATGGATAGGTTTGTTCTCCTTATAGTCCAGGGTTAGGGTTAGGGTTAGGGCTCTTCTAGTCACAAACAATTGGGACTGAGTAGGAATTTTTGGGGTGTACAGTTGTTGTGTCCCATTTTTCACCTACTTCATGCTGCACAGATGGCAAGTGGTGCCTCTAAGTCTAATTGCCTTCATCGTTACTTCAATTCAGCAAACTGATGTTTATTTTTCTTTATTATAATTAATCTGACTAATTGGCTTCTAGTTTCTGAATTTGGTTTCCAATATTACTTTAATTTGGCTGTTCTTAATTTGACTTGTGCTTAATTTAGTTAATTAGCTGCACCTTTGGCACATTGGGCAGCAGAGTGTGGAAGGGAAGGGTTACTGCACAGGGCTTAACAAGCACTCCGAGACTCGATTCGTGCAGAATCTGATCAGAACAATCCACCCCTAAGCAGTTGAGAGGTGGGGGGTTTGTCTTCTCCAACTCTTTTAGGCTTCACCACTGAATCAAGTCACTTAACTAGCCAACCAGTTATTGCCAGCTCAAACTTTGCATCAAGCTGCTTGGTAGACAAGATATCCCCCTGATGATGATTGGGACCTGGCGGCTGGAATCCCCTTTGAGGACTCCCACACTGTTTCCGTCCCCTCTGTAGATTTTTGCACCCAGTAACATGGTGCGCATTTGCAATTCCACCATTGTCTCCATCACCTTCATCCTTGTGGGAGAGCAGATGTGCTATTTATTAGATGTCAGGGCAAAAAAGAAAGAAAGAACAAGAAAAAGACAAAAACGTCAGGGGTAATATGGTTAGGAATATATTTTTAAAAATCTGTCCACTTTGTTTCCATTGCATTTCTCAGAATCTCACCATCATCCTTCCCCAACCGATTCTGGTTTGGGGTGAAATTCTGACTTTCCCCTCGTCATCCACAGAAATCCATCCATTGTTTCATACGCATTTTCCGTGAAGTGTGCATTTCTCTATGTATTATTCCCATTGACTAAAGCATATTTATGTCCATTTTTTAAATAAACACCTTTTTTTTTGCCATGCCCATTTTAAAAATGCATGACTAGCTTGTGCACATTTTTCTTCACCAAATCGCTCCTTAAGGCTCTGCAATTTATGTTCTAAGGCTTGTGCTGGAGTTTGGGGGGGGGCAAGCTATGTGAACCCAACAAATCATTTCCCCATCATTGCATACGGGGTGCACTATGGCAAACAGCAAATATGCCTCATGTTGATGTTGCTCTCTTTTCTTCATACGTACAGCTATCAGAGCCCAACAGATTACTTTACTTTCCACTCTCCACCTTTTCCTATAATTTATTGTGTTGTTGCTGTTTAAAAATAAATAAATAACAATAGAAAGAAGCCGAGTTTTGCAACAACAGCTGGTTAGCTTTACAAATAAATTTCTCCTTGAGTAAAAATGGAATATGTTCTTTCCTCAGGAGTGCACTTCGTTCCTTGTAAATCCTCATCAAGCATCGGGAGAATGACAACAGTATCATAATGATTTCTTCCTGTCAGGTATCACTAGAATCATACTCCCATTTGTACCTTGAGGGAAGGCAGATTGAAAAAAAAAACATTTTAATGCACCAGAATTACTCATGTGGATATTTTTTAAAAAAGAAAAGCAATAGGAGTTGCTATCTTGTTCGATGGGTTTAGCTGGCTTAGAATTTGAAACTCAAGGTGAAACAAAGGCCTTTTTTCCCAATGAGCAGCTCACCAAGCCAAATGCAAACCATGGGGGAGCAGGACTATGGTTCACAATGACTGGGAAAATGTGTATGTTGGATTCAAGTTTCCAGCAAGAAAAGGGAGTCTGGGAAGTGTTGTTCTCCCGAACCCTTCTGATTTCTCAAGTTCAGTGGTAGAAGAGATAGTTCAACTGAGTGGCTGATCGGTGCCCAATAGTGCCCAACATCCTGGAGAGCCACTGGTAGGCAGAAGAGATTAAACTAGGGTAGATGGGAAATTTGAGACAGTGTGGCAACCAGGGAGGTATAGTTGGTAATGTATTGGGCTGGGACTTTGAAACATTATGCTTATCATAGGCCACTCATTGCCTTTCAGCCTGGTGTGTCTACACAGTAAGAAAAATGTGATTTCATTCACTGTGAAGTTGCACCTGGGAATTCACATTTTCCTGTGTAAATTTGAGTTAACTGGCCACACGGAGATAGGAGGAACTTGACTAAACAGCCCTGTTTGCTGCTTGTTAACATAGCTCTCCTGTAGCCCTCCTAATTTTCAGGAGGTACGGAGAACTACATTGATGAGCTGCAAATAAGACTGTTTAGTGAGCAGGGGAAGGAGATATCTGGAGACTTGCTGGCCAGGTAAAGGAGCTAGGAGAGTCATAAAATGGGTTAGCTTTAAAGAAAGCAATGGAGCAACAGTTGTCTAGCAAGGGGGCATTTTGCCATGTATTAGCACCCCTTTGTTTGTTGGGGTGCCAGGAACAGTTACGTTTATCCCAGTCTAAAGAGCATTTAGTAAACATTCTCCCAGGATTTCTAAGAGCAGTCTCCTGACATAAGGGGAAATTAGCCCCACATCTGGGTCAATTAGAACTTTTGAACCTGTCAATCAGGATCCAAGTAGCTGACTGTCAGGATGAGAACATTTTCACTCCTTCCTGGTCAAACAGTCTGTCTGGGGTTCACGTTTGCAAGGAAATTCTGTGTCTGATTGTAAAAATGCATACATAGATAATGTATGTATATAAAAAAAGGATAAAGAAAAAATCTCAGAAGTTCGCCCCTTTAAGATGGGAAATTACTGGGTTTTTGTTTGCTTGGTTTTGTGTGTGTGTGTGTGTGTGACTTGATTTACTTGATTTTAGCAGAACTTTTGTGTGGCTATATCCTGTCATGGACTCTATTGGTAGTTGAGTACACCAAGCCTTCTACCCATCTTGTCACTATACAATTGTTTGGTAATTTAAAATATATATATATGACTAGAAAAACACAGTATTCCACATTCATAAGCTGGGTGTTTTTAAAGACTTTAATAAACCTTTAGGAATGACATATTTCCTCCTCTCTATTTTCCATCTGTCCTCCATTTTCTGTGAGGTTTAAAGAAGAATTCATACACTGTGCATTTTTCATTTATCAGGGAAAGAGCAGCAGACAAATACAACAATATAGTACAATCCCCTCTCCTCGTCCTGATTATAATTCCTGACAAACCTTTCATTAGTTTTCCATTAAAAAAAATACTATGGCAATGAAGAAGAAAAAACCATGTTACTCATTTCTTATCCCAAATGAGCAGAACTGCTGTACTAGTCAGATAATCTTAAGAGGAAAACTTGAAGGCACATGTCAGACACAAGATGAAGGCGAATTTGAAAACAAAATCTGTGACTGGATTATGCAGTCGTTTACATTACCCTGGTTCTGGATGGGAGACATGGAGGAGAGAACATTAAATTGAGGATGAAAGGGCTGTCAGCGTTGCATATGAAGTAGCAGGTGAAAAACGCCTGCAGTTTGTTCTGATCGAGCTGGATTGTGCCTTCTAGCACAGCCTTCAGCAAGGCAGGTTGTGTCGGAATCACAGCAGCAAGTATTCTGCCGGCAAGCATTGCACCTCTGAGATGGCAAATCACATTAAATCCTCATTTCACCATCTCCACCCAGTATATCGCTTCCTCCCTTCTCTTTTGCTCCAAGGGGATTGAGTCAAGAGGAAAGAAAGTTAGTTAAGGGAAAATAGCTTATAGCGCCTGAGGCTTTGTTCAGATGTTCTTCTCACTGCTGCAACTCAAGTTGTGTTGACATTGTTAGTTGGGGTGCCATAGAATTCATGAATGTAGGTCTGCCAGGATTTGGCCGCAGGGACAGACTCTGGCTGAAGGGTTCGACTTCAGGTGCAAAGCAATGGATGTCTGGTCATCCAGAGACATGTCACCTGGTTAATGAAAGGCTAAGATTTAGGTTCCAAACTGAGAAGACAAAAAATAAAAAAGGTGGGATACCTGTCTACACTACACAGTTATAACAGTTTGATAATGCTTTGACCACTATGGTTCCATCCTATGAAATCTTAGGATTTGTTCTTTGGTGAGGTCCTTAGACTTCTAGACTGCATAGCTCTAGTACCATCGTTCAGTAGCAGAGATTGCGAAGGACAAGACGGAGGTCCTGAGGGTGGGTGGCCCCACCATCAGCGGTTTGGGAAACTCCCTCTCATTTGGGGGGGGTGACTCTCACCGCGAAGAGTGAGGTTCGCAGCTTGGGGATCCATCTGGACCCGGCGCTCACCATGGAAACCCAGGTGGCATCAGTGGTCCGCTCCGCCTATTTCCATCTTTGGCGGATTGCCCAGCTGCGTCCCTATCTTGATGTTGGGGCACTCACCACTCTGGTCCATGCGCTTGTAATCTCAAGATTAGACCACTGTAATGCGCTCTACGTGGGGTTACCTTTGAGATTGATGCGGAAGCTTCAAATGGTGCAGAATGTGGCGGCCAGACTTCTCAGTGGGGTGAGAAAACATCAACATATCTCTCCCACCCTGGCCGCATTGCATTGGCTGCCCATTCATTTCCGCGTTGATTTCAAAGTCTTAATGATTACATATAAAGCCCTAAACGGTTTAGGACCTCGATATCCAGCGGAACGCCTCCTCCCACCTAGATCTACCCGTATCACTCGATCTAGCCAGGAGGTGCGGTTGAGGAGCCTAACACCGAGGGAGGCCCGGAAAGAAAAAACAAGAAACCAGGCCTTCTCGGCAGTGGCTCCTCATCTTTGGAATAATCTCCCCTCCGAGATTTGTCTGGCCCCTTCGCTGGGTACTTTCAAAAGCCAACTTAAAACCTGGCTATTTAGGCAGGCCTTCCCTCCGGGCACCACTTGATCTATTTTTTCTTTTTCTCCCATCTTGAATGATTGTTTATTGTTGCAAATTGTTGTTATATTTTAATTGTTTTTATTCCACTTGTTGTGAGCCGCCCAGAGTAGTCAAAGACTAGATGGGCGGGATATAAGTATAATAAATAAATAAATAAATAAATCTCGCTAAAATATAAATGCCAGGATTCTGTGGGATGGACTCATGGCAATTAAAATGGGACAAACTGCTACAGCTCAGTAACGTGCAATACAAGCACTTGTGTTTGTGGCTGGGCAAGGGAGACACATCTGTTTGAGGCCAGGTGTCCAAACCAAGGTACCACAACTTGGACAACCTATATAGAATCAAAGAGGCTGTCTTCAGATCACTTGGTCTGGTTGAGTGGATCTGCAAAGTAGCTTTTGTGAATGCAACACAGGGGAAAAACAAACAAACAGATCTGTATGTCCTTCAGTGGCTGGGTCTGGCTTCTTAAGGGTTAAATTAGACATTCAATGAGTACCAGCATTTCAAGAGAGCTGTCACGGGCAGTAGTGGAGGAGCTTTGAATTAAATTTTAAATTAAAGAATAATGTCACAGACTGATGGCATCACTGGCATTTAAACCTAAATTGTTGCTCAAGAGGATTTCAGCCACTGTTTGTGTTAAGGTGCTATTTGCACAATTTTACTTAATTTACACACACACACACACACACAAATGTTTATGTCCTCCTTTTCTCTTGTCATAAATGCCACAAAATACTTTCCCCTCTTACAGTGTGAGGAGAATAATTTTGCTGTTATTCATCCTCACATCTGAGCTCAAGCAAGGATTTACAACCCTATCAGTTGAACTATGATTCCATATTGTTCGCGGAAATATGATGTGTAAATAAAGTGATTGATTGGCTTTTGGGATCGCAGTTTCCACCAACAGCACATTTCATCCGTTTCCACATAATAGTATATAGCAGAAGGTGTGGTAGACAATCTTTTTGTACGGACTAGATTCTAGAAACAGGTGAAATGCTATGTACCCATTAGGAACATATAGAAGAAAAATGTTTTGCCTCAAGAATTTACACATTTCTCTGGCTTAAAAGGCATTTCAGAGGGGGGAAAGGGTCCAGAGAACAAAGCAAACAGTTTTAATGTGAACAACTGAGTAGATAGAGGTCTCCTGAGTCCTGGTTCATTACTTTATCCTCTAGACCACCCTGGGTCTGGCACAAACATTACTGAAATGTTGTGTTTACATTAGATAAACTGTGTAGTAAATGTGTTTGTGAATCACATGCCATCAGATTGGTTCTGACATATGGCAACTCTAGTAGGCTTTCCAAGGTATGTGAGATGCGGCAAAATTCATAAATAAATAAATAAGTATAGCTCAGGAGTATCCTTATGCAAACACTACTGTATGTTACTTCTGTTGCTGAAGAATTAGGAGTTAGAAACCATTGACATCTCCTGCAAATCAGTTGAACCTGTCAATAGATATAGACCTGCCCATTCCTATCCATTGACAGATAGTTTTATTGACTGCACCTGGGGTGACACTCTGACTTTGCCATGCCCTCTCCAAAGAGATGCAGTTGGTGCCGGTCTCGTCCTCTTTTCAGGACCAAATGAACCATTTTGTTAAGAGAGGGTGATTCAGATTTAAAGTTTTCAGGGTCTTGATGTTTTCTAATCATGTGCTTTCTGTGTTGACCCACTGGTTGAAGGGTTTGGATCTCTTATTTTGTAGTTTTGTGGTTTTTATACTGTGTCATCACCAAGTAAGTATGCAGTGTGCTGTAGTGGACAGAATAATGCACTAGGACTCAGGAGACCTGGGTTTGATTCCCCAGCGCTGCCATGGAAATTCCCTGAGGGATGGAACTGGTAAAACCACTCCTTAAATAACTCACTTACTTTGAAACGTAAAATCAGGATTGCTGTAAGTCAGTTCTGGCTTGATGACACATGACAGCAAGTTTCAAATCTAACGAAATAAAATATCTGTAGACTCCATTTCACCAATAATTCTAGCACGGCACACTGATTTTTATACCTTCCCAGTTTCCATGCAAAAGCAGAGTGCCACTAACATTGAAAACAGAACCCTGCCAAAGGAACTGGGAACTATTACACAGCAGAATTGCAATATAACAATGCAGATTAATGGAACATTTAAAAAAATGTGTGGTTACTGTTATTTCTCGTTTAAATATGCTATTACTGGTATGGTTTCATTATCCATTTTCTTGTACATGGTTTTCATGCTTAGATGACCCCCAAATTGGACTACAGCAAATTGCAGCTAATAGGTTTGGAATGCAATGCAGGCAAAAACTTTGGACTGGGACCAAAGGCTCATGCAGATGTGTCATGGTCAGGCTGCAAACTTGATAAGTGTAACCAAATAAATCATGGATGCTTGCTCCACCTCCACAATACAGTCCTTTCCTTTCTCTGTTCTTTCCAGCCCATCCACGTTCTTCTTCCCTCTACCGATCTCACTCTTGATCTTCTGTGGCTCCCCTGCCTCGTGCTCTTGGCATTTCCCCTTTATCCTTCCTGCCACAGTCCCTTCCTGTCTTGCCTGTTTCATTATTACCAGGCTGCTGAGTGTCAGTCCACCTCCATGAAGCACCAGGTCCTTCCTCACTCCCTGTAGCCACCATGGCTTTGATCTGTGTGCCTAAGTTGTTCAGTGCAACCAAATGAGGGCACGTCACAGTCATCCCACAAACTCTGCTACAGGGCTGGAGGCAGAGCTTTTTCTTTTTAATGGAACTCTTTCTCAAGGGAGGTTAATAGGCTGGCTCCACCCAGTTGAGCTTCTGATGGAAGACCAAAAGTATAGTGATCCAAAAGGCCTTTCATCTTTAGAACTGGCTTCAAAATTGGCACAATGGTTGGTTGGTTGGTTGGTTGGTTCGTTCATTCGTTCGTTCGTTCATTCTTTCATTCATTTATTTGACTTTATACTGCCCACCTGACTGCCAGGGCCACTCTGGGTGGTTTACAACTAAAAAACAGAAAAAACAATAATATAAGAAAGTAAACACAATAACAATCAAAATCAAAATTAAACATCAACTGAAGTACTGCAGTTAAGACTCTGCTCACAACCTGAGTTCAATTCCCATCGGTTCAGGTAGCCTGCTCAAGGCTGATTCAACTTTCTATCATTCTGAGGTCAGTAAATTGAGTACCCAACTCACTGGAGGGGCAATATGTAGCCTGCAAATTGTAAATCACTCAGAGAGAGCTTTCAGAACTATGGGGCAATATATAAGCAGCCCACTTTGCTTTGCTGCTTAAAGAACGTTTAAATCTGCTTTTGAAGAGTTATTAATCTGTACTTACAGTAAATGTTTTGTATATGTTTTTAATAATTTTCTGTGGTTTGTTAATTTGAAAGCTACAGTGGTCTGAAAGGAAGTGAGCCAAGATTTCAAACAAAAAGGTATCTAAATATTGATTTCTCTCACATTCAAATTCACGTTCTCCTATTTTCAAATCATGGTAAATTGTGATTTAAATATAACAAAAGATTGCAGTGAAATTCTTTGGTATCCCAATGATTGAAATCTGAAAATCCATGACCAAGACTGATGCCTAGATCCATGGAAAAGATAATGCAAAAACATCTTTTCACAAGATAAAGAACTTCTGTTGCTTCACCATACGTCATCCTTTTTTCTTCTCTGCAAAAAATCTCTCCCTTTTCATGAATCCTTTCAACAAGACTTCTTGTCCTTCCTTCCTTCCTTCCTTCCTTCCTTCCTTCCTTCCTTCCTTCCTTCCTTCCTTCCTTCCTTCCTTCCTTCCTTCCTCTGCAGTTTACATGAGCATATGAAAAGCCACGCACATATATGAGACACATATGGAAAATAAATACCTTGAGGAGAGGTAGCTACAGAAATGTCTTCTGAGTAACATAATTTTATTATTTATTTTATTTATTGTATTTATATCCCGCCCATCTGGTCAGTTGACAAATGTTGAATGCATTTATCTTGCATTTAAAGGCAAAGCTCCTTCCACTGTTTTTCTGGAGGAGCTGAAGACAAGTCTTCCCCTTTCTGCTCCAACACCATGCTGTTCAGCCATGTCACAGTGATTATTTCCACCATTACCAAAAAAAAAAAAAAAAAAAAAAAAAGTTAATCATGTGCTTTCCTTGGGACTTGGTGAATTTATTTGATAGAGGAGCTATTATTTGCCTCAGGTGAAATTTACTGTCTTATTTGTTTCCCATTAAGTGTAAACATAAAGCATCCCCATCTCATACTGCCTGCCTATACATAATTTATGGCATTTTAAATCCCATCTGCTACCTGGAGTGGAGTAGGGCGTCCTCTTTGCTCCCAACAGACATCCTTCTGCAACATACATTAACGTTCTTTAATGTTCACATCAGGTTATTTCAGCAGATTGCTGCACTTCATAAATTCTTCCCCACAGAGGAAGCAAAGTTTTTTCTGCAACTGTCAAGATAATGCATTTATTCACATTTGATCCAAGCAGTTTGGGTACTTTTTGATTGGTATAATAAAGAAGCACACAGAAAAGATTTAGCTGAGAGCAAAGTATTCAGTTAGGTTTTCTTTTTTGGAAAGTCTTCCCTTTTAATCAGAAGCTGAAGTTATCAGGAGAACTGTCTGGATAGTTCAGTGGTTCAGGTATCTGGCCATGGAACCAGAGGTTGGGAGTTCAATTCCCCACTGTGCCTCCTGTGAGTAGAGCAAGCTGCATAGTCCCAGGATGGCCCCAGGAGAAGGGAACTGCAAACCACTCCCGAGTATTCCCTACCTGAAAAGGATTGCCGTAAGTCAGCATTGACTTGATAGCACATGATTGTTATCATATTAAAGTTATAACAAGGTGAAATATAAGAACAGTAAAGTTGCTGGACAAGATTATATTTGGGTAGATCAGATTAAGTGGTCTGAACCACAGAATCAGAGTCACAGTCAGAGTGAGCGCATGGGCTGAACTGTTGTTCATGTGTCTACAGAGTA
This sequence comes from Intellagama lesueurii, assembly GCA_037013535.1. NCBI lineage: Eukaryota > Metazoa > Chordata > Lepidosauria > Squamata > Agamidae > Intellagama > Intellagama lesueurii. The sequence goes on from JBAJHW010000008.1 coordinate 17,899,760, forward strand.
GACCATAGGTCTAGATGGGCGGGGTATAAATCTAATAAAATAAATAAATAATAAATAAAATACAAATCAGGCAAGCTTTGTAGCTCATGGAATTTCTCAGGAATCTTTTTGCCTTATACTTCTCCCAAGGGGACCTGATCAGTCTCAGTGCTGGTGAAGAACCTCCCATGGAAATGGTGCTCAATTCATTATAGCTGCACAAGAGTGCTTCTATGATATTGCACAGCAGAGCAGACCAATATATTCTATAAGGAATTCTAAAACTGGGGGTAGCCTAAACAAAACATTATACCTTTTTAACTGGTCACCAAATTTGGCACAATTGTAACTACTCTTGCTCTGTGACAAATTTGAGGAAGTCTGGTCAAATGATTTTCTAGTTATGATTTTTTTAAAAGTAACACTGGTTTACAACCGTCTCCTCTATTTAGAAGTAGATTATCTCTAGCTGGCCCAGATTTAAAATAGTTCACATAAATTGAAGAGATCAATCTTGCTCAACTTGAAAGAGAATTGTTGATTCCACTCACTTTTCTTTATTTACAAAGAATCCAGGCTGCAGGGGCTGAAATATGGGCCCTGAAAAAAAGACATTCACATGGGAGAAACAGTGATTTTGTTATAACAATGAGCATACATGGTACAGTCTTGCCATGAAGAAGAGCTTCAGCAAAGGCTACAGCTGAGAGGGAGGGAGGAAAGATGTCTGGAGAGCTGCAGGGCAACTGAAAGTCACAGTCCATATGAAAGAAACTAAGAGAGTGAAAAATAAACAGGTTTGCTTTAAAGAAAGTAATGGAGTGACAATCCTCCAGAAATAGGAACATTTTACCATGTATCTTCAGGAAATTAGCATACAATTATGTAAGGCATATTCAAAGTATTTCTGCAAAACACAGCAGTTGTGTTTGTCCTATCCATCAGCATACATTGTCTCAGGTTTTCTCAGATCTAGCAGTCTCCTGACAAGTTTTCAAAGGGGAAACTGGTTCCATGCTGGGGCAGTCTGACCTTTTGAACCTGTCAATCAGGACTTAGTTAGTTGAAGGAGAACTTTACAACTCATTTTTGGCCAAACCAACTGTTTGGGGTGCATACTTGCAAGGAGATTCTATGTCTGATAGTACAAATACAGACATAGTTATTAAATAAAAATATTCTGACATTCACTTGTTTAAGCTGGGAATTTGCTGTCATTTTCTTTGTGGCTGAGACTGTTGTTACTCAGTGTTAGTACAGCTTTCGTGTCTATATCTTGTCAAAATCTTTAGTTGGTAGTTGGGTCCCTCAACTATTCCACTCAACTTGTCACTATGAAGTGCTTGGTAATTAAAAACAAAACAAAACAAATAAAAAGACTCCAAAGATATTATGTGACACCAAGTCATTTCTAATGTGTTGTGTCTGTATGAGTTAATTACCTCCAAAGGTCCTATCATTAACATCCCTGCTCAGATCTTGCAAACAAGAAGCTATGGCTTCCTTTATTGAGCTAATCTATCTGTGAAATCCTGAACCAGTGAATGCTGAACACACTTTGGGCTAGGACAAACACAACTGCTGTGCTCTGCAGAAATACTTTGAATATGCCTTACAAAATTGCATGTCTTCCTGTTCCTCTGATTCTTCCTAGCAGTATTCTGTTTTCCAGTAAGTTCTGCTCGGGTCTTGCAAACTAACAGATGTGGTATCTTTTATTGAGTCAATCCATCCCATTGTAGGTCATTCCGTCTTCCTATTTCCTACTGGAGTCAGGTTCTGGGCTTTTTCCCTGCTTGGTTTCTCTTTGTGAATGGCAATGGTCATGAAAAGGTATCTTGTAGACTGTCTTGACAGCTAATGTTAGTGTTGTTGACATTCAGGCTTCCCTTTGCTGTGAAAAGCCTGGCATCCTTTTTCCTGCTGGCAATGTGGGCACAATATGTGATTAAGTGCATCCATGCATTTTTGTGTGTGTGTGTTGCTTATATATCACCCCATACCACTGAAAGTACTCTCTGGGTGGTTTGTAATTTAATTATTCAGGCTACACATTGCCGACCACCTTGGTGAGTTGGGTACTCAATTTACTGACCTCAGAAGGATGGCAGTTTGAGTCAATCTCAAGCCATCTACCTGGGCCTTTGGGGATCAAACTCATGTTGTGAGGAGAGTCTTGAATGCAGTACTGCAGTTTAACCACTGTGCCATGAGATTCTTCACATGTACAATTCACATGTTGGTTTTGAAATATGTTAATAGCATCATCCAAGAGGAGAGGTGATAAATACAGGGCTCAGAACAGGTGTGGAGATAGGATTTAACACTTTTCTCTGTAGCTTCACTCTTGAGGCAAATCTCTCTATTTGGACTGGGAAGAAAGCCCTCAACACCTTTGGCACCAATGGGAGATCTCTCCACAAAGCATGTTTGTGTGGAAAAACATATATCTGGTACTACATGAAAAGGGCCCATTCAAATGCTTGGATAAGGTGGTTTGGAGTATGTTAGCTGGATATCATTGTCCACACATGTATTTATTACAGAAGTAATTCATCTGGATACACAAAGAGTGAGACCTGGGAGTTAAACTGTCAAACTCTCAGCATGACCTACCTCCCAAGGCTTCGCATGTTTTTAGAAACTGTGTCCCATTGTGCCGTGAAAAATGTCTCTCTGTTAGTACATGGTTTTCTTCATCTATCTATCTTGCATTCCATGTGCTTTCTTTTATGATTGGAAGTCAAACATGGGCTTAATCTGTCAATCCCCATGGCAGAGGAGACAGTTGGTTAATCTTTACAGTTATCTCTTTAATATCAAGATTGACTGTAAGAGGGGAAAAAGAAGAAGAAAAGTAACAAGAAAATGTAGATTCGAACTTATGGTGACCCTAATTGGGTTCTTCAGGTATGTATGATGTTCCAGGAATGGTTTATATCCACCCCTTCCATGGCTCCTAAAACCTGGCCTGACTCTTTATCCACTACACCAGTGGTTCCCAACCTTGGGTAACTCAGGTGTTCTTGGACTGCAGTTCCCATAAGGCTTTATCACCAGCTGTAATAATTCTTCTTTTAACTCTTCAAATAAAACCTCCCTTTGTTTCTGTGACCTTTAATATTGCCCTAAGCCAGTGGTTCTCAACCTCAGCTGCCCTTGGACTGCAACTCCCAGAAGCCTCCACCACTAGCTCTACTGACCAGACTTTCTGGGAGTTGCAGTCCAAGAACACTTGGCTTGCCCAAGGTTGGGAACCACTGCACTACAGCACAGAGGCTTTCCATGTTTAACTCCCAAAAACCTTCACAGTCTGAAAGGGTTAAGCACAGTTCCTCTGGTTTGTGGCATAGAATTCTGTGATAAAACGCACCAACAGAGCGCACTTGTTTTTCTTTCCACCTGTTACAGGCATGAAAGTTTTCCATTTGTGCACGCATGTGTCCCACAACTGTCATTTTGATATTTGTGTGCACAGGGTTACACTTTCCCTTTGACAAAAAGGAAAACAAAATAAAAATCTCTACACTGCTTTAATGTCAGCCCACAGCCTCTCAGGATTAAGCAACAGACTTCACATCCAGAGACATGGCATCAAGATCAGATCTATAAAGATTTGCCTTTTGTTACTTGGTTCCTAAGAGACTTTTCCAGTATCTGATTTGCTCCTATTTCCTTCTTTGTTCTTTCCCAAAATAATGTACAATTTATTTTTGCATGCACTATTTCCCACACCGGTTGTATTTTTGTGGCAGCTCTTTCTCGTAAAAGTATTTCAACATTGAAAAAAGAAAGAATGAAAAGAAAGGAAAAAAAATCACAATTCTAGTGATTCAGTACAGTACATCCATAATGAATAAGTATTGGTGCTGCAAACTTTAGAGATTCCTCATACAAAAGAAAGACTTGAGGAAAAAATATAAAAAATTAATAGATTGATTCCGTTGGAGTAAAGTGCAAAGAGAATAAAAGAAGAGAGCTTAGTAAGCGTACACAATTCATGTTTATTTAAGTAAAAGCAAAAGTCAAATTAGCAAGTGTATGAAAAAGGAAGTGGTAAAGATAAATAAAAAATAAGAAAATAATGAGGTTTACGGAAATTTCGGAATTCTTCCATGATATATTCATCTTGGATGATTTTCTGTGTCATGTTTCTTTTTACCGAGAACAACAATAATAAAAAAAGCAGAATTAGCTGAGATCATAGAATTTATGTTTGTTCATATTTATATTCTTTGTACCCCTTAAAAGAAGATAGCTGATGTTTAAAGTGTATTTTACATGACAAATAAGGGCTTCTGAGAAAGGCAATGAACATAATACCAGTGCTAGCTGAATTTTCCATCCTTTCTTAATTTTACTGCAATACATAGTCTGATGGTGATGCCTTAGATCAAGCAAATAAATGCTTGTCTGGAAAGTACCCACAAATCTGGCCACAGAATTAAACGATCCTGTCGTATTTCATTTTGGTACATACAAATCTATAAATCTAAGCAGTGTTCAGAGAACTTTATATAAACAGCAAGCATACATAAATTTTAACATAGACTTCCAACGTTCACATCTATAAATATACATTATGGATTGAGAATGTGTCTCAGTAAATTGTAAACAATATTTGGAATATGTGCAATATCTGAATCTAGATTTTGAAAACTGTTGGGCAGGGTTGAGAGCTGGCCTTATGATCTACCCCTTATCTATAGATCTTATTCATTCATTCATTCATTCCTATACCACACCATTAGTATTGCCACTATCTGGGAAGTTCTCAATATAAAATCATAAAAACACTATGTAATAATAGAAAAATACAATAAAATACAATCAACCCAGTTACCCCCCCCCATCCTTTGTCCTTCTAACGAGCCTATTCAGACAAGGGGAAAGTGAAATCAGCATGGAGGACATAGTGGGGTCTCCTATGAACTCTCCTCAGACTGAAGCAGCTACTTGGATGAGTAGCAAAACGTTTCAACTTAATAAGAAATAAGTCCAGTTGCCATGACTCAGCTCAATTTGTGAAAATTGACAAATTAAAATCCATTTGAATATCTCAGGTCCATATTTACAATTGGTGAAGGCAGCTTTATATAATTAGCTTCCTAAAAACAGAGAGGGATGGTCCCTGGTGAATCTGCCCCGCCTACCCGGAATAAAGAGGTGAGACACAAGTGCTGAGTTAACCAGGGCCACACTTTATTGACATAACTTTAACTCTTGGTGTTCCCAAGCAGGGGGGCCTGTGGTAGTGCTGGATTGGGTTTGAGGCCAAAGGTCTCACTGGGCACATTCGGTCAAGTCCCATGCCCCGTTGTCTCGCGGTCCCTTGGACAGCATGACACTGGCCAGCACCTGATGCAACCACCCCCAAACCTGTAAGCCCCCTCTCTTTGCAACCCTCAGCCCAGGGAGGGCCCCAGCATGTCCTCCCCTGCAGCGCTGTAACCTCACGATCCGCAGTGCCTAACAGAAGGGAGTAATCTCCGAAGGGAAGAGCCCGAAGAAGAACCGAGTTGTATCCTGTGTGAGGCACAGATGGGTACAGCCATACTCCGACTCCCATTGTCGCTGCAGAAAAAGACACCTGTGGGTAAGGTGCCCTCCAGGCATTGGGGGTTGTTCCTGAGTATGTTCCCTGGCATACTAGTTTGCTTGGTTGCCGTATTGCAGACTGTGCAAACCCAGGCTGCTCTGGCGCAGGGTCCTTGTACCAAGGCCATAGTACCATTGCCCTGTTTGTGTCCGGTGTAATGGTTAGCTCACCTGCTGTTCCTAGTGTGCTGGGCTTGTGATTCACCAGACCACTGTCACCCTCTGGTGTGGTATCGGTTGCTGCATCAAGCGTCTGGACTGCCATATCCTGGGCTGCTCCAGGCCTCTGTTCATCTGACACACCCTTGTTTTCTAAAATCGTTACTCTCACATCAGCCGCTGGTCTTGTGCCACTGGCTCCCGCTGCTCTTGATGTGCTTGGAACATTGCCTTCTAAAGCCGCAAAATGAGGTAATAAATCGTCAGCCAGCTCCTTCAGCTTAGCCTACTTATGTGCTTTAGAGTCAATAGCTGATTGCCTGGGTTGGGGTCCCCCGCCTGCTGCTGGGGCTTGCCCAGCCCGCTGCTCTTTGAGAGCAGTAATCTTAGCATGGAGTACTTCCCACACTGGCCAACTCTCCTCATCAGAGGATGAAAGTTCCAGCAGAGGTGCTGCGGGTGCCTCATGCTTTGCTGGCTGTTTACCCTTACTCTTGCCCTGGCCTTTCTTGGGTGCCATAGCTGAGTGCTATCAGTTAATCTACTTCCCAACTTGCTATGCAAATAGCAATCCGGCACTCTTTGCAGCTCTAAAAGTACCAGCCCAGACCGGGTGTGGAGGGGCCGCGAGTAATGTGGGGCTATCCACCCCTATGTTTGCACCCAGTGCCCTGGGCCACCAGGTTCAGTAGCTAACCCACCTCACTCAGGGGCCTGCAATATTACTATTTATGCCTGTTCAATAATCTCAGAACTGCATCTGGAAGGGACTTTATGGATCATCTAGTCCACCCCAATCAGGGAGGCACAGTAGGGAATCGAACTCCCAACCTCTGGCTACACAGTCAAAGACCCAAACCACCAAGCTATCCAGCAATTTGATGGGGATTGCCTCCCCCTCTTTTTAACCTTATTTATTTATTTATTTATTTATTTATTTATTTATTTATTTATTTATTTATTTATTTATTTATTTATTTATTTATTTAGATGAATACTGAATCCTAACCCCCCCCCCGAAGCTTAACACCTCCCAAGCCTTTCAGTATTTCCTTTTTTTTAATTCCCCTATCTATCTATACAAATGGGGGGTGGGGTGCTAGTGGGTATCCCCTTGCTCACCGCCCCTACAGTGGGCCTCTCAAACCCTTTATTGTTATCTATTTATTTACCTTTTTTTAAAGTATTTATTTACTTTTTTCTGTAACAGTATTATAATTTATTTGAAACTTGGGGGGGCTGCAAAATTGAGTGCCCCCCTCAGTGCTTAGAACATCCCCAGGGGCACACACACCCACGGCCCCCACTGCCTTTTCCTGTTTTGTTTTGTTTTTTAATATTTTTTTCTGGAGCCTTGAAGGATGGCAATCCAAGGTCTCTAAAGCAGGACCCCAGCCCCCAAACCTTGAGGGAGTGCCGATGCACCCACTCACTCTGAGCTTCCAAATTGAAAGTGCTGCACCACGTGCTCTCCCACTGAGCGCAGCACCCGCACTCGTAAACTGCCAGAAGAAAGCCTCAAAAAGAGGCTGAGAAGGAGGGGAAGTGCAGCTATATTCTTCTATTGTCCTCTTCTCCAAAACTGCATTGATTCTTGATTTGGAGCTTTCCCTTTTCCTCTTATTAGCACATATTCGAAAAATCTACCCCATATTTCATAAAAGGTATTTTTTTCAACTCTCCTTTCTTAACCTTTAAATTACAAGTTAATTTATCATTTATTGCTATATTCCATATTTCTTTATACCATTCTTCAATTTGAAATTCGACTTTTAATTTCCATTGCCTAGCTATAATCAGTCTAGCTGCTGTTAATAAATTGGTTATCAATTCTTTAGTCATTTTGTCATATTCCACATTCTCATATATTGATAACAAAGCAATCTCAGCATTAAATTCTATATCTTTTTCACATATGTAGCTTAATTCTTTAAAAATTTGTTTCCAAAATCTTTGCACTTTTTCACATTCCCACCACATATGAAAGTATGTACCAATTTCTTTCTCACATTTCCAACAGACATTCAGATGATTGGCATTAATTTTATTTAATTTTAACGGTGTTAAATACCATCTTAAACTGAGTTTAATTTTTTTTCCCTTATTCTCACTGACATAAATCTTAAAACCCTCATTTCCCATATCTTCCTCCATTCTTCTTCATTTATTCTTTTTCCAATATCTTGCTCCCACACTATTTTCAATCCTTCTTTCTCACTTTCTTCTTCCTCTAAATTAAGAAGTAAGTAAATTTTACTCACAGTACCTTTCACTGAGTCAGTCATCCGAATGTCCTCATATGACAATAAAAATTGTTCATACTTTGTATATTCTCTACCTTTATTATATTTATTTACCCATTCATTAGTCCATCTTTCTAGTTGTATATAATTCAACCATGAAATGCTCCTATTCTGAAGAGTTTGTTTCATTTGATCTGTCGATCTCATTTTATACAACCAATCTTTCAATCTAATCACTTTCTTTTCTTTAAATAGATCCACATACACTTTCATATTGGTAGGAAAATTTTCTATTTCCGTCACTAATCCGAGTGGGGAGTATGATGAACATAAATTCTTTTTACACTTATACCATATATTTAGCAATGTCTTTAAAAATGGGTTATTAATTTCACTTATTTTATCTTTCTTAACTATACCGAATAGATATTTTTCTATATCTGCCTGTAATTCTGATGATTCCATTTCCCACCAAATTAGCCTTTCTGGATTATATATAATTTCCCCAATAAACCTCAATTGGTTAGCCAAATAATAATTTTTTATATTTGGTAAACCTATACCACCTTTTTTTGTTGTTTTATACCAATACTTTTTATTTATTCTAGATCTCTTCCCTTCATTACAGTACTTGTTAATTATTCCTTGCCAAAATTTCAAATCATCCTCTGTTAACTGTATTAGTAGCATTCTAAATAAAAAAATAATTTTTGGTAAGATTTTCATTTTTATCAATGCGATCCTTCCAAACCAAGATAGCTTAAAATTACCGTATTCCTGTAATTTCTTTTTAATCACTTCCTTTAGTTTATTATAGTTATATTCCTTTATTTTTTGAATATTTTTTGCTAGATCTATTCCTAAATATTTAATTGATACTTACCTGGCAGGGGAGATACCATGATCACGAAGGAAGCTCCATTTCTAATGAGTTCTGTGACAACATCTAGTCTTACCCCAAATTGTTGCATCTCTGTATTTTTCATTCTATCTGTTAATTTCTGTTGTTTTCAAGTGGGGGTGGGAACTTTGAAAAAAAAAAGGAGTCGATGTACCTTTACAAGTAATGCCACTAACGGTAGGGTTCTCTCTGTGTGTCACAGCTTACACTTTATAGTTTCACCAAGTGCAATCAGTCTCAGCCAAGCCTCAACTGCATGTATATTGAGAGTGTGGAGGTATCTCCCAATCTTATTCATACCCATTTATGTATCATACAAATTGAAACCAATCCTCTCTGAGCTATGCTGGAAGGGTCCTGACTGAGCCAATTTTGTCCTTGGGTTCATGTCAATATCTGCATGTTTTCAAATCAAGTGTTTAAAAAAACAAAGCGAATAGGAGAAACAAAGGGCTATGATCAGGAATGGACGCTATGCAGCACCATCAATTTGTACAATATGGTGGATCATAAACAGAGGGTTCAATGTGTTTACACAGCAGGCAGTTGTGCAATTTTTGAAGAGTAGATTACCTCCAAAATAGAATTTGGCACCAGAAAAGGAATAATCTGCCAGAAGACTCTAAATGGCAAAGCCGCAGTAATAGAGACTCCAAAGATGGGCACACTGTGTTGGCAATTCTCCCAACCATAACGTAGCTTCCAAAAATATACCCAGGAAAGACAACATAAGGTGATATAAAAATGCACCAAAGATCTAACACGAAGAGAAAGACTTATCTGAATTGAGAAATATTTGGCACTTCTTCCTTCTGAAAACAAATACAGTTGCAAGAGGCATTAGCATTTCTTTGTGCTGCACCAATGAGGAGAAAACAAGAAGAGGAGGGGAAAGAGAAAAGGCTATGGGAAGATAGTTCTCAACACTACTGTGAGCTATTCAGTAAAAAAAAAAGCATACGAAAAAGAGCACATCCATCCATCCACACTCCTACATCCTTACAGCGTAATGCAGTAGCATAAGGTAATATGTATTCTTTTCAAAAAGGAAAATTTGAGAAGACAACAACCCTAAAAGTGACGAAGCAACTTCCTTCTAAATGGACAAAAGATGTCCGTCCAGCTGTTTCTGACGACGTAACCAAGGCCTTCCCTTAGCGGACTATCCAGGACTGCTCTTGGGTTTCATTCTTGGTTCAACTGTCCGTTTCCTTCTCCTATGTTTTCTCCCTGGGGTACTGTTTTAACCCCAATACAGCCAGGATAAACTTGGGGGAGCCAATCCAACTTGGGGGTGACTGGAAGCATTTTGGTGTACCCTGTCATCAGCCAAAAGAGGTACAAATAACCCAATGTGATCCATTTTATAGCTTTTCTCCAGGAACAGTGTAGATCTCAAAATCTACCTGCCAGAAAACTTTAACAGTTTCATTCTGAGTTATGTTGACAAGCCTACAAGAAAGAAAGAAAGAAAGAAAGAAAGAAAGAAAGAAAGAAAGAAAGAAAGAAAGAAAGAAAGAAAGAAAGAAAGAAAGAATCATATAGAATAAGAAACTTCAGCATATCTAGCTTATCATGGATGGTGCCAGAAGCTTCTATTTATTAAGGATATTGGCAAAGAATGAGAGTTCATTTCTCCGCACTAAATAAATGGTGTCTGAGAATCATGAGAATCTTTGAAGACTCATTTAAAGTAGTCCCTGAGGCTATACACTTCCTTAGATTCCATAATGTCACCTCAAGCTTTCAGTGTTCTGATCTGCATTTGGAATGGAGTGCCTAGACAGTTTAAAGAATATGCAGAGAGGATCAAGTAGCTGTGCTGCATATGCATGCTTCCTGGAACTATTTGGAATTTATGCTACCAGAATGCAGTGGACCAATGGGGAGTGGACAGCTGTTAAACATGAATGACTACTCTGCAAGTTTGTAACTAGGTAAATAGAAAATGTGCTTATGGCTTCAGGCAATCCCTTCAGGGATAATACAGGAGAAGTTGCTCTGAATTTGATTGTTAAAGCTGACTTCAACATGCTGCAGGTTTTCTCAGGCACTATGGAGCAGCCAATGTGAGCCTGCTTCTCTGTTGGTAGGAGGAAATCAAGGCAGGAAGACACCTTGAAGACAGGAGGAAGGGAAACTGAGTTTATCAATTTCCATATCAGCAAGTAGTGAAGCTAAAAAAAACCAAGATGAGACAAGTTGCCTAAGACCAGTTGGCTCTCGCTCTCTCAATTACCCATATTCCTTGTTACATATGGTACTGCTTTGGTTGGCAACATGTTCCAGGATTTTTATGTGATCGCTACATGCAAGCAGTGTTTGAGAGTGATCAGAACAGTCATGTGAAGGTTTAAAATGCAAGGTTTTATTCTGTGTGACATAGAACAGGGATGGAAAGCCACAGGCCTATAAGCTCAGTGCAGTCTGGAAGGATTCCCCATCTGGCCTGCAAGCTCTTTTGCTGTTCTCCATGTTAGCTGAGATAGAAGACTATGTAAAGCTTTGGAAGGAGTTATAATTTGTAGCTCAGGAAGATGTTACACTAGGGCTCGCTTATGTAGAGACATGCATAGAACTCAAACTGGGTCTTCTGTGATTGGTGATGTAAATCAGCCTAGAGCTTTCCCTCCTAAATCCATTTTTCCCTCTGCCACTGGGGCTTCTAATTTATTGGAATCAAATGCCTTCTCATTGGTTCAAACAGTGTGATCACTTTAGCTGATGTAGAGGGGGTTTGTAGCTCCTGTACTTAAAGCCATTCCAGCCAGTTCCAGAAGCAATGAGAAGGACAGGGCGGCATGGAAACTGGCTGTTATTTTAATCCTTTCCTCCCCACACTGGTGTCTGGGTCTGCTTTCATTTATATTCCTTCTTTTGTTCCTTCCTTCCTTCCACTTGCTAATCTTGCACCAGGGTAGCTGAATGTGACGATCGCCCACGTCACTCATGCCATTCATATTCATGAGCTGATTTGCATGATCCTATGAGAGGACTGGAGAGGCAGAGTCAGCAGGTACATGAGGTTTCGTGGGAGAAGGAGGAGTCAGATAGGGGCTGGTTAGTCAGAGAGAGAGGGAACAGAGATAGAGCTGGTTAGAAAAATAGGTAGAGAAGGTGGTAATGATATAGCAAGAGAAAAGTATGTACTGAGAGAACTGTTGATGATTTGCTTATGTATAATGTGTATCTGAAGAACTTCTGTTAGTATTCAATTTGCTTCACTTCAATAAATAAGTTCTGTTTCTGTTCACAAGACAAGTGTTCTGACAAACGTCATTTATATTGTGGATTGAGGTAATCCACTGGTGGCAGCGAGAAGAAAACACGGCATGAGCCTTTGTGAGGGAAAGACAAGCAGGGGCCACAAGGGCGAATGCCACACTGACCAATCAAAGAAAAAAAGAGGGGAGGAAGTTTTAAGGAAGCTGTGCTCTGTGCCTTCTGCAAATCTGAACAGCCAAAGCAGAGCAGAGCTACCTTAAGAAGCTGAAAACAAGGCTGAAGTGAAAACATCAGCTTGTTTCTCTGTTCAGCTTTCTGGTCACCTAATTGGCCTAACCCTAGGACAGCAAACCTGGAAGGAAGGAAGGAAGGAAGGAAGGAAGGAAGGAAGGAAGGAAGGAAGGAAGGAAGGAAGGAAGGAAGGAAGGAAGGAAGGAAGGAAGGAAGGAAGGAAGGAAGGAAGGAAGGAAGATTAAAGTAGACACAAGCACCAATGTGGGAACGAAAGGGTTCAAGTCATTAAAAAGCTGCAAACAAGACTATTTCTTCCCTTCTCTCTGTTGACTCATGTTTGGTTGGCTGAAATGAATTGATTCTAGTTGATCCTTGCCATGATTTTATTTGTGGTAGGTAGAGGGTGAAAACTTCCACTAGGCTTATGTCTCCTTGGCTGATGGAGGAAGCCAGAACATGCCACCCTTCATCTGTCCTGCCTCACTGCAATTATCAGAGCTGAACTAAGACAATGCAGTTGGCCACGCATGATTAGAAATACATGTCTTTTAATAGGAAAACCCAGTCCGTCTATTCCAGCTTTTGGCAAATGGGCCTGTTTTTGCTTTGGTCACTGAGAGATAAACACAGCTTAGTTTTCATATCTGGTTTCTTAGGCACAAAGCCTTGAAAGATTTGTGTGGCTGGAGGGATAATACTGGAAGAGGAGGAAATATGTCTATACCTTAACATGGGCTCTGCCTCACAGTCAGAATAAGAGGATAAAATTGGTCAGTTTTATATTTTCCTGTATTCAATTTAAAAAAAAACACACACACACAAACACAAAAACAAGTCTCAAGTTCTTTCCTGAATATATGACTTGAAAACTTTGGCAAATTCTTCAAAAATGTGCCATCTGTACCAAACAAATTTACCAACTGCACTAGTCAAATTCAGAAAGTCCGGCTCTACCCAGCACTGAGAGGAGCATGTTGGATTTACTTGTCATATGTGTGTTAAAAGTGAAGAGCCTTTCAGAAAAGAGGAGGTGGCAATCCTAAAGCAGTGCTACCATAGCGGAATGCACAAGTCTTCAAATCCAGACTTTTCATAATTAATCATGCCTATCTTGGATGGATAAATCTGACACGTCAGTTTCTCCATTGATTTTTCAAAACTATCATGATCTCTCCATTCCAAATATGATGAAATATGCAAATTCTGGGAAATATTTATAAATGTTTCAATTTGGCTTGATATTCTCTCCCATCCATAGCTAGACCTCAACATTCTCTCTGGCAGAGAAGGGGAAAGCAAGTTCACTTCTGCCAATTTTTTTTTCTCCAGCTTGAAAAGGGGACTGAGTTCTACCCCTCCTTGCAAGGCTGTTATTTGCCTAGCTTATGGGATGTTTTCTCAGATCTGGCTCAGATATTTGCTTCCATTCTTTGCCTAGATACAACACTGCTTGCTGGCCAGAATAAAACCATGGGTGAACTGCTTTAGGCTTCCATAGGAGATGGCAGATTTTATCTAATTAAAACCTAATGGTAATTATTTACTCCAGGGTTAGGGGATTGGCATTGTTGCTTTCACTCACGCATCAAGTGAGAGAAATAACAGATTGAAACTGGGCAAATGTTACAATGCTGTAGGAAAGCCTGCCTCTCAACATTTCCACAAAATAAGTACACATGTTGAAACTCCAAAACCATTTCACAACAAGATCACATTGTGATATCTGGACAATTAAATGTAATGCATGAATTAGTTCTGGCTTAGAGACTTCAGCTGAATGTCAGATGCAGGAGTGTTTTTAAAATGTGTTTCTTTTGTTATCTAACTATCACCAGTTTGCTGTCAAACAGCCTCGGTAAGCATCTGATAACGTATCATTCACAGCGTGTATCATTCTATCGTATTTTGATAACAACACAATGCCACTTTATTAAGAAAAGATTTTCCTTTCCAGAAAACAATTTGATGTGAAAGAAACTGATAGTTTAACAGTTGACTGTTAACATTTATCACTGCCATCCCATCATAAAGTCAAAAGAAAATCTCCAAGATAGAAAAGCTTGCCTGTCAACGTAAAATTCCTTATTATCTGTGTCACATCCTACAGGGGAAAAATGGAATCAGAATGGGAATCAATTAAACAACATAGTAGAAAACTAAGGGGAAAATAATCATGTTTAGAATAACATAGGACACAGTTTGATCTGTTTTGGATTATATGAGTAAAGATAACTCATGAGAGTCTAGGCTAAGTTCTTCACTCTAATATGATTACTTTTGCCAAATTCAATTCATAAAAATTATAACCATAATGATGGAATTCTTAAATGTGCATTTTATCTGATTAGAATTCAGTTGTTTTTTTAAAAAATATTTATGTCAGTGTATTCAAAAGCCCTTTCTATCAACTTATTTTACCCATTGGGTACTCAGTGTGGTGTAGTAGATAGAGTGATGGACTGGGTCTCAAGAGACCAGGGTTCAAATCCCCATTCAGCCATGGAAACTCACTGGGGGAGGGTGTGGAACTGGTAAAACCACTCCTTAAATATCTCACTTACCTAGGATGCCCTATTAGGGTTGCTATAAGTCAGCTCTGACTTGATTGGGACAAAACTATTTATTGCACCCATCGCCTGTCTTCTTATAATCATGACTTACAGTATCTCGAACTAAACCATAAATACAGTGGAATATGAACGTGGAACTATTAAGATTACTTCCAGGAAATCAGCTTGGGCTTGAATTTGGGGAGAAAATAATAGGAAGCTGCTTTATCCTGAGTCAGGTAATTGGTTCATCTAGCTTAGTCTTGTCAATTCTGACCAGCATCAGTCTCCAAGGTTTCTTTCTTAGTGCTACCTGGAGATCCTTTGGTATTCTCTGATGGTCTCTATGCAAGCATTAACCAAGCCAAAGCCAATCAAAACCATGTGCTGTCTGAGATTCTATTTCAGACACATAAAATCTAACATTTTTGCAGACACTCAGCAAAAGAATCCTAGCTTGAAGAACCTGGCAAAAGACAAGCTGTAGAGGACAGGTGGGGAACTGAAAGAGCATGGGAGTGGAATTGTCTCAAAATATACCTCAGTGGGCCAGATGATGTCAGGGATTTAGCCAACCCATAGATTAGGGTTCCAAGCTGAAGCACTGGGTGGGGCTGTTTGTGTAGACTTTGGGCAAGGATTCATTTCTGTCACCATTGCCCAATTATATGCTGGGAAGGGGAAAGGGAAACAAAGTCCAATCAGCTTGAAAACACTGGCTGAGAGCAACCAGCCTTGTCTTTCTACCTCTTCTCTGCGTTGGAAAAAGGGAGGAGGGACAGACCTGTAAAGAGTGCCTGCTCTTGCTTATCATTGGTTCAATACAGATGCCCTCCCAAGTATTCTCAGAGTGGGACTAAGCAAAGCAAAAATCAAAGCAAAGTGTGCTGCTTATATACCACCCCATAGTGCTTAAAACACTCTCTGGGTGGTTTACAATTTAATTATGCAGGCTACACATTACTCCCTCCCCCAGTGAGCTGGGTACTCAATTTATTGACCTCAGAAGGATGGAAGGCCGAATGAACCTCGAGCCAGCTACCTGGGAGAGAACCTCAGGTCATGAGCAGAGTTTTGGCTGCAGCACAACAGTTTAACCACTGTGTCATGAGACTTCTAAGCAGGTTAGATCCACAGAAGGAGTAGGACTATTCCACAGATTTATGCTGGCTGGATAAAGAACCTCTTTGGGCAAGTTCTGCTAATCCAGAGTAGAGTTGGGCATGAATCGCTGGTTTGGTGGTTCAGTATGGTTTTTTTATCAGCCGGACAGCTGATCTGCGGTTGAGTGCCCCACCCTGTTTGCCATGCACCCACTTGGAGGCAGTGCCCGGAGAAGGTGGGGCAGGGAAGTCAGGGTGCTGCCTCCAAATGGGTGCCCGCCAGATGGGGTGCGGTGTCAAACCATGGATCAGCTGTGTGGCTGGTAAACGAACCATGGCAAACTGCTAAACCAGTGGTTCTTGCCCATCTCTAGTCCAGAGCCATTGTTCTGGCCTCAAGGCCCCCTGATGGGCCACACCATCCTTAGCACATGAATCCAGAAATGCTTCTGATTTACAGATTAAAGGGGCACACATTGTTTTAAAGAAAGATTATTCCCTCAAGAGGCATGATTCTCCCATTTTTGGGGGAGAGAGTGACTGTAAAAAAATTGAAGTGGGTTCTTGAAGCTGCATGGGTAACATGATATTCCCAGCTTAGTCTTCCACATTTGAGCAGAATCCTGTTTCTCCAGCAGTTGCTCTAACACTTCAACCATACTTTATTCATTTTTTTCTTGACTTCCAAAGGTGGAAGATCAATGGGGAGCTCATTTTAGATATTTTACTATGTAGCTGCTCTCAACTTAGCTGTGCTGCAGACTCCTGTATGCCTATAAACATTAAAGCTAAGAGAAGATGTTTTCTTCAGCCTCAATAGCTGCCTGGAATGAGAAGATATTGTCCCTGAGTTTTCTCTCAGTACAAAAGTCTTATACGGTTGTAATTCTTGCTTTATTTCTGAGTCAAGCCTTACAATTTATTTCTGAGGCAAGAACTAAAGGATATGGGGATCAAATACTGAATGTAACACCTCCAACCACACCATCTATACTGTAAAAGGTGCTGACTTACCACCTTGAACAAGCCTGATCTGGTCTGGATTTGAAAGTGAAGTAGAGTTGGGTCTGGCTAGGTGACAAGAAAGTACTCCAGATAGGTCTAGTGTTGGTATTCTACAGTAGACAGTGCCTCCATGTAGTCATTCATCCACATTTGGACCAAGGAAACTGAGTTCAGTTAGCAAAGGGAGAAGATCTGCTTATGCCAAATAAGAGCTACCAGCAAGATAAGTGAGTCTTGAACATACTTAGCCAGATGAATACTGATATGATCTATAAAGATTATCTGGCCTCACACTGGAATTAACCCTCAAAAGGAATAAATGTCAGGTGTGATGGAACCATCACAGGTTCAAACTATCAAGAAGTGTTATAAATCTTATAGTCTTCTGCAGACTTTGTTCCAGTGTCATACATTTGTGTTGACATTAGAGAACAATCCTGGCTGGCACATTGGGGTGGGGGGGCTCTTCCAGTCTGAATAGATTACACAGGCCAAGATGGCCCCATGGATTGACTCAGTATAAGACAGTTTCCTCTATTCCTGTGGTTTCTTTTCCATGCCAAACCAAATTGCTCCTGTTTTTTTTCAGTTTTGCTATGAGTTTTACCAACTAGCTAAAACAAACAAACAAAAAACACTGCCCCCCAAAAAAAGAAAAACATGTGTTGTCCTCTTTTGTGGTCATCCCCAAACATTTGCCCTCTCTGCAGGTTTTTGTTTTTGTTTTTTTCAGAGTAAAGATTTTATAGTTACTCAGGCGCACACAGCTAACATGAGGTCTTTCATCCCAAACAGCACAACGGAATTAATTCTGAATGAGAATACCCATTCTCATTCAGAATTAATGCTTTGCCAAAGCAGGCCAAGAAGGACCTTCCTTGCCAAAGTTTGAGCGTCTCATAATGCAGTAAAAATGATCAGAAAATGGTCTGCTGTTCTTATTTTGAAGACTTTATTTTATGTTTTGCTGAGGCTTATACATAAATGTGGCAGTGAAAAATAACTTTAAGTGGGAACTCTGCCAAGGCAGACTGTTTACAAAGATTGTTTTTTTAACCATGTTTAAGAAGCATCATTCTTCCCATATTTCATAAGAAATGTGATATGACACAATTGTAGAGCAGCACTTACAGGAACTCAATATTTCAGAGGAAGGAAAACACCCTCAAGTCGAAATGGAATGTTGATGTAGATACATACAAATCTTCCTTTTTCAATATCTTTAATAAAGTGGCTGCCTCTCCTGTTCCTGCCACTTCAACACAAAAAGGCAAAAGACCAATTGCAAAGTAGCCTGTATCTTAAAGAACAAGTGAGGGGGAAAAGACTCAGTGTGCTGCAGACATTACTCTATGCCCATCATTCGTTTAACACTTCTTGGGGAATTGCCATCATTCAGAGAGCCTTTCATGTTCAAGCCCTGATCTATTTCCAAATTAAGCATCTGACATAAATCCCAGCGGGGGTGTCTGTTTTGGTAGATTGCAGTGATGATGCAAGAAAGATGCTAGCCTCTTTCAAGCATTCCCTAGGCAATCAGAATTGTGTGGATATGGAAAACTGGCCCCAACCCTACCATCAGTGACTTAGGAGATATGAAAAAGGCACCCAGTTCAAAATGCACAGACTCTCTTATGATTTATATCCCTAGTTTCATATATATATTTTTAATCCCAGAAAGAGAGGATCTGATTTGTCTATTCCAGGGGAGGCTGGTCCACCAGGGCAGCTAATGTGTTTTCCCACCATGCACAGGCTACCTACAGTCAGCCTAATCCTGCCTGACTCCTTACCTTCATTGAGCAGGATGGGTATTCTCTCAGCCAAAGTTTGGGGGGTGCTCTCCCATGACCATGAGCCATCACTATTCCTTAATTTCAACTAGCCTAGGACGTGGAATTAGCTCATTACTCTTTCTAGCTTTTCTAGAGCTCGGTGGTCACGTTTTTTTCCTGCAAAAACTGGCTGGCACAGAGAGTTTTTAAAGTTACATGAGGGCTGAAGGGATGAAATTTCTCAGCCTATACAGAAGCTATGGCAGGAGAAATCAGGACTGAGAAGGAAAGATTGGCACATATTGTTAATGGATTCTTATAAGGGGGAAAAATGCCTGTTAGGGATTCAATTGGCATTCTGCCCTGGCTGGCAAATTAGTGCCTATGCCTGGGGTGGATAGATTCCTAGACTGCTGAAACTTTATTTTTAGTTTTGCATTGATACTTGGAGCCCTTTTTCCCTTCCTATTTTGGTAATTAGGAAAGAAGAATCATTTTAATTTATTTTACTTCTGGACTTCATAGGTATAAGGCAGAAGGAAATCTGCCTTGAGGAGTTAGATTTTATTTTATTTGGTGGAAGGAGAGGAAAAGCACTTGAAGAGCTTGCTTTGTTTATGAGAGCAACTATGTTCTCAGTTGTGACACTGAACTTGTAAGAGATTTGGAAAACAGAGTTTTATTTTTAGAAATGAAGTGCAAGGAGTGGAGTGGGGTGTTGTGGAGCTGCATGGATTTGTAGCACTGCAAGAATGAGTGCGTAGACTGGTTGTGTCAATGGATGGTGTCTTCTTGGACTATGACCTGTGCCTCCATGAAGAAAGAACTACTGGCATACAATGGATTGCACCTGATGGCAGTTGGGAATGGGAAAAATGGTGGTTCATGATGGTTCGTGGTTCATGGCTACCCACAAACCACAAATTATCATGAGCTCCCTGAAAAATGACCGGGTTCACAGTTTGTTTTTTGAGCTTGTGCCTTCTGCCTTTCAGGATGGCAGTGTTGGCTACAAGACAAGGTAGAAAGGTGACAAGGGCGGTGGGAGGGGGTGGGCAGATATCCCATTTCGTTGAAGCAAAATGAAGCATCGAGGGGGAAAATGTTTGGTGCTTCATTTTGTTTCTGCAAAACGAGATCTCTGAACCGAACCATGAACTGAACCATGAACCAGCCCAGTTCATGGGTTTTTCTGGTTTGTGGTTTGGTTCACGACTCTAGTCAGGAAGAACATATTGGCTAGGAGATTTGCGAGGGTGTGTGTGTCAACTAAATTCAGCTCAGGAGGGAGACACTGAGTATGGGGGACAAGAGAGTCAGTGGCAGTTCAGAAACAGGAGGTCGAGGAACCATAAATGGAAAGAAAAGGACAGTAAACAAGCAGCTGGAGGGGTGACCCATGGCTTCAGAAGTCTCTGTACCAACGCACAGAGCACGGGAAATAAAGAAGGTGAGCTGGAACTTCTAGCACAGGAAGGCAACTATAACTTAATAGACATTACCAAAACCTGCCAAGATGAGACTAATGGCTACAATACAGTGACTGAAGGCTATAATTTATTCAAAAGAGACAGACTAAAGAGGAAGGGTGGATGAGAAGCATTTTGAATGTAAAGGATGTATACAACTGAGAAGCATTACAGGAGTTGGAGCATTCAAGGCTGGTGGAGAGCTTTTGAGTCAAAAGCAAAGGAGAGCAAAATGATAGTGATGCCACTGTGTGGGGGGGGGGGGGTAGTGTCTGCTACAAATCTCCTAGCCAGACTGAAAATTTGCATAGTGCATTCCCAGATCAGGCTGCCAAACGTTCAACGACTAAGGGGCAATGGAGAGAAGGCAGAGCTGTTGAAGTTTGACTTTGCCTCTGTTTTCTCACAAAAGAAGAACAGTGCCTAACCTGTCACAAGTGGAATAATGGAGAAAATAAGAGGGCTGCTGCCCAGTGTAGAGAAAGAAATGGTACAGGAGTACACATGCACCAAGTGATCTCAATTGGCTCCTCTTTCAAGAGGCACTATTGGGATCCAGACTCCAGACCCTTAGCTCTGCAGCTAGTTTCTTTAACCCTTTGACTACACCAGCTAGTGGGAGGGCAACAATCCACCTACTGATCCTGCTTTGGAGGAGAAGCTCAGCCACAGGCAGCTGGGTTAATTGCCTGTTGGTAGTACTTCATTTTAAGTCCACTGATCTCATATCAGGATAATAAGGCCACCACTATCATAGTTTCACTACACAGTTTATATAGTTTGTGCAATATGTGCTTTCCACATGATTCATCTACAGCATCACTAAGGGTGAACAGCTAGCTGTCCGTGACATCTGGACGGTGGGGAAGGCCCAAGACATTTCGCTACCTGAGATGAAGTACCAGTTTATGTTCTTTTCTGGGCTGAGGTGATTGCATATCCAGCACGATCCATAATTCCTTCCAGCCTTTTAATTCAAAGAAAACCCCATCTCTCTTCTGAGTGTTTGCTTTCACTCTTTTTCCTCTCTTGGAGGCAGTTGTTTGTCAATATGAGTGCAGTAAAGAAAGCAGTTTTACCAGGAATTCAAAATTCTGCAGGAGTGACTTCAGCTGAAATCTGAAGTCCAAACCTTTCTCCATGCAAGCTCTTTGAGTGAAGGATGACGTTTAATTTGAGTTATCACACAGACAGCGGTAGTGGTGGTGGTGATGATAATACTGTAGGAAATGTGGAAGAAAAAAGTTATCTGTATAAAATAAATAAACCTGCGGCCATATAACAAGTTCCTAACTGTACGGATTCACACTGCTGTCTCCATTTTCCATGTTGTAGAGTATAAAGTTACACCACATTTACATTATTTATTTGCTTGCTTGTTTCCCTTAGCATGCCACACTAGAATGTTTAGGATATAATCCATATGGAAAAGTAGCTACTTTCTCTTGCCGTTTATTGAGAAATATAGTGTGTCTTAAACAAAAGCACTTTTATCTTCTTTCCACTTGCTTAAATAATGGCACACAGATGATCAGTTCAACCCTTTGGGACACTATTTTCTCAAATAACTTTCTTTCCTTTCTAAGTTTTATGACTGCTGATTTTTTACTTTTTTTTTTTTTAAGCTGGAATAATGGAACTCAGTAAAACAACTTCTTCCAAGAAAAACCTCCTTCCTTGAACGTAAATAGAGAGCAGGAGGAGGAATTCCCTACCACTGTTTCTTATTCTTTTTTTAAAAAAAAATTCAGAACAAAAAACAAATACAAAAGTGCAAAATACTTTCTATACAATCTAAACTACCATGCACCCCATACCCACAGGACCCCTTAGAACAATACTTTTAATACGATCTTCCTTTCCAAAATTGTATTGATTGTTGTTTAGAGGCTTTCCCCTTTCCTTTCACTAATACAAATTCAACAAATCTACCCCAAATAGCATAAAAAATATTTGAGCTTATTTCCCCTCTTTCACTGTTTCTTATTCTAATTCATCTTTTTATTGTCTTCTACAATATGACCTAAACACCTACTAATAACTTATTTACCACTGTCGGATCTGGTAACTCCATCTGTTCTTACACCTTTTCAAAAAGGGAAAGCTTTTCAGACCTTGATTTCATTTTGTGCTCGCCATCTGGCATGGCTGTTTTTAGTAATAATGAACTGAAACTTCTCATCGACATTGATTCTAGATAGAAGTCAGCACAGCTTTGCTCGTTCCTTCTATCGGGTGCTTGTTAGGCAGAGGAACAAACCAAGAGATCAGTTTTGGTGCAGGCAAATTCTTCCCCAAGGCTTGGGGAATTCTTCCCCAAGAGATAGGAACTTTAATCTTCCAAATAACAGTGCAGTACTCTGAACACTATGACCATGTGATCTGTGCACCTACTCCATTTGCTGCTCGGGTACTAAGTGCTGATGCCAAGTCCAAACACGCTGCTGGTCTTCTTTCTTCTGGTTCCTCATCTTCATACCATTTGGATACTGGGCAGCCCTTCCATTAGACACAGGCTCTGCAGTGATGAGGCCCTCAAGATGCAGACTCCCAGATTTCCTCACCAGGTGATTGGATAGCAGCTGCCTGTGCTGCAATCCAGTAACATCTGGAAGACAACAACTTGCCCATCCTTCAGAAACATTCAGACAGAAGGTGGTCCTCTATCAGCCATGTAAACAGAGAGCTCCTCTGTGACTAAATCCAATTGCTTTCCCAACTAGAGCAGACCCATTGACATGAAATGAACATTTAGTTGCCTTTTATAGAAATCATACTAATTTTAAGGATTTTATTCTTGCTGAGGCTAAAAATTGGATTTAGCGCAATGCATTTCTGAGAAATGTGATGCGTAAATAAACTGGATATACAGCTGATCCATTATACAGTTGGAAAAGTTCCTAAATCTATCCACTTTGGAAGCAGCATGGATGTGCTTATTACAACCCACTCTTTCGCTTACCACCTAATCTAATTTTGTGGCATTAGCAGGGATGTCAATTCTTAATTGTCCAGTCTTTGCAGCTGGAAACAGAATTGCAACATTATTTGACCTGACTTTGCAGGCTTTCTTGGCCCTGTGTATTGTCTCCCATTTGCAAATACTCTTCCTCTTTCTCTTCCTCTTCTTCTTTTTCTTCTTCTGCACAAAATTAACACAAAATTGAGACAGCTGCTCTTTAGATTCATAGAAATTAAATGCTTTTAAGCTTTGGAGGAATGGTTTCTGTTTTTCATCATTTTGGAATTTTTCAGGAGGGCTGTTTCATTTTCCAGTCGTTCATGTTCTGGTCCTTCTGTTGAACATGTAGGAGCCCCCAAATTATGGGTTCTTAAATTTCATTTTGACCATTCATTTCTCTCCTTGGTACTTATTCAAAACTTCAAAAAGAAAAGAACAGGGGCAGATAACAATCATCTGCCCCAGAAGTAGACAGCAACAGCAAATGAAAAGTCATCATCATCAACATCATCATACCTATGCAGATAAGCACTGCTAATGTACTTCTATATTTATTTCACATTTAGTATCAAATTGTCACATCATCAACATCACAGTGTTACACCACCATCCTCATCACAATTCTCCATAATCAGGGTGACAGCTGATAATGGAAAACCATCATCATCCATGATTATCATCAGACCTGTGTAGGTGGTCACACAAATCTTCATGAATTTCCTTGTCACAGGTGAAGCTGAGACCTTGCTCCCCACTTCCCATCCTTTAGTACACTTCACAAACACAATATAGCCAATGTGCCCACCAGCCACACCAAAACAAGTTCTTAGAGCATGTTGATTAACCTACTTCTGTGGGGATGCTGTCTGGCCCCAGAAATGTGTGAGGAGGGAGGGAGTTTGCTCAGCTAGCATGTTCATGCACAGTCCTATTTTCTTCCTGTCCCCTGGATTTGGCGGCTAGCTCCCAGCAGGCAGAACAATCTGTGATAGAAGTTACGACAAAGAGCCAGATGTGTAAATCCTAAGTGTTCTTCTTATGTCTGTTTTTTTACATCCCATGAGAGGTAATGTGGTGTAATAGATAGAGAAACAGACTAAGACTCAGATGATCTGGGTTCCCATTGCCACTTGGCTATGAAAACTCACCAGAGGGAAAAGAGACTGGTAAAACCGCTCCTTAAGCAGCTCACATACCTTGAAATCCTTATTAGGGTCATTATAAATTGGATGTGATATGACAGCACATAACAACAACTGCATCATAAAAACTGGATATTTTCACAGTCTGGGTCTTGTTGTCTTGTGTGAATTGTTCCTCTTGGTTCTTTCCAACAAATTTAGTTACAACTTGCATGTTCACTGTGAGAAAGCTTCTACATCCCACCCTGCCTCAAGAAGAACAAAAAATAAAATTGCAATAAAACATTATAACATTATACCAGTGGAATTTTAGTGAATTGGATGGATAGGAAACAGTTCTCATTTGGCTTCATTAATAACTTGACACAGCCCTCCCCACGTGAGACAACTTATGCAGCAGGGGCATATGCTATTAATTACAGAAGGGGAGATGCTGCTCCAGCTGAAATTAATTAATTATGCTCCATGGGGGGAGGAGTCTAGTTGAGCAGTGGATATTCAGGGTCACGAGTCCCTCTTGTCTTTTCTGAAATGGAATATATTAAGTCTGACAAGCTGTTCATTGAAAGTAGAATCTAGTTCAGCCAGTTGTAGGGTGTCTCTTCACATATTCTTGCTATAATTTACTAAAGATGGGAACTTTTGCAAGCAGTTGGCTGATTGCCAGGCAAAAAAAAAAAAAAAGTGACGTCTTGTCTTGGATGTTTTGGATTCAATTATATTAGTGAAAAGTGTTACATAGCCCTTCAGCTGTCCTGTATACTACTGTAACAAATCCCAACTATCCGTAACAGTAGAATTGTATACTCACTTAAATATGTCTACATCTTCTATTTATTTCCTCTGTGTCCGAATCACAGAGTTTGAGATTATTAGGACAGGATTCTTATAGGCAGAATCCTATTAGATATGCCCATTAGTGCAACTCAACTGGCATAAATCTCAATGGTGAATTTATGCACGTTTATGTGTATTATTTATATCCTGTCGTTCCCCCAATGAAGGGACTCAAGGAGGCATACAACAGCTAAAAAACAGATATATTTAAAATCACAATAAATTAAGATATTAATATTAACATTTAATTAATACACTAGTTAAAGCAGATTGGAACAAATATAAAACACCAGAGCACAGACAGAGTTCTGACTCCTGTCCTCTGAAGATGCCGGCCACAGAGACTGGCAAAACGTTAGGAAGAAAAACCTTAAGAACACGGCCAAACAGCCCAAAAAAACCTACAACGACCATAAAACACAAGACCAAAAATATAGGCTAAAAACTGCTAAAAACTCCAATTGTTCCAGGGCACAATTCACAGATCAAAAGCCAGGTTAAAAAGGAAGGTTTTCATTAGCTGGCAGAAGGACTGTAAAGAAGAGGCAATCCTAGCCTCATGTAGAAGGGAATACCATAGACTAGAAGCAGCCACCAAAAGTGCCTTCCCTAAAATCCTCAGAAGATGTATCTGAGATGGACTGAAGATCCCAGAGATGGGGGAAATTGTATTGGGAGAGACGGTCTTAACATAGCCTTCAAGTAGCCTGGACCCAAGCTGTACAGGGCTTTATAAACCATAACTAGCACTTTGAGTGGGCCCAGAAAGACTGGTGGTCATTAAAGTTGTAGCCAAAGAGTTATATGACCCCTGTCACCATCTCCAGTCAGTAGTTTGGCTGCCAAATTTTGAACCACTTGAAGTGTCTGACTGAGCCATCTTTATTACAGTAATCCAAATGGGATGTAACTGACATGTGTCACTAAGACCAAGGCAGACATTTCTAGGAACTGGTGTGGCTGGCCCACCAGCTTTAATTGTGCAAATGCACTCGTAGGCACCATCAGGAGCACACCTAAGCTTCAAACCTATATTTTCTGAGGCAGTGTAAACCCTTCTAATTCAAGATGGCTCCCTATTCCCTGATCTGTCTTACAAATGATCAGGAACATCTTTGTCTTGCTAGGATTACAGTTCAGTTTCTTTGCTATCTTCTCCTTCATTACAGGTATCAGGTACTGGTTTATAACCAAGACAAGTTCTTCAGAATTAGATAGAAAGGAAAGCTAAAGTTGGGTGCCATCAGCATCATACTGATGACACCGAACCTCAAAACTCCAGATAACCTCACCCGGTGGATTCATGTAGGGGTGCATCCTGAATTTTCATGCCACTGGGGTGACAAATGCCAGCTGGAAAGCTGGGTGGTGGAGTGTTATTTAAGAAAGACCCACAATTCCTCCCTGCCACCTTTCCCCTGAAAGACAGTCTGCACTAAGGCACTTGCAGCCAAGAGGATAAATGGTACAGAGCTCTGAACCCCTCCAGGTAGGGACTTAGATACCTGATAATGGGAAATACTACGAAAGCCATTGAGAGAACAACATAACTGGTGCAGTGATTATTCTTTATTGCTATGGCATTTACTGCTGGTGGAGTGGTGGGCGCTCCTTACACTTAAAATTAATGTGCAGTAACATCTTTATATGAGGTGTAGCCCAAGGTGCAGTGTGTTGAAGCCTAATATATCAAAGTGATTGCGTTTCTCCATCTAAGTTGGTCTGGTCACTCTCCATATAACCTGCTGCATCAAAGTTACTTTTCATAATTTGCTGGATAAATCTATCAGAGATGGAGAAAACTTTTACTGACAAAAGGAAAATAGAAGATTCTCAAGCCCGGGGAGCTAGACATTCCCCTCCTTTGGCAAGCAGCTAAATCTCAATGGTCTTGAACCAAAGTTTCATTATGCAGTAACTAAAAAAGTGAAGACTGAGGCTAGACAAATTGTTGGGATTTCCTGTTTCTATGATGGAAGGACAAAGATGTAGGGGCATAAAGGATGAACAGGTTTATTGCCATACATACACACAACAAGGAAATCTTGTGGCAAGAAGGTGAGGGCTTTTTGTTATTCTTGAACTGAATTTACACTTTTGTGACCATTTTGTGTTGTTTTGTTTCATTCAACTGAACAGAAGGTAAAAGAGTAATAACAGTCATCTGCCTTGTTTTTGCACAGACTTTTAAGCAGTAGAATCATTACTGCATGTTTATGAACCATTGTCCTGTTCTTTTGTCTTTTGTCTTTTTTTTCTGTGTCTGCTTAGCTTCAGAAAGGGAAAAGACTGACTAAGGCATGTGAGCACGGCTGCCCTCAGGTAGGGCAGTGCTGCTGACTATGCCATCTTCAGCGAAGGTTTCCATGAACTCCAGGTTGTCTGGATTGCTTGAACAAGACTTTATTACAACAGGAGAGTGGGGTACAAAATACTGACTGGGCACTGGCTACACTCGCCAAACCTGACTCTTCATTTCTGTTCTCAGACAATGCAGGTGTTGGGGCTTCAAGACAGCTCTGAGTCACCCCACTCCCTTCAGGAGGTCTTTTAGTCAGTCTGCTTAGGAATGGGAATGGGCCCAGGACCCCTCTTGCTGCCACCATTGGCACTCCTGCTAGCACTTGCAGAGTAGAGTTGGCTACCCTCCAATCGGTGAGGTCTCCATGGGGTTGGTGATGGCAGTGGACTGAAAATGAGGCACCTGCCCAACCAACTTTCACCTTAGGGTACTGTAGTCTCTACCCAGGACCCTGTCTGAGGATCCTGAACATAAATGTACTCAATGTCCCCAGTGGCACACAAGACTGGATACAGGTCCTCCTCCTCTTTACCTCACTCCTCATTGGAGGAGTGCAGGACACAAAATAATGGGTTCAAGTTATAAGAAGCAAGATTTCAGCTGAAGATCAGGAAAAAAAACCCTCTGTAACTGCTAGAGCAGTATGACAATGGACCAAATTACCTCAGGAGTTGGTGAGCACTCCAATGCTGGAGACATTTGAAAGAAAATTGGACAATCATCTGTCAGATCTGCTTTGATTTGGATTCCTGTCTTGAACAAAAGGTTCAATGCAATGGCCTTATAGGCCCCTTCCAACTCTGGTACTCTTTGATTCTATGTGCTACTTCATTTTATTGCTCCTCTGTTCATTGACTGTGTGCATGCCAATCAAAACTTTTTATCTTGAAAAAAGTTATAATTTATAGCCCATTATGGAAAATGTTTGTAGTGATATCTGCCTTATAAAAACACACACAGTTCTAAGGTTGACAAAATTCAATTCAGTTTATCCTGCATAAATCAATATTAACACTTCTCCCATCACTCAACAACAATAATCATAACTCACAGGCACTCCACACTTTAAAATCTAAATTAACCTGAGCAGCTGTCACATGAAGCGTAAAATGTAAAATGCAATAACATGTCTCTATTGGATTTCCTCAATAAGAAATATGGATTGAGGGATGGACAGATGAATAGATAAAATGACTGGGCAGGTGAATGGGCATCTGAATGAATGGGATAGAAGACACAAAACTCAGATGAACCAGAAACTGGAACATCCTATATACATTCACATGATCAGTGGATTCTAGAGATACTTATTTTACATGTATACAATGTCCAGCAGGCCTGAGCAACGACAAGCAATGTACTGTGGTTTTTCCAAGTGTAAGTAAAGTAGGAACTCCCAAGGACTGGCTCCACAGCCAGAGACCTAAAACATTGAGGTACTGAGCACAAAAGGGACAGGACCCATAAAAGTCCCCTCTTCTGAGATTTTTAAACAGAGTTTGGATGGTCATCAAGGGATGGTTTAGCTGTGGATTAGCAAGGAGTTCCATTAGAGGAACTCCTGAATCACTCCCGGTTCTACATTCCCATGATCCAATGATCTTGTGCTTTCAAAGAAGGAAGTCATGCATTTCACAAATCATCTCAGTGTCACTGAATCACATTTATGGCATTAGCTGAGGTAGAATTTAGGATTTCACAGATTTGATCTTTGAAATTTCAACATTGATTGGTTCTATAGCTCAGTGGTTGAGGTATTTGGCTAGGGAGACAGATCTTGGGAGTTCGACTCCTCACTGTGCCTCCTGGGAGAAGAGCTAGTCTGTGTGGCCTTGGGCAAGCTGAACAGGCCCAGGGCACCCCCAGAAGAAGTACCCCACTTATGAGTATCCTCTACCTAGAAAATCCTGGAAAGGGTCACCATAAGGAGGAATTGATTTGGCAGCATGCAATTGTTTTTGTTGCTGATTTCTCCACTGGAGTACTATGCACCTGAAGTACAACAGGAAAACAGCTCCATGGACACCCAAACCAAAAGAATCACGATTTATTATTAGTCAATTAACACTGTACCTGTTGCTGGTTCCAGAGCACTGAGTTTACATTATTGCACTACTGTAGATCATCTGTGTTGCTTGTGCAATATTATATGATGCAATATTTTTTTTCTGCAACCCATTTGCTTCTTTTGTACCAGTATAGAGATCCAGGGATGCAGCCATTCTACAAACACACATTTTTGTGATCAAAGTTTAAACCTCCTGCTAAGAAATTCTGTCTTGAAACCTGACCATCTTTTATTGCACAAGCTGATTGTCCTTTCAAAAAATTCAATAAAAACCAAATGAGAAAGAAGTAACAAGAAGTGTTTGCATTTAAAAAGAAAGGTTTGTTATTAATGTAACTAGTTCTCTGTAGGTTGGTGCTACTTTTAATATATAAAACCATGAAGTAGTACTGCATATTGGAATCTTTGTATCAGCTTCTGTATGTATGCATGTACAGACTCCTCCACATACAGTGTATTACAATAAATGGGCCTTGAGATTCCCAGGACCACCCGATATGGAGAAAAATATGGCTGAACCTTTTTTTAGGCATAAACAATTAAAAAGAGGCTGAATTGTCTGTTTTAGACACAAACAACCTAACAATGTTACAATGTGTGCCAGAAGACAGCATTTACAGCATATTCTGATGATGTACATTTTACATTTTACAGAAACACAACTACCAGTATCACAAGGGTGCAAAAGCAAAGCATGCTGTTTATATACTGTCCCATAGCTCTTAAAGCCTTCTCCAAGTGGTTTACAATTTAATTATGCAGGCTGTAACATGCCCCTCAGCAAGCTGGGTACTCAGTTTACTGACCTCGGAAGAATGGAAGGCTGAGTGAACCTCTAGCTGGCTACCTGAGATTGAACCCAGATTGTGAGCAGAGTTTTGGCTGCAGTACAACTGTTTAACAACTGTGCCGCAAGGCAAGCTCTCTGTTCTCAAACAGAAGTAAGATGCTGCTGATATTTCTTCACATCTGTAGTTATGGATGATGTTTGTGATGGGATTTTCTTACATAATTCTCCATTCTTGGAATTCTACCTGATAGACTGGCACATTACAGACACCTACTGTGGCTCACTTGGGAGAAAGGCTTCAGCAGGAAGGCTATGAAGGTGAGCTAGGCCTAGCTCGGCCCAAGCTTCCTGTTCCTGTCCCAAAGCTAGCCAGGAGTTTTCTTTCTGCACCGGAAGCTAGGCAGAGCTAGGCCTACCTCATCCTCAAAGTTAAGGCCTTTCTCCCAGGTGAGTCACATTTAAGTGACTGTAAGATAGAACTCTTAGAATGGAGAATTATAGCAGTTGTGATCAAAGAAACCCCCAGATCCCTAGATGGCATAGCTTTGTTTTCCTGACTGATCCTCATGTTTGTGGGAATATGTGGATTTTCTGGTAACAAATGCTAAGAAAGGCAATGAAGTTAACTGATCATCTTGAACTCCTGTCAATGTGTGTGTAAGGTAAAGGTAAAGGTTCCCCTTGACATTTAGTCCAGTCGTGTCCGACTCTAGGGCGCGGTGCTCATCCCCGTTTCCAAGCCGTAGAGCCAGCGTTTGTCCAAAGACAGTTTCCGTGGTGACGTGGCCAGCGCGACTAGACACGGAATGCCATTACCTTCCCACCGTGGTGGTACCTATTTATCTACTCGCATTTTTACATGCTTTCGAACAGCTAGATTGGCAGGAGCTTGGACAAGCGACGGGAGCTCACTCCGTCACGTGGATTCGATCTTACAACTGCTGGTCTTCTGACCTTGCAGCACAGAGGCTTCTGCGGTTTAACCCGCAGCACCACCACGTCCCTAATGTGTGTGTAGGAGAAAATAAAAAGAAGGCTTCACTGGCAAGAATTTATAGTGTGTTATGAGATTTAAGCATCTGGAAAATGAGTGAGTTTCTGACCTTCTAGGTTGCAGTGCTTCCTAAGGAGATATGGTCTGCTGCTTAAATAATTTATTAATGAGACGTACTATCATGAAGTAATATCCTGTGTTGACCTGGTTACTGTGCACATATACAGCATAATGATAAATCTCTGATCAGTGTTTGCTTTCCATGCATATGGATAATAAACGTGGGCAATGTTATACACATACTAAGAGAGAAAAATCAGTAAAAGCAACCATAGTAGAGGCTGCTCTAGTATTTAAACAAGCAAAAACAAACAAACAAAAAACCAACAAAAAAACCACACAACTTAATATAAATTCTGTAGTTCTTCTAAGAAGACCACTACTCTTTTGCTCAGTCTAATTCTTGTGTTCCACTTTTGCAGGTCTTAACTCATTAATCCTATTATATCCTGTTTCTTTAGTCTTCTGCATGTCGCCTCAATAAAACCCCTCTGTTTTGGTATGTACATTTAAATTGTTATTTTAAACGTATTTTATACTTTGATTCCCCTCAAAATGTACTGATACTATCATTAAAGCCACAAAGTGGCGTCGGTAGTCCTCACCGCCTTTTTCCACCTTTGGCGGATAGCCCGGCTGCGGCCCTACCTTGACACGGGGGCGCTCACTACCTTGGTGCATGCGCTCATAATCTCAAGATTAGACCATTGTAACGCGCTCTACGTGGGGCTGCCTTTGAGGCTGATGCGGAAACTTCAGATGGTGCAGAATGCAGCGGCCAGACTCCTTACTGGAGTGAGAAAACACCAGCACATTTCTCCTATTCTGGCCATGCTGCACTGGCTGCCCATTCGTTTCCGCATTGACTTCAAAGTCCTAATGCTTACCTATAAGGCCCTAAACGGTTTGGGACCTCGATACCTGGCGGAACGCCTGCTCCCACCGAGATCTACCCGGATCACCCGCGCGAGTCAGGAGGTGAGATTGAGGAGCCTAACGCCGAGGGAGGCCCGGAGGGAAAAGACACGAAACCGGGCCTTCTCGGCGGTGGCTCCTCGCCTCTGGAATAACCTTCCTCCGGAGATTCGCGAGGCCCCTACGCTGGGTACATTTAAAGTCCAACTAAAAACATGGATGTACATGCAGGCCTTACCTCCTGTCAGCACTTAACTCTTTTCCCTTTGCTATTTATCATTTATTATATTTTTTCACTGTTTTTATTATTGATTATGTCAATGGCTTTGTGTTATTTTAATGAATATATGTTTGTTGGTAGCCGCCCAGAGTGGTAGAATATACCAGATGGGCGGGATATAAATCAAATAAATAAATAAATAAATAAATAAATAAATAAATAAATAAATAAATAAATAAATAAATAAAGTGCATCGGAACATTTTGGAGGTAGATAATCTGGCCAAAATTGATTTCTAACCCATGCGTTAATTTAGGGGTTATATACTGAGTTTGTTGGTATCAAAATTAACACAGAGGAGACGTTTCACAGGCAAAATATTTCACAAGCAGCTCTGTGGAGGCACAAGAAGCCTTATTTGTGAAAATCACAGATGACTGCTTTCAAAAAATGACAGAGCTGAGTAACCTGTTCGTTCCCATCTACCATATATGGGGATAATGGTGGTGATGGGTTTGCTGTAAGGAATGTACCACATCTGAAACACTTTCAATATTCTAATACTGCAAGCCTTCATATGAGTAAGTCACACTGAATTCAGCTAAACTTGAGTAATTATTTACGCTTTGGGTCCCTTGTTGGGGGAAATGCTGAATATAAATAAACTAATAAACTAATAAACTAATAAACTAATAAACTACTACTACTACTACTACTACTACTACTACTACTACTAATAATAATAATAATAATAATAATAATAATAATAATAATAATAATAATAATATAAAATAGTATAATCTAGTATTTAATTATTTGGTTATTTGCAGATACTGTTTCACTTCTCATCAAAGTGGAAAAAGTTCTCCAAGTTTTGAAATGATGATAATTGTAAGTGTCAAGTACTTTCTGACTTATACCAAACCTTCCTGGGGTTTCTTAGATATAAAATACTCAGAAGTAGCTGACCAGTCTCTCTTTTTTGGTGGTGCTCTCCAACTGTGCAGCTCACTGAAGACCACATAGGTGTAGTAGAGGCACGTATCTCCATCAACCACATTTGCTTAAGGGGATCTCAGCTGGTCCTTCTCCAGGGAGGCACAATGGGAATTCCTGCTCCTGACTCCTGGTTTTGCAGCCCACCCACTGAGCTGTTAATAGCTCCAAAAGCAAGTTACTCATCCACAGTACAAGAAAAGTATCTGGTTTGCTTTTATTATTGGTGAGTATCTTGCTTTGTTCATGGGGAGTGCATTAGAGCTCTCTAGAAGAGCATTCTAAAGATCTTGTCAAACTATACAGTAGGACTGCAATATGATCAGTTTAAAGCTGAAAACTATGGAAGGATCAAAAGCTATGCATTGCTCCCTCAAGTGGTCAGTTCTGGTAAATACACCCTAGAAATACATATAAATAGGTATCTCTAGTGGTTTTTTTTTAAAAAAATTAGTATTATCACCCAGCGGATAAGTGAATCAGTGGATACTGATCCCATGAATGCAGGGCGTTTCCTACTGTACCCCATGATACTATAGGAAGAAACTGTAAGAGTCCACAGTGTATCAAACAGCTATAGACACAGTGAGTGTGGTTGTTGGGAACAGGACTTGCAAGTGTATGCTCCATTGCTCCACTTGGGAAAAAGGACTACAGCTTCCAGAATCCACACTGGCCATGCTGGCTGAACATTCTAGAAGTTTTTAATCCAAAAGCATCCCTGCCTCAGCTCTGCTTTTAACTCTCATTTGAGCAGGCCGAATTCCAGAATAGGACTCTTTTGGTTGCAGTTCTACATTCACTCCTTCACCGGGAGGAAGTCCCTCTTGATTTCAGTGTGGTTTACATCTGAGTAAGCATATAAAAGATTGCTGTGACGATCGCCCACGTCACTCATGCCATTCATAGTCATGAGCTGATTTGCATGAACCTATGAGAGGACTGGAGAGGCGGAGTCAGCAGCTACATGAGGTTTGGCGGGAGAAGAAGGAGTGAGATAGGGCTGGTTAGTCAGAGAGAGAGGGAACAGATACTGAGAGAGATAAAGCTGGTTAGAAAATAGAGAGAGAAGGTGGTAATGATATAGCAAGAGAAAAGAAGTATGTACTGAGAGAACTGTTGATGATTTGCTTGTGTATAATGTTTATCTGAGAAACTTCTGTTATTATTCAATCTGCTTCACTTCAATAAATAAGTTCTGTTTCTGTTCACAAGTCAAGTGTTCAGACAAACATCATTTATATTGTGGATTGAGGTAATCCACTGGTGGCAGCGAGAGGAAAACGCGACATGAGCCTTTGTGAGGGAAAGACAAGCAGGGGCCACAAGGGCGAACGCCACAATTGCCTTCTAGCACATTATGGAAATGTGGAGTATTGTTATTATTTATTTATTTATTTATTTACAAGATTTTTTTAGCCGCGCCATTACCAGTGATCTCAGAGCGGCTAAATTAATCTAATAGACTGCCATTTCTAACATAGTCATTAGTATGTCTATTTTCCTTTTGTACCTGCTCCCATTTGAGACTGGATTTTTCAATATTTGACAGCATGACCTTTGACAGATGCTTTCTTCCTCCCATTTCATCTTTTTGGACCAATTACCTCAGCAAGATTCCCCACCCCCATCCCTCCTGTACCCAATTTCCCTGAAACACAAAAGCTTCATAATGCAAAGGTTGGCGTTAATCCCTTCTCTATATTTCTTCTCCTTTGAGTGCATTTTGTTCATCCACTTTCATCTTAAGAAACACTCTCTATTCATAGACATTTACTCAGATGTTGAAGGAGCCACTTTCTTAAGCCGCATTTAATATATTTTCAGTGTTGTGATGTGTTGCCTCCAGAAAAAGAACCAAAAGGACTCTAAAGAATTAAAGAATTTATTACTGTAATTTCTTCCTTTTTAACAAAGGAAGTGAAATCTGGATAGCTAAATTTGGATTTGAACAAGAAAGGCATGCTCGGGTTCCAACAATATGGCCATGAAGCACTCTTGAAAGTAATTGTCCCGTTGCTGTTTCTCAGCTTGGGTTATCTCACTGAGTTGTGGTTATAACCATGAAATAACACCAAAGTATACTTCCATTCTTTAGCTTCCCTGAGGAAAGAAAAATAATATACATGAAAAGGTTGCATTCGTTCTGAAGGCAGGGACTGGTGCACAACATCCCACATTGCATGGGGCCAGTTGCTGCTGTGTGATGTCACTCGTGCTATCCTGCACAGAACTGGTGAATGCCCAGCCATGTCTCCCACAGCTGAGACATGGTTGGAAGGGGAGGATGATCTGTCTCATCTGGAGGTAGCCAAGGAGAAGGGGAATTGACTGACAACACTTACTTAGAGGCTCATTAGATGAGGGCAGAAACCAGTCTTGCCAGGGATAACTCAGAGGATGAAGGGAGCCTGAAAGAGATGCCCAAGAAGTGACAATGGCTCAAGCTTCTGCAGCACAAATAGAAAGGACATTTCAAAAATAATCACCCAATTACTAATTGGAAACAGCTGGTGTGAACTCCTCTGATCCCTGCCAGACCAATGGGGTTACCATCCTCCATATTCTGCTCCATAGAACCAAACAAGAGGTAGTTATTTCAACAGGTTTTATTGAGCTAACGGCAAACTTTCTGTACAATTAAACATCCAATCAGTCCAAACTAGCTTCCAACCCTGCATTTACAAATTCAAAGTTACAGATACAACTTCCATCTTCAACCCCAGGTCCAGCTCTCAGTTTTTGGCACTCCAGTTCTGGGTCTGATGAGTTACTGGTCTTAGATAAGCCAGGTCTGGGGTTCCACAGCAGGGGTGGTTAAAGGTACTGAGGATGAATGAGCCTGGACAACTCTCCCTCTTTCTCCCTGCATGTCTGGGATAGAAGGGAAACTGTCTCCCAGCTGTCCAGCCATGTCTGTTTAGAGGTAGGTGGGTGAACACTGGGCACCTTTCCCTGAGCTCCCTCCTTTCCCTTTGTAAGAAGGTGTCATCCTGTCTTGACTTTGGTTACTCTTAGAGAAACTACTTCTCCCATTCAAGGGTCCTCATTCTCAGTATATTCCCACTCAGATGGGAGCTCAGGGTTGCTGTCACCACCACCACTCCATGGAGTGCTTCCTCCTGCTGTTCTTCTAGGGCAGTGGTCCCCAACCTTGGGCCTCCAGATGTTCTTGGACTTCATCTCCCAGAAATCCTGACCAGCAGAGGTGGTGGTGAAGGCTTCTGGGAGTTGTAGTCCAAGAACATCTGGAGGCCCAAGGTTGGGGACCACTGTTCTAGGGCATCTCCCCACTTTTCCTCCCCCCCCCCAACATCTATGCAAGCCTTTTCCTCCTTTGGTTCCTTCACCCTTTTCCTCTGTGACTAGAAAGCACTTCTCTTTCCTGTCGTCCTCTTGTTCTCCTCCATCTATGATCTCTTTCCCCCTTTTTATAACTTTCATCTCCCAACTCTCTTGTTTGGCTTCTAAAGGTTTTCTGTCTCCTCCTGCCTTTTCCAGGCATCCTGCCTTTTAAAACCATTCCCCATTTTCATATTTTAGAAGGTTTTCACTGAGACGTACTAGGGAACTAGAGTTTGGGAAGCCAGTCATTTCCATGGGGAGGCAAGGTGACCTACCAATAGGGATCCCGCTCTCCTGTCAGACTCTTGTTGCTCACAGCTGCATACCTGGCAGATGCATGCTGAGAGCTATAAACCCCACTCTAGGAGTGATCTTGAAGGCTTAAGGAAGTGTCATAACTGACCTTTCATCTGCCTGTCGACTCTTTGGAATGTTATGCAACCTGAAGTGACTGATTGTCATACTTCTGCCTCCTCTGTTTCACAAGGTAAACGGTTTTCTAAGTAAGACTCTTGCTTCGTAGCCTCAGAATTCTGAACAATAGTTCAACACTAGTCAACACCAGAGACCTTTGGGTAATGTGGGCGGCATATAAGTTAAATAAATAAAATAAATAAACACTTGGAAATCGACTGGCCTTGATGACACAGCCCCCGGCACTTGCTTCCCACCAATATTAGAGGTTCCTGCATGTCACTAAAAGAAGCCCTCAATTTGCTCCCCGGTTGGCTTGAATGACGCTGGGCAGCTTCTTTAATAAGACAAGAAAAAGAGAAGCAGGAGAAACTTTGGCCCTGACACCAGAACACCTAGAAAAAGAGACAAACGTGTGGTGAGGAAATCTACTTGATATACTGAAGTTAAGTTAAGAAGATGATTCATCCACACACATCCCTTCATTATTGCTGCATGAGTACATCAATGATCTTCTGATGGCAGAGCAAATCAATATTCTTTAAGGCAATTCTAAAAATGGGGGCAGCCCAAATAAATGAATACATTTTTCAGATCAGCACCAATCTGGCACCATCATATCAGACATGTGGAATACTATACCATACCAAATTTGAGGAGCTTTTGAGTTCTGATTTTTTTAAAAGTAAAACTGTTTTACCTCCCATTCAGAAATAGGTGACCCTGAACTTCCCCAGATTTAGAACAGAGCATATAAATTGAAAAGACCAGTCTTGCTTAACTTGGAAAAAAAAATGGTTGGCCCCCCTGTCTGAATTCTTATTTGGAGAGAATTCAGGCTTTAAGGCCTGAAATACTAGTCCTGAAAAAAGACATTTAAAAATGAAAAATAGTGATATCACACTGAGCATGCATGCAGCAGGCTTATCAGCAAGAACTTTGCAAAGTAGATACTTTGCAAGCTTTGTGGGTGGGAAAGCAAGATATTTGGATAGCTTAGTGCATTGGTTCCCAACCTTGGGTAACCCAGGTGTTCTTGGACTGCAACTCCCAGAAAGTCTGGCTAGTAGAGCTAGTGGTGAAGGCTTCTGGGAGTTGCAGTCCAAGAGCAGCTCAGCTACCCAAGGTTGAGAATCACTAGCTTAGGGCAATATTAAAGATCACAGAAACAAAGAGAGATTTTATTTGAAGAGTCAAAAAACCAAATGACTATAGGAATTAATGACCTCCCAAATGTCATATCGTTAACAGCTCTGCTCAGATCATGCAGACCCAAAACATCTCATGTTAGGTTGTTCTATCTTCTTACTCCAACCCTGCCCCCCTCCAGCAATATTGCCCTTTTGAGTAAATTCTGCTCAAGTCTTCCAAACCAACAGATGTGGATTCCTTTACTGAAACAATCTGTCTCATATTAGGTCTTCCACTCTTCCTACTGCCCTCCCCCTTCTCCCAGCAAAACTGCATCTTCCAATCAGTTTTGTATTCTCATTATATGTACATGGTAGGATAGCCACAGTTTAGTCATTTTTGCTTTAGTGAGTGTTCAGGCTCAACTAGATTGCACGCCCATATCTCCACTTTTCTGTTTGTCTTTGGTATCTGTACAGCTGTCCTGAAACACCACATTTCAAATGAGTTCATTTTTGTCCCGGTCTTTCTTTGCTGTCTTACTTTCACATAGCATGGAAGATTTTGACTTTGGTTTCCAGTGACAATCTTTGCTAACTCCAATCTCTCCCTTTTTTCATTTCAAAATGCTAGGGGACATCTTTTGGAAAACATACAGACAAGATGTTTGTAGAGCTTTTGATCTGATTGATTGATTGATTGATTGATTGATGCCCTGCCTTTCTCCTTGAAAGGGCTCAAGGTGGCTTACATAATTAAAAAGAATAGTTTAAAGCTAAAATCAGTAACTATGCAAATATTTTAAAAGAATTAAGCAAGTATTATATTAAAAATGGTAAAAAAAAAACAATACTAAAAATGCATTTAAAAGCAACGAGACACAACAATCCATTAAAAAAGGGAAAAAAAAACAACAACCCTCCTCTCAAGACAGCCCAGTCACTAAAGGAAAGCTTGTCTGAAGAGAATGGTCTTCACCTGGTTGCAGAAGGACAGCAAAGATGGGGCCAGCCTGGCTTCCTGTGAGAGGGTGTTGTAAAGTCTGAAAGCAGCAATAGAAAACACCCTCATAACTTCCTCAGGTATCCTACCCCAAGGAAAGGTTTCAGGAAGTGGAACTTAGCTTTTCAGTTTGCATTCTGCAGAGTGGGCATGGCAACATTAGTTTACCTGAGAGCTGGAAGGGTGTGTCTGTTTGTATGTGCTGCACCTACTCACACTTTTCACTGTTTAATTAAGTCCAAAACAGACCTTCAAAATATTTTGGTAGAGAGAGACTGCAGCTACATCCAAACTGTTTTAGCTTCTCTCCTCTCCCAGCAACTATAGGACAGATCATGTGCTCCTCTTCTGGAGTCTTCTAGCAGCAGATAATTCTACATGTGGGAAGCTGCTGTTGGAATTTGTGTTTACACTTGTCGAAAAACAGCCCTGACAATTACTTTGTGTTTGGGTGAGAAATGGTTAAAAAAAGGAGTCAGTTTCTGGGATTTTCTCTTGCTTGGTGTTGACTGCAGCCATTTGGTGTTGTCAATATTCAGGCTGCCTTTGCTATGTAATCTTGGCATCCTATGCTTGAGCAGAGGTATTGGGCCATTTTATGGTGTTTTGCATCATGGATACAAAAGCAAAATATCTCCCAGCCATAAAATAGAGGTTTTCTGAAGAGTCAAATATGCTGGGTCCTAGTCGTATAACTATTTTTTTTAATGGCATAGATAGAGGCCTTGTTCACACACTCCACAAAATCTTAAGGCAATTAACATTTGTTCATCGTTTAGGATTCATCGTTAGTGATGCTTAAGCAAAATAGTCCAGCAACCACTCCTTAGACATTTCTTCCTTGTGAAGCGTGAGAAGAAGAAAAATGAACTTTTAAAATCTGCTGATTATGTACCTTGTTCCTCAGAATTCACCCATCCCATGATTGAAAGTTCAGGGGTTGAGAAGCATGTTCAATTCTGGACTTAAACAAAATGTTAAGAGCAATGTATGAGCTGAATTAATTATCACTCTAATAAGTGCAGACTTTTTTGGTGTTCTGCTCAGCTGCAGCCAATTAGATAGCTATGTGTGGGGAAGGTAGTGATTGTCATATACAATAATTTAGAGCCCATAATGGTTTTCAAATGTCAGTTCAATTAGCCAGTTAAGGAAACCATGCCCATTTTCTCAAAATTGAGTGAAGTGAATCTTTAAGTACAGTTAATTGCAATTTTGTATATTTTCGTTCAGCCTCATTGCAATCCTTCAAACATTCTGAAATGTTCTTCATATGTAATTGGGGATAAATGTGGCACTGTACCTGAAGGCCTTATAAGTCAAACAGAAATTATTCCTGATTTTAGAGGAGCTTCAAATATATATATCTGGTGAAGGCCACACTTTTATACTTAAACATAATTTACAGATGTTTATATTAGTGTATTGTTTATGAGGGTATAATAAAGTTTTATTCAGGTTTTGGATTTAAGTATAGGTGTTATTAAGGTTTTGATATGGTTAAGATGAAAAAAAGCCACAGAGTAATGCAGCTGGAAACCATTGACCGGATAGGTAGCCAATGCAATGCCCTACGATGACAGGAAACATGGGAGTAATGTGGTAGGTTTAAAACCACTCATACCACACTATTTTGTACCAGGGTAAGTGGATGAAGTGAAGGAGATTAACTAATACTAACTGAAGAGACAAAAAGCCACAGAAGCTGTCTAGATGCCATCTCTGAGGTCTATGAGTGTCAGACAAATATGGTTTGCAGCAGCAATTTTCTGCTCTTTTTGCCATTTATTTATTTATTTATTTATTTATGGAGGGTCACCATTCTGGGGAATGGATAATACATGTTACTCTTAAAAAAAAAAAGGAGTAATAAGTAACACGAATGAGTTGTTTCTTTTGCAACATATAAATAATACAAATAAACAATACAAATGCAGGGGTAGGCGATGCCTTTAATCGACCATTAAGAATATAAAGCAAAAAAACAAGTCGCAAGTTGCAAGTCCCCATCCCTTCTCTCTTGTAGATCATCTCATTATTTTGTTCAAATAAATTGATCCCCAACTCTCTATGACTTTCAGGACCCAAACTGGCATTTTGAAACAAGCACATCATTGCCTTGGCAGAAACTCAACCAGTGCTACTAATATGAAATTGGTGCCACTTCCTCCATTAGCCACGCTCCTCCAAAGGTGTCAGATTGCTGTTCAAGACACAGAAGACATGGCCATGCAGAAGTGGTACTATCCTAGCTGCTCTTTTGATCGCTGATCAATTTTTCTAACTAGTGTTTTCTACTTAGAGATGTGACAGTTCAGCTAAAGATCTAGAAAGTAAGTTCAAAGCTATCAGCAAATTCCACTGGATTGTAGTGTACTGTGATCTTCAGTCTGTTTTCTTTTTTGAGTGGATTGAATGTTGGGCTTCTTGCTGGTCATTAAATTTTTACAGAAATGCCTGTACTCTCAACTGACCGCCATTATTCATAAATACGAAAAGACAATTCTGATTTGACCATCAAGTTTGGGTTTTAATTCCAGAGAGGAAAAATAAAAGCTTCTGTTGATTTCCTTCACAAAAAAGGTTCACTACAAACTTACAAGCTCTTAATTATATCTCTTCTTCCTTTGCAAAGGATACCTTATTATAAGTACCTTATACCTTTACCATACCTCTGGCCAATTATGTTTTCTTCTAAATACATCAAATAAATTGAAGTCTGCACTTCTGTGTACTTTCTCAGACTACACTGTATGCCATGTCATGTATGATGGTGACTGGGAAGTATGTGTGTCTGTGTGTGTGTGTTGGAATGCTGCAATCCACTCAGCAGACAAGACCATCCATGACTCTTCACTTTAATTCCTTCCTCTGACAGGGGTTAAACATTGTAGATAATTCATCATTAGAAGAAGGAGTTCCTTAAGTCTAAAAGACATTCCGTTCTCAGACCCAGAGCTTTTCACATCTCTTGTAGTTTGCAAATTAGCTTTCCTTCTGTTATGATTGTTTATTGTGAAGTTAGCATACAACTTGGTTTGCAAGAATGATTCCTCAGTTACAAGGGTCACTGTGGCACAGTGGTCAAACTGCAGTACTGCAGCGAAGACTCTAATCACAAACTGAGTTCAATCCTGATCAAGGCTGACTCAGCCTTTTATTCTTACAAAGTTGGTAAATTGGGTACCCAGCTTGCTTTGGTGGTGGAATGTGCAACCTGCATAATTAATTTGTACACCACCCAGAAAGTGCATTAAATGCTATAGAGCAGTATATAAGCAGCACACTTTTACCATAATAATGTCTCTAGAACATTACTATGATTTCAGCTTCTAATGAATTTAAGTCTGTAATCCTAAATATACATAGTGGGAACTAGTTATCACTGAACAGGATGAAACATTTTCCTAAATAGACAAGCACAAGGTACTACTATGAGACTGCAATTCTATTCATGCTTCATTGGCAGTTAGTCCATTGAACTCAGTGGGATTTACTTCTGAGTAGATGTACATAGGATTATACAGTAAGGCACAACCCAGTTGGTTTTTGAGGGCAGGAACAGTCATATCCATGAATGTTTACATATGTTCTGCATACTATGCCATGGCATGAATTAATGTGCCTTCTCAATTACCTTTATGTTTCTCTTAAAACTTCAACAAGTCATAAGGAAGACCTTCAGAGTGAGATGGCTGGTTGACATCAAGTGCCTTAATGAGCAGAAGAAACAGTTGCAGGCAGCGGAAAGATTACAGTGCTGGCAACACTGAGGAAAAAATGAAAAAGTTATGGAGCGCTCCTGGGAGGGAAAAAGCATATATGAAATGCAAGATTAGAAGAACACACGAGAAAGAAAATGTGGGAAAATGAACTGTTTGAGGGACTGTTAACAAAAATAGAGAGATGCTAACCAAACAGAGGATTTTGTTCAAACAAGAAGAGGCTGTGACACATCTATAAAATATGGAAGGAACACCATAGAGTTGTCGTAGAGCTAAACCTAACTTTGGTCTGGAAACGTGCAGCCTTTAGACCCATCATTTGCTCAACACTCACCATAATGGCAGGAGCTGAAAGCAAGTGGCACCCATCATCATCTGAGGCGCCACAAGTTCTGCCCTCTTGATCTACCTTGCCAGCATCATGAGCAAATAGTATGACATCATTTCCTGGATGTGGAGAGCTTTACCTTAGTTTGATTCACTGACAGAGTAAAAGGAAGAACCAAAAGGGAAGGATTTATCCCAACGATTATATGATTTTTTTAAAAAAAATAAAGGCAACCAAGGAAGCAGTGGTGGGGAGACAGTCCAATACCTCTCCCATTTAAGGCCAATGTCACCTGATTTCTATCTGTTCTGAATACGCAATAACACCAAAATCTCTGAAGTTGTGCTTACTGGGAATTTTTCCCCACTTCCATACTTCACTCCTGGATCATTGTTCTGCCATTACTCTCACCTATACTTTGTTGACATG
The DNA here is from genome assembly GCA_037013535.1 of Intellagama lesueurii. Classification (NCBI taxonomy): domain Eukaryota; kingdom Metazoa; phylum Chordata; class Lepidosauria; order Squamata; family Agamidae; genus Intellagama; species Intellagama lesueurii. Next base: position 17,943,660 of record JBAJHW010000008.1, read on the forward strand.
TTTGGCTGCTTTGCAGCTGCTTCAGAATTATTATTTTTTCTTTTTTAATTCCAGAGGAAATAATAGGCCCAACATGGCTAATATACAGACTTCAGATCTGTGGGCACTTCTTTCCTTTCCTTTTTGATCAGAAGCTGAAAACCCACCAATGAGAACCTGCACAGAATCCATGGAATGAAAGAGTGATGATGACCCCAAGAATTAGTTCTGAATTCAAAAAAAAGAGAACAAAGAACCTACTGTCCTTCCACACAAACATCCAAATGTTGAACCTCAATTCCCAATTCAGATTGCTGACATTTTAGCAGTTTCATTGAGTACAAAGGAAGGTCACATTGTCTCTGCTGGTGTACAAACAAGTGAGAAGCAGAAATCCTTGCTTTCTTTGTTAAAGCACCTACCAGTATTTGATCAATGCCACATAGCATTCAAGAGAAAATTAGACAACTATCTGTCAGACCTGCTTTGATTTGGATGCCTGCATTGAGCGGGGGGTTGATCTCAATGGCCTTAAAGGCCCTTTCCAACTCCATGATTCTATGATTCTATGGCAACATGGGACAAATAGAGTAAATTGTGACAAGAGGAAATTGATTTTATTGCAGCAGGAGAATGGGGTACATCAAAAGAAAGGGCTCCAACCAGAGGGTGCTCTGCCAGTCCTCCAGGGAGCTGAGTTAGCTCCACTAGCACACACACCCAAGCAAGTCCAGTCTTGTCTCAGCCCCAAGTTCCCAACACTGGGATCAGATTTCTCAGAATCTCTGCATGTGTTGGGGCTTCAGCACAGTCCCAAGTCACCTCATGCCTTCCAAGGAGGGCTTAAACCGCAAGCTGCTCATGGGTGGGTGAAAGTTCCCAGCACCTTCAGCTGTTGCCTCCTGTGTTCCTTTTGACACTTGCACCTCCAGCTCCTTTGTTGTGTTAGGGAGTGGGCTGTGTGCCAGTCTTTGAGGTCTCCATGGGTGAACAGCCAAGTTGGGAATGCCAGTGAGCTATACAGCGGTGTGCCACTGCTTGTTCCTCTCCTCTCGGTCACAAACACTTCCACTAATATCCATGTCCAAGGATTCACCACATACATGTAGTGCACATCCACAATGGCATAAAAGATGGAATTTAGCTCTTCCTCAGGTTCTCACTTATCTCCTGAACCTAACATGGCATCTGTGCTGCTATCTGTTCTCCACCACCTCCTCCATTTCCATCTCTTATTCCAGGGACCTGCTCTCCCCTTTGCCTAGGTGGAGCTGATCCTCTCCTCTTCCTCCTTCTCCCCAACTGAAGGCTGTTTTCCCATGTTTGCACCCTCCTGGGTCCTGGGAGCTGCAGGTTCCTTTGGGCTCTCCAGAGGACATGGGGTGAGGGCTGATGGCCTGCTAGGGGGACCAGAAGCAGCCTCCTCACACCAGTATACGAGTAGGCTGCAATGCACCTTTTGCTGGCCCTGATTGTTACATTCTTGGCTATTTCCTCTTAGTTTCACTGGGAAAAACTTTGTTCTTCATCCAGGGGAAGTTGTGGAAATCTTTCTGCTTTGCCACTGTACTCTATTGGAGCCTTGAAGACATGGTCTGAGCAATCACTCATTTTCACAGCAGGTGAAAAATCACAAAAGATTTTCCATCTCTTCCTTTCTCTCTCAGTCTCCCTTTAGGATAATTAATTTAGATAGCTGAAAGTTACTTAAGTGATGCTAATGTGAATTGCCACTTGGCTCATTTTTCTCCTTCCCCCCCCTAAGTAAAAAATTGGGATGTGCCATTATGAAGAGAAGCTGTGTATGGAGATACAAATGAAAGTTAATGGAAAGAAGGATAGCACTATGTGGCCAGGTGTCATTCATGCACCATCCAGCATCATAAATGCTACAAACATTATTGAAGGCCTATGGCTGAGCAGGCCTGGTCCATAGAATTAAACACACAACACACATTGACTGGAAGGAAAAGATCACAGCTTTATTGATTAGAACATCAGGTTCTCTGGCCTCGTATTGGGAATGGATCCAGTCCATTGGGAGACCTGAATGCCACGTGATGTGAGCCATTCTCTTCCCCAGGCACCAGCTGGGAAACAACCCAGGAATGGCAGTCCCTTGGAGGCCAGATGGGCATATGCCACTTTGTGGCTCTCTGTGACCCAGAGGCAGGCCAGATTCCTTACCCCTGAGCTAGGCTAATCTATGGCCCTGGCCCTGACTCCCTTAAAGGGATTCCAGTATCATCCAGGGCATGCAGGTCCTGCTGCCCTCCAACTGTCTGGATCCACCCCCACCGCAAAGTCTCAAACTGTCAACAAAGGAATACAATAAACAATAGACAACATTGCAATGGAACCCAACCCCAGACTCCATGACCACATCAGAAACTAGCACAATCATTGAACAAAAAGCAGGTGGAGTGTGGGTGGGGAACAGTGTCAAGAGAGAACTGGTCCTCAGCTTCTGTCCCTCCCCTGTTTTATGCTAAGCAGGCAGATTGGAGTGAAGCTTCCTCCACTTAGGTCTGCCACCCAGCAGTTTCCCTGCCTCCAATCATGCTGGCCAATAGCCTTGAGCCAGTGTGATCTGACCAATGTTTGCTCCCAGCACCTCTTCAGCATTGCTGTGTGGAGCCGTCATGCTTGGAGGCCACCACACAGAAGATACCAGACCAGGCCCCAGTTTTACATATCCATGCTATAATGGACACTGGTTCTTGGAAAAGACACATCCAGGATAGTGGTTACTTGACCGGGATTTCCAGATGTTCTTGGCCTACTGCTCCCATAACTCTTGGACATGATAGCTAGTGAGAAAATTTTGTGGGGGTTCATACCACCAGTAATAGTGCATTGTATGAAAAATATAACAGTATTAGTTCTACTACACAATTGCATGTGTTTAGCAAGCTTCAGTTATCTTTTGGTCTGGGATTTTTCTAGAAAATAACATATGTCAAGGAAGATTGAGAATATGCTGGACTGAAAATGTGTGGCTCTCCAGATTTTGTTGAGCCACAATTCCCATCATTATTTGTACTGGTTAAGGATTATAAGAATTTCAGTCTGATAATGCCTAGAGGAATGTTTCCCAACCTTGAGGCCCCAGATGTTCTTGGACTACAACTCCCAGAAATCCTGGTCAGCACAGTGAGTGGTAAAGGCTTCTGGGAGTTTTAGTACCAGAGCATCTGAGAACCACTGGTCTAAAGGACCATATATTTCCTTATATGTTTTTTGATATTCGAAACTCACAGTAGAAGTGTATCAGGAGTCCTGTATGTCATCTGGGTCATATACTCTAAAAGATTTGTAAGAATTTAAAATCAGTTGCAATGAGTACATTACAAAGTCCAAAACAGTAAAGAAAGAAAAGATGAAATGAAGGGAAATCTACTTGAAAGAGGCTAGTTAATACAAGCACTAAGTATGTGATATAAAATTAAGCCAGTTAATTTTCTAAGTAAGTATGAACCAAATCTCCCATGAAACTGGACATTATTTTGTTGTTTTCTGGTTAAGGATGATGTTATATCCAAGTCATTAAACTCAATGGTGCTTACATAAAGGCAAAGATGCACAGTTTTCTATAGGATATTATGTAGTTCAGGTAAACAGAGTGGGGTGATGTATTTCAAGCACATCAAGAGAAACTACTGGTGGAAAAAAATAAGAGAGTGAGGCTCTGTCTGTTGGCTTGAAAGGAAGCTGTTTGGAGGTTTGCTTTGTGACTTTGGCTCTTGGTTTTATGTACTCTGCTGGTGCGAGGCAGAGGGGCTGAAGCTGAAAAGAATTGGTGAAGTCTGAGAGTGAGTGAGTCTGGGGGTGGAACCAGCAATGGTCACTTCTGCAACTGCAGTCTGAATCCCTGAGAGCTCACAGAGAGTGAACATGGGTATTTTGTAAGGGACTTTGAGGAGACCTTCTTCCACACAAAGCAAGAGACATGGACAGTGAGGGAGAATTTCCAGTGATCTGGAACATGTTCACATTGCTGCCTGAGGATGCCGGCAGCTACACTGGCAGCCTGAAGTTCACCTCTCCATGTTTCTGCCCATCAGATAACCATCAAGTCCACTGGCCATCAGACCCTCCTTTTGATGCACGTGGGAACAAATGATATTCTCAGTTACCCATCAGCATTCTGCAAGTGACTATGAAATGAAGGACCTCTGGGTAAAGATGCTTTATTTTTAATCACTCCTTGTTGAAGATTATGGTCTGAGAAGAGAGACAATAATACTGGAAGCGAACAAGTGGTGGTGCAGATAGTATCAACAGGAGAAGTTTGGTTTCTTGGAGCACGGCCTTCACTTCCATGAAAAAGGACTCCTGGCAAGTGAGGTGTTGTGGCTCACAGGAGTTGGGAAGGATATACAATATTTGCTAGAAGTCTTCCAAACCTGGTCAGGAGGATTGAAAACTGATCTCTACTGAAGACAACAATGATATTCCTGAAGTGAAGGAGAAAAATACAGGGGGACAAGACTGCATCAGAAACTGGGATGGTGGCTTCGCACAAAGTATAGGTAGTGACTAGAGATGGGGATGACTATAAAAATGAATCGGCTTTTTCGACGAAAATAACTGATTCGTTAAATATTCATTGATCCATATTCGTCAAATTTTAAATCCCGACAAATACGGATCAACAAATATTTTCCCGTTTTTATTCGTCCTTCATAAAAAATTTTTTTTAAAAAAACAACAACATTCTGCCTACCGGCTGCTGATCAGCGGATTGGCGGGCTGATAGGCAGCCACCCATCCCCACAGCCACCCACCCCCACAGCCTACTCCCTTCCTCTCCCTACCTTAGCCCCACCCCCACCGACACCCCCTTACCGTAATCGCCACTGCCACCGCCGAGGTCTCCATCTGGCCTCCGCAGCCATGGCGTGTAAAAAGGGAGACTGGCTGCCCTTTGCAAAGATGATGGCTGCGGCTTCATTTAGGGTAGGGAAGCTGCAGCTGCCATCTTTGCAAACGACAGCCTGGATTCCCCTTAGGTGGAGGCGGGCCGGCGGTGGCGGGACAGTGGGGGGATGACAGCAGGGGGGTGGCGGTGGCAGCAGGGGGAGCAGGGGTGTTTTTTTTAAAAAAATGACTCCCCCACTTCGTTATTCGTCACTTCATGGGGGCAACTTTGTGCTTCATGAGTCATCAACTTTTTACGACTCACGAAACGAGACAACTCACCAAAATGGTGAGTCGTCCCCATTTCTAGTAGTGACTGAAGCCACCACTGGTTTCTTAAGAAAGAATGTTCCTACTATTAGAAAATGCTGAAGTGTATTTTTCTTTCTTTCTTTCATGGAATCATTTGCTGTTATGGCAGTCTTAAGATTTTGATAAACATAGGTGGATTAATAAGAAAAAAAGGATGTGGGTGGCAACGAGGGAATGACTGTTAGATGCCATGCATTCTGCAATACTTGGAAAACAGTCTTAATCCCTTTCCAAATTCTTTGGGGCCAATCATTACGAGACAGGCTGGCTGCTTTTCCTCCCCCCCCCCTTCCCCGTCACCATGTTGGTCTCACTGGGCACAATTAATAGTGAGGCTGAATTTCATTTTTTAATAGGAATGCTTTTATACCTTGTACAGCACTTTTCTAATTAATAATTCCCTCTGTTATTTTTTTTTAAAGTTCTTTAATATAATCAAGATTTCTATTCTCCCAAATGACTGGGAGGCAGCTGTAAAAGTTTTGTTTTGTTTTGTTACACGGCTTCTTTTGTAGCCTCAGTGAAATGTAGGGTTACCTCTGTTTTATAATAGCTCTGACTTTAACCTGGATTTTCTTGTGGGATGATCTGCTTTATGAAGTAGAAACTCTTACCTGTTGTTGTTCTGTTCTCTCTTTTTAAAAGGACTCTTGAAGCTTTAGTGTTCATATAAAAAGAGAGTCAGCAAGGCCACACCTTTTTTCCGGTATTTTAGTTAACATGTACTTCAGCTCTCCCTATTTGTCGGAGACAATCCATATTCTCTGGTGATTTTTGTAAATCATGAGAAGGTGGGAGACGTTGAATAACATCACAGTTATAGCAATTGCTCAGGCAGGATCTCCAGCAGTTAAATCATCCACATCAGCCTAGTTGTTTTCTTTTTTATTTTATTGACATTGCTGATGGAGACCATTATAGACAGAAGATGTTCTGGAGAAAAAAAAAGAAACACTCCATTCTTGCTCTAAAAAAACAGAAGTACATGAGTAGGCAACCAGGTGATTTAAAAAAAAAGATTTCCAAACTAGGTCAAACATCAGCTTATTGCAGTGTAATCGTGGTGGTATTACTACCACCAAATGAAGTTCCTGTCCCTCAAAACAGTGGCTCTTAAAACAAGTGGGCTTTGATTCAAACCATGAGACTGATCCAGAAACTTCAACAGGTCCAGATTGTGGTGGCCAAGTTGGTGAGCAGAGTTAATAAATACAATATCCCTCTGATTCTGGCTGCCTTACACTGGTTACTGGTCCATTTCCATATCAGCTTCAAGGTGCTGGTCTTGCGCCCTAAACAGTTTGGGACCTCAGTACATGGCAGAATGCTTCTTTCCAATAGGGACTGTCCATCCTTACAGGCTGGGCAGCTAAAGATATTAATCCCAAGAGAGACCTAGAAGGAGAAATCAAGGAACTGGGTCTTCTCAGCAGTCGTTCCTCAGCTCTGGCATGAGTTGCCATCTGAAATTTGCCTAGCCTCCTCTCTGGTGACAGTTAAGAAATTTCTCAAACCTTTCTTATTCTGGAATGTTTTCCAAAATATTCCATCTGAATAGCCAACTGAGATTACGAGCCTATTATCTTTAATTACTACCTGTTTTTAAATGTTATTTTTATTTTTATTTTTAACGATGTTGTGTGATAATATGCTATTTATCATTACTGTACACCACCTAGAGTGACCATTGGTCAGAAGGATGGCATAGAACTTGAATTAGAGAATAAATAATAATGAATCCAGTGAGATAGGGAAGGGATGTATACCTTTATTCCTTTTGCTCACTGAGAGAAGGGGGGGAAACCTTCTCTCCTTTTAGCCCTCTCTGCTTCCCCAGCTCCCCCAACCCCAAGAAATATTTAACTGGATTCCTTGGACATTTGTGTGTGTTTGGGGGGTGGGTGTTCCCAAAAGGCTCAATATAAGAAACAACAATTTGAAAATAAATTAAACTGTTGGAAAAATAAACCACTACATGGACAAGACCTGAGAAATATTGATGGAAAGCATGATAATAATTCAACATGGGCATGACTAAAATTGGGGACCATTCAGAAAGAAACTGAAGACTTGATTTTTGCTGCAGAAGAAGAAGCACTCCAAACCAATGTGAGGAAAGCTAAAATCCAAGGAATTAGTGCTAACAGCAAATGTTGAGTCTGCCAAGAAAAAGATAAAACTGTGTCACACCTAATCTGTGAATGTCCAAAGACTGCACAATCAGATTACAACATTAGACATGATAGAGTGGCAAAATTAGTCATTGTGCAAAAAATAGAACTTGCCAGCCTCCAAAAACCCATGGGAACATCAGGTAGAGAAGGTGTCAGAAAATGAGGAAGTCAAGATCTTGTGGGATTTCCGGATCCAAACTGATTAGACACCTTGAGCATAACACACCAGACATAGTAGTAATACAAAAAAGAAATGTCTGGATCATTGACATTGCAATTCCAGGGGATGCCAGAGTCAAAAATAAAGAATTGGAAAAACTAACAAAATACAAAGACCTGAATATCGAAACATTTCACTCGTGAATGAAACACACTTCAGTGGTCCCCGTAGTCATTGGGGCTTTGGGAATGATATCAAGAAATTTCACACAGTATTATAAGCAGTTGCAGATCTCAGAAATAACATCATCAGAGCTACAAAAAATGGCAATATTAGGATCAGCATATATACTACATTGATATTCAACAGATAATTAGGTTTTTGGTCAAAACCTGTATCTGTTATATAATACCAGTCAATGTTCTTATAATTTTGATTGACTGTGCCTGGTATTTTTGAATAATAATATGGGGAATGGGTCCAGAGACTTGTTTTCTTGAGAATTAGTGAAATCTCATTGTGGTGGGGAAAAACTGTTGAGAACAAGACGTTTTCCAAGTGCTTGTCATATCCATAATGCAACAGATTGTTACTTAGTGCAAGGGGATGGGTTACATTATGTGTTACATTGTATAACTCAAAATGCAACCCATTTCCTTGTGTTAAGTAACAATTCCAGAGCCACTGCAGAATTCAAGTCTATAAAACAGGCAAATACTTCTGAATAAACCATGTCACAATTTGTCATCATTTACTCCATTGCAGTATTAAACTCAAGGGATGGTGCATCTCCATGACTCCCCATAATGCTGTATTCCATGTGTACCCTGGAGCCTGACTGGGCAAACAATATTGAAGTATCCTTTCTGTCAATAAGGAAAAAGTCCATGTGCAAATTGCTGCTACAGTTTTTTTTTTCTGTGATCCAGAGACCCAAGAAGCCTCCTGCTTCATAAAGTCCTGTTCAAATGTACCTGAATCCTTCTGTTGAACCTTATTGGCTGGGGGTGGGGTGGGGAGGCAGATGGATTTCTACTAGAGATGGGCATGAATTGCCAGTTCGACAATTCTTGCTGGTTCATTTATCAGCTAAATAGGTGTTCACCACTTCCCAGCCCTGCCACCTCCACTGGGCACCCACTCGGAGGCTGCACCCTGGCTTCCTTGCCCTGCTTCCTTTTGGTGCTGCCTCTGAGTGGGTGCCTGACAGAGGAGGTGGGCTGGGAAATGCTGGACACCTGTTCGGCTGATAAACGAACTGGCATGAACCACCGAACCGTCAGTTCATGCCCATCTCTAATTTCTACCACCTTTTTTAGGCCAGCTCATTTAGGGAGTTACCAGTTCAGATGTGCCTACAAATATATCCAAGATCTTTGGAAGTATTTGCAAAACTATCTCCTTATCTTCAAGACGGTGAGATATGTTCTGACACTAGCAATAAGAATTTTCATACTTGCAAGAATTATTTTTGCATGAATTGTGTCAGTTACACAAATTGTTCAGACCGAAACAGGACGTATCTGCTACTTCCTTGCATGGACATTTTGAAGGCAGGTGGATTGTGAGGTTCTTTTTAATCAATCAGTCCCATGACTGCTGTGGATGTGTGGCTTGCATTACAAAAGAAAACAATGTCTGTTTATTGGAGAGACATTATGCAACCATCAGGGAAACCTCAATGAGGCGGGAAATGCTCATCCTCATATGCCAGCAGGAAATCCCAGGGATGCTGATGAACTCTTGACTGTCTTTCTCACAGTGTCAAGACTGTCAATCTCGATGAGAATGAGGAATTTCATGACAATTTATTAAATCTTGCTCTGCATACTTAAGTTAACCTGCTGCCTTTCCGTGGAGTGGAGGATGTTATCTCAGGGTTGAGTAGAAATTCAACTGCCTTTCCTGAAAGCTTCTACACATCACTTGGAAGTGGGGCACCATTTTGTTCTAGCTGGAAATGCCTGTTTTGACTCTGCCCTTAGACATCCTAACAAGGTTTTCTTTAGGAATCTATATATATCTCAAGTTGCTGAAGTGGCTCTCCCAAATTTAGTGAACCCGAATAGGATAGTGGATCGAAGGGAGAGGTTTGAAACAGTCCTAATTGTTAATATTAACAGTTTTCATAACTTTTAAATTAGAATAAATATTATGGTAGGAACTGTTTACCTAGAATGTCAATGGACAAGGAACCTGAATGGTCCCCTAAGTTACTTTGTTTCTGTCTGAATAATTTAAAATCACTGGACAATGGAAGAGTGTTATGAATTGGGGAAAAAATTAAAAGGATAGGTGTAATAACAACCAACACCGCCTTTATTTTGCCTTGCATAAACTCATGCCTTGAAAGTATTTCTTGTACACATTTAACAAAAAAGATTTTTTAATTTTTTAACATAATTTTAAATGCATCTAATCCATTTACAACCATCATCCAGTAAACTGAACTCATTCTTTGTATGACAGTTCTTGCAATCATATTGTAATCATATGTAAACCATGTGCAATCCTGTGCAGTTCCTCTGCAATTATTGCCAAAATAGTCTTTGCAAAATTTTACTTGTATCACTACAACCATGAAATAGAAATATGAAATAGATTGAAAATTTTTTTTTTATGTTTCAAAGTTCTTTCTGGAATTATAAGCTGTAGACAGTGCAAGGGTAGCATCCACTATCACTTTGATTGGCAAGTGGGTGGTCAAGAAGACACACAATTGCGTGTGCAACCTTTTGTGCAAATGCTCACATGACTGCATACACAATAGTGTATTCCAGTACAGCTATGCTAGTGGACATAAAAATCATCAAAGGAATTTTAACCTATAATTATGAAACATCCTCCTCTCTTCTGAGTTTCAGAAAAATGTGTAGGCATCCTTCAGTCTCGAGAGACTATGGTAACGTGCTCTGTATGGAGGACTTGGAACAGCATCTAGTGTGGCTGAGAAGGCCAATTCTAGAGTGACAATCCCTTCCACACTGAAGACAAATACAATCTGTCCCCTGTCCAGCTCCCTGATTTTGCTGCTTTCGGGACTGCCTCTTCGCCTTGGCCTGCTAGACAAGGGTCTCTTCAAATTGGGAGAGACCATGCTGCACCGCCTGCCTCCAGGCTGAACTCTCAGATGTCAAGGTTTCCCATCTGTTAAGGTCCATTCCTAAGGCCTTCAGATCCCGCTTGCAGATATCCTTGTATCGCAGCTGTTGTCTCCCTCTGGGGCGATTTCCCTGCACTAATTCTCCATACAGGAGATCTTTTGGAATCCGACCATCAGCCATTCTCATGACATGCCCAAGCCAACGTAGACGTCGCTGTTTCAGTAATGTATACATGCTAAAAATTCCAGCTCATTCCAGGACTACTCTATTTGGAACTTTGTCCTGCCAGGTGATACCAAAAATGTGTCGGAGACAACGCATATGGAACATGTTCAGCTTCCTCTCCTGCCATGCACAAAGGGTCCAGGACTCACTGTAGTACAGGAGTGTACTCAGGACACAGGCTCTGTAGACCTGGATCTTGGTATATGCCGTTAGCTTCTTATGAAGCCATACTCTCTTTGTGAGTCTAGAGAACATGGTAGCTGCTTTGCCAATGCGTTTATCCAGCTCGACATCTAGAGAGAGAGTGTCAGAGATCGTTGAGCCAAGGTACAGAAAGTCATGAACAACCTCCAATTCTTGTGTGGAGATGGTAATAGAGGGAGGTGAGTCCATGCCCTGGCCCATGACTTGTGTTTTCTTCAGGCTGATTGTTAGTCCAAAGTCTTGGCAGGCCTTGCTAAAACGATTCATGTGTTGTTGGAGGTCTTGAGCAGAGTGGGCAACAATGGCTGCATCATCGGTGAAGAGGAAGTCCCGCATGCATTTCAGTTGGACTTTGGTCTTCGCTCTCAATCTAGAGAGATTAAAGAGCTTTCCATCTGATCTAGTCCGGAGATAGACACCTTCTGTTGCAGTTCCAAAGGCGTGCTTCAGCATGAAAGCAAAAAAGATCCCAAACAGGGTCGGCGTGAGGACACAGCCCTGTTTCACTCCGATTCGGATGTCAAAGGGATCTGATGTTGAGCCATAAAAAACTACAGTGCCCTTCTTTTCCTCATGAAAGGACCTGATGATGTTAAGGAGTCGAGGTGGACATCCAATCTTGGGAAGTATTTTAAAAAGGCCATCCCTGCTAACCAAATCAAAGGCCTTTGTGAGATCTATGAAGGCCACAAAGAGTGGCTGTCGTTGTTCCCTACATTTCTCCTGCAAGTGTCTGAGGGAGAATACCATGTCAGTGGTGGATCTATTAGCTCGAAATCCACACTGTGATTCTGGATAGACTCTGTCTGCAAGCACCTGGAGTCTCTTCAGCACAACACGGGCAAGCAGCTTCCCTACAACACTGAGAAGAGAGATGCCACGGTAGTTATTGCAGTCGCCCCTGTCTCCTTCGTTTTTGTACAATGTGACGATGTTTGCATCCTTCATGTCCTGTGGTACTCCACCTTCCCTCCAGCAAAGACAAAATACTTCATATAGCTTTCAGAAAAATAGGGAAGAAGTTTTTACATATTCTGATATGTGAGATCTGTAATCTACAACTTCTGCTATGGTTTTCTATTACTTTCAACTGACTTCTTTGCTGCTTTCTTCTTGCTGCCATTTTAATTGAGTTTATGGTCTTGGATGTTCTTATTCTTGTATTTCTGTTAGAGATTACTCCTGTGTTTTGATTTGGAAACTGCTTTGTAGGTCCTTTTTAGTGCTCCCAAAGGTGTGACATAAGTGACAACAGACTCGCCAACTAAAACAATAGTGAATCTTCTCCACATTAAGGAATGAGACATTTATTTGCCATTAACTTTGGTGGACAGCACCCATATTTTTATACCAAGCAAAATGTGTTTAGTCCGAAGTGCTACAAAATTCATTATTGGGTTTGCTGCAACAAATGAACATAGTTTTTGATGATGATGATGTCATGAAAACACTAACTAGTGAGCCAATAAATTAATAAATAAATAATCTTGCTCGGGGAAAGTGCTGGTAGTGTTCCAAACCTTGTTGGTTTTTATAGGCTGCGAGGTGGATGGAGGTGAAAACAATGAAAATTTAACTTGAGTGGCATTTTATTTCAAGGTTTTCTCTGTAAAGCAAGTAACACTAAAACTTCATAAGCTGATTGCATGGTACAACAGTTTTACTAGTCTTCACTTAGCATGACCCATATAAATCACTTTTAGCTTCACTGCATGTGTGGCATATAATCAGCTTCAACATTCCCCATAAAAGTTTTATTCAAAATCACACTTCTTGCATAGTTTCTTTCCTCCCCTTTTCCACAGGAGCATTATGGTCACTGGTCTGCAGATCTACCATATGTGCCTTTTGCAAAATAGTATGCATGTCTATTGTACAATCAAAAAAACCTTCTCTCCCCCCCCCCCTTCATGTCTACAAATGTATTCATGGTGCTTAATACTCTGATTACCATTACACCATGATCTAACAGTTTGGGCAATTTCATCTGTGTCTTCTGTTTTGTAAGGAGTTTGAATTAAATTAAGAGTTGTATTAGCAGTGTGAATCAGTCTTCTGTCCAGTGTTTTCAACTGAAAGAGACAATAGGCAGTGAATAGTAAGGCAATGTTGCCTTTTCCAAGAAGATACAGGGTGCTTCCTTCCTATTTCACAATGCAGTATAATTGCTCAGGTTTCTTCCCTCTCCCCCAAAATAACTTATAGTAAGATGGCTGTCTCTGCAGCATCCGTACCCATGGTTTCAGTATCCACTGCCTGAAAATATTAAATACCCCCCCTCCCCCCCAGAAATAGAACTGGCTACTAGAGGGAACCAGAGTCTATATTATATATAGGGTTTGTGTATCCGTGGTTTTCAGTCTCTGCAGGGGGGAGGCTTGGAACCAATCATCTGAAGATACCGCGGTCCTACCGTATTTCCATATCTGGGGGAGGAGGAGGAATTTCATGACTGCCAAGATTCATATTGAGAAAAATGTGGAAAAAAATCACTCTCAGATGAGGAGGAACAAAATGCAGTTTTTTTGTTGTCATGTGTCCAAATGAGACAATGAAGCATGCACACACCTAACTGGAAGAGAATAAGAAATGAAACCAGAATCATCCGAATGCAAAGCATGTGTGAGGATATGGGTTTTGTAGTACTTGTTTTTTCAGAATTCCACAGGTGTTTCCATCTTGACCTGGGACTCAGCTCTTGTTGTGGCATTCAGAGGAGAAGAGCCAAGGTCACATCTCAAGACTGATAAACATTGAATTCCATTCTAAATGTTTACCCGCCTGGGAATGAGAGACTGGATGGTGGAAAGTTACAAGAGGGGTGTGAACTTGTGAACAAAGGACTGTATGCTGATTGGATACCATCAAGAAGGAGAGACTTTGATTTAAGTTATAGAAAGGGGGGTTAGGTGTGTGTGTAAGTTGGAGGGTAAGAAGAAGGAGGAGGTGACAGGTTTAAAGCCTTCCTTGTTTGATTAGGAGATTCCCAACCTAGGAATAAAGGGTGGTGGATGCTGGGAATTAGAGTCATGGCACTTAGAACAGCATGGTAATTAAGACTTAGAATAGCATAGTAATTAAGTAGTAAAACCATTAGTTAATCATTTTATTGTTTTACAGGAAAGACGTGCAGGAGGTTACTTAATACTTAGATGCTTAGCATTTAACAGTAGAATTTGTATCTTTTTGTATTTCTTTAGTTTGATCACACCCTTGCCCCCAAGTGTGATTCTTGGGGGCAAGGGTATGAGTGCCTAAAGAAATTGCCTTAGCCACAAGGGCTATGTTTGCTATTTGTGTTCTTTGGGTGTCCTACCTGGTAAGGCTGATGTGCAAGGTTTAAAGTACACAGCTAAAAAGTATTTAATCTAAAATAAGGGAGGAATTAGAAATCTAGGGTTAGAAGCTTGCCCATCGTTGCCCACTCACACACCTTCTAGGTCTTACTCAACCTAGGAATAAAGGGTGGTGGATGCTGGGAATTAGAGTCATGCCACCTTCCCCTAGTGGAATGACACCTCTAAAGAGGCACTTTCCTGACAGCATGTTACCTTGTAGCAAACTACGTTCCTTCCCTTAAGTTTGCCCTTCCCAATTTTCTGGCCTGAACGAGCAATTAGGAGCAGCTTCCTATGAACAAAGAATATCACATGGCAGTGGCTGATCATGGTTTGTGTTGTTTTTTTAAGTATCAAGGTATAAACCAGTCATATATCAAGTCTGAACACTGAGGTTGGAAAAATAGATCAAAAGGGATGTGATTCATCATTTGTTATATCCTTCTATTACAATAACTATGTTTTTATACTGCTACTTGATTGATAGAGGCTATTTGTTACCATTTTTTTGTTATTGTACTAGTGTATCCAGTGCTTAGTGCAGCTTTGTTAAGTAGTTCCCTGTCAATTGGCTCCAGCTTGAGTGGTATATGAGTGTGTCAGTTCTTCCTCTCCAAGGCAATCTAAAAGCATTTCATCCAAACCTAAAACTGTCCACAATATAGAGTGAATTTTATGAACAAATCAAGAACCCAGAATTATTTTCAGAATGATTTTTTCAAAGTCATTCTACAAATTCTTATTTGCCTAACATGATAACAAGCTTAGTAAAGTAAGAAAAGAAGTAAGTAGGCTTGGTTTTCCCTGCTGGACGGAACCTGCAAAAGTAGGAATAATACATACCCCCTTTGCTTTGTTAAGACTTCCTTGCTTCCATTGATTCCAATGTTCTTCTACCCAAGGACACGTGCCAAGGATGTGCCATTCAGATTTTGTGGACTTCAGATCCCAGAAATCTCCATTCTGGGAATCCCACCTTGTGGAGAGACACCTAAATGTGGCTCTCCCGGAAGAAAAGTCTAACCTGGAAGCATTCGTGGCCTAGCAGAGACTTAGCTCCTGTTAAAGCTCCAGGCTTCCTGTTTAAAAAAAAGGAAGGAAGAAACGAAGAAAGATAAGAATGACACATCCCTAATATCTGCATCCTCAAGATGCTCATCTAGAGCTGATGAGAGATGTCTTCCAAGAACATTTGGAGATTGAGGTGTTCCCCACTTCTACTTTATAGGATAATTGTGATTGTTCTAGTTCTATCTCAGTCTCTGCCAGATGGGCAAAAATTCCTCCAGTTTATTGTGGAGCATTGTGAGGCTAACTGGGATTCATGTCAAAACCTGAGGTAAAAAAATAACACTTCTCATAAAACTAATTTTGGTAAGGGGAAAAAAATCAAAATTCTTCAAAAATTATGACCAAATCCATGTCTGGTAGAGCTTCTTTTCTGTAGCCTTTTTCTTGAGGACAGGTAATTGACAGTTCCGTTGAAAACATCTGATGGAAAGGCTGTGACCAAGAAATGAGCTTCCACTGATAGGCACCATAGAACTAAACCCTGGAACAAACTGAGATAAAAAATAAACCATGCTGGGGGAATATCTCTGCACCTGTACATCATATCAATTGAGAAAAAATACTGAGAAGATAAGTGCTTAATCCAGTACAATCCAGTTCGGCTGATGAATGCTGCATCTGGTCTGGAAGAGCCATAAAATGCTTCTTTTTAAGATAAGTCTACAATAGGTTCATACCCTCTGTTAGCCATTAATGTTAATTGTCATCAACTGAGCTATCCGTTTTCCTAATACAAAATTCCTTCCCAGTTGTTTCCATAGACAGAATAACACTTAGAATGGTTTTACCTACCAGAGGTAATTAGCTGCTACTTGCTGCTACTTTTCCTGTTGAATCAGAAGTAACTGTCAGACCATCAATAGTGGCATATATGAAAAGTCCTTCAGAGCTGTCAGCTGTTGCTGACTTGTTGCATTCTCCTGCATTTTTCTTAGTCTTAACTGAGCAGACCATAGAGTCACCCTCGGTCATCTGCCCTTGTTATACACTTGTAGCAACAATATTCTACCAAAACATTAGCTTTGTGTTATCTACTGCCTCCTATTAGCTTGCTTTTTAATTATGTGTAATTTCTAGTTTCCAAAATCATGTGGCTGTGTGCATCAGCAGATATTTTATCTCATAATATTAGAATCACTTGTGAGATATAATTCAATGCAATGGGTATTATTTTACAGAGACAGACAGACAGAGAATCGTGTATTTGTTTTTCCCCCTGTGTATCTCCTCCCAATTCATATCCTTTGTCATTCAGTGATCTAATTTTAAGTCATAAACCACATGTACCTCCTCCTCCTAGCAAACAATTATAATTAAACCAGTAATAAAAATGAAGAATTCAGTGCCAGAATCCTATTGCTGTTTGTGTAAGGTTTACATAACTTGCCACACGTATTTGTGGCTAACTGATAAAATGCCAGGGCACATCTTAAACAAGTGTCTAGTCATGTGCTTGACTGCACAATCAAGATGCACCCTGGCATCTCATAAAGCTGTAATTGGCCATGGCAAGTTATACAAATCTTACACAGGCAGCAATAGGATTCTGTCTATCTATTCCTGAAGCAAGTCCTAAATTTTAAAAAGTCTTGGTGCACCAGTTTTTGACTTCATCTATTCAAGGGATGAGGGGGAAAAATCCTCATTAATTCCTCATTTCCCATTGATTTCTCAGAGCCACAAAATTTTTCTCATCTTCAGCCAAGAACAAAATAAGGGACTCCCACCACCACCCTTAAAGGTCTCCATAAACACAAGCACATTCAGAAGAACCAGCTGATTGTTAAGAAAGTTGCAAACAACATTGAAGATCCAAAATTTTCAAGCATCTATAAAACAAAGAATTATTTCTGGTTTGGTTTGGGTTCCTTTAGTTTTTTTTAACATCAGTTTATTGCCTGGTGTTTTTTTAGAACAGGTATCCTACTATTTATTATTTATTTTATTTATTTATTTAACTTATATGCCGCCCACACTACCCAAAGGTCTCTGGGCGGCTTACAGCAATTTAAATACAGTAAAAAAAAGATAAAACAGTTAAAATACAATTAAAATATTGTACGATTTTGAAAGTAACAAGAAAAATTACTCATTGCAGTGGTTATGTAGCTTCGTTCTTACTCATTGGCTGAAAGCCTGTTGCTCAGCCTGATAAGTCACAACTAGAATGTGACCATTGAGTCAATGGGATGTATGGAGGAGTTGACTCAACAAATCCCCACTGATTCAATGGGTCTACTCTAACTGCAACTTACTACACTAAGCAACAGGATTTCGGCCATTATAATGTTTGTGAATTATGTTATCACAGACCAATACCAAATAAATAACTCTTTTCAGGTAACTCTATTACTTGCAATTTGCTGCTTCTAAGGGTTCCTTCAGGCTGCCTTTGTGGGCTTCCTAGAATTATTTGGACAGCCATCCACAATCCTTTCTTCTCTTGGCTATCAATCTTTTGAGTGTTGATGTCCAGCTAGCAGCTAGAGTCCATGAGCTGTCATAGTCATGCAGTTGTTAGCCTGAAGGCTCCTGTGCTTGTTCTTCAGATATTAAAAGCCCTGCTAAAAGAAACGATGCAGTACCAGCCAATGCAGTTTTGGCCCATCCCCTCACCAAACACACTTGAATGAACTGTTCCTATTAGAATCATAGAATAGTGAAGTTGGAAGGGGCCTATGGGGCAATCAAGTCCAACCCCCTGCTCAATGAAGGAATACAAATCAAAGGATATCTGCGAGGTGGTTGTCTAAATTTTCCACTGTTAGAACACTCACCACCTCTCAAGGTAATTGGTTCCACCGTCGTACCACTCGAGAGGTATTAACTCCAGTGTATCCATCCATCCATCCATCCATCCATCCATCCATCCATCCATCCATCCATCCATCCATCCATCCATCCATCCATCCATCCATCCATCCAACCAACCAACCAACCAACCAACCAACCAACCAACCAACCAACCAACCAACCAACCAACCAACCAACCAACCAACCAACCATTCATTTTGTATATCACTCCATGTATGATAAAATAAAGCGCCACAAGAACAATAATGATAAATAAACAGAAAAATAAAAGAAATAACAACAAGAGGCATATTATCCTGGTAACAGGTGGAACACCAGACATGGGATCAAGCAGAGTTGCTTAGGAAGGCCTCTCTGAAAAACAACATTTTGAGATGCCTTCTAAACATTAGGAGGGAGGGAAGCAGCAGCAGCTCCACTGGGAGCTGGTTCCAGAGAGTTGCTGCCACAGCAAAGAAGGCCCAACTTCTTATAGATGGTTATGAGTGGCCACCAGAGAAGTGGCCACCAGAAGAGCATTGCCTGGGAGGATCTGGTGGATCCACATGATCTTGAGGAGAGATGCTCCAACAAGTACCGTGGTCCCAAACCATGGAGGGTTTATATGTGAGCATCAAAACATTGAACCTGTCCTGGGACACAACAGGTAACCAGTGGAGGTGAGTCAGAACTAGAGTGATGTGATCAAACGTGCTCACACCAGCTACCAGTCTGGCTGCCACATTATAAAGCAAAGTACAACATCTTCCCTGATTACCTGGATGATTGAGAGCTATTTCCTCATTAGCATGTAGTTTGCTATGCCAAATTCTTCACATCATTTTGAACTTTATAGAACTCTTGCCAGCAGCATCAGGCTAGCTGGTGACACTTCCGAGCATTTGTCTTGTTGCTCAAGTCACAGCAGGGGAGTACCTGGTGTCACAGAGGAAAAATCGACACTCCATGTCTTGAAACATTGTGACTTAATTAGATAAAGTTGCTTTTTGGCACAGGAAAGTGGTGTTGTTTAAAAAGAGACTATTTCGCAGCAGAAGGAATTAGGTGTATCTTGCGACCTATAATGCTGGCACTGCTGTTGATGGGTGACTGGAGTTCTAGACTGGTTGTTGTTTCACTTGATAAAATAATATAGCGATGGTAGTTTCATTAATTTATCAGTTTTTTGAAAAACAATGGCAATATGAAATAGGAGCACAATACATATAATGCTGGTAATGTCACTTAAAGCTCTGTGTTGGATTTCAATTGGCCTGTGCACTTTCTCAAACGAGGGAGTGATGGTGTGGTGGTCGGGGCACTCTTTAGTGCTGCACACAGTGGTTTAGGCATCTGGCTGCGGAGCCAGAGGTTGAGAGTTCAATTCCTCCATGGTGCCTCCTTGAAAGGGGATGGACTCGATGATCCATAAGGTTCCTTCCAGCCCTGCAGTTTGAGGAGGAGGAGGAGGAGGATGCCGATGCCAGCCAAAGATACAGTGGAGCCAGGGGTTGTAGGGCCAAAGCCCTAGGAAACTGAACTCCCAACCACGGGCTCCTTAGCCAGATGCTCCATACTATTGAGCTATTCATTCAGCAAGACCTAATCCTTAGAGTTGGGCAAATATATAATTTAAATTTCATTTGATTTCTCATCTTTACATTTTTAAGTTGACTGAATCCTGAATTTTGAGAATTCTACTAATTTAGAGCTTGTCATGAAAAAATGTAGACACATTTTGGGCACATTTCTTCTAATACATTCACTTTTGTATGTAATTTTGTGTAATAAACACATTTGTGTAATCAGTTTTTCCAAATGTAGTGCATTTAGAGCATTGTTTTCTAACACATGCTTTTTAATGCACTCCTAAATATACTCTATAACTCTCTCTCTCTCTCTCTCTCTCTGACAGATAGCTTAATATTGGCTTCAAAAGTTAGAAGAATTTGCAATAGATTGTAAACCAAACAAATTTTATCCCCTCTTCTAATGGGTGTTCCTGTCTCTTGTACAATTTATTTATTTGATTTATTTACCACTCATCTGGCAGCCAAAGCCACAATCAATCCCACATGGAGGTCAGAAAAGCCTTGGGACAGAAATAGGAAGTTTTTAATTAACAAAAATCAGTTCTTGCTGGTGACACCATTCCCCTTCTGCATGCATAGTGATGTCAATAGGATTTCTGCCACTAAGTTACAAAGAATTATTTACAAGTTTAAAAGGGTCAAGTAATTCTCTTCTCTCGTATATTAATTCTCGTACTGTATGTGCGTACATTCATACACAAGAGCTTAGAGTTTTGCTGGTTTATTTGCAAAAACATTTAAGCATGTGCAAATGATATCAAAGTCCTTAATGGCATTTTGATTGTGCCCTCAAAAATAGCAAGAGAATCTGTGGGTGATCACGGAACAAAGGAAGGCTAATTGCCTTAGAGAGAGAACAAAGGAGTCGACAGCGGATGTCCGAGCCAGCGGAGCCTACAGGCAACGCCCTGAGAGCTCTTTTATTTACTTCGCATGATTTACATAGTATGTTGTTAGAATTCAGATAGGATACTAGTTACCTAATCGTAACTAGGATTGGCTAAAATAGCCCTTTGATCTTATGCTCTACCTCTAAGTGAAAGGGCAGGAATAAAGGGTTACCCCGCCTGCTGGCAGCTGCCGCTTCCTGCCAGGAGTGTATGCACGTCACTGGAACAGAATGCAGCTACTGCTTTTAAGCAGACGTTTCCCACAAGAATCCACAAATCCTTCATCTGCTGGTATAGACGAGGAATAATTATACATTCTAGATAATATTTATCAATGAACTGAGAAGAATGCCTTTGTATGCTTTCACCAAAAAGGCAGCCTTTTGTAGATTTATTGTGTTGTATTTCTTAATGTTTCTGATTTCCACATGTATATGTGTGCTAAGGACTCATTACCTGAAGCTGTGATATGAAATTTCACTTTGTTTGTCTTTTTGTCATTTAAAACAAAAAGAGCATTGAATGTCTGTCATGGTGATCCTAAATCTACCAACGGCAAATCATTCTGCATATTGATTTCATGACATTTTGATATCAAGATGCATAAAATCTGCCAATACTATTGAAATGAAGCACCAGCTAAGAGGATTATTGGTCTCCCGAAATAATAATGCACCCATTAAGAGGATAACATTTTCCAATTGCAATTATATACCTTCATTTTAAAGAACCAATCATTTACAATAATTTGGTAAATTCAGTCCATATTTCTTTCACAAATTTATTTCTTCATTATGCTTCCAAACAAATATATGGCACATTTATGTTGTGGGAGATAATTTGCTTAGTTTATTGTGAATGGGAATCAGTAATTACACACAATCCCATTTTCTACTGACAGAAAGTTAATTCATGGTAGTAATTTTACACAGAATATTAGCTTGGGTTAGTTATGATGGAAATGTTACTGTAGCAAATGCTCTGTTGCAGGATCATTTCCTTGGACTTGATGACAAAAAGAAAATTGAGTTACTAATAATATTTCCAGCTGAAGACCTAAGAGGCATGTCATTCCATAGATTCATTGCTGGCTATGGACACAAGAATATTAAGCTGCATCTTAACATTTGTGAGATTTTTGTTTTGTTTTTTACTATCAGAAGCCATCTTGGTAAGAAAAGATAACACTCTTCCACTAGTGGTATGCCCTATTGTTTCTAAACGTAGAGATGTTTTTACTTGTAAAACTTATGCAGGCTCAACCTGTTCTTCTTTGCTCCAGTGATCGATGTTCCAATTCTTCTCTAATTCAAACCACAGGTACATCCTAAATCTGGACAATTCTAATCCAGAGCAGTGCAATTGTAATCCAAAGCCTTTTCAGTTCTGCCCTGCTGTGTAACAGGTTTTGTCATCAACCTAACATTCCCAAAACAATGTGGCGTGTGGCAAAGAACACCCACAGCAGAAGCTATATCACCTTGGAGAAGCGACAGTCAGAATATAAGGGGAAACTGAGATAAAAGTGTCTATTGTGTGTATATGAGAGGAGCAATGAAACAAACCTGAAGGAGTAACAGCTGAGCCAGTAACATTCCAAAAAAGTTTGTTGGTTTGCTGAGTGTATATCCCAACTTTGTTCTAGATCTGGGGCTCAAAGCAGCTTACAAAATTGTTGAAAAATGATAGCAATTAAACTACAATAGATTGAGAAATGCTAATATAGGATTAAATTTACTATAATATTAAAATTACTAAGATATTAACTATAAAATTAAAATATTAAAATTATCTTATTGAGAACACTCACAACAGCTTGTCTTTAAAAAGAGAGCCAGTGGACTGATTAAAATCTGGTAGTCTGAACCACTTAATTTCCAAAGGCCTTGCTGAATAAAGTGCCTTTGACTGTTGCCAGATGGATAGCAAGGGGGAAGTAAACCTAGCTTCTGTTGGCAAGTAGGTCCAGAACCTCAGCATGGCCACCGAGAAAGCCTTCTCCTGAGTCCCTATCACATGGCTCTTTGAAGGTGGTAGGGCTGTGGAATGGGGCCATCCAGCAGATCTGAAATCCCAGGTGGAGTTACGTAGATAGCCTGGATTCAAGTCATATAGGGATTGATAGTTATTTTGTTGAGCTGAGACCAAACCGGGATGATGGAAAGTTACTTGTATCTCATAGTCTCTAGTTCCCTCTAATGGCTAGTTCTGGTAATTGCATCATGTTAACATGTATTTCTGGTTGTTGTTGTTTTTAAATTTCGTATTTTTAATATTTTCAGATCACAGATAAATGAAACTGCAGATACTGATCCCATGGATACAGGGGTCCTGATTTATCTCTCATACCTCAGAAATCCTAGTAAGGTCACTTTAAGTTGGAATTGACTTGATGGCACATAACAAAAACAGTTCATAACAATATGTTCTTTTTCCTTCCTCCAACCCAACCAAAGGGAAAACTCAAATAAATGCATTGTGATAGAATTGATTCTACACAACATTTTAATCTCATTTGTTTCTGTTAAAGAGTCTTTACTTAAACATTGTTCTAAGAGATACTTGCTGTAATTTCAGCAAGTGACTTACAGCAAAGTGGAATAACAAGTTTTTGACCAGCTAACTTTCACAGGAAATTGGGATAATAATAAATTATCTTAAATATGATCTTACAAGATGGGGCAGAAGAAGACACTTGCATTTTCCAACTTGAATACAACTAACACAAATCTGTGATTAATTTTTAAATTACAGCATTTCAAAAAAATAAGAGTGGATGATATCTCTACCATCTCATTAAAAACAAATAAGCTTTGGCAAATTCTTGATGTTTAGAAACAAGACCATTAAGCATTTAATCTGTTAAAACTGAATTACTAGTGGGATAATTAAGAATAAATTGTTGACCTCAAGGAATATCATGGAAATTGTGCTACTTAATCTATTGATTGCTAGTTTACTGTCTTAGCGGAAGTATTTATTAAACAGTTAAAATGACATGATATTTAAAGTCAAGGAAGCATATGGGCCAGCAGACCAGCAGGCAGTGGGAAATTATTTTTTACATAATTAAAAATAGGAGACAATGGGGAACCTAACTTATTCTGTGGGATTCAGATGTGTTATTTAAAGAATCTTTACACATTTAAAAGACAGGCCAGTATTCTTATATTCATATTGTATGGGTAGGAGCAGCTGAGGGTGAGATTGGGCGGTTTGCCTAATAGCTCTATGGAGACAAGAGCAGGGGCTCTGAGGTCTTGGCCCCTCAGAGATATTCTGAATTTTCATCATTTATTTTATTTACTTAGCCCTTTTATTAAGACAAATGGACTGAAATCTTATGCACTTGGTGTTATGTAACATTACACTTGTGGGAGTTTGCAAAAAATTATACCCAGATAGTTCTCTTTGTGTGTCTGATTGTGCTACAAGTTGTGCTGTTGCACTTGTGGAACTGCTTGCTAGATATGACATCTCCCTTGGCATGAATTTTAGAACAGCTTGCATAACCTTCAGTTATGCAGGTGTAGTTACACAACTGTATTATGACCATGGTATCAAAGTGTTCCCTTTAACAGCAAACCATCTAAAAAACAAGGCTTCTGAGGTAAACTTGGTTTAAAATCAATTGCTATTGTCAAGTAGAGTGGACTCATTTAATCAGTGGGATTTGAGTTTCCATTACATACAATAATTGATTATATAGGTCTCCCATAGTTAAGACTAGTAAATGGATTTAGACCTATATATTTAAGGATATCAATGATTGGGAACAGATCCTGCCCCTCCTTTGTATGGCAGTCCTCCAAGTTTCTGGAGAGTGCTATCATATCTTTCCTCAGTCCTCTTTTCTCAAGGCTAAACATGCCCAGTTCTTTCAGTCTTTCCTCATAGGGCTATGGTTTTGATGCCCCTGATCATTGTCATTGCCCCCATTTGAACCTGTTTGTCAGCATCCTTCATAAAGTGCAGTGTTCAGAACTGGCCGCAGTACTCAAGATGAGGCCAAACTAGTGCCAAATAGAGGAGGACTAGTATTTTATGGGATTTGGAGATTATATTTCTGTTAATACAGCCTAAAATAATATTGACCTTTTTCGTAGCCACATTGCACTGTTGGCTCATATTCAGCTTGTATTCTACAACAATTCCCATATCCTTTTCACTTCTAATATTACTGAGTCAAGCATTCCCCATCTTCTAACTGTGTGTTTGGGTTTTTTTTCCTCCTAGGAGTAGAACTTTCATCTTATGTCTGTTAAATTTCATTCTGTTGTTTTCAGCCCAGTTCTTGAGCCTATCAAGATCATTTTAAATTTAGTTTCTGCCTTCCAAGGTATTAGCTATTCAACCCAATTTTGTGTCTTCCACAAATTTGATAAGCATTCCCTTCACTCCCTCATCTAAGTCACTAATAAAAATGTTGAAGAGCACAGTGCCCAGGACTGAGCCTTGGGGTACCCCACTTGTTACCTCCTCCCAGTTTGATAAGCACTCTCTAAGTATGATTCTGCAACTAACTGTGTAGCGACCTGATAATTGTTCTTTTTAAGCCCACACTTCATTAGCTTGCTAATCAGTATATCATGAGACATTTTGTCAAAAGCTTTGCTGAAATCAAGATATATTATGTCTACAGTATTTCCACCATTTACTAGTCGAAGAATGAGAATAGATTAGTATAGCAGGATTTGTTTTTGACAAATCCATGTTTGCTTCTGGTTATTACATTGTTTTCAATGAGCTTTCAGAGTGACCGCTTTATAATCTGCTTCAGAATTTATCCTGCGAATGATGTCAGGCTGTAGTTCCCTGGTTCCTCCTTTCTGCCCTTTTTGAAGATAGAGATAATGCTAGCCCCCTCCAATCACCCGGCACTTCAACCATCCTCCATGATTTCAATATAATAATAGACAGTAACTCTGAGAGTTCAGCCCGTTCCTTCAGGACTCTTGGATGCAGTTCAACTGACCATCATTCAAAGTAAGAAGGCTTTTCTTGACTATTTGTTTATTAATCTAAAGCTGCAATTCTCTCTCCTCCACTTCTACTTGACATTTGCCTGGAGGGTCATAGATTGTCTTTTTGGAGAAAGACTAAACTAAAATATAAATTTAGCAATTCTGCCTAATTGTTGTCATCTGCTATCATTTTTTCATTCCCATTAAAGTAGCTGAGCCACTATTTCTGAAGAATGCTCTTTTGTTGCTTTTAGCATCACCTGCTAACCTTAGCTTATTCTTAGCTTTTGCCTTCTGAATGCCATTACTGCAATTCTTTGCTACTTGCCTGTACTCTTCCTTTGTGGCTTGGCCTTCTTTCCACTTCCTACATGTGTCCTTTTTTGTTTTCAGGTCTTCTCTGAGCTTTCTGTGAAGCCACACTGGTCTTTTTTGCTGTCTTCCACCTTTTTATCTTGTTGGAATTGTTTGTAGTTGTGCCTTTAGAATTTCCTTTTTTAGAACCTCCCACCCATCTTGGACTCCTTTTCCTGCCATGGAACCCTGCATATCTTTGTTCTTAGTTTACTAAAATTGGCTTTCATAAATTCCAGCATATATGTGTGGCTACACTCTGCTTTTGTTTCCTTTGAAATCAGAACTCAAGTAGAGCATGGTCACTTTCCCCCAGAGTCCCCCTTACTGCCACTTCTTCCACCAAGTCATCTCTATTGTTTATAAACAATTCTGGAATAGCTACTCCTCTAGTTTCTTCCTCCATGATTTTCTATTGTTCCTGCACCTACTGTAACTCCAAGGGTCTGAAACTTAAGATCTGGCAAGCTGCCACTACGATGATAACATCATTGTTTTGACTAAAATTTTCCAAAGCCTGGAGGGATAAGTCTCTGTAACACGAGAACCCAGGGATGATGGAATATTGTAGCATTAAGATATTGGAACTATAAAGTATTGTAGCTACAATCAAAGTTAGAAAGAATGCACATTACAGAAACTGCAAACATTACCTCCTTATTTATTTATTTATTTATTTATTTATTTATTTAGAATATGTTTAACCCACCTTTCTCCTTAAAAAGGATCTGAGGCAGCTTACAACAATTAGCAGACAGTATTTAAATTCGTAGCAATGAGTATACAACACTAAAAGGTTCAATGAATGCAATACCGAAAACATAAGCAACACCAAAACATTTTCAATGCAGTAAGGTAAAACGATCTCTTGAAAAACAAACAACAACAACACTTTGCAGCCATTCATTCAGGGATGGCTTGCCTGAAGAGAAAGATCTTTGCCTGCTTGCGGAAGGATAGCAAAGATGGGGCCAGGCTGGCCTCCAGTGGGAGGGAGTCCCAGAGTCTGGGAGCAGCCAGGGAGAAGGCTTCTTCTATGTCCCCATCAAATACACCTGTGAATTCAGTCATTCAGTCATTTTTGTAGTGCTCAGTTAGTGTTCCTATGACCTTTATATAGCATGCTTCTTGTGAAAACAAAATAACTGCATGGCATGCAGGTACCATGGCCTGCTGAATCAACTAGCACAAATGGTTGGATATGATGGGTTCAAAACAAAACAAAACAGGAAGACAGGAGCTGTAGAATATTCTATATTCACTTATACATATTTGTATCTCTGAGGATTTCAAAGGAACAATTGGGAATTCATGCCTTTCTGTGCCTTTCTGCTTTCTTATCAAAATTCTGAAAGCAGAAAACTAAAGGAATAAGAGTAAAATTACAGTGAAAAAACCAAGTAACTACTTCCAGCAATGTCTCAGCAATAATCGGTAAAAAAGAAACATCAGCAGTAATGATAAAACCTCTGGGATACTCATGTTGTTGTTGTTGTTGTTTAGTTGTTAAGTTGTGTCCGACTCTTCGTGACCCCATGGACCAGAGCACGCCAGGCCCTCCTGTCTTCCACTGCCTCCCGGAGTTTGGTCAAAATACTCATAAACATGGACAAATCTGTCCATTTCACTTTCTCCCACATTTATTTTTTTAAAATGCCTTTTTTTAAAAAAAACAAATTTATGCAGAAATCTGAAGAAATTCTTATTCTCCATATCCCTTTAAATACTTTATATGTGTATACATATTTAGCACAACTACAACCAAAGTATTTAGCTGAATTGCTGAAATGTGGAATATAATGTACACAAGAGAACATCTACTTTTTTGTTTTTAAGCAGTCTATCTAATGCTATAGTTGGTGATAGTGCAGTTTAAATTCTTAGCTATGCTGGATGCAGTGAAGGGAAAAAAAAGAGGCCTTTTTATTTTCCCGCTTAGACCGTAAGCACCAAACTGTGAGTGCAGAATCAGCTTAAAAGCAGCTTACAGGCTGCTTATTTTTCAAAATGAAACATATTTTCCACTTAATTGCCTGATGTGGGAGAAGAGGGGAGTATTATTGAATTTCTGAACCAAGCCGGAAAAAAAAGTTAAAGAAACAGTATCATCAAGAACAAAGTAATATAGACATTGTTCTTTTTGAAAGACCCAACTTTTGCAAACATACAAAACTGTCTTCTTCCAGTCACTGACCTGGAAAAAGAAACTAGCTCTTTTGAGGACTGTCTATCAGCAGCTCAGTCCTGAAGAATACGTTTTTCCAGGAGAGAAGTGAGGCCAGAGTCAGTAGTTCAAAGAGTGAGGAAAGATCCCTTTAGCTGATTGTGCCACCTCATCTTAGGTGTGTAGGGATCAACCAAACAAACAAAGAAAGAAAAATTCACAGTTTTCAAAATATACAGATGTTTATTTTGGATTCTCTCAGCAGGTTGTCTGATCAATCTCCTCCCTTCCATTGTTCATGAATGACTTGTCTTTATGTTATACAGAAGAAAGATTGAACCATAAAGAAAAAAAAATGCAACAGAGAATCAATCTATTCCAAAAGTAGGCAACAAGACACAAGGAAATTCGGGGGTGGGGTGGGATCATCTGACCTATATAAATACTATTTTATGTTATGATATCCCTCATCGTCATCATAATTAGAGATGGGCACAAATCACTGGTTTGATGGTTCAACGCAGTTCATTTTCTGGTCAAACATCCCCGCCCCCTCCAGCAAGCGCCCACTCGGAGGCAATGCCCAGGGGAGGAGGCATGGAGTGTCGCCTCTGAGTGAGCACTTGCTGGAGGGGGCAGGGCACCAAACCGCTGCTCAGCTGCTCAGCTGGGAAACGAACTGCAACGAACCAGCAGGTCGTGCCCATGTTTAATCATTATCAATGATTGTAGCAAGCCCGTGGCTTTGTTTGCTCGGCACCGACATGGAATTTGTCCCATGGACTGAGGACGAGTTGCATTTCCAGTAGGAAATAATGAAGCAAGACACAAGGCATGGCCTAAACCAAAGCCACTTTAATGAACTATTAAGAAAGGAAGATCTTAATGGGAGCAGGTTCCAGCTGAAGCAGTGCATCTCTCCTGACTGTTTCCTCATCCAACCTTGACTAAGCCACCTGACCTCCCCCTCTGTATTACAAGCCATAGTGTACAGCTTGCACCTGGCCATATATAATTCATTTTAGGGAGGCCTTCCCAGATAAGCTCCTCTGTTCTCAAGTCCCTGGACTCAAAGAAGGGGAGAACATGGCACATGCTCACTCGGAGGTAGTCTTCTTCCTTTCTCCTAAACAGTACAACCTAAAGAGGTTGTATTGCTTGGGAGAAATTCCCTTTTTATTCAATAGTTGCTTTCATGTGCTCATGATTAGTACAAATTTCCTTCCCCTCCTACCCATCAAGTGAAAAATTAGAGAGGGAGTGGGTTGAGACAGAAGGTTCCAGCCGCTGGACAGTCTACTGACCTGGAACAGCGTAGCTGGCTTTTGCCTGCCATCCTGGATGATGCGAGACTGTCCTCTTTCACATGACTAGTGACTGCGTGAGGGAGTGCGATTATTTAAAGGAGCACTCCCCCTTTGTTTCACCCTCTTTTCTGTTTCGGGCATTGCAGGGAAAGAGGACTTCGCTAGATCTGAGATCGTTGCTTGTTCATGAAGGAGGGGAAGGCAGCTTCTGCTCCCTCCGAGGGTGCTAATATCCATTTATTGATTTGTAGAATGTTCAATCAATTGGAATTGGGATGGTTGATTGTTAGAACGGGAGGCAAAAGGCGGCGGCGGCTCGCGCCCGCTGCACTCAAGTGCGAGCAGCGTTGTTTTGTTTTTGTTTTTTGGTTTGGAAGGAAGGGAGGGTAGCATAGCCCCCCCCCCCCCGGGTTTCTCTTAATTATTTCGTATATGGTAGATTGTCTTGTAAAGTGGCTGACTGAGCAAAAGGGGGGAAAGCGGCAGCTTTTTCGCGCCAGCCACGCTTTGGCGTGTGAGGTCGTTGTTCAAAAGGAAATACCCGCAGGACAACAGATGATAGGAAATAAGGAAGCTTAAAGGAAAGGGAAAAAGGGAACTGGGAAGATTATTTAGATGGAAATTTTGGTGTTTAATATGATGCAAGCGTTTATGGGGCTGAGTGGGTGTCGTTTTTTACCCACAGCATGTCAGGCCTCCGTTTCTTACCCTCCCTTTTTCCCCCTTTTTAAGAAGCAATTCGAGCGGGAACGGCTTTCACCTCACAGCCACCATAGCACACTCACCCATTGGCTTTCCCCCTCATCAAAGTCTAACATTTCAAAGCATTAGATTAACGGAGCAGAGGGGCGACTACCCACCGCACTACGTGTATAATTTAAATATATATAAATGTAGTAATAATAATTAATGATAATAATAATGATAAATAAAAATTATATATATATGGGTGTATATGTGTGAGCGTGTGTGTGTGTATGTGGGTGTATATGTATTTATATTTATAGTAATAATAACAGATATAGGAAATAAGAATAAAATAGGATATATAAAAGTCATTAAATAAATTCATAAAACATTTACATTAAGGTACAGTATGTACAACAGACTTTAAATAAAGCACTTAATTATTGCACCAAGCATATTAGTGAAGATTAATCAATTAGTGTTGAGGCCTTGATTTAATTAACTTATTCAACAACTAATTTATTTGTATTGATCATACTGATCTATTTAATGCATTTATTTTAAACAGCATAAATTAATTGAAGATTGATTAATGGGTGGTAAAGTAGTTGATTTAACAAGTAACTCAGAAATAATTTGCATTGGCACAGTCCTTTATATTAGTCCAATATTTGTAGTCAACAAAGCAACAAGTAAAATTATGCAGATGCCTGATAGCAACTTTTGAAGGCTATAGGCTAAGGCATGGGGACTGGAGGTCAAAAAGACCTCCCTAGCAGCAACAGTAGCTGCATATTATGTGGTTTAAAAAGGAGAAAATATTGGCATTAAAGGCCGAAAGAATGACTAAACAGGTTTCCTTGTGGCGCAGTGGTTAAATTGCTGCCATAACTGTGCTCATGACCCGGGATGCAACCCCAGGTAGCCGGCTCAAGGTGACTCAGCCTTCTATCCTTCAAGGTCGGTAATATGAGTACCCAGCTTGCTGGGGGGGCAAGGTATAGCCTGCATAATTAACTTGTAGACCGCCCAGAGAGTGCTTTAGGCACTATGGGGCAGTATATAAGCAGCACACTTTGCTTTTCCCCGGACAAGTGGAGCCCAGCCACTTAGATTGGCTAGGGACACCAATAGTCATCGTAACGCTAGATCAGGCAGGGAGACCAATAGACATTGTAAGGCTGAGTTCAAGGCAATAGCGAATGATCTAAAGCCGAGAATTGTTGTTTTTGAGGCAGAGCAGCCACCTGAAGCGACTGCCAGACATTGATGCAGATTGGTCATCGTTGAATCCAAGGTTACGGCACGGTAAAGGGTAGTAAGTGCAAGAAGAAGGCGGCCCTGACAGACGAGGTCTGCAGTATTACACTGGGGACGTACCAGGTAAGGCAACGGCTTTATCAGGTGAGGTAGCCGCTGCACCGGGCACGCACATGCCGATCCCCGCATGGCCTTGGCCGGCGGCAGTCAATCCATCTCACACTTCGCGCAAAACACAACTAGTACATCACAGGGCTGGACAGCAAGGCACGGCCACGTGCCAGTCTGCAATTCAGTGGTTGACTGCTCACTACGCTCTCTTTTCTCATTCCTTTACCCAACCTAGCATCATTGCTAGCGGAGGGTTTGGCCTTACCTGTTGTGGTTGTAACACTTCAACCCCGCTAGGCCAAAATTAAAACCGTATACTTTTTCTTCAAGCAATTTTAACGGGTATTTTGATTCTGCCATGACTGTGCGAGGCTACGAGGTAGCTACTTACAACTGCACAAAGGAAGAGGGTTACACCGGGAATGAGAAGGATATTAGTTTGGAGTCAGCGTTAGCAAAATTAAGTGGATCTCCTTCTGAGAGGCAGACTGGGCTGACTGCAGATTTCCAGGTTCACGCGGATGCGGCATGATCCCTGTAATATGGAACTTATTATAGAGGAAGGAGGTATGCTGGTGCTCAGCCCAACGAACGGCAATAGAACGGCATTACCAGATTTGTATTCTTAGAATTTTTCCCAATGCTGGGTGCATTTAGGTATGGGACAAAGAGCCGTCAAACTCGGTAGTATGGTTTGGCGTGACGATCAAGCGGTTGTTTTCATTATAAACAACCCTATGTCATATTCAGAAAGGGTTATGATATTGGTTATGGTAATTACAGTCGTGCCCTGCAGTTTAACATACTAGTGCATGCATGACATGTACCAGGTTTAGAAAGTAGAATTTAGGAAAATGGTAGACCCTGAGTAGGTTCGGCCGGCAACGGTGGGACATTTGCAACGAGTTGGGTTCATTGAAGCAAAAAGGGAATGGCACTTGGGGCTATTCAGGGAAGGCTTTAGCACTGGCTTTAAAAAAATAATAATAAAAAATAAATAAAAATAAATTAATGGCCTTAGAGATCAATCAAGGGATTATCGCACAAGTGGAACAACAAAGGGACGGTCCCAAAAGAGAAGTAGAGTACAAGACACTAGGGCTCCATATTACCTCTTTCTGGGAGCACATTTGCAAACACTGGGCGCCCTTCTGCAGGAACAGATATGAAGGGGTGTTATTCGAGATGGCGTCATTAATGACATTTGCTGGGGCTTTTTGAATTAGCAAAGGGTACACCGGGGAAAGGGATGAGTACAGGCTAGCCCTGCAATGGCAGGCATATTAAGGTTGAAGTCAGGAAGATGCAAATTCTCATTCGGCGATCCAAGGCTGATCAGCTTGGCATGGTGTTCACAAATCGCCTTAGGGCTGTGTAACACAAGCAGCATTTTCCCCATGAAGCCTCGCAGCTATAGTTAAAGTTTAGATAACAGGTCCCCGGTTAATTCTGTTAACATACTGATAAGTCGCTTTTGACGAAATATCAGTGCTCAAATTAATTGACTTAGCCTGGACAGAGTGGATCCAAGGCAACAATTTTGACACGCATTCATTCAGAACCGGTGCAGCCTCCATCGTTGCAGCCCGGGTCCTAGCCCAAGAAGGGTTCAAGCGTCTCGGCGTGTGGTCATCATCCAGTTACCACAGATATATAAGAACACTTCCTAACGTGTAGGCAAGGGTCTAGTTTGGTTATGTCTTTGCAGGGCCCATAGGGCCGGTGAGGCATAGGTATATCATGATTATCAGCCCCAGCCAAGTACATTGGGCAGGGCTTTATGCAGCTGCATCCCCATGGGAGAGTGACCTGGATTTTGGAGCCAGAGCACATGCTGCATGAGAAGGGCTACTCGGCATATTGTGGAGCCAGCTTTGGAGGATTGAGGATCTTGGCCAGTTTCCACCAGAAATGTTGGATGTGCACTGTGGAGGCACTGATTCAGCCAGGCATCATTGGAAAAGCTGTTCACGAACGTCATTGCGGCCTCAAATGGTTGAAGGCCACGGACACGCGTACCTTGTGGTCCACAAGCATACTTTATTTGGCATGGAGAGACGGTAAGTTTTTTCCTCAACGTTAACATGGTACAAAGGGGTGTTAACAGCGAGGTCTGCAGTGCGGTCTGCAGAGGCCTTGGATCGATGAGGCGTCACCAGAAGATCCAACTGAATAGGCCTGAGTGTTCCTCAAAGTTAACACGGCACAAAGGGGTGTTAACCGCGAGGCCTGCAGTGCGGTCTGCAGCGACCTGGATCGGTGAAGCGTCACCAGAAGATCCAACTGAATAGGCCTGAGTGTTCCTCAAAGTTAACACGGCACAAAGGGGTGTTAACCGCGAGGCCTGCAGTGCGGTCTGCAGTGGCCTGGATCGGTGAAGCGTCACCAGAGGATCCAACTGAACAGGCCTGAGTTTTCCTCAGAGTTAACACGGCACACAGGGGTGTTAACCGTGAGGACTGCAGTGCGGTCTGCAGTGGCCTTGGATCGGTGAAGCATCACCAGAAGATCCAACTGAATAGGCCTGAGTTTTCCTCAGAGTTAACACGGCACACAGGGGTGTTAACCGCGAGGGCTGCAGTGCGGTCTGCAGTGGCCTTGGATCGGTGAAGCATCACCAGAAGATCCAACTGAATAGGCCTGAGTTTTCCTCAGAGTTAACACGGCACACAGGGGTGTTAACCGTGAGGGCTGCAGTGCAGTCTGCAGTGGCCTTGGATCGGTGAAGCATCACCAGAAGATCCAACTGAATAGGCCTGAGTTTTCCTCAGAGTTAACATGGCACACAGGGGTGTTAACCGCGAGGGCTGCAGTGCGGTCTGCAGTGGCCTTGGATCGGTGAAGCGTCACCAGAGGATCCAACTGAATAGGCCTGAATTTTCCTCAGAGTTAACACGGCACACAGGGGTGTTAACCGCGAGGCCTGCAATGCGGTCTGCAGTGGCCTGGATCGGTGAAGCATCACCAGAGGATCCAACTTGATAGGCCTGAGTTTTCCTCAAAGTTAACAAGGCCCGTGGGGCGTTAACAGATGGTTGGTAGAGGTGTCTGCAGCGGCGGCCTCGACATCCTGCGATGCGGATCGTGTGGTCCACGATCATTCCGCGGTTAGCCTGACGAGGCGCCCGGAATATTGGCGATGTTAACAAGGCCCGTGGGGCGTTAACAGATGGTGATAGAGGTGTCTGCAGCGGCGGCCTCGATATCCTGTGATGCGGTTCGTGTGGTCCACGATCGTTCCGTGTTAGCCTGACGAGGCGCCCGGAATTGTGGCAATGTCATCAAGGCCCAGTGGGCCGTCAACAGAAAAGTTACAGAGGTGTCTGCAGCAGCGGCCTCCGATTGGTGATTAGTCACCATAGGATACAACTGAACAAACTAGAATTTTTTCGCAGTAACGGTGTCCACCTTTTAAACGAAAGTTTGGATGTCCTTTTAGAAGACATCAAAGGGGGCCTGCTTGTCGAGCTCGAGCTGCTCTGTGGTGGGCATGGGACATAGCTTGGCTAGTCCCTATGCTGTGGCGGGTAGTGCGGAAAAACAGGTATTTTCGGTGTGTCCCAATGGTAATTTCAGGTAAGCCAACAGCGCATCCGACCTCCCGGCTCTGCGGATCGTGCGATTACAGGGCCGGTGGTGGGAAGATGCGCTGGGCCACTTCCGGACCAACAGTCATCAAATAAAGATGTCTTGAGGACTGGGGGTGTTTAATTAGCGGCAGGCCGGGTTCCTGCTGTATTTAAGACCGCTGGAACCTGGGGGCCGGGGACTCGCCCATTTACTGATCAAGGGGTATTTGGATACCCCTACCTTTCACCTGTTTGCGCACTACAGCAGGCCCCCTCCTTTTCCAATGTTGGCAAATACAATTTTGATGTTGATTCAATAAAGTGTGGCCCGCATTTAATCCATATTACTGTCTCACATCTTTATTCCGGGATTGGGTGGGCAAATAAAGAGGAAAGCCTGGGGGTGGAGCAGGCTCACCCAAATTCTCCAAAATCCACCCTTGTGCCTCTGTGTCATAGCATCATCCCACCTTGGCATCATCGCTACCCATTGACTTCTCTCCTATAGGGCCAGGAAAGTCCCCTCTCATAAATGTGTGAGCCCAGTGAAGGTTCATTATTTTTCCTGCTCACTATATCAAATAATGTCATTTCCATTGTATATCTGACGATAAGGTACAGGCTGTAGTTATAATCAGGTGAGCCCTTCTAAAAAAGCCAGGAACATAAAAAGCTCAGGGACCATGGTAAAGAAAAGAATAGAGAACAAAATGTTGCCTGCCCTCCTCTTCATCTGAGAAACACATTCATCGTTAAAAGAGGTAGCTATGTCAGTCTCTGCTAGCATATCAGACCAAAAGCAAAATAAAAATTAACAACGACAAAAAGAAAGGCAAACTGCTATATTTAATGGGAGCTTCTGTGGATCAAGGCTACCATGTACATTCCTTCCACTTCATCTTTGTGAGTCTGTTGGGAGACTGAGATGGTTACAATCCACATACGCAAACAGCATAATTTGGTCCTAAGAATTGTGATAGATAGATAGATAGATAGATAGATAGATAGATAGATAGATAGATAGATAGATAGATAGATAGATAGATAGATAGATAGATAGATAGATAGATAGATAGATAGATGATGAATGGATGAATGGATGGATGGACGGACGGACGGACGGACGGACAGACAGACAATAAAGAAGAATATGTTTCTATTGGTTTTTAATGGGATTTAGCAGTTCTAACTATAATTACCTGAAACCACTTTTTGCAGTTGCCAAGGGGGGTTATACATACATTTAGGATGCTGGCATATTAATGTAACTTACCATTGAAGCCTCATTGATTTCAGTGGTCTTTAGCTATGCTTCACTGTCTGTGGATTGTGCCTGATATGTTCCCTTATGCACACTCCATATTCCATTACTGGATCATGTCTTTGTTCTTTTGGAGGACTTGTAGATCAATACATTTGAGAGAGCAATCTATTTTCCTCCCCACCTGATATTTTTGTATTTTGTGAAGCTTGTGACAATTGGAAGATGAATAGGATGCTTTGCTCTTCCTGACCGAACTGGTTGCTCCTTTTCTAGTATTCCCTTTGTGAGACTTCAGGTTTCAAATCTGTGAGCTTCGGAGTGTGCGTATGTATGTGTGTGTGTGAGGGCATGAGATGTTTTTGCTTGGAGCAAATGGAGAGCAACGTTTTCAGGCTCTTGCTTCCCAGGAGAGCTGCATGGGTAGTACACTGAAATGTGTTATTCTATTGATCTGGAAACCCAGCACATAGTCAAAGGTCTAAACTGTAGCACAGAACTCTTCACAGTCAGAGGAAAAGGAGGGGAAAAAATCACAGGGACAACATACTTTAAGTTGAATAGGATCAATGAAAGCAAAATATAGAAATTAAGGAGGAGGAAGGAGGGGTCTGGACTTCAAAGAAGAAAAAGAGGGAGTCTCAACAGAGTGAAAGGCTGTTCCTATAAATCTTCTGTAACCAATGGCATATAAGTAGCTATGTGAAATGCAGCAGCTCTCCATAGTTTGAGAGATTTGACTTCACAGTCCTATGACTGCCTACACTACAGATGTCTTCCCATTCCTCTTTGGCCTTTCAAGAGACGTGTTCAACCTTCTCTCACTGTTCTTTCTTCCAAAGCTGATGGCAAGCTGTGAAAAAAACTCTAATGGTTCATGATATCAAGAAACAAGAAGTGTTCTTCTTAGCAAATGGAACCTGGTCCCCACTGGCAAGTGGTATCCTCCCATTAGACAGGTCACCCACGAGTTATTTAACTATGCTTCAAACACCTCAGGCTTGTGGAGCATTTATGCTCTCAAGATCTAATGTTCTAACCTCAGCCTTACTCCAAGGTAGACTTCAGGGAAGCCCCCACCAAGAAAAACACTGCCTAAGTGGAGTTGGGGTGCCCAAATTTTTCTCACATACTTTTTTACACTGTATGCTTATGAGGAACCTGATCCATTCCTTGTTGCATAAATTTCAAGAGTTGATGAGATAAGAGATGGGTCTCGTACTGTGTGTCAGACCAAAATTCATATATAACAGTTCAAGTTGCTAACTTCTTCCTGGCTGCAAGTCGTAGAAGGGCTGCCTCACTTGCAGATGTTTGAATGTTGTATGTACTCCTTGTTATCCTGTTTTCTTTGTTTTTCTCTCTTTTGTACTGATTGGCTTCAATTTTGTATGGGTTACATGACCACAATACACATTTATTATTATAACTGTAATGGCCTCCCTCTTTAATCTTGTACTTCAGTATGAATTCCATCTTCTTCCATTACTGTACACTGAAACAATTTTCTGTCTGTCTTCTTTAATAGTTTCTCCTTCCTCCCGCCATTCCTAGCATGTGTTTGATGACTGCGCTTCAGATTCCAGCATTTCGAACTGTGTCCGAGGTGAGTGCTCTTGGTATAGGTTTGCAGAGCAGAGTTTTGTTTTATTGACCTATAGCAGAAAAGCTTGTGTTTGGCTGTGGACCAAGTGATTGCTTTAGTGGTTGCATGCTAACAGCAGTTCCACAGCAGTCCTGTAATTTTGTTTCTTTCCAAATGAATAAGGCTGGATGAGCCCAGGGAAACTAACCAAGCATCCAAACCTAGAAATGTCTTCTTTTTTTTCTGCCATGTGACTTTCAGCAACCTTTAAGGTCTCAATTGGAAAACAGATAATCATTGCAGTGGGGACTTGTTTCTCTCTCCATCCACCTCTTTCCCAACCATTACTTGAGAAGTTGGGGGTCATGCGATCTGGAAAATAACTTACTTCGGGGAGGAGGGGAAAAGAACAGCTTCCAAAACTGTGCAAATTGCATCACGTGAAAGAATGCAAGGAAATCAACTGTCCCTGCCCTTCCACAAGCAGGCTACAGAAAGGAGGCACTTTTATGAAGTGGTCATCCTACCTTAACCTTATAGTAAGGGCTTCTTCTCTGACAGGAATAGAGAAATGCACATTAGGAATGTAAAGATAACCCACAATGAATGTGATGAATAATCTCTGTATTCCTCTTTCTTGCCCATTTAGGCTGCCTGAACATAATAAAATCCCTCAATGATGGATTTTTATGCCCCTTGAGATTCCTTACATCCAAACAAGGAGGAGACCATGAGCTCATGCTCTCTCTCTCTTCTCTTGTCAAGGTCTTTGGATTTTGTCTGCAAAAATAAATAAATCTGATTCACCTCACAATAATTTTGAAGAACAATCACAAAATTCTAACCATCAAATTCATGAAGAAATGTATGGCACACTTTCAAATACTGAATAATTATTACTCTGGCTGTAAGGCTGAAAGGAATCTTACTGATCCTTAGTTTAGAAAGCCATTTGGGGATAGTGTAGGGGAAAAAGATCTCTAACTCATGTACAGAAACCACTAGAGCTGACATCTGTGTCTGCAGGTGTGGCAAGAAACAGGAAGTGGCCTAAAATAAAGGAGGAAGAAAGATTTAAAGTATTTGTAGATCCAGGAAAGACAGAAAATCCTTTCCTATAGATCCAGGGGGAAAAAATATTCTACCTCCACCATCAACCTCTGGTTTTTGCATGCATTCCAACAATAACTATCAATGATGGGGTTGTGGATAGAGGACCAACTATCACTAATAAGCAAACACTCTGTTCATGCTTCAAGGCCCTCTGTTATCCATCACTATTCTTCTATGGTGAGGACAGATGTCCAAAGAAAGTTCTAGCCATAGTATGTTCCAGTAAGCCTACCTGCCATTAACCCTGGTTTTATTCTAGAGATGGTTTATATCCCACAAATACAATCAGAAAGCATCTGTGTGGAATGTTCTGCCATACAACATGGCCGATATTAGGCAATAAATATCATTTAACATCTCAATAACAATGAAAAGTGCAGTTGCTGATCTCTCTTTTCCCATCAGTGCAGTAAATCCTTGCCAGTAATTTGATGACATGCCTATTATTCTAACACTTTGGGGGGCAAAAAGCATTTTTTTTGTTTAACTATCAACAGTGCACCACAGCTTTGCCAGCAGAACTGGGAATGAATCCAGATCTCATGCAACAATAAGAATGTATTTCGAACGGAGCATAAATTATTGGTTTAGCTAAAGCATTCAAGGGTGGGCAAATTATATGGCTTTTCAGCAACAAACATGTTTCTTTGCAATAATCTGGGCAGGATGCCTTAGTTTAAAGAAGTCTGTGTGCCCAAGCCTCCAAAAATAAAAAAAAGATCCCTTGGGGCACATACCCTAGAGGTAGATACTTTTATACAGTTACGGTGGGTGATGGGCTGAGTTATGAAAGAGCTGAAAGACAACAGAGTTTATTGAAACTGGGAGGGGACCACATTCAACTGTTTCAATAACTGTAGAGTCCTCGGGACTAGTTATATTCACTAGTCCAATGTCCTATTTGAGAGTCTTTGGTCTCCTGGTTCACTTCACCAGGGAGGCTACTCCTTCCTCAGTCCCCTTGGTTCTCCTCATAGGGAAGAACAGCTGTCTGTTTCTGTTTAGCTTGGCCCAGGAGTTAAACAAGACATACCAGAGTGTCTTCTAGAGTGAGGGCCATTATGACCCTACTCAGGCACATAACGTGGGACTCTCTCTCTCTGGCAGGCCACAGTTTTGCCAGCTCACCTGTCCTGTCTCCCCCCACCCCTCATTCCAGCACTGGTGTTCTTCTTGGTGTTTTCTCCGACATCATCAGATTTGAGTGGCTGTTGACTCACTGGGCTTAGTGTCCATTCTCCACCACCTCTTGGGGTGCCAGATGCTACTTCATGTCTCCTCCTGAGTCTTCGCCCTTGGGGAATCTGCTTCTAATCTGGGCAAAGCCAATTTTTTATCCCCCAGGCACCAAGGACAAGCTGCCTCCTTTTCTTCTAAGGGTTGCCCCTCAACCCTCGGGGTCTCTGCCACCACCTCCATGGGCATCAGCTCTGTTTGGGCCCCATTATCTCAGGAGTGGTGTGTCTCCTTGCTCTCAGGATCAAACCTCCTCCCCTTTGGAACTCCAGACCCCGTGGTGGGCTCTTGTGCTGGCTGGGCAGGTACTTTGGGCCCTGGGCTGAAA
Source organism: Intellagama lesueurii (assembly GCA_037013535.1). Lineage (NCBI taxonomy): Eukaryota > Metazoa > Chordata > Lepidosauria > Squamata > Agamidae > Intellagama > Intellagama lesueurii. Next base: position 17,984,361 of record JBAJHW010000008.1, read on the forward strand.
CATGATGGCCCACCAACAGGAACAACCATGCAACTGTCCTCTGCACAACAAATATTGGAGGAGATATTGTTGAGCTTATGCCAAGAACAGAGCTTCAGTCAACCCTAGAGAGTGCTGCTTCTCCTCTTTCTTACAGATCCCTCTTGTTCACGTGCCCTCTTTAACCAACCAAAAAGAGGTAAGAGCCAGGAGAATTAGACTCTTCCTTTCCTTCTGAGGAGCTATGCAGGTTGAGCCCAAAGCAATAGGGTTCACCAATGGCTAGTGGCAATAGTTATTTAGAGGAGGTTTATGCCCTAGAGTTGTGTGAAAAATTCTTGCCAAGTGCCCCATAAAATTTGGAGCTTTTGCTACTATGCACACTTAGCTAGATGTAAACACTTTCAAATATAGTGGAATTTACTTTTGAGTCAAGTTTCCCAGTTTGGACAAGCAGTCTACATAGACAGGCAGGCAGATAGATAGATGAATAATTTGTATATCCCTCCCTCCTCTGATTAAACCATGTTTATGCATGTTTGTCAACTGTGTGCACTTTAGTTGTTCACATTATAAAACACAGACATAGTTTTCCATCTAGCCTATTTCTCCTAAATCCTCTGAAAGAAGTACTATATACACACAGCTGAGACCCACAAGAAAAATCAAGACTAAGATGCAGGAGAACGGTATTTGGAAAATCATCCTGTCTAGGTCAAGCAACCTAGTTAAATTCAACATTAGGGCAGTACAGACTCAGGGGAATGGAGCCTTTCCAGCTCAGTGGGCAAAAGACAGAGAGTCCTAACCTTCTGCTGATGCTTAATACTCATGAGCAATTCTTTGCATCTTCAGTAAAGTTAGCAGGCACATTATCCTTTCCAATTCACTCAGTGTTACTGAAGCTCAGCTGAGCAAATGGCCTGACATGAAAGCAGTATTATGTTGCAACTCAGAACTGTTTCCATCGAGAAGGCAAATGATTTTTAAAACAACATGAGAACATCCTGTAAGCACCAGGGCTCCAAACTCTGGTAGCCAATGAACCTTTTATCGGGCAGAGCAAGGTAGATGCATCCAGTGTCAACCAGAAATTAAGCCATTTCTACATATGCCAGATGTGAATAAACTCCATACACACCTCCTTATTCCCACTTCATCACTGAAAAGGGAAGTGAAGTAGAATAAACATTATCTTACATCAAGAGAGAAAAATTCCCTAGCTTCTTCCTTTTGGCATATCTGTGTAAAGAGCAAGATGCACCATACTACAATCTTATCAGCTGTATCAACATTTTACTATGGATGCACATCTTAGACCAGATGCTGCTATACTTTTATGTCACCAAATGTTATTTTGTCTTCCTTTGGTGTGGCATATTGTGCATTTCCCTCCCCTCCCCACCAAATGTGCACATCTGTTACAGCTTCTTCTTCATTTCGTTCTTTGCTAATTTTAAGATAACTGAAGATTTGTCTGTAAAATAGATCCATTTTTCCTTCATGTCAAAGACTATACTTTGCAAAAGCAGTTATTGCAGTATTTCAAAGACTATATTTCTTATACTGAGGCAGTTACTTAATTGATTTTTAAATGATAGTTTATAATTTGTTGCCACACTTGATACTGGATTTGTAATTTAAGCCGTAGCCCTGGAACCTGGTAAGTAGTTAAAAAAAAAACCCAAAAAAAACCCTACAACTGTTGATATCCAAGAAGATTCTGAAGGCTGTATAAAATAAAGGCTGCTTTGGCCTGCTTCTTATTTTTGTACTCATGTCAATGAACATATTACAGCTTGTAATATATTCCTAAAATATTACAGCTTGTAAGATAAATCCTGTTGCACAGTTCTGCATGTGCAACAGGAATGACGGCATCAGCAGTAGCAAATCACAGCTAATTAAAGGCTTCCTTTGGAAATTCCAAGCTGCATGTAACTCATACACTATGCAATAAAGTTCTGTGTACCCCAAAAATGCCAAAGGAAATCTTTAATCAAGAGGAATTTGCCACTGCTGATGACATCATCCCTGCTGTGCCCTTGGATATGTGCAACAGGATTTCAGCTTCTTTGATACATTTTTACATCATAGGATGAAGGGTCTCCCAAAGCGTGTCCTTTATATTTTGCCAGCTGTAGACTGAGCATCCAACATAGCATGTTTGCAACTCATTCTTTCAGCTGGTGCCTAGCTAAGGCTTTCCAAATGACCAGGTATCAATTAATTGCATTAAATGAGTCTGCACTTTTCAAGGTATTCCTCATTATTTTCTATTTAATAAATCTTCACTGGATTCACTTTGCTGAACCAAGGATAAGGACTTTGCCTGGGTTTACTTGGGTGGATATTCCAATTATTTCTTACAGGTGGCTATTCAATACAGGAATTGTTGATTCAGCATCAAAAAAATAAAGTGTTAAATACTGAACATTTTTGTGCCAGTTCATTACTTTAGTTTCAGTTTCAAACAAATAAATCGCTAACCTATTTTGGTTAACCAAATTGTTTTTTTTCTCTCTCTAGAATTTTCTCTAGTTCTTCTCAACAACTGATAATATGGACTATGTATGGTACATCTTGATTGATTAGTTGGTTGGTGATTCATTGAGGGTCTCAAATCAGCATACAAATAAAAATTTAAGTTATAACAGAAATGTACAGAACTGCAAAAAGGAAGGAAGGAAGGAAGGAAGGAAGGAAGATTCATGCAAAAGCACCCTCTGGTGTGTTTGTTCAAACCTAATAGGCACCTGTGGGTTTACCAGGTACAAAATGAATTTGTGGGCAGCAGTAGCAGTGTAATGAATTGGGCAGTTTGAAACTCAGTTAAACTTCCCACAATGCTATGTAGTGACACTACCTAGTCACAGAATCTTATAGAATTGCAGACCTGGAAAAGACCCTAAGGACCACCATATCACTTCCCAGTCTTCTCTCCAGACTAAACCTGTCCAACTCCTTCAACAATTGTGCTATATCAATGTAGTAAACCCGGTTGTTCTTTTTCGTTTTACTTATGGAGCACTTTTGCCTGGGTATAAGCCTCTGAAGTCAGAGTCATACTTTCTATCTGGTAGAGAATTAATGTCCAATTTTAAACCTCTTTAGTTGAATACAATCAGAGTTGCTTCTGGGCTGCACTGTCAAAGTGGCATTGGTGAGTAATATTTTCACAATTAATATTTCACATGGAACAAACCATAGCTCATGTTCAATGCCTGGCATATCCAGGCAAAAAGAAAAGAAACAGACGATAGCAAGGAAAAATTACCCTAGTTCACACTTTACAGGTGTATACACAAATATATTCTATTTCTAGAATTCTGTGGTGCAGTTGCAACTCAAAATATGTGCAAAGCATCTGAATATTAAGGGAAGCTTAACACTTAGACATGTATAGTAGGTGAAAGCAGGAGCAACTAATGGACAGGGATGGGGAGGAGGTCCTTACCCACCCCATAATGAGCAACACTTGGGTGAAAGGAACTGAAAAATTACTATCCTTACCCCCAATCATAAGGTAATGTAGTTTGTGGTGTGTGTGTTTTTTTTTTTTTACAAGAGATAAGAACTGTTTTAGGATGCATTTACAGAAGCATTGCCCCCAAACCCCATGACATACTTACTAGGTCCCCTGTATTCAGCACAGCATCTTGAGTACTGTGTCCAGGTCTGGACACCACATTTTTAGAAGGATGTCAATGAACTGGAGCAAGTTCAGAGGAGGACAACAAGGATAATCAGAGGATGGGAAGCCAAGCCCTAGGAGAAAAGACTGAAAGAACTGGGCCTTGAGAGAAGAAGACTGAGGGGAGTCATGAAAGCACTTTTCCAATACTTGAAATGTAGTCACACAGAGAAGGGGCACAATCTGTTCTTGATCAGCCCAGAGTACAGGACATGGAAGAATGGGCTCAACCTACGGAAAGCCAGTTTTAGGCTGAATATCAGGAAAAACTTCTTCTGTTAGAGCAGTAGGACAATGGAACCAATTATCTCAGGAGGTGGTGAGCTCTCCGATGTTGGAGACATTCAAGAGAAAATTGGACCGCCATCTGTCAAATATAATTTAATTTTGATTCAATGGTCCTATAGATCCCTTCCAACTCAATTATTCTATGATTCTATATGAACAACTTTTTATAAAAGTTAACCGACATGTGCAAATAACACAAATAATTTTCACATGTAATGCAAATAGTCCTAATTGCCCAAAATGGTGATGGCTGTGTTTTATTATATGGACTTCTGAGGACTAGAAGCAAGAAAACGATTATTTACATATCTGATACATAGTCTGTCAGCCATTCTGCGCTTGCTATTTGTGTGTCATTTCTCTTTGAATGTCTAATGTTTTGCAGAGTCAGCATGTGCAAGTTTTGATAAGAAGTTTTGATAAGAAGTTTTGATAAGAAGGTAAAACAAATAATACTCCTTGTCTCGCCCTCATTTGGAGGTGAAGAATCTACTGGAATTGAAAATTATATAAGTCAAGAAGGTCTAAACTGATGAATTTATATCCCTGTGGTTTAGAAACTAATATGGAAATGGTCAAATCAAACGTATGTTCAGGAAAATGAGAAAAGTAGAAAAAGAAAAACTGGTAGTTTACCAGTCCATTAACACAGAATACTGCACAAGACAAGACTTTGCTGTGAACCAGTATGACTGTCATTATGTTCTTGTGGAAATCTGTCACTATATAATTTAATAATAATGTTCTGTTAAGTTAATTTTGACTTACGACAACTCTTTTCAGAATACTCAGAAGTGTTTTACCATTCCCTCCTTCTGGGGGCAGCACTGGGACTCAAGTTGGCTCCACTCACAGTTGGCCCAGTGGGGAATCCAACTCCCAACCTCTGGCTCTGCAGCTAGATATCTATACCACTAATGAGCTAGGCATTAGATACAACATGCCAACATGGTATAAGGAGCTTCCTACACTCCTTACCCTTCTGTATCTGTCTGAAAACTTACAAACTGAAGCTGAAATGTTAACTTCTCATTGGGTACACAGGAAAGAGGGAGACTCGCTCCTTCCCTATTCCTGTGTGTTACTTGTGTCTTTTAGAATTTAAAACATCTGCCATCAAATGTGACCCCAGAATTCATGAGCAGTCTTATGCACATAGGCACAGCTGTAATGCCAAAGGCTCACATTGTTAGTTGCAAATCTCTCATTTTACTGCCATCAGTCCAGCCCGATCCCGCTGAGTCAAATCTGCACTTTCAGAAGTGCTTCTGAAGAGAACAGCAAGAGACCCCTCTGTCAAGGGATACTGAATCATTTCAGCATATGAGGAAGATTAACACCATCCCAAGAAGGGAGGAGAGAGGCTGACAGTGTCTGTTATCAAAAAGGAATAGCACAAAAGACATGCTGTCTATGTCCATTAATTTCCTAGTCGAACACAACAAGGGTGGGGTTATTTAGAATTTGAATTGTGTGAATTTGTCCTCAAGCAAAGTTTTGAGGATCACGTGTAAGTCTATGCTCTGGAAAAATAACTTAAAAGCTCAATCCCATCATCATCATCATCATCATCATCATCATCATAATTCTATTTAAATCACATTTAGCATATTTTAACTCAATTTAAATGTGGGTGATTACATGATGTATTCGCAAGTATGAATTAATTTGACACGGAATTGGGTTTTTCTGTGCAGCAGAGAGTTGTCTTACTCCACCACCAGAGGTCCATTTATTTTACCGCAGATGTGGAACTGATTGGCTTTTTAAAGTTCTTGCTATCTGATACAGCGCTATGCCAGATAGAAGAAATTATTAAAAAACACACAACATCCAATGCAGGCTTCTATTGTGCTTTCCCTCCTGCGCCCCATCAGTTGACAGGTGAAGCACCACATCAATAGCTGACCCTGTCTGCCTGCCTGCCTACTTACTTGCCTGCCTGGACCTTCCCAGCAGCAACAGCAGAAGCAGGAGCACTACGTTTCAGCAGCCAGAGTGCTGGGAAGCAGAAGTGGTCCTGTATTCCTGGGCTGAGCTACTGCTGCTACTCCCTCCTGGTCCTGTAATGTGCCCAACAGCTGGAGAAAGGCTGTTTGGGGCAGCTTCTCCATGTGTTCCCAGGCCACATCAGGGATGATAATTTAGTAGCGGTGGGGGGGGGGGCAGGAGCTGGGGACGGAACCCTGATCTCTGTGAACAACTCCAGCTGCCAAGAATCCTCCACACCTCAGAGCAAAGGAGGCGGAAAAGGGAAGACAAGTGGGTGCATAGGGAGTGTTCTTGCCAGCTACCTCCTGGGAACGCAAACACGTGGCAAACACATGATTTTTTTAAATAATTCCATTTAGAATTGAGCTTATTGTGAGGCAAATGTATGTGTAACTAAGCCCTGAGGCACACTGGGAGAATGTTAATGAGACAAATGAAATTTCTCAGGGTGTTGCACCATTTCTATGTTTTAATGAATTGCTTCTAAAGAGAAAATGCAAAAGAGAAATGGAATGCAGAAGTATCTATCTGGTCAAAACAACCAGAGATGGGCGTGAAATGGAATAATGGTGATTCATTTCAATTCGTGATTTGTCAATGTTGATGAATCACGAATAACAAATTTACAATTTTTTTCTGACAACTCAATGAATCAATTTGTTGATTTGTTTTTGGTTTTAAAACCCTATACTCCCCCCCAGGCACCTAGAGACACCACATGCACACAGAAGCTTTCCCTGACTCTTCTCTACAAGTCCTGCAACTTTGGTGACATTTGGGTGTTGGATGTCCACCAAGTGAGTTCCCCAGGAAAGTGCCCTTTAGCAGCTGGCTTGGGGAAAACTCAAGAGAGTTAGAGTAAGACTTAGAGAAATTATAGAGGAGAGTCAGAGGACATTTCCCTACAATTTTGGTGTCTCTAGGTGTCTGCCCACCCCCTGTTTTATAGCCCAATGAATCACCAAATCAAAAATCACGAACAAATCATTGATTCGTATTAGTTGGGGATAGCAGAGTAGTCAGTTGACTAGATGGGCGAGGTATAAATTTAATAAATAAATAAAATAAATAGTGATTTGAATGAATATGAATCAATGAATTAGCAATTTTTGTTGAATTTTGCAATTCATTTTTAAATTTGTGCCCATCTCTAACCAAGATAATTTGAAGAAAATGAACAAAAACATTTTTTTGGGATAGAGAGAGAAGCCCAGATAATGGTTTATCCAAGAAACAAACCAAACGGAGACGGGTTCTTACTGGAATTTTCACCTTAAGTAAAACTCAAAGCCAAACCGGAGATTACCTCCACATGAAGCAATGTATCTGAGGAATTTCTGAGAAAACCAATACAGTTTTAATAAGATGGATGAATGATATGTCCATCTTAGAACATGTAGCTTGCTTAGACATGCTTAAGGAACTATACTGAGAAAAAATGTTTTGAGAGTGCAGTTCTGTGTTCTTAGGAGCACCAACTATCCCTTTCAGGCATTTTAAACAAAGATGTGGTCACAGTGGACTCCGAGACATGGTGGGAGTATGACAAGGGATGGAGAAAGCCCAGATCCACATCTATCTCTGACCCCTTGAAAGGGATCAGTTGAAAGAAAGATCTCAGGCCTGTCACCGACGCTCCCCTAAATGAGGCTGCCATTAATGAAAAATAAGGCACAGGCTGCTGTTTGGCTGGGAACCCCAGGAGGTGGATGAAGCAGACAATGGAAGGGTAGGGGAGCTGAGAGATAAGGGTAAGGGGAAATAAGTAGTGGGAGGAGGAGGGAAAGACATGATGAAAGGAATGTGGGGAAACAGTAAGCCAGGAGAAGGAGGAGAAAAAAATCCATATCCAGGACAAGGTGAAAAGAGGGGCAACAGAAGGAGAGCAAGGAGGGAATGAGGTGGTGGAGGAGACTACAGTCACCCATTGGGATGGGTCACTTACAGTTAGGAACAGTCTGTAGCCCTGAAGGGCAGAGAGGACCCCAAGGTTGGGAGACCAGGTGGCCAGAGCAGAAGAGGGAGAGCTGGGGCTAGGAAGAGAGGGGGGCACCCAAGTAGGGCTTGTTTGCTGGGTGAACAAAGTTCAACAACCATCACTAGCAAGCTCAGCAGCCAGTTATGGAGAGTCTTCCTACCTGGAACAGATTTGGGTCACTCTGCTGTAAACATACACACGTACCCCGGCAGTCCCTACACCCTGGGGAGTCAGGTCTCTTCTGTTCACCACTTACTTTAATTAAAGGCCTCAGTCCTGCTGATGCTTATAATTGTGGTAGTTCATACCACATGAACAACGTGATTAGCAATATGATTTTTTCAGGATTCCTCTTCAGGTTTATTCCGATGTAAATTTGCCCCAGTCTTCTTTTTACAGACAGAATACAACTTTTCCATCTACTATTTCTTTTTACGTAATCTGTTTGATTTCTGTACTGCCCATCTGGTGATGTCCAGTCATACGTTTGTTTGTATTTTCAGCAAACACATTTGCCTGAAGCATATATTTAGAGTAAACACAGCAAACACATTTGCCTGAAGCATATATTTAGAGTAAACGCGTTCTACTGCTTCATTTCTGGCTCCTAGGCCAAATTCTACAATAAAGTTTGGTTCTCTTTTGTTTCCTACTTCTGTGTTCCAGTCACCCATGATACATCCTGTTTTGGCATGCAGTTAATTTCCTCCTGGACACTTACACAACAGCTTTTGAATTCTTCTCCAGCATCTGTAACTGGAGCATGGATTTGAACGATGGTCATCTTTCGTATTTGAGTGCATTCCTACAATAAATAATAGCTTTCCTGTTTTCTTAAACGAGGTGTCAGGTTTCCAGGAACTATTCTGATATTCAGGAGGCTGCATCCACTACTTAGTGCAGCTGCAGCTCACATTACCAACATCCTCAACCATGCAGACCCCACCATGGGGAAAGATTTAGTGCAGCCCCGGAGCTGGCCTATAGGGATTCTTTCCTATTGCTTCCAACACCTGCAATTCTCCAAGAGCTGTGATTCATCTTTTAAATAGGTCATGCAGCTCTCAAAATCCTTTTCCCCCCTTCCAAACTTGAAATGGTCTGCCCACTTTTTTATTATTATTTTTCTGTTTCAGTAGCACATGCAGTCCTTGAGGGATTCCAGAGGATAAAGTTGTCCCCTATGGCCAGCAAAGTTGTCCATCTCTGCTTTAAATGATGTATGTAAATGTTAATTTTGTGCAGATTTTTTTAAAATAATGATCCATTATTTGAATGTTACTGGAGAGATCATTCTGTAATCAGGGTACCCTCAGTAAGAAACCCCATGCCCCAGACCAACCCACCACACCCCTCAAGACAGTAGCTCCAGAGTGAGGTTTCTGATACAAATCTTAACAAAGGACCACATTTTTATGTAGAGCAACCGTTTCTCCAAACACAATAATCAATACAGCCACAGCATAAGCTCATGGATTCTCTGCATCAAAATGGCCATGACTTCATATGGTTTTAAATGGGAGATTATTATATAGTGCAAGTTCTTACTTAAATTCATGATGGAAAAGTCAATCAACCAGACATAATGATGATGTGCTCCCTGAAGATTTCAAAAGCAATATGCCACTGAAAAACAGTTTCTGGAAAACAAAAAATGTGAAATAGAGCTAGTGTGTTCAAGCTGTGTTCCAAACTTCTGGGAGGCATTTGACGGGGAAGCTTGAAAGAAGATGATGGATTAAGTGGGCTTCTAGTCTGACTCTGGGAGCACAGTGCTTCTTTTATGTTGACTCATGCTCTGAACATGATTAGAGCCTCATCTCAAAATTTCAGCATGAGGTAGCCCTCCTTGGTCCATAGACTATGTGTAGTGAAGCCTCAAATTGTCTCATCCAGAACAGAACAAACTAAATTCAATTAATTAGCCAAAAGAACAAATTCTTCATATTATCTTCCTTGTTTACAACAATAACAACAATGATACTAACAAAACACAGAGACCTGGCACTTGAGATCTCTCGCTTGTGGATGAAAAATATCTCAGTGGTCCCCATCATCATCAGGGCTTTGGGAACAATATCAAGAAATTTCACACAGTATTATAAACAGTCACATATTTCACAAACAACATCATCAGAACTACAAAGAAAGCAATATTAGGAACAGCATACATGCTGTTACTTAACAGATACTTAGGTTTTTGGTTAAAACTTGTATCTGTTATATAATACCAGTCAATTTTTTTATAATTTTGATTGACTGTTCCTGGTATTTTTGAATGGTAATAATAAAAAGTAAAATAAAAGAAGGGTTTATTAAGAAAGACCATTTAAATGAAATTTTCATCGAATTTTTCTCTGGAGCCATTGGTGATGATTATAACACTTCTTTTATTTTACCCGAATTCTTTCTTTCTTAGTTCGTTGAGGCAGAACGAGTGAAGCAGATGCAGCTGGGTTTTCTTTTTTCAAGGAGGAGTGGGTAAAGATTTTTTTAAAAAAATCTTAAATTTTCTCAGAAGAAAAGATGTCTTCTGACTAGCTTCTCATATGACTGTCAAAGCATCTAGATTCCTTTGTCATTAATAACTGGCATATGAAAATATGGAAGTTCCTATGAGTTTGCCCTGAATGTATGTGGCTGATGAAGCCCTGTGCCCTGCCACCTGCTTGTCTTGGACAAGTGTCAGAGTGCCACTGGAAAGGAGGGACTGGGGAGCCATTTCTGGCTGCTTTATACCTTGAAAACTATACAAGAGTTGTCATAGGTCAGAACTGACTTGGTGGTGCATAGTTTTTATTTTAGGAATGGGAAGCATCTGATGATAATGCTAAATGGAAGATGGAGGGAAGGATAGACAGCAATTCTGTGGAGAGAACCCCTGTAAGCAGCGCCATCCCAGGAACACAATATTTGTGTCTTTTCTCAGGGCAAATGCTATTGAGAATCTCCAGCTACATTTACTACTATCTTTATTTTCCCCCACTCCCTTCTTTCACATTCCCCTTGGAACTCCCCAACTCCTACGGAGTCTCGCCTATGACAAAAATGTTGCAATGTGCTGTCAAGTCACCTGCAACTTATGACGACCCCACGAATGAGTGAATTCCAAAAGGTTCTGTTCTCAACAACCCTGCTCAGCTCTTGCAGAGTCAAGCTGGTGGTTTCCTTTAAGGAGTCAGTCCGTCTCAGATTTGGCCTCCCTCTTTTCCTACTGCCTTCCACTTTTCCAATTATTATTGTCTTTTCCAGAGACCCATCCTTCTCATGATGTGCCCGAAGTAGGACAACTTCGGTTTGCCTCCAGAGATAATCCAGCACCACATTTCAAACAAATCAAATAACAAAAATAGGTGAGGTTTAATGGCCAGGGATGGAGTATAACCAAAGTTCTCATTCAACAGCATCTGGGTGGTCATATTTTCCCCAGCCTTGCGGTTGGATCCTAGATCCAACCCAGATTTCTCTGAAGAGATGTTCCTATCTCTTCTTATTTATTTATTTATTTATTTATTTATTTATTTATTTATTTATTTATTTATTTATTTATTTATTTATTTATTTATTTATTTATTTATTTATTTATTATACTGCCACATTAGTGCTGATGCACTATTCTGGGCAGTTTACAAACAATTAAAACCAAAACTCAACAACAATCGACAAGGATCAGAGAACACGGCAGTCCTTTTTTCCCAGATATACTTCACAAGATATACAATTAGCACTTCCCTGTCAATCTCCATGAATATTCCCCTGACAGGCTGTCATATCACCTGCTACATTCTTTGCAAACCAATACAACAGTGACATACTTGATAAAAAAAGAAGAAGAGTGGAATTAGCTTGAAAGAGTAGTTGCAGAAGGTGTAAGTTAATCCATCTTTGCTTTTCTCTCCCTCCCCCTCCCTCCCCAGGCATCTTTTCTTCCTGGCCGCCTTCTTTGTTATGCTTATGTTATTACCAGTGAAAATTGCTTCCCTTTCCTCTGCCCTTTTGGAATTTCAAACAAATTACTATCGCACATAATTGAAATGTTAGCCTTCCTGGTAGTGCTGGGATTAAACTTGAATGCTGTCAAGCTCATCACACTTAGTGCACTAAACAACCACAAGAAAAGCACTTACTTAGGGGAGGGGGACAGTGGGTGAGAGAAAAGGAAGAAGCACAGTGAATTAATCAGATGTGCTCCTTCAGGAACTTACAATTCCAGAGGGAATATGAGTCATGACAACAGAAACGGAAAGCCTTTTAAACTCTCAGGCATGCAAACAGGTGCCACCTACTGGCCTGCAAAAGAGTAATGACATACATAGGATTGCTTCCAAATCAGAGCTGGTGAAAGGAAAAACAGAACACTGGTTCCTTGCAGAAAAAAATGTCACCCCTTGTATAAGAAATGGCAGTGGACATGGTTTGCACTTTCCAAGCCTAATTACAATAGTAACTGCACACCATCAAGTCAGTTTTGACATATGGGTCAAGAGTACTCAGAAGCAGTCCTTCCTCCTGTGAGGTACTTGTCCCCCTCCATTCGGCACTGGTTAGACCTCATTCTGAGTACTGTGTCCAGTTCTGGACACCACACTTTAAGAAGGATACTGTGATGGATGCCCCACGTCACACCTGTCACTCCTAGCTGGAGCTCATTTGCATAGCCTATGAGAGGACAGGAGGGGCGGAGTCAGAGAGTCAGTTAAGGCAGTTAGTGAGAGAGAGTGAGGGAGAAGAGAAGGAGAGAGGTTAGCAGAGAGAGAGAGATAGTCAGAGAAAGCCCGAGAACTGTAACTAACAAAGAGAAACTGGTTATAAAACAGGAGGTGATCAAATGTGTGGCAGATATATGATATTTCCATGATTGTGATTCCATGAAATGAACAAAGAACATCTGTGATTCTGAATTACCCTAATACCCTTTAATAAACAAGTTCTGTTGTTGGCAGCCAGTGTCAGAGTAAAGTCCTTTACAGTGTGGATAAAAGAAATCCACTGGTGGCAGCGAAAGTAAGAGAGAACGTCACTAGCGTGAGCCCTAGGTTTGTCAGAAAAAGAAACAGGGGCACGGGTGAACACCACAGATACCAACTAGACATCGGGACAAATATAAAAACAAATCAGGATATTCATTATATATCCCTGATTTGTCAGATATTAGTTGCTTCGTATTCTTGGGGTCCGTGGCTGCGTGATCATTTTGATCCCTCCTTTCCCTTCTCTTGCTATGCCCCATGGGGCTTAGCAAGAAGAGGGGGAAAGGGATCAAAGCAGTCCCACAGCTGCGCCTGTGCCTGCGCTATCGCTTTGATCCCTACTTTGATCCCTGCTTTCCCTCCTCTTGCTATGCCCCAGGGCATAGCAAGAGGAGGGAAAGCAAAAAAGAAAAAGAAAAGACGAATGACGAATTGATTAGTTGTTCCTTGGGTCACTGGGGGGGGGGCAATTCGTGGTTCATGGGTCATCAAGTTTGACAACCCACGAAGCAAGACCCATCTCTGATACCATCTCTAATACCAACAAATTGGAGCAATTTCAGAGGAAGGCAACAAAGACGATCAGGGAGCTGGGAACCAAGCCTTATGAGGAAGGACTGAAAGAACTGGGCATGTTTAGCCTTGAGAAAAGAAGACTGAGGGAACATATGAGAACACTTTTCAAATACGTGAAAAGTAGTCATACAGAGGAGGGGCAGGATTTGTTTTCGAGCATCCCAGAGTGCAGGACACATAATAATAATAATAGCCTCAAGCTACAAGAAGCCAGATTTAGGCTGAATATGAGGGAAAAAAATTCTTAACTGTTAGAGCAGTATGACAATGGAACCAATTACTTCAGGAGGTGGTAAGTGCGCCAACTCTGGGAAAACTGGGTAGCCATTTGTCACATCTGCTTTGATTTGGATTCCTGCCTTGAGCAAGGGGTTGAACTCAATGGCCCCTAATAGGTCCCTTCCAACTCAATTATTTTGTGTTTCTGTGATTCCTCTGGAAGTGCTCTGAGACTCAGCAGCCTGCCCAAGGCCACACAGGCTGATGTTTTTCTTGGGAAGCACATCGAGGAATCAAACTCCTGACTTCTGGCTCTGCAGACAGATACTTAACTTGCTGAGACTTAGTGCAAAGATCTCTCTCTTAAAGTTCCCACCTGCAGAGTTTTCTTCTAATGTAGAGGGTTTGTCTAGTAGGATCGGGAACACCAATTCATTTCACTTTCTCCAACTTTCCATTTTTAAAACCTATTTCTATTCTCTATATATGGAATAGATGTTAAATCTATCTATCTATCTATCTATCTATCTATCTATCTATCTATCTATCTATCTATCTATCTATCTATCTATCTATCTATCTATCTATCTATCTATCTATCTATCATCTATCTATCTATCTATCTATCATATATAATATATAAAGAAATGGGACAGCATTTATCCAGAAGCACTCTGGAATGATATATTATTTATTTTATTTATTTTATTAGACTTCTACCCCGCCCATCTAGACCAAGGGTCTACTCTATTCTTCTGTTTGCGCCTAAGAAATTCAATAGATATAACAATTTGCAGCATATAGGGAACCTACCTACCATATAAGCATTGAAGATGGGAAACCTCTCAGAAAAACAAAACAAAAAACAAAAACAGGTGACATTTCCTGTTAGGCTCAACCAAAGTTGAATACATTGGGATTCATAATAAAAAAATCCTCACAACTTTGGGTCTAGATGAGCAAATCTAACAGCCTTCTTTCTCCCAAATTCAAATATGTCACCATGGCAAGTGCTTTGCATCTCAAACACAAAGAACTAATGTTAAATAAGGGAGGTAGGCTGTGCTCCTCCCTTCTCATATGTGCCCACCTGAAGTCTTTGCTTTTGTAGGGGGCTGGGTTCTGAAACGGACTTGGGAGACTTTTTAGGCCTTAGTGTTAAATATGTTAAGAAGAGCTGACTTCTCTACCTCTCACATTTCCTTCTTCAGACCATGTAAAAAGACCAAAGGCTTATCTAGTCCAAGATTTTGTTCAGGCAGCAACCATCCCGTCGGCCACTCTTCCTGGAGATACAGCAGGGTTTTGAAGTTCTATTACCCAGCCACATAGCCAGTCACTCTAAACCACAGAGTTATACCCACTCACCAATATATGTTTAACACTAGTTAAAACCTTTCTTCAAAAGAAGCTGAGATTAGACTTCTTAATATCGTGGATTCAGAATTTCTTCATCATGCCTTCTCAAAGGTTACAAAATGGTGTGCAAGTTATTCAGTTTCCCATAGCTTGACATAAGGTGAGGATATAACTTCAAGTGAAAAGAAGAGAGAGATGGTTGGCAATGAAGCCTGCATTGGCACTTCCAGAATCACAGAAAGAATGTGAGATGAGACGGAATTCAATTAATCATGCATCCAATTCATGTTTGCAACCATCCCACATGCCTCCTAACAATTATTCTGCAGGATGTGTCACATTCCTTTGAGAAATGCTCTATAATGAATCAGAATTCCAAGAAAGGCTGTGGATTTAATGTGAGGGGATATTTCAAGGAGCATGTTGAGTCAAGTTATGTTTAAGAAGATATGTGTATATTACAAAGAATGAACATTGAAGTTCTATACTGTTGTTATCTCTTGAAATCCCAAATTCTTGATATGTGGTTGCATGTACCTAGTTGTATCATATCCAGACAAAGACAGATCATTGAGATGGAGATTGAGCGAGAAAGGGGGGAGGGAGAGGGAGGGAAAAGGAGAAGCCAACATCAAGCAAACTTCAATTGTCACTTGTTGGGATCATTAACTAGCCAAGTCCAAAATGAAACACTGAACAGAAAGGACATGCCATGCATTCTATAAATTGTATCGCTGGAGAACCTATTAAAGCTGACAGAAAAGGAGGGGGGGTCTGAAGTGGTGAAGTCTGATTACACCTCGTTCTTTATTCCCTATTGACTTTGGATATGCCATACCTTTCCATTTCCTGGAGAAATAAATTAAAAGTCAGAAGTAATTTGCCTGATGGAGGGTGCAGGTGGGATTTTATTTATTTTTTATTTTTTATTTTTTGCACCAAGACACATTTGCACACCGAGAAATCCAATTTAACCCCTAGAGGGGGGATAGCTTATTTTCTTTTGTTGACAGCTTTGTGGCAGCTAAAATAGGAACCTGATTAAAGAGAGACAGTGAGAGATTGAGGTCTTGTTCTAACAGGGAGGGAGGATCAAGGACTCTAATCTTATCTCCCTCTGTACGGAGATGAACTGCTGATGTTGGCATGAAGATAAGCCTTGCCTATTTGAAACTATCGAAAGACCGATCAACGTACACCCACACTGTGAGAAGTACTGAGTGGGAGAGAATTTCGCCAAGAGGAGCTGAGTTTCTACTGCCTGCATCTATTCATTGTCCTTGGGTATTAAATTCAGCACAGCATAGTGCTGTGGTGCTCACTCAGTGGTGTGCGGACCACAGATTGGATATACAGGAATTTTATGCAATTCCACTCTCTCTCAGTCTCCACAAGTCTGATATGTCAACTCTTAACCAGCACTTTCTACTAGAGATTATACATCTGTGACTTTTTGGAATACTAGTTATAGACATTCTTCATGTCTCCTAATTTCTTCCTGTTCTTCGTATTAGTGAAAATGGTATTAAATGCAACAAGGAATGTACATTTATTTATTTAAAAAAAACTGAGCATTTTGTTTCTATATTGATGTTCTTTGACAGAGTGATGGATATTGCAGTGTTTCCCAACCTGGGGGCCATGACCCCCCAGAGGGTCAACACAGGGGTTTTTGGGGAGGTTATGGGGCACCTTATATGTATTGTAGCCCTTGTTAAATGATTTCTTCCTTGACTTTCAGAACGGGATATTAAAGTTACTGTGTAAGTGTATGTATAAGAAACAAGCCCTTCAGGGGAGAAAGAAGCCTCCATTTTCTGAGTAGGGATGACTTTACCCCATTAAAAATGTGATGTTGTGCAAATGTGGAAGAGAGCCCAGGCTATTATAAAAGGGGGTTGCCGCTCAAAAAAGGTTGGGAACCACTGGGATACAGTTTTGGATTCAATAAAAAAATCCTTGCCCAACCATGATACTTACAAAGTGTTAAATGAGTAGGGAAAGGTGACAGTTTACCTTCAGCTCATTTGGTTTTCCATAGGTGAGGAATAGCCAATAGTGAAAAGAAGTTGGGGAGAGATGGCTGACATTGAAGCCTGTGGAGTTTGTGACATAAACAAAGAAACAAAATCATGGACATTTCTTACTACTCCTGCTGCTGCTGCTACTACAACTACTACTAGTAGCAGCAGCAGGAGGAGTAAGAAATGTCCATGAAATGTAAAGAAATGCTACTACTAGTAGTAGTAGTACACATTTCTTTACATTTGCAGTAATTCTTTTTAGAGATGGGCACTTACAGTGGTTTGTCAGTTTGGCAGACTGGGCCCACTGGAGTTGTGCAGGCACCCTGGATTCTGTGCCCCACCTCCTCCCATGGGTGCCCACCCAGAGAAGGAGGGCAGGGCAGGGAAGCCCAGGTGCTGCTTCTGATGAGCGCTCACAGGAGGAGGCAGAGGGTAGAACAGGCACAGAAGTGGTTATTTTGAAAAATAGGGGCCATAAGAGACCTGTTATTTTCCAAGGAGTTTGAATGCTTTGTTTTGTTTTGTTTTATGGACCAAGGCACATTTTCACCCTGAGAAATCCAGTTTAACCCCTAGAGGACGGGCAGCTTTTTGTTGTTGCGGCTGTTGTTGTTGACAGCTTCTTTGCAGCTAAAATAGGAACCTGATTAAAAATAGACAGTGAGAGACGTAAGTCTTGTTCTACCAGGGAGAGAATCAAGGATTCTAATTTTATCTACCTCTTCACACAGTTGGGAGTTTGGAGGACCCTGCAACTCGTTTAAAAAGGAGAGGGGACTCAAGAAGCAGAAACCGATTTTTATGGCTCCTTTGTTTGTTGTCATGATGGCACAGAGGTAGTTCTAACAATAGGGAAAAAAGATATAGAAATATATATATTAGAGGAAAGTAGAACTCTTTCCCATGGGAGCCCAGGCTGGCCCCTTTGTTGCTGTTGTTCTGCAAGCAGGCAAAGACCTTTCTTTTCAGGCAGGCATTTTCTTAGCAACTGGCTGCCTTAGAGAGAGTTCCTAAAAATAGGGCAGCTTTTTTGTTGTTTTAATATTGGATCCTCTTGAAAGGTAGGGCATAAATATCTTAAACAAGAAAGAAAGAAAGAAAGAAAGAAAGAAAGAAAGAAAGAAAGAAAGAAAGAAAGAAAGAAAGAAAGAAAGAAAGAAAGAAAGAAAGAGAAAGCACACAAAAGATTTATCTGTAAGTCCTTGATGAGTCAACTGCAAAGAACTTTCTGCTTAAGGAATGCTAATTTATTCTTCTTAGATCCCTTAACTGATTGATACATTTATAGTCCTTTATCCAAAAATCTCACGTCTATCTCTTTAATCTGTTCTTGTTGTGAGATCACCAGTCCCACTGAGCAAGTCCAGATCTTGGCACATGTGTGAAATAGGTATTTGGGAACCTTGCTAAACTAGACGCCTGTTCAGAACAAAAGACGTGGCTTCCAGGCAGACTAGAACCTTCATAACGTTCATTTTATAAATTAATCGCTGGAGTTGCTGCGGCAATGTTTAATCAGACTACATAGCTGTACTGTTAAATTAAGTCTCCAAGTACATTTACAAAGCATTTCTCCTTGTGTATATTATGTGCAAGGATAGATGTAGCGGTGTAATCTTACAGCCTGCAGGCTTGAAGTGTATGTTAAGGGTGAATATGATTGCATAAGAAATGCACTGTTACATTGCAGGCAGGCAAATAAATAACTGCCTGCATCATGAAATCAAAGGGCACTTTAAAATATGTTCTTCCAACATTCTAGTTTAAAATATGCACATCTGGCCCCACACTTCAGTCATTTGTGTTTGATACGTAACTGGGATATTCATGGCTAGAGATTTAATTTTCTCTTCAGGTGATTTAGTGAAGTTCTGTTGATATATGTCAGTGTTTGGCAGAATGATAATTACACCACCGGTAGATCATTGTTCAGTTTCTGGTACAATACCATGTTCTTCCTGGTTCCTGGAAAAGTGAACTAGATGTGATTTCTGATCTAAATCATGGTTCATTAAATACTGACGCATAAGAGAAGAAATTCTCTTTTTCTAAGACTTTTTCCCTGGGTTACAAAAGTATGTTAGAGAATATTGTAAACATTTCATGCATGTATCATATCTGTCATTTAACAGAGTTTGGGAAAGTTGTAATTGTTGTTTTACTGCTGCGATCACTGCTGGATAGCTCAGTGGTTTAGGTCTCTGGTGGAGCCAGAGGTTGGGAGTTCGATTCCCCACTGTGCCTCTTTGACAGGGGCTGAACTTGATGATCCATAGGGTCTCTTCCAGATCTGCAGTTTTCTAAGATGATGATGATGATAATGATGATGATGATGATGATGATGGGCTACCTCCTAAATATAACGTATGTGTGAAAAACAGGTATCTTCATGCTGAGCCTCTGAGCATGGCGATGGAATTATGTATGCCACAGTGCAAAAATGCAATGTGCCTGAAATACAAGCATGTAGTGAGAATATGGTGGCTAGATCTTGGGATACTGGCTTGAAGTCTTAGGGACTTGATACTCTTCTTGGGGTCTCCAGGTCAGGTGAGTTTTGTTGGAGAAGAAGCGAGTTCATGGGGTATCGTGACTCTAATGACTGGGAACCTATCATTATTACCTTACTCCCACCTGCCAATGGGACTCACTAGCCCAGCACAAAGATGTCTGCATCTGCGTTGTGTGCATAATAGCGGTTTAGGAGGTAGTGCAGAAAATCCATATTGTCTATCCTACTCACTCTTGCACTTGTCCCCATATTATTTTGGCATGGTGCCCCCAAGATTCATCTCCTCTGAAGCTGCAAGGGCCTGCCACATATTTACATCTTCACCCAGAAAGCTGCTGACCTGGTAACTCTGAGTGAGAATATTCTGGCAGGCATGTTTAATTAAAGTTTTCTATTGTTAGATTATCTTGTTCTTTTACACTGCTTCTTAGTTCAGCATTAATTTAAACAAAATTACAAAGAAAGCCTCAAATTCTCCCTCCCCTCCCCCCCCCCAAAAAAACCCAGAGCATGGGGGATGTACATGCAGTATTATAATGAATGGCTTACTAAAGATTAGACTTTTTTCAGTTTTCCATTGTTCTGAGCAATTAATGTAAGAGCCTTAGGGGGAAAAAAGCCTACAGCCTAAATTCCTTGGCCAGACCCACTTAGAATAAACCCATTGAGTTAATGGGATTTACATAAGTGTCAACTTACCTTTCAGCAATGGATCAATAGGGTGACTCTAGGTGGGACTAGAAGTTGGGTTTGGCCTATGCCCTGATCAATCCCCCTCCCCTTTCTATTTCATAAAATTAACTAATAGTCCATGGTTTGGTTGTTGTAGGTTTTTTGGACTGTTCCAGAACATGGCCAAACAGCCCGAAAAACCTACAACAACCATTGGATCCCGGTCATGAAAGCCTTCGATAGTCCATGGTTTGTTTCTAACTTGTTAGTATTGAACATGCTTAAATAAATGTGATATATATTAAACATCCTGGATTTATGGCAGACTTGTTCCCCACCAAATTAGAAGCTCTCAGCATTTAGAAAGAAATCCTGTGACTACAAGTTTTGCTTTCGTAATATATCCTACTTTCCCAAGTGCATTGTTATTCTTGACTTTATCACTATGGCTTTCTGCAAATGTTTTCACAGCATACATCAAATGTATGGTGGGACTTGTACAATTATGTTTGTTAGTCAGACCCTTAGGAATTTTGTTCATTGGCCTTGTCCAGACACTATGCCCTTGGCACTGGTGTGAAAGAGATGGCATATTCCTAGAGGCACTTAAAAGATGCAAACACAACTGTATGGCTCCCAAGGGCATGGCCCCTGAATGCACTTATGTTGTGGGGACCTGGGGTCAAATATTTGCTTCCCCATGACTGGAAACGGTGTGCATTTGGGAGATCTCTGTGTGACCCTCATTTCAGTCAGGGGGAAAAAAATGAAATTTCACTGGCCTTCATTCAAAGTTTAAGGGTTTCCATCAGTTTTTTCCTTCCATGCATTAAATCTTCCTGACAACGAATATGTAGAACGGAGCTCTTATGTTCAGAAGCTTTTAACATTCTTGCTTGTATGCCAAATGATGCATCTTGCTGATGTGATTTATCTCATTCAGTGAGAGAATAATTACCTGGCAGGTATCTAAATTGGGCTAAATTTCATCACTGGAGGGCCAGAAATAAGTAGCACTAAGTGAAAAAGTAACTGATTTGTGAATGAGCTCTAAAATGTGAATCTCATTGTTTCTTGGTGCTTAGCCAGTGCCTTTTAAAGAAGACACCTTGGTTAAGAAAAAAATGAAGAGGAAGCAGCTGTTACATAAATCATCATTTGAAATTACCTTTGCTTCTGCTATTCTTCCCCTCACTTTTTAATGTGTGTTGTTGCTTTTGTCTGAGCTGAAATTTGATCCCCCATCTACCACCCCTCCACCGAATTAGTTACTAAGGGTACAAGCTGGTTCATGTTTACTCAGATGCAATGTTTTATGTCAGACTTACTCCTAGGAAAGCACATGCACCACATCCTGAAATTTTAAAGTTATTTTTAAATCTCACAACTTAATATGACTCAAGGATGGAACAGGAGTGTAGGGGCAATTTGGACAAACACTAAACTAGATTTGAGAGATTTTCACTAAACTCAGTACATTCCATTCCATTCTAATGTGATTTTGAAGATGTGACCCATATACTTCTCTTGGCATCACATTCTATTTTAAGCAAAAACATGGTATTCTACTTAGACCTTTGAACATGGAATTCATGGCTTTTCTCACTTCCTTGTAGCAGCCAGCTTCCCCTCATTGTTATTGCTGAACCACTCATGAAAGGAAGCTGTTACATTTCATGGTATTAATGTGCTATATTGTCCTGTCTTACTGCTATGCTGGGAAAATGAAGGACAATACTATTTTGTGGCCTTCAGCAGCCAACCCTAATATGCCTTGCAATATTTATACAAATGTAAAGATGGATGAGAAAAAGGTATTTCTGGTGCCACTTAGGATTCAGCAGGAGAAAAAGTCCGGTTAAAAAGCTAACATGAAAAAGTAACTAGAAAATGTTACTAGCCACACCAAAAAAGTAATAATATAACTTAGTTGCATTCTTGTTAAGCCAAAATTAAATACTTAGAGGTAACTATGTTTGCTGTAACATATAGCTTCTTAACTCTCTTCGTACTTACCTGAAAAGCTAAAGATTTTTGAAGATTTTAGAAGTTTAGTTAAACTAGGGAAAATTCTAGGGTGGATTAATTGAGCATTGCTCCTCACTCATACCCAGTCCTTGTATTTGTGATGAGTTTGTTTTAGCTATATGCAGCAAAGATACCGTTATTGACAATTTGTATTATTTTCTGTGTCCGTCTTTGCCTGTCTTTACCTTCAAAGAGTGAACATAAGAAAGAAATCTTGTTAGAAATTCAGACTATGATTAGAGGAGACATTTCAAAGGACATACTTGTAGATATTTATCTAATATACCCTAAGGATAATTATATCAGAAATCCACATAGGGCTAAAACTAAGCTGATTATGCTCCAGTAATGGAGCAGTAATTTTCCTCTGCCTCAACTGTAACAGTTGTTTATTGCCTTATTGTTTCAAAAAAATATGATAATCATAAAAAGACCTCAAATCATGATTATTATTTTTTTAAAGCAACTCCAATAACAAAATTATTTAATTTAGTTAGGGAGGTGGGAGAAGGAAATACTGTCAAATTGTATCCTAGCTTTATTCTGAAAAGTAGGATAGATTGAAAGAAACAGGGAACTGGATATTTTGATCTCTGGATAGTTCAGTAGTTTATTCATCTGGCTGCAGAGCCAGAGGTTAGGAGTTTGATTCCCCACTCCTTGACAGAGCTGGACTTGATGATCCATAGGATCCATTCTAGTTCTGCAGTTCTAAGATGATGATGGTTGTGTTATTAGTTTCCTCTCTCATTGGGTAACCTTTCCCCCCCAATTTTTTGAGTCAACATTGAGTCCAAAAGACTATTACATGCATCCAAAACTATTGCATAAACTTAAAAGGACTGTAAATCTTCCAGGCAACACACCTTTTGAATTTGCTGCACATTGCAGAGTTCTACTACAAGCAGATTTTGACCTGGAACTGTGTTCAGCTGAGATCAAAATATGTATTGAGTGAGTCCCAAACTTAGTAAGGTGACAAAATCATTTTGCTTTTATCTTAAGTGCAACACAAACTATTTCACCAATTCACACTTCCTGAACCAACGTTTGAACCAGAACACAACTGCCTTTTAGTTTTTGTGCAGTTTTCATGATGGTGTTTTCTGATCAAAAAAATGTCTACAATGTGTGCATAGTGGGAAGGCAGTAAATAAAGAAGCTTATGCCATGGAAATTGTTTGCAAAGATGTTTATGACAAAGGTAAATATTACAGAAGTCCGTACTGTTCACATACACATTGAACATGTGAATAAAAATACCTCAGAAACTGAAAAGAAACAGAAAAGATGAATAAAGGAACTTGTGGTTGAAATTTTTTTGCTTTGAGTGCCTTTTCCAATGGAAAGACAAGATGTGCATTAATTAAATAATACCAAGTGTTATAGAAATCTAAACAAGCAGATTCACTTGTCTGTCTTCACCAAACTGCATTCTGCTTCCAAATCCATTGCATCTACTCCAAATGAATGCTGAGCATACTGAACTAGTTGCACAGTCCCCAATTCTACTGAATCTAAATTTGCAGTGAACCTTATTTCCCATCCAACTAAGGGTGTGATCACATGAGGCAAACAGTCCCTAGTTATACTCCTGTTAAATCATTGTAGAATTTTCTGGTCACACAATTTGTTTGTTAGTCGTTAAGTCGTGTCCGACTCTTCGTGACCCCATGGACCAGAGCACGCCAGACCCTCCTGTCTTCCACTGCCTCCCGGAGTTGGGTCAAATTCATGTTGGTAGTTTCAATGACACTGTCCAACCATCTCATCCTCTGTCGTCCCCTTCTCCTCTTTCCTTCACACTTTCCCAACATCAGGGTCTTTTCCAGGGAGTCTTCTCTTCTCATGAGATGGCCAAAGTATTGGAGCCTCAGCTTCAGGATCTGTCCTTCCAGTGAGCACTCAGGGTTGATTTCCTTCAAAATGGATAGGTTTGTTCTCTTTGCAGTCCAGGGGACTCTCAAGAGTCGCCTCCAGTACCACAATGCTCAGGTCACACAATACATGGCCATTATTGAATCCTTTTCCCAGTCAGCAGTGTAACTACGGTTCATTCCTCCCCCACCAGGAGGCTTCTGTTACTTTGTTCTGATGGTGTTTTGATATATTCCTTAGCTGTATGACATGTGAATGGCCCTATCAATTCTTTCCCAAAGCCAAGTCACTGGGGGAGGCAGCTGCCATTACTGTTATGCAGATGCCCTGCTATAATTTTTTTTTTAAAAAAAAATTGCGTCTGGTATGTCGATATGTAGGTAAACTTACAGTATATCAATGGCCAGGTATGCCAGGGCATTAGTAGGTATTGCATCACTCCACTTACTGTCTGGCAAGAGACACAGCCCTGGATGTGGGTGCTGAATCCACTCCATTGACTACAATGCAGTTCTTTCAGAGGTGCCAGCACAACAGATGAAATTTTAATGAAAGGAGCCCCTACCTGACATATAGACATATTGTTATTTTTTTTAAAAAATTAAGTAAGGGGCTGAAGAATGAGATAATGAGAGAGAGAAAAAATTGGTACCATGGTGTAGCCAGCCATAATGATTCAAATAGGAGAAAATGAATGGGTAATATTAAAACACATTAGGATGTTTGTCCAGGTATATATACCATGTGACCATGATTCAGTACAACCAAGGTATGGAAATTATTGTTAGAACAGAGGAACCTTTCCCCGATGTGACTGTGACCTAAATAATCAAGTTAGGGCAACCATGCAGTTCCTGGCACCAATCAGAAGTATTTTTAATTTTTTCCCCTGCTTTTTATGGAAGGATAACTCCAGCCAGAATTTAACCCCCTCCCCATTCAATCATATTGGTACTGAATGAGGGTTGTCATTTCCTTCCATCTTGATTATATAGATAGAAGGCAGGTACAACATGATCCCCTCCATGCCAGAAATACTGTACATCTCCAGTTTATCCAATGCAAGTGGGGGGTGAAATTTGTTTCAGGCAATTTCCCTCGAGAATTTAACAAAAAATTGGAAATCACACACACACACACACACACACATTTTAGGAAAGGGTTGAAAAATAAGGTTGAAAGCAAAATTGGCATACTTTCCTGCCTCTAATTAGGAAATGAAGTTACACTCATACTACAAGAAATCTTATTGAGGATGACTACACCATCAAATAACTTGGATTTTGCTCCTCTTCTGAAACGGGCCAAGTGGAAGTGTTATTTTTCTTTTCTTTTGTTTCTGCACATAGAGAAGAATGATCCTGGGAAGGGGAAGAACTGAGGTCCAACACTCTTTTAGGCCAGGGAGGCATCTACCAGACTACATCTCTGAAGAGGGAGGTACATCCTCCTGTACCGACAACCTTTACAAATTGTATTTGTTGAAAACATGCCCTGTTTTCATTCATTACCTGTTGTTTCACCTTTTTTAAAAATACTCCCTGTGTTTGCAAACAAAGTTTGCTGCACAAGGAGTCTGTACCAACCAATAGCAGCAGGGCAGAAGTCTCCTGAGTGCTCCAGATGATGTCTATTAAAAAGTGCAAAGCTGTTCTTATCTGATCTGGCTTCCCACAATGAACCTACAAAGAAACTCAACTCCATTAATTCAGCAGCCAGCTGCTTCCACCCCACTTAAAATTAAGCAAAGTTTGACCAGATTTTGATCGCATAACTCAGTGGTAGCGATTGAAAACCAATTAAAAAATATGTGTGTACTTGGTTTTAAATATTCATGATATTGAACCATTTCCACTAATGGCACAAATGACAACATAATATCTGACTGTAACAGTTGGTGGAAGCCATTTTCAAGTAGCAGTTGAACAAACAAAGATGAATTTTAATTTGCGATGCCGGCTGAGCGGTAATAAAAAGTTATATTCCAACTGTGAAAAAAAATGCAACACAGCTTGCTGTAGAGTTATTTACAGATGTGAACTCTTTATTTTTCATGCAATCTTGTCCTCATCTGCACCAGAGGCTTTGAACTGGGAACTGGGGCTGCAGACCTTCAGGATAATAACCATTGTTGCAACTGTATTTATAACTTCCTTAACTTTATGAAGGGTAACGGTGGGGGAAGGCACTGGATGACTTGATTACATCGGTTAGATCAGACCAGGGAAAAGTGGCTTTTAGGCAATCTCTTAGACAGCCCCTGGCTTGAGCCCGTGGAGAACACAAATATGACTGAAGGCAGGAGCACTGAATTCCAAATACCTAGGATTTAGATGTGTATGGTACGTTAACATTTGTTTTTCTTAGTTTCCATCTTGCTTCTCCCCTCTATAATTCTATAAGTCTTGATGTCTACCTTGGAGGGTACAGAATTTTTCCATAGGCGTATTTAGACATTCTTACATAAGTCTACTCAACATTAAGGATGGGGACTCAAGTTGCGAGACTTGCTGTCAAGCCGGTGACTTGACTCAGTTTTCTTTTTTCAATGACTCAGACTCAACTCACAAATCAGAACCCACCCACCTCTCCCCCCCTTTTTCTTTCCCTTGGGACAGAGAAGTTTGTTTCTAACAGGGACTTGGACTTGGACCCAAAGATGTGCCAACATCCCTTTTCAACACGTGAGGAAGAAAATACTCTGGTTCCATCCCCCCACCATCTCTTTGCATATGCAAAATGAAGCCGTTCTGAAATGTTTGTAGAATCAAATCAAAACAAAAATCCAAGTCTTGTGTCACCTTTAAAACTGACACATTTATTTCGATTAAAAACTTCTTTTTTTAAAAGACTTCATGAGAAAGTACTCAGCAGCTGCTCCACATGGCTTGCTGGAGCAAAAAAGAAAGGAAAACAAAACAAACTTTAGGCAGGCTTTGGTAAGATCAAAACAAGGCTTTGGCAAGTCTTTGAGTCCAAATCCCAAGTCGGAGTCGGAGTCTTGGGTACCAAGTCCCGAGTCCCAAGCCCCAAGTCCAAGTCCCTATTAAAAACAAGCTTCTTTCTCCAGAATAAAAGGGATGCGTGGATGGGTTCTGTGTGGTGTGTGAGAGAGGAGATCTGAGACTTGTGAACCACCCACTTTTGGTCCGATCTGCCCTGCCTCACCCCTCCACAAGCCGTTCCTCCCCATCGGTACCTCTGCCACCGCCATTTGCCACCATTTGCCTGCCTCTCCTGCATCTTCTGCTGAGCATCATAAAACTTCTTCCGGGTTTAAGTGGCCTTCATTAAAAGAACAGGGAGTCAAAAATGCAACTCAGAAAAATGAGTCTGAGTCATTGAAAAAAAATACTCGAGTCAATTCCGAGTCAAGCCGTTGGAGTGACTTACATCCGAATCAACAGCAAGTCATGTAACTTGAGTCCCCATCCCTGCTAAAAGGTGCCTTCAGGTGCTCACTTATGCTTCTGCTCTGCTTTTCCTTTCTTTGCACATCCCTCCCATTGCAGGAATGTGCAAAAGATGGATTCATAGATGGATCCAAGTAATGCATCGAGAAGCATTTGTGGAATACCAGTCAGACATGACTACAGGAGCAGCCTTTCTAGCCTTGTCAATCCTGGGAGTAGGCTTACTTCCCACGGCCAATTTAATCACCTCCCTTATGAGATAGAGACTTTAAACAATTTTCTTTGTTTGCTTAAAAAAATGTATTTATTTATTTCATACATTCATATGCCTCTGACTTAGTTCAAAACACTGGTCTAAGCAGTTTACAGCAACACAATGCAACAGTCACCCAACCATCCAACATTAAACGTCTCAGATAAAACGAGAAATAGATGCAAACCCAAAATGATGGTGACACCAGGAACATATATAAAAGACAGGATACTTTAGAATGCCTCTTGAAACAGGACAGTCTCTAACATCGTTAAAGAATGGAAGTCAGGGAGGCTGGCGTACTTGTGCAAGGAGACCATTCCATAAAGATGGGGCCATGGCCAAGAAGGCACAATTTCTGGTGGCAGTCTTTAAACTGTTGCAAGCCACTTTGGCTCCTTTTAAGGAGCAAGGTGGGGTAAAAATATTTTAAATAATAATTAATACATAAGGACTTTGAGCAAACTGTCTACAAACAAAATCAGCATCTTTTCCTTTTGCAAAATTAAGCATGCATGCAACCACAAAAGGGTGGGCTGATTTGCCACAAAGACACAAACAATCCATCCATCGTAACTCCTTTTAATAGTCCATAAAAAAGGCAACAGCTGTCAGTTTAAATCTTTCAACATTTACAGAGATGTGGGGAAAAAACCAGTCTTGAAAATGCACAATGACTCTATAAAACTGTCAAACTATGCAAAAGATTTTTTTAAAAAATACCACCATCATGCTGTGAAGGGAAAAAATCTTATATTGTCTCACTTGGATGAATCAAGCTAATATTTACACATCTAAGTCTAATAACCATTTCCTTTAGCACCTTCTTTCTAAGAGGTAACGGGAGCAACTTAATGTTCCGATTTTATAGATGTATAACTGAGGCTAGAAGTTAATTGTTTGCTGTTGGACTCAGAGTGAAACCCCCAGATGAATTAGGACTTGAGTTAGTTTTTTCCCACCTGAAAGTCCTACACTTTAGATTATGAATGACACTGACTCAATGGCTTCATTTTAATTAGTTATTGTGTGACCTCCAGCATGCCCTCCTTCCCCAGCTCCCAAGTACTTATCTTTCATTTTGATTTTCCTCTTCCTTCCCACCTTTGGTCCTAGAAGAAATCTATTTAGCAGCAGGAACTGTTGCTTCTTCTCGAATCACTTAATTACTTGGAGTGATATCAATGCAGATCTCTCAAGATGACATTGTGATGTAGAGAGAGCTGAAGTGAGAGGTAATAGAAGGTAATGAAAAAGTCAGTGACAGATGAGATGATGTGAGGACAGGCAAAACTTAACGTAACAGAAGCCTGTGGAGATGGAATTAGGTGCATAGGCTGTGTAAGTCAGACTAGTGATCATGTTTGTTACAGCCATGAAGAATGTCAGGGTGGTGAGAAATTCTGGTGTGTTTTTTTTTTTCCAGATTCTTTCAGGAACAGTAACTCGAAAGCTATTGAAAGTATCTGAAAAGGGTTTCAATTAATTTGATAGGCTTTGGGACAAAGGAGAATGGTGTTACTTGGCGTGAGATCTTTGATGATCCCTGCTTTGTAGTGCCATATATTAAAAAGTATGCAAAGACTGTCTAGGTTACATGCCATCAAGATTCTTTCATGTTCAAGGGTTTGGTTCTTACCTACAAAGCCCTCCTTGGTTTGGGACCTCATTACTTGTTGGAGCATCTTTTCCTAAAAACATCAGCCTGTGCCACACAGGCTATGCTCCTCCGGGTTGCCATTCTGAGAGAGGCCAGGAAGACCTCCACAAGAAACTGGGCCTTCTCAGCAGTGGCACCGTCCCTATGGAATGGGCTCCCAGTGGAGCTGTGCCTGGCCCCCTCCATTCTTGGCTTTAAGAGGATGTTAAAAATGATGTGTTTTTTTCAAGAAGTCTTTAGGGGCATCCTCAGCTTACTGGTTTTCTAGAATTTTCCACTGTCTTGTTATTGCTATTGTTTAGGCTTACTTAAGCTTATGCATAATTGTACTGGGTTTTTTTGTCTGATTTTTCAACTGTGTTTTGCTTCTATTTGATGATTCAGCATTTGTTTACTATACTACGTATATTTCCATAAATGATGTTAACCACTCAGAGTAGTGCCTAGCATTAATCAGGCTGTATACAAGTTTTAGAAACAAACAAACAAATCTTATAGTGACCCTAATAGGGTTTTCAAGGTAAGTGAAAAATTTAAGAAGAGTTTTTACCAATTTCACTACCACCCGACTGAGTTTCCATGGCTGAGCAGGAGCTTGAACCGAAGTCTTCTGAATCTTACTGCATCACTCTCTTTATGATGAGTGATCCCCACTGCATACCTGTGCAAAGATTACATTGCCTTCCCAACCCCGGAATGAAGATGCGAGACAAGAATTATGGGTTAATCATGGGCCACACTTTATTAAACATAATCCATGTTGCCATCCTTTGGCAAAGGGGGGTCCTGCCGTAGTGCGGAATCAGGTTTAAGCACAGAGGTCTCAAAGGACTCCTTAAGCAACAAATGGGCGAGTCCCTGGCCCCAAGTTCTCGTGGTCTTAAAGACAGCGAGAACCCGGCCAGCCACAATTTGACCACCCCCGGGCCTCAAGCCAGCTTCTCCTTGTTGACTGTTGGTCCGGGTGTGGCCCCAGTGCATCTTTCCCCCCAAGCACTGTAATCGCACGATCCACAGCATGGGGAGGTCAGATGGGCTATAGCTTACCTGATTTTGCAATGGGACTCACCAACAAAACCTGTTATATCCACACTACCCGCCAGTGTGATCAATTTTCCACCTCTAAACATGCCAGCGCACCTGTTCCAGTGTGGGATAGGCGAAAATTCCCCGCATCCAAATGTCAATCAGGATACGGATCAAAAATTCCTATCTGGCCCCATAGGCAACCAGATAAACTCACACTAGAATAAACGGTGGGCAGGTGGGTGCCAGCAAAGGAAGAGGAAGAGGAGAGGGGGGAGTGGCCCTTAAATAACCTAACGTTCCCCCCCTCTCCTCCTATACTAATCTCGTGATACCAGAAGTCTCGTGCTATCCAGGGAGGGAGGCAAAGGCAAGCCACACTGCTGAAGTTCGGCTCAGCAGCGGCTCGAGCATATGAACAAATGGTTTGTATAGGTCGTTTACATCAAGGATGTAGAAGGGTGTTTAAGTTAGATTGAACCAGGGCCAACCCTGCTGTGAGGCAGAGAGAGATGGACTTCTGTTCTCAATTCCCTGAAGAAGGCTGGCTCTGTGCCTCACAGCTAGCCTGCTGTCTGTTGGTACAGGGAATGTTGTCTCATTACCAGTGTTAAGAAAATACCCCATTGTCCTGTCACCTTCTGTGAGACAGAGAGGACATGCCCTTCAACTGATACAGTAAAATGTCTTTAGCTGGCCTAGGAATGGATACATTCAGGGTGGTCAGGAGATGATGAATGTTGTCTATATTTCAGGCACAGGTTTGGTTTGGCTTATTAAAGGGTTTGATACTCAATGCTCTTCTAATGAGTTCATCACCATCATACCTGAATTAAAAAGAAATTGAAGAGCTAGTCACGGATAAGAGAATAGCACTTGTAGAACACCTGTCAGTCTTGACTATAAGAGCTGTCCTTTTAACCTGATTGTTGCTGAGACTAAGAATAGAATAACACTTTATTGTCATTGCATGTGCAACGAAATCACCAGAGTGCTGTCCAGACAGTGCATCACTCATTCAGCTAAAACTCCATGTAAACTCCTTACAAAATTCCAACATAATACAACGGTAACAAAATACATTCACATGCAACCCTACAATAAAGTCAGATTAAATCTTAACTGAATTTAGCAAAGTCGCCGCCCTTAGATGAAAACTGTTTTTAAATCTATTTGTCCTTGTTTTAATAGATCTAATAGAAATGCTGGCTCTATGGCTTGGAAACGGGGATAAGCACCGTGCCCTAGAGTCGGACGCGACTCGACTAAATGTCAAGGGGAACCTTTACCTAATAGACTAAGCTTAGGTCCTCTCCCTCCAGCCAATCTTAGTGTGAGCTCTAGGTATAAATCAGAGCTGAAGTGGGCTTTTGAACAGGATAATTTTTCCCATACTTCCTTTTTGGATATGGGTTCCTCTTATTCAGGACACTAGCACAGCTTCTCTTTTTCAACCCCTAAAATATTCATTCGTTCGTTCATTTGTTCGTTCGTTTGTTCATTTGTTCATTCCTTGAAAATATTTATATGTTACCTTTCTCCTTAAAGATCCAAGGTGGCTTACAGTATTAAAAGAAACAAAGTTTAAAACTAAATAATAAATTATTGCAATCTTTAAAAAGCATTAAACAAATGTCATATTAAAACTCACAATAAGAGCAATTTTAAAAAACACAAGTAAAACACAGGTTAAAAAGATCCCTTTACAAAATCCCCTCGGTCAATCAGTCACTTAAAGGAAAGCCTACCTGAAGAGAAAGGTCTTTGCCTGCTTGCTGAAGGACAGCAAAGATGGGGCCAGCCTGGCCTCCCTTGGGAGAGAGCTCCAGAGTTTGGGAGCAGCCGCAGAGAAGACCCTCTCATGTGTCCCCACCAAACATGACTGTGAATGTGGAGGAACTGAGAGAAAGCCCTCTCCTAATGATCTTAATACTTGGGTAGGCTCATAAAGGAAGCCAAGGTCCTTGAGATAGCTTGTGGTCCCCCCCCCCCTTCTACTGCATGTGAGAACAGTTTTTTTCTTTATACAGTAGATTTAAACCAAGGGTGAGGAGCGTGCCACTCTCCATATATTGCCAAAGTATCACTCACACCATTGCTTTCCATTGCACCATGCTGTCCAGGATTAAGAGGAGTCACATTCTGACAATCCTTCCTTCCTTCTTTTCCTCCTTCCTTCTATCTGATAATTGTTTCAATACCTGTTGATATATTTAAGACACTTATGTGTCAAAAACAGAACATGGCATGTAGTGATTATTATTATTATTTACTTTCTCAAAACAAAAGAAATCCTACATTCATGAATATTTATGAATAAACTGGTGCTCGAAATTAATGCAACACAATCACCCTCTAATATGCAATGTAAGGGACAGATTCTTTTGTCTCAGTGTCATTGTGAAGCATTTTTAAACTGTCACATATAAACCCATAAAATAAATGGACTTTTGTCTGGACCTCTGTTCCTCCATGTCACCAAATGAAAAGAAATATAATTCAGCAGAACTTTCTTTCATCTTTCTTCCTAGAGTTCTTCATTTAAAAAGCATCTTGTTATGTTCCCACTTTCCTCCAGAGTCAAAAGGGTCTCCAGCATTTTATTTGTGAGGCCTTGTGGGTGTCTTTTCAATGTAATAGAGTTAAAGTGCATTCAGAAGGTTAAAGCCAAGGGAGGGCAAAAATCAGGGCAGAGGCGGGGAGAGAATGTCTTTGCAAAGAGAGAAATGTTGTGTGCTGCTGAAGGAATCACCGGGACTCTTAATGTCATTCTAAACACCATTTTAAAACATCATTTTAAAATGCTCTGTTGGTCCTTTCTCTGCAGGGGTGCAATGAATGGACAACTAGCTGCGGAGAATAACGTTAAACAAGGAGACATTTCTTTTTATTGTGAAATGGTCAGGAGGGCAAAACACAAAAGGTGCAGCAACGCAAGAATGCAGAACAATTTGTGTTAGACTAAAAGGTTAGTATCTATCCATCCATCCATCTATTTATATTTATATTTTTTATATTTATTTTCATTTTGTGTCACGGTGAAACTGCTTATCTTCTACCCACTTAGATGGGAGTAAGAACTTTGGACCTTGTGGTCTAAAGTGCTTAAAAGAGTGTCAAAGCTTCTTTCCATTCACACTTTATTTTAATAACAGCCTTGTGAGAAACATTCAGGAGGCAGCTCTACGGAAAGTTAATTATAGTAATAAAGTGATTAATGAATAACAACAATCAAGAAACTTTTATGTTGTTCATCTCTCTGCTTCAGCACTTATGATCTTCCTTTATTTAGTACAAATGCAGAAACTATATTATTCTGTACATCTACAATGTCTACTAATTGTAAATATTTTTGAAGGTCCACCAAAAAAACTGGGATGGTGGCAATGGAAAGAAGCCATTTGAAACCCATTTCTGCCCAATCATTCGGTTCTGAGACAGAGTGATTGAGAATTGCCACATGGGTGAATTATCACAGCTTCTATGCATACCTTGTAAATGTGAAGGAGAAGCAAAAAGTTATACACTTCTCTCTTCAATAACATTGGGTTCACGGGTGTCAGACCTCCATGTAGTTCAAAATCTGTGTTTAACTCTTATCTCCCCAAAAATGTAACTACAAAGCATAAATTTAATTTATTTAATTTAATTGTTTAAAATTATGATGTTTTAATGATTTTTATGATATTTATTGTACAATGATGTTTTTATGATATTTGTAAGCCGCCCCGAGTAGACTTTGTCTAGGGGGGGCAGGGTAAAAATCCAATAAATAAATAAATAAATAAATAAATAAATAAACAGTTGATTCACACACATACTCACACACCAGTTCTCTGTATCAGGTTCTCTTCCATAGCATTGACAGTCCTTTCCATACATCATCATCATCATCATCATCATCATCATCATCATCATCATCATCATCATCATCATTATTATTATTATTATTATTATTATTATTATTATTATTATTATTATTTATTACATTTATAGCCCGCCCATCTAGTCATATAGACTACTCTGGGCGGGTAACAACATATCATGTAACAATTTAACAATTTAAAATCATAACAATATATTACTAAATAAACAATGATCCAAGATGGGAGAAAACACAAAATAACAAAAATTCAGACGGTGGGTGGAGGGAAGGATGTAGTACCATGTGTAATGAGCCTTAAAGGTCCTTATGACCCTCTGATCTAGAAGCTGAATTAGAGAAATTGTGTTTGAGGGCAAGTAGGGCATTTTGAATATGTATGTATGTATGTATGTATGTATGTATGTATGTATGTATGTATGTATGTATGTATGTATGTATGTATGTATGTATGTATGTATGTATTTACTGCAATATTTATTGATTGATTGATTTTGGGTTGATGGGTCTTGTTAGCCTTGGAAGGCAGCCCATCTAGGAGAAGGAAAACTCTTATTTCAAACCTCCACTGCCTTGTGGCTATATCCACCGATGGAAAAGGCTTCAGGAGTTAACCTCGAGGCAAAATCCGGAGCCAGAGTCCCAGAGGCAGTTCGTGACGTTCTAGTAACTCCTGCGACATCACTGGAACCAGTTGTATTGGCTCTTGCCTTTCCGTTGGACTATTTCAGTGACGTGGAGAGGGGGGATTTGCTGCTTGGGTAACAGTCTATCCTCCATATTATTTTACCCAGCCTTCGTGTAGGGATCTGAAGGCCTTAGGAATGGACCTCAACAGATGGGAAACCTTGACATCTGAGCGTTCAGCCTGGAGGCAGGCGGTGCAGCATGGCCTCTCCCAATTTGAAGAGGCACTAGTTCAGCAGGCTGAGGCAAAGAGGCAGTCCCGAAACCAGCAAAATCAGGGAGCTGGACAGGGGACAGACTGTATTTGTCTTCAGTCTGGAAGGGATTGTCACTCTTGAATTGGCCTTCTCAGCCACACTAGATGCTGTTCCAAGACCTCTATTCAGAGCACGTTACCATAGTCTCTCTAGACTGAAGGATGCCTACTGGTGGTATTGATTGATTTATTGAAAACAATCTGTGTATAACCAAAACCGTGCTGTTTTGGGAGAACCACTGAATTGCACGGGTCTGTACATGGAAAAGAAATCCAAAATTTGACCCCCTTTTTATGAAATTTTGTGTCTCTTCTGAAACAAAATGCACTAGGCCACCAGACATTAAAGCAGGCAAGGGAGACATGCAAATGGTGGATTAAAATGTCACATATTGAATTTTTTGTTTGCTTTTCACTGCTTCACAAATATAGGACAAAAAACACATTGGGCTTTCAATTCTAAGATAAATATAGGACTGAAAACACAGCTGTTTTAATTTTAGACCAATCACTGTGTTCAAGGTGTTTTGAAACACATATAAATAGCACAGCAATAACCTTTCATGTATCTGCATAAGGGAATCTTGAAACGGCAGGAAAGAATATAAGAGCTGTTGCTCCTATTTTTCTCTAATATAATATTTGTGGGTTTTTTGGAATGTTTACCATAGTAGGCCCAAGTATGTACAACACATTCAGACAACTTTCACTCAATATTTTCAGGGGCCAACCCCTCCCCATTCACTTCCATGTCTGTTGGCTAAGCACATGTAGAGGGACATAAGTATTGCAGAGTTCTGAATTTTTGGTTAAATTCCTCCAGCTGTGCAACAGAAATGCAGGACTTCACAGAGCAGAATAAATTCAAGTTCCACAGATTAGTCCACCCCTTTTCTCATTCACTGGCACTTACAGTCTCAGTAACTCACTGAGACATTAGAATAGAAAAGAATAAGAAATTTCATTGCATACAATTGAACAGATCAAACAGGAAGCTGACAAAAATGACTGCTTTCAGCAACAGACTTGAACAGACTCAAGAAGGGGAAAAAGAAAGAGAGCAAAGAGGTGTTTTTTTTTTCTGAATTCAGAGGCAGAGAAAGAATGATTGGTCCCTCTCAGCCACACCTCCTCCAGACTGCATGCGAGGTTGCAAAAACTCCAACTGTAAGATCATATCTTCTGGTGTTATCTTTGATTTCACACTCCTCAGAAAGTGTGAAATCGACTTTGCACATCTATATTTATACATATATTGGCTATTCTTTATAGGGATGTGAAAAAATATTCCAAGACTTCTACTGTCTCAACCAAATATGACAACTTGTCAAGAGCTTTCTGAGAATTCTCGTCTCCAGTGTGAGAGACCAAGAGCTCTCTCTCTTTTTAATCAAAGTTTCCATAACATGTGCAAAACATCTCAGTGCAAAAGAAGTATCTTGTCCCTTTATGAAGCAAAGCACAGACACATAGCAATTTCAAAAGAACTAATTGATTGATGGTGGGTGGTGGCATGGGAAGGAAACAATGCATTGGATGTTTCTAAATTTTAAAAGTCTATGCAACAAGGTAGTCATTTATCACAGTTTTGTTCAATTGCCCAATGCGCACAAAAATCATTACTGCAAATTTAAGTACCGTATTCTCATTGAGGGAAAAAAGTGTTGCAGTTTCTCATTATTGAATTCAAGAATGAAACAAAGAAGGTCTTTCATTCTGAATTCCATGAAACTCTTGTCTTTTGAGTGTTCCTGACTGCCCAATCTCATATTGACTTTTGATGACAGTACATACCTGCTACAGGTAGGAAATCGCCATGGGACTCACAATCCAATCACTAGTGAAGTGACCTGCATGTAAGAGTGGTCAGATGGGAGAAACACAATGGAGCGCATGTGACTGATAATCAGGGAGGTGTGAGGAAATGAGTGGGGAATGAGGACAACGACATTGTTGATATGGATCAGCAAAACCATTAAGGTTCATTCGCTCAGTGAGACCAGGAAACAGTTGCAAACATGCTGAATGGTCTTCTAAAATTTATTCAGAGATAAACAAACATTCACAGGAGCAGGCAGAAAGGGTCATAAAAAGAAAGGGGAGGGTGACACAAGAGGAAAATGCTGCCAAACATGTCTTACAAATCCTTGTATCATATCATATCATGACCATCCCCAACCACCACATCATAAAGGGTCTTCTCCAGTCAGGGGATACTAGGTTTTCCACAGGGTGCAGATACAAAATGGGACAGTTCACTACTGAGAAAAACAGGAAAGGAGTGTGGGTGTTATGATTAGGGTTTATCTGACAACTTTACAGTTCAGCTTGTAGGCATGCTTGTTCCTTGTTGATTACATCTGTCAGAGGTTTCCAACTGCCTTAACTAACGGAAAGGGGAATATCAGCTCTTGCAGATATCTTACAGTCTGCCTGTTAGTAAACCTACCAGCTACATCCTCTGTTAGCAAACCAGCAGGCTTGCTTAAGCTAAAACAAGGGGAGTCTAAAACAAAAGTATCATTGAGGAAAAAGACTTATAGAGGTAGCCATAAAAAGTAGCATTATTACAATTGTAGTGGTACACTTGGAAGTACAGACACTCATCCCAGCATTCTCTATAGCCCATCCACCACCCTGTTAAAAGAGTTAAAAATATAGTCAGCTGTATCCGTCAAAATCAAGATGTGAGGAACAGGTCTTCTGTACAACTAATGGACCTTAGCTGTCTTTTCAAGATCAAAGAATCCTCAAATACTTTGCATTTCAACAGGGATGGCTTGCAGCAGTGTCCTGTTCAACAGGAAAATCCATTTCTTTCCCAGGTGCTATGAAAATTGCAGCTAAGCATCTTAGCCAGTACAGATTGTTATTATTTATTTATTATTATTTTTTTGTGTGAGAGACAAGCAAATGAGCAAATTTCTCCAGGAATTCATATTTAATTTTATATACTGAATACTGGAGACAGTGAGACTGACTGATTGATCCATTTCTTTCAATAATGAGGATTCATCCAGTTTTCTTGGATCCATGTAGCAGCCTTCTCCTGTGCTGTGATCCTCAGCAGGTGCACAACAACTTCAACCTTCTCTGATGCTTGTAGTTGTGTTAATCAGCCCTGATATGCATTGCCTTATTTTCTGTTTGGTTAGAAGAAAGGAAAGCAGTGTGATGCAAATAATTAGAAGGTTGGGTGAATGAGCAAGTATTTCTCTGCTTATAGTGTGCATCTTTTATGTACCTCAAATAGTGTAACACCATCCTGAAGATTTAGCAGCAATGATTTTTTGCATAAATATATTGCAGGAACCACATTTTGCATGGCTGTTCAACTCACAGCTTTCTGTACTGAAAACAAACTCCTGCACTTGGAGATAAATTACAGTTATTACTAGCTCATCCAATAGAGAAATGTAGAATCACTCTGGAACTACTGTTTTCATTAGATTAGCTTGTACAAGCGCAGTCTGTTTGGTTGTGAAGATCTATGCCATTCTATTGCTGAAGGGGATGACTTTTTTTCTCTTTCTCTTCTTGCTGCTGTAAACATGCATTAAATGGTACCTTTGCGATACCATATAAAGATTTTTCACAAGGGGCGAAACAACCCCATTAATACAGATCCTGTAGCTTCCCTAGAAGGAATAGAAAGGAGATTAAAAATGGCTTAACCTTAAGAGCATTGGCATGTTCCAAGGGAAAGTTAAAAATAATGTCCTACTAGAATACTGGGTAATTCATGTATAAAATTTCCACACATCCCTAGGAATGGAAAAGAAATTTGTTGCATTCATATTTCTCTACAAACATCCAATTTCACATGTATCAAGTCTTGAAAGCAGACATATCACATGTTGAAATAAGACAAACCAAGTATTTTCAAGGGTTGCAATACTTGTCAATAAATTAATAATATGTAAGAAATTAGGAATGTCTTTGCAGAACCCCTGCATGTGTTCACAGGTCACATTATTTGCGGATACCCCTTTCATGTTCCTAACACAAAGATTTGGTTGAGGGACCAGCCGAACAGAGTCGTCTTCCGAACTGCCTAATTGAAGTCCAGACTAAATCTTGTGACCATGTTATGTTGATCTCTAGTTACTGATGAGGAATAAAAGCAGGAATGTTGGCAAGTCTTTGGATCCAAGTCCCAAGTCTGAGTCCAAGTCGTTGGTATCAAGTCCCAAGTCCCAAGTCCGAGTCCATGTTAAAGACAAGCTCTTTCCCCAGAAACAAAATGGAGGAGTCAGTGGGTTTTGAGTCACAATTCAAGTCTGAAGCATTGAAAAAAAGAGAAGTTGAGTCTGAGTTGAGTCACCAGTGCGAATTAAGTCTGACCAGACAGCAAGTCCCATGACTCAAGTCCTCATCCCTGAAAAATAACTCTCACAAATGCTAGAGAAATGCTGTCCTTTTATTTTATTGTATTTGTATTGTATTTGTTTTAGAGCTTACTCTTGAATGTGTCTGAAGCAGGTTATCTTGGTAGGAAAAACTGATGCCCTTGACCTAATGAAACCTAATTACCTGCCATTTCATGAAACCCTCACAGCCCCCGCTTGAGGGAAAGATATTGCTTTCCCAAGCAGTGATCAGGATGACAGCTACATTTTCTTCCTTCCATTGCTAGCTGAAGATGCTTAATTTTGCACATTGGTGTATCTGCGTTTGTTATAGGAAGCTATAACGATATATTCCCTAAACTGATTGCTATTCTGTCATGGAAGGAAAATTAAAATAAAATGCAGTTGCATTAACACTGGAAGCTTATTCCAATGAATATCCAATAAATATGAAATAGCTATGATATTCTTCCTGTGATTTCATGCTAATATAAGGAGGATTAATACAGAGGGGGAAACTATTTGGTTATAATAAAGCTAAAGGAATTCAAATCATTCAACTACATGGAAGAGATAAACCTTTGAAAAGAATTGAAAAATGCAACCCTAAATATGATAATTGCACCCTGTGAATTATATTTCCCCCCCCCCCCCAGACATGCTATATATGCACAGGCTTATTATAAGGATGAAAGAAAAGTCAACCACTGTACTTTCAAACCACAGGAAAAATACAGAGAAAGACAAGGGAAGAAGTCTTAAGGTTGAGACCTCCTCATGGAGGTTATGTCTATATCTGCAGGACTGCAAGGAAGGAGTGAAGTTATAGAAATCTCTATGTGGCAGGATAAGCTACACCAATTCAGACTGTGATCTGGGGAATAACATTTTTCAATGTCCATCTGCATTTTTTTTTTTTTTTTGTGGTGGTGGGGATTTTTACAAGCAGAAAACTGGACAGAAGTCTGTCCCAGAATTTTCATGATATGCTACTTTTCCTCTAGCAGACAACTTGGTATTTTGGCTGTTGTTTAATTTGGGGAACATGTTAATATATCTGAATCATCTACACCAGTGATTCCCAGCCTGGGGTATGCATACCCCTAGGGGTATGAACCAGGACATTTAAGCGTACACATAAAAAAATGAATAATGGTGGGGAAAGGCACATACGTTAACAGGGTAAGTTGCCCACCGCATGAGAGCCCAGCCAATTAGCTTTCGCCCCAAGGCTGCGTTCAGCCACTAACCCAGGGCAGAATTTTGTATAGGGCAAAATTCCTTACAGATTTTAACCCTTTCACTGGCATGCTTGTACACACTACCAGAGGTGATGAGGAAGTGGCCTGAAGGCAAAAGTGTGGAGAGTCTCCCTAGCCCCGTCTTGTCAATATGAAGGGTACAATTTATGGAGATAGGCTGCCAAGAGGCATGCAAATGAGAAACGGTTGGGAACCACTGATCTACACTTTGGAAAGGTACACTACTCTAGCCTTCAAAATCTTCCAGTCTCATTCTTGTGTGTGTGATCCAAACCAAATGTGATCTTCATCTTATGAATGTCCCTTGCCCGCCCGCCCCGGAATAACAAGACGCGATATGTATGGGTTAAACTAGGGCCACAACTTTATTAACTTATTAACGCTTTAACTTCCCCTATTAGAAGGGGGCCTGCCGTAGTGCAAAACAGGTCTGGAACCAGCGTCAATCCTACCTGACCGGTCCAGACCTATTCCCAGCGAGTTCCTGCGTCGAAAGGGCACTGTCTTTCAGCACAGCACCCTCTTGGTCCTCCACGCTGGAGGCCGCCCTCAAGGCGAGCCTCGGGACCCCTAGTGCACAGCGTCCCCTGGGGTCCCCTGTTTTTCCCTCCCCTCAGCTAAACCTCTTTACTGCAATTCTGAGAGAAGGGGTTTCTAGCACCCACTGGGTGTCTCCCCTGATATTCCCATGATCCTATCCTGCTTTGCACTGCCCGCCACAGCCTAGGGGCTACACCGTATGCCCCAGGCCCCCCACCAAGCCAACAATTTTGGCCCTAAGGCCCCCTTGTAAATCCTGGAGGAACCAATCTAGCCCTGACTCTGATAAATACACCCCATCCTCCCTGTATAATTTGGGGCAACTAACTCAAATGTCAGGATGTAAAATCACTGACCCACCTATGGCCCTAATGGCAGTACAAACTTCACAGGTAACTTCCTTCCGGGCTTTATCGATGCACCTGGGGTTGCATCGAGCCCTCCATACCATACGAGGTATGATCACCAAGCACACTATGCGTGTTCCGGGAAAGCACAACGCCAACACGTACAGGTCCACTGACCTGCAATATCAACGCCTTGTCCCCACACTGGGGTAAATTGTTGCCACCGAGGTGGATTAACGCAATGTCAGGGGGCAGATCCGGAGTACCCTGGAACGCCTATTCAATTAACTCATCCCAGAGCATGCCTCTCTGGCCCCTCCGCTCCAACGTGGCCCATGCACCGAGGGGGAACATCTGGAGTATCCTGGGACGCCAATTCCAAGAACCCATCCCAGAGCATGCCTCTCCGTCCCCTCCACTCCAACATGGCCCTTGCACAAAGGCTCATGCTTCAACCCCAACTGGTCTGTTCTGCATACTTGGCTGCCCAGAACACATAGCTGTGGCCACATAAACGCACTCGAACTCGGGATGGTCGCATCCCTGAACCTGAAACAATAAAACCACAAAAGCACAACGCCAGCACCTACAACTGTGGTAAAGGTCATATGTAACTCCAATACCTGTGGGAAGCCCACTGTCCCACCTTTT
Organism: Intellagama lesueurii; assembly: GCA_037013535.1. NCBI lineage: Eukaryota > Metazoa > Chordata > Lepidosauria > Squamata > Agamidae > Intellagama > Intellagama lesueurii. The sequence continues at coordinate 18,026,860 of JBAJHW010000008.1, forward strand.
TAACATCCTCAACACTGTACCCAAGCAGCTGCTGTAGAAGTGGCACCTATGCAAAATGAATGGGTGCCAAAACACCAACTCTGGATCACGGCCTTTTGTAAGGCCTGAGAAGTAACTTTCCAGAATTGATATTTAGTAAGCAGAGATGAATCCTTATGCCTTGGGAACCCCCCATCCTCATCACCTATGAACCTTTTTGTTTTTTAACAGACAGATCTGATACTGAGCACCACATTGGTAGCACCCTATCCAAATAAAACTGTCCTTCAAATGTAAACCCAACAGCTCAAAATCCTCAGGGTGTACTGGCAGTAGTTTGAAAGCCAATTTGATGTCAACTTAGCTAACTCCGCCCCTATTCTACAAGCACGTATCATGCGCACTGCAGCATCAAATGAGGTATAGCGAATGCTACACAGCTCCTGAGGGATCCTGTCATTAACTGAGTCCCCAGCCAGGAAGGACAGGTGGTGAATCAGCCTAAGTCCACCAGGTGGCTTCTTTGGTACTACCCCTACTGGATATACCCTTAAATGTGGAACTGGTGGGGCCGAAAACGGGCCCAGCACTCTACCTTCCACCCCTTCTGTACTAATCTTAGCCCATGATGGCTTCCTGCTCCTTGACTGACATGAAATTTCTGGTAAGGTGGCCAGTCTAAACCCCGTGGCAGGGATATCACTCCAAATTTAAACCCTTCAAGCAAATAATTGGTTACCACTCTGTCTGGATAAATTTGAAGCCACTTTTTAAAAACCTGCACCTTAATTGGACTGGGGCCCTTCTGGTGGGTTGGCGGGCCCTGGAGGCAGCTTCTGGCTGCCTCCACTATCCCATCCTCCAGCTTCCCCTGGTCTTCCCCTAAGACATGTGGCCAATGCATGAGATCCTCCACATATGGCACATTGGTGGCAAAACTTACAGGGGCGTCAGTTACAAGATCCCCGGGTGTTTAATTCCCAGCATACTAAGCGGGGATAAACTGCCTGTCCCACCAAGGGCAGTAAAAGCTGGACTGGGAACATTTTGCAGCAAGTGGCCACTGTCAAACCTCTCCCCAAAATTGGGCGGGACGGGGTCATATAACAAAGCCCTAGAACTTTGTGTGGCACATCCCAATGCATGCTAGGATGTAGTGCCGCGCGTGTAGGTGATCACGGAACAAAGGAAGGCTAATGATGTGGGTGATCACAGAACAACAGGAAGGCTGATTGCCTTAGAGAAAGTACAAAGGAGTCGACAAGCAGATGTCCGAGCCAGCGGAGCCTAAAGGCAACACCCTGAGTGCTTCCTTTATTGACTTAGCATGAGTTACATAGTATGTTGTGAGAATTCAAATAGGATACTAGTTACCTAATCGCCACTAGGATTGGCTGGAGAAACTCTTTGATCTTATGCTCTAGCTCTAAGCGAAAGGGCAGAATGAGGGGTTACCCTGCCTGCTGGGAGCCACCGCTCTCTGCCAGGAGTGTGTGCACATCACTGAAACAGAATGCAGCTAACAACTGTTAAGTAGGAGTTTCCCACAGCACGCATATGAAAGCCTTCACCTAGGAAAGCCACACATGCCCTGGGAAATTGACATATGCCCTGTACATTAGGGAGAAAGCCCTTTTAGGCTGGACCCTAACAATAGTCCCTGCTTAAATAAAAAAGCCTGGCAACCAATTGGCCGAGCACCGGTCCAGCTTGTCCTTACACACTTTTTCCTTTTCCCTATCCTCCTCTTTGTTATTCTTATTCTCTTCCAGCTTTCTATTCAATAATTCAAAACATCTACGTACTTTCCCTTCCAAATTTTATCACTTGTGGCCAGAAGGAGGTGATCACCTAATGGCAAGGACTGGTCGCCCTCAGGAAGCACATGGCGAGGCACAACATTGTAGCCTATATCTGGAATAAATCTATCGACCACCCCATCCAATCCTAACCTTGCACCAGACTGCTGAGCACTTCCAGGCATGGGTATCATGCTCAAGCTTCCCCCAGCTAGTATGCTTGTGCCAGCACTTGTGCGGGGATCGGCATTGCCTGACTCCAGGTGCTCCAAGGCCAAATGCCTACTTGTGTTGTGCCCAGTGTAGCAGTTATCTCACCTGGAACTGCCACGTCTACCTGTGCTGGGACTGTATCTCTGCCTCTTGAAACACTGCCTCCCTCCTGCTGCACGTGTGTGCTTGTTGCAGCCACCTGCAACCCCTCAACATGTTGCACTGGTGCCGGGAGTTCCATTCGTCACCTCACAGGTGTGTCCATTGCAGAAGATGGGTCAGAAGGACCTGGATGCTCAGCTTCTAAAACAGCAATGGGAGAGAGAATAACATCCCCCATCTCTTAAGTTCTGCCAGCCTGTGTGCTTTGGACTCCCTACATGACCTACACAACTCGGATGAACCTACAGCTGCCCTCACTTGCACCCTTTTCCTCTCTAAGGCACCAAGCTTTTCCCATATGGCTGTGTAGTCCGGCCAGTCCTCCTCATCTGAGGATGAAATTGTTGGGGGGAGCTTGTGCAGGTGCCTTGTGTTTTGCAGGCTGCTTCCCTTTATTACCCCCCCTGACCCTTCTTGGGTGGCATAGTGCCAGAGTTGCTACAGCACAGTAGTTCCTGGCCAATGATCTACCTCCTCACACTTCCTTCAATTTCTCACACTTCCTCCTTTAATTTTAATTTAATTATTTTTTAAAATTATTTTAAGGGAAGGGTGGGGGTGGGAGAGGTCAGAGACTCCCTTATGCCAACTGTACCCCCTTATTACTCCTCCCCCCAGGCCCATCAGCCCCTCCAACTATCTGTACAAATGCCCGATGGCCTTGAATGCAAATTATTGTTTTAATTTAATTTAATTCAATTTTTTATTTTTTTTACAGAGTCCTGGCAATGCTGCCAAGGCACAGCTAATCCTAAAATCCCCAAAAACCTTGGGGCTGTGCTGATGCACAGCCCAAATCCCACCAGGGATCCTCCCCAGCTGCTCCAGCCACATGGTGAAAGTGAAACTGCTTGGCTCTGGAGGCAGCACTACTCCTCTTCACTTTGCAAGCAGGGAAGAAGACAGAGTAGGCATGGGCAGCCTTCTTAAAGGCTTGCCTTTAGCCCTGCCTGCCTGACGTCCTCTGACTCTCCCTGCTGACATTGCTACTGGATGGGCAGGCAAAGAAGCCCTGCCCCAGCAGCTCTGCCCTGTGCCGGAGGGGCCTTGTGTGCTTCCACCTTATAGAACCAGCAGCGGTGAGCCATGTAACCTTACATGGTCTTCTTGATTTAGATACTGAGGGTCCACCAGCACCCATATGGTTGTGCCCAAGCTCTGGCCCACCAATAAGAGATGTGATAATGGTGTGGATCAGGGACTGGGCCTTTCCTAGGATGTCAGCACATATTTTACAATATCTTCCCATGGCATGTGCACATGGACATCTTTGTTGCCATCTTGATTGGAATAATTTCAATGCACTTGTTTGTTTGTTTTAAATTAGGATTTTGTCTGCTGCAGTTGCTATGCTATTGTATTTGTTGCACCTACACCTGATGAAAAATTGGACAGGGTTCCTGTTAGGCATGGAGTTTTCAGAATTCCAATGTGTGGACAGACTTAAGGTCTGTGGGAGTTCCAAGGGATTATGGGTGTGGTTGTCTCTTTCCACTAGGCTTTGCATAGGAAATCTCTCAAAAAACCTACCAGACCCATAATCCTTAGTAGCTCTCATGGAGCTAAGTGCTACCCACCCATTTCCCCAATCTTCTCCATATGACAAAAAGGCCTGACAGAGTCTGAATTCCTTAAATTAAGAACTTGAAACATCTGCCAGGACTTTCATTTCTTGATTAAATGCCCCAGAAGTCTAGCTGGGGGAATTCCTCCAGACTTCCGGGGGCTGTAGTCCATGAATTCTGAAAATTCCATGCTTAGTTCCTGCACTTGTAATAGTTGCTTAGAATATGAAATCTCACCAGATGCAGTTTTTTATTGCATACTACACCTGCTGACATTTCCTCTCCCACACAGTTGCTAAAAGTATGGGAATTGTCCTTTTTAAAAAAACTTGATCATCTTAAGTTGGATTCCATATTTACTGCCATGGTTGCATCCTATGGACTCCTGAACTCTATAGTTTGGTGAGACTCTGCTTGAGCGCTTAAGTGCACTGTGTGTGTTCTGTGCTGTCAAGTTGTCAAGTTGGAACCCACTTACAGAGAGACCCTAACAGGGCTTTCAAGGTAAGTGAGATATTTAAGGAGTGGTTTTACCAGTTCTATTCCCTCATGGCTGAGCAGGAATTTGAATTCTGTTCTCCAGAGTCCTCCTAGTCCATCACACTGGGAACGAGAGTGTACTAGTGTACTACCCTGAAACAAGAGAATTCTCTTTGAGAATTCTAATTACCTAACCAAACTACAAATCCCAGCTCTTCACAGGATGCAGCCAAGGCAATTACAGTGGAAATAAACTGCTCTAGCTACTTAGCGAAAACACGCCCTAAGTCATGAACCGCAAAACCAACTAGGTCAAAAGACCGAAAGTAAGCACGATGATGTCTTTACTTTCAGTGAAGGACAGAATCTTTTAGATTTAATTTCTGAACAAGAAGACCAAGGTGGAGTTTGACATTTATTTGATTCAAGTCCCCCTCTTGATTTTGACTATACGAAGAATGCACACCAAACACTTTTTTTAAAAAATAAAGTACACACCTAAATTTGATTTCTTTTTCTTATGCCTTCCTTTTGCACAGCCGATCCATGATGAAGGTCAACAGCACCTCTATTCCTTCCTTATCTTCTGACATTTTGAAGACAGACTTTGTGCATGATGTTCATTCCTCAAGCATTATACAACCCCCCTTCACATCCTTCAAGAAGACATACAACTCTCTTTTCTCACACACAAAGACATACATCACACGGAGACAACAGGCTACAAATTCAGTTTAAAAAAAATGATTCAAAGGAGGTCATAATGTGTATCATTGTATACATTTTTCTTCAGCCAGTAAATATATATATGGGCATGTACTGGCATTTTTCGTTCTAGATTTGCATGCTGTAGATTCGTTGAATGTAGCTAGAAATACTTATGTCAATTGTGACTTGAATTTTCCTCATGTGGTAAACAGAGCAACTCTCCTTATTTTCAGATGTAGTAGCCTTTTTTAAAAAACTGTCTCAGGTAGAATTTATGTACAAGTGTTTCTTGACCATTTATGTAAAATTGGCAGTATTTGAAAATGCAATAATGGTTGACTTGAAGAAGAAGGAATAACTCTAGAAGGGTTGCTTGTGCCTTTGTAATCAATCAAACTGCCCTTTCTTGCATGCTCTGTATGCACGCATGTGCATCTGGATGTGCACACAGCGTAGTTTAGCCAAGCTTCACAAATAGTAAACACACATTCCATAACAAGGGATGTACCAAGCATATATTTTCCACTTCATCTCACCTTCACGTGCTTTCATCCTTAAAATGATTGAATTCCATCTGCAATTAATTTGCACATTAAAAACAAACAAAAATTATGCATAACATAATAAACACATTTCTGTTTTTGTTTTTTTAAACCCGGAATATACAGTTGAATGGGTTTCGGTGTAAGGCTACATAAAGTTTTAATCCTAACCAGAGCAGATATTGAAATGACTAGAAATTGTTAATCAATATTAGTGAAAATTCCACTTGGAAGTAAATATATGATGGTTGACAACTGAGTTACAACCTATGTATTAATGCAGGAAATACAGATCAGATCAGTTCATACTGAAATTCATGCATGCAAATTCTAAAACACTCCAAAACATAACACATAGCTGGTGCCTACCAAGCAATATATGAAAGTAAATGGAATGGAGAGTGGCCTTAGTATGCCACAGATATTCATGATAATTAATACAATCCATGATTTTTTGTTGTCAGTATAAAAGCTGCAGCTTTGTTTCCAAAGAAGGACACTTTATGTGATTGGCCTTTTTGACAGCCAGCTGACTGATATCTCAGTCTCTTGGAGTTCACATGAACACCACAGTACTGGAGGTGCCTTTCCTATCACACAGTCTGTTTTACAGCAGCTCGGTCATGTTGTGAGCTTTGCTTCATGGCCTGTACATTACCTCAGTTATGTCTTCAAAGAGGTAATCACAGGAGAACTCTCTGTTATGTGTATAATGTATAATGTATCATAATGTACGTATCTACTGTAATTTTATATATATATACATAATTAATAATGCAGAATGCACAATAACACAGAAGCAAGTTGCTTGTTAAATGAGCATTAGGTAAACTTGAATAGATAATATAAACAGTAAATTGTATGCCCAAGGTGAAAAATATGAAAAACAAACAAAGAAACTCAAGGATCTTCCTATTTCTTTTTGCAACCACACAAATGATTGCACTATTTTATTGTCTAAATCATCAGTCCCCAACCTTTTTGGGGCCGCGGACCGGTTGGCGGCAGCGAGCTCCATGCGTGGGGGGCGGGGCTCCCCTGCGCGAGTGCAGGGGCGTGTCGCGCTTGCGGGGGGTGTGACACACCCACCACACATGCGTGCAGGGGGGCGGAGATCTGTATCCATGGCCCAGTTCCGGCAAGCCCACGGACCAGCACCGGGCCGCGGACCGGGGGTTGACGACCCCTGGTCTAAATGATTAAGTTGGATACCCTTTTCTGAGTTGCTTATTTATATGCAATAACACCTTATATCAGTTTAGTTTTAGAAAGGGGGAGTGAAGATTTTCCCCAAACAATTTTATCTCTGTTCCTCCCCCTGCACCTCAATTTCTCTCTATTTTTGCTTTGAATTTGCTAATCCAAGAGCAATTTTGGGTTTAGCTTTACATTTTGGCATTTCAAAATGTGATTGTTGTAACACATGATGGGTGAACACATGAAGAACAGAAATCTTCACTGACGTGTAATGATGAGAAATTGCAGGATTCCCCTTCTCATTAGCAATTTCTATGCAGTCTCTGTAGAGCTTTTGTATTGGCAAGAACAGAACAATGACATGCAGAATTTGCCCATTTCTGCACAAAATGGTGCCATTCACACAATGCATGCAATTGTGTGAAATGTGTGAATTGCCACAAAGAAGGGCGAAGGCAATTTTATTTAAGGAACTGAAGCGCTGAATGAGTTATTGGCATATTCCTTAACAATCAACCATTCCTTTGTTCTTCTGTTCAATGCGTATATGCATATGTGAGTGTGTGTGCCTACACACCTTTTATCTCAAACTGAAAGGCTGATAGAGACATTTTAGAGATACACTGAAGGAGAAACAGCTCTTTGTCTCACTTCCAGGAATCTCCCAGGGCTTGTGGGTTTCCTCATTGAACAGTTCTCATGTTGAGACAGCCTAAATGATAAACAGTGAGAAAGTTAGCAGGGATTCTTCCCCATGACTACTCCAGATGTTGTCCAGCTGCAGCTCCCATCAGTCAACCAACATAGTCAAGGTGAGCAATGGTGGAGATGCACAAAGAAATTTCCCATCTCTCTGTTTTTCAAAAGATAAATGCACATTTGTTTTGTCGGCATGTATTCTCTTTCTCCCATTCTAGCAGTATCTGCCTAGGTGTGTATTTCTACATCTCTGAGAGAGATGAAGTGACAGATGAAATGAGGAACCATCATCCAACAATTTTTATGGCTGTCATGGTAGAAAAGTGCCTACTGAGGGATGATCTTGCTGAGCGACTAGGGTAAATGACATTTTCATCCTGGCACCAGCCATGGTGCTTCTTCCTTTGTTGCCTGTGGCACTTTTCTCAAATAGAGGGCATTCTAAGTTACCTCCCTGACTTCTCTCACTTCCAGAGTACAAGACAAGCATCGCAGTTTCTATGGCAACGTTTGAATATAGAAACTGCTGGATCTTGAGAGCAAGAGGGATAAGCAGAGAGTCACATATCCAAGTACAATGATGGTGTGGTGCTAACTAGCTCTGTCTTTGATCCCTCCTACTCACTCTACCAGTCTTTCTTTCCAGTTAAAATTTCAGAGCAAAAACTACCTGTTTTATACTAGCATCACACTAACATACTTTACTCCATCTCAGCACTTTATGAGTCTGATCCCTACTGTGAGAGATGTCTGATATCTACTGAGAGGTGGTGTAGATAATATTGAATCTTATGTCAGTCCCCTAGTAACCCAGTAGCGTCCACTTACAGATGAATGGAAAAATTATTATTTTTTTCTCGTTGAGTGACACTGCCCAAATTTGAGGAGAGACTCTTACAAGGAATTTTCAAGCCCTTATATTCTTGTAAAAAAAGTGTCCCAAACCTGGAGGTCACCTTGTATTATGATTATTGATTAGGCATCCTTCAGTCTCGAGAGACTCTGGTAACGTGCTCTGTATGGAGGACTTGGAACAGCATCTAGTGTGGCTGAGAAGGCCAATACGAGAGTGACAATCCCTTCCACACTGAAGACAAATACAGTATTGTCCCCTGTCCAGCTCCCTGATTTGGCTGGTTTCGGGACTGCCTCTTTGCCTCGACCTGCTGGACAAGGGTCTCTTCAAAATGGGAGAGGCCATGATGCAACGCCTGCCTCCAGGCTGAACGCTCAGATGTCAAGGTTTCCCATCTGTTGAGGTCCATTCCTAAGGCCTTCAGATCCCGCTTGCAGATATCCTTGTATCGCAGCTCTGGTCTCCCTCTGGGGCACTTTCCCTCCACTAATTCTCCATACAGGAGATCTTTTGGAATCCAACCGTCAGCCATTCTCATGACATGCCCAAGCCAACATAGATGTCGCTGTTTCAGTAATGTATACATGCTAAAAATTCCAGCTCGTTCTAGGACTACTCTATTTGGAACTTTGTCCTGCCAGGTGATACCAAAAATGCATCGGAGACAACGCATATGGAACGTGTTCAGCTTCCTCTCATGCTGTGCACAAAGGGTCCAGGACTCACTGCAGTACAGGAGTGTACTCAGGACACAGGTATTATAACAGTGACCCTTTGGAGATGATGAAGTATCTCCAGCCCCTTGTCGTGTTGCACAGTCCTTTGGAAAAAAAGGCCTTAACAGGGCAGCCACCTTACACACAAAAATTCAGGTAGCCCACTAACTCCTGCAACCCTGCAATGCCTGAGGATGTCCCTTACCATATACCTGAGGTTCTCTAGCTTGACATCTGGGACACCAGAATAGACACAATCATAGCATCATAGAATCATGGAGTTGAAAGGGGCCTATAAGACCAACGAGTCCAACCCCCTGCTCAAGGCAGGAACACAAATCAAAGCAGACCTGACAGAGTGGTCCAATTGTCTCTTGAATGCCTCTTGTGTCTATTTCAATATTCGAATATATCAGTAACTAGTAACTGATCCTACTATTTTCTCCTCAGCAAGGGGAACCTTCATTGCTCTTGTCAGATCCCAAAAAACCCACTTCAGAGTCAAGCATCTCCCAGTGCCTGCCAGATTGGAGAAAAGATAATCATCAGGGTAATGAGCCATGATAACTAAACCCATCTTTTTTTTTCCCTTAAGGGTTTAGTCCTAGTTCACAAATCAACTAAACTTATCAAAGACTGCACGGGACATGGAGCACCTTATAAGCAATGCCCTGTCCATGTAATTATCGCATTCAAAGCAAAATCTCAACAATTCCATGTCCTGGGGTTCTACTGGCAGGAGCCAGAAGGTGGACATTGCACTTCTCTAACTCTGTCCCTCTGCCACAATTCCTAACCTCCTGACTGTCTTGTTTAATGAAATATGCTTCACCATACACAGGACCTCTGGGAAAGCATCATTGATCGAATTGTCTCTGAGGTTAAGATAAAGAATGTATCAGTCCACAGTCGTCCAGTGCCTTCTTGGAACCATGCCCAGTAGTGATACTGGAAGACTGAGCACTGGGGCACTTGAAGTGTCCCAAAGCCCTACCCTGTCTCAGTTCCTTGCCAATTTTACTCCTAACTACAGATTCTAATCCCTTCATCTATCTCAAATTTCTCTACCCACACAGTGAAAATGAGGTCCTTTATTTTCCCCAGAGAGCAGAAGGTGTCAGGGGGTGACATAACCCTAGGTACCGTATCTCTATAAAAGGAACATCCCAGGCTCATGGGGTAACAACTTTCCAGGGGTCTACGCATCATATATCCATCTCCATACTGGTCCATTGTTTTAGGCTCACAGAAGCTGTGTCAGCAGCACCATGAAGTTGTTTCCAGCATCCCAATTTCCAGGCAGCTAATGTTTCCTGCCCTATATGGGAGCCAGGCCTGTATCTGAGCCATCTTCCTGCCCCTTCTTCCAGTTTGTTCCCCTTTTGAGCCCCCTGTTCCTAATGTCTTCATGATAGGACCTGAGTAACACACAGGGAACCTCTTGCCTTGAAACAGAATCCTTAACTCAATGGAAAAATTGACTCAATGGAAGAGATGCTGGAGCAGATGGCTGACTCCAGGGCCCTTCCCATCTAGTTAAACTTCCTTTGTTTGTGTCTATTCCTACCTAATCTTCTTTTAAAGGTTCTGTTGTTGCTTGTGAAACTCCAGCATCTGCACACATTGCCCTTCCCAGATCTGGAGCGTCAGCATCATGCACGGGGCCTGCATTCACCACTTCTGGCTGTATGAGGGCTCTGTCACGTTGGTCACTCTCTTTTGCCCCAGAGCTAAAAGGCATGGCAAAATCTCATTTACAACCGGTGCTACCTTACCCACTTTACTCCTCTTTCTGTGATTTCTGCACCATGAGGGCTAGATGGAGAACAGGAGCAGCCTGTCTCCCCTTGACTCCCCTTCTCCAATGCACCGAGGCAAGCCAGTATGGGATCAAATCAGGAAAGATTGCCTCAACTGAGGAGAAAGAAATAGCTGAGGAAGTGCTTGGGGCCTACTTCTTAGCACTCTGCCCCTTTTTGGGAGCTATGTTAAGCCTGCTTTTCATTTCAAGTTCTCACAATGTTCTCACAATGTCCTCTCAGGCAAGCTACAGCTTACCAGCAACTGCCCACTCAGGTCTACTGGTTCCTAATGCAACAGTCCATAGCCAATTACCTGTCAGTACACTCTCCTGCCTCATGGACATAGGAGCCATCACCTCTTAGGCCCTACTACTTGATTCTCTCTTGGCCCTGCAACATGGTGACCACCACTACAGACAGCTGGATGTATCTTCCTGGTGGTAATGAGTGGTATATTGCTCCTCTCTGCTTGGTTGCCATTCACATGCAATCACCACACTGTGTGGAACTTGCCCAGTCAATCCAGGCAAACACAAACTGCTGAGGGAAGGAAAGCCCTGTCAAAACTCCTGGGAAGCCCAACCACCATCCAACAGGGTGACCAGGCCAGAAAACTGTGCAGCCTGCTCCATGTTTTCATAGTGATTTGCCCACTGAAAAGCCACCCAAACACATAGTGTGGCCAAAAGGGCTCCGCATCCCACATCCTAGCTCAGAATGAGCTCTAATGCCAAAAAAAATCTTGAATGAAGCTGGTGTTATAGCAAGGGAGGTCCTACAAGCCTTCTGTCCTCACCCCAACACCAGTGATATGGCGATGCGTCAGGAGTCACTACACAAGGCCTGCCTCTTCCTGGAAGACATCAAAGAGCCCTGCTTTTCTAGGCCTCAGCTCAGCATGCCTGGGAGGGCCACATTTTTATGTGTGTTGGGAAGTGTTTTCATTTCTTAATGCATGGGATAGTCTTTTTCAAAATACAAAGAGACAGAAAACATCCCTGGAGAATGACGAGACAATGAGTGATTGACATTTGGAAGTCATGTTTTTTTCCACTGTGGCTTTGCTATGCCATTCATTGATGGGAAGCTACTCTACTGAATGACATCCATATTTACTAGATGGGCTGTGAAAGTATATTGTATGTGTCAATGTCTTTCTGCAATATCAGTTGAAGCGTGTGTCCATCCACTTGTGTCCATCTGATTTTTAGCATGACATTAAAAAATGAACTCATGTACAGTTTCATTTTATCTTCTAGCATGGCTCATATCACCTTGAAGTTCGGTAGCGCTTGAGCAGTAAAATAAATGGAATTCTGTCACATGCTTTGAAATCCAAACCTCAAATGAAAGGTATCTTCCTTGTTTGCATCACCGTTCAGTTACTGTCTATGTTAAATTGAAGTTCTTTCTTTTAAAAGATCTATTATACCGAGCAGGAAGTTCCAAAATATCTATTGAAACCAAGTTTGAGGCTCCTGTTAAAACTGAAAATACTTTAATCTAATACAGCATATGATTATAGCTGCATGGTAGTGCAACTATGTTGCTACGAAGGAGAATTAATCAACATTCTACAAGGCAATTCTAAAAATGGGGGCATCCTAAAGAAAAAATTATATCTTTTAAACTGGACTTCAAATCAGCACCCAATTTGGTCCATAAGTAGCAGACAATCTGGTCTTGCTCAGTGCCAAATTTGGGGAAGTTTGAGCAAAGAGTTTTCAAAGTATGATTAATTAAATGTAAAAAAAATTAATCCCCCCATGCAGAAATAAGCAATCTTAAACAACTCCAGATTTAAAACTGGTCAAATAAATTGGAAAGACCAATCTTGCTTATCTTGAAAGAGAATGATTGGCTCCATCACTTTTTTATATGGAAGGAATCCAGGCTGCAGGGACTATAATACTGATTTTTGGAAGAAGCCTCTCATGTAGGAAAAACAGTGACAGAGACTTCAATTTTTTAAAAGAAAAAGATGACCAGTCTCAGTCAAACAGACCGAATTGGCTCAAAAAAAACTTCACAGGTTTGGCTTCCAAGTAAAATTTTAATAAAACAACAAAAGATCAAGCTTTCGACAAGGAAAACATGTCCTGTCATCTTTAGGATTACAAATGGCATACTAACTACATTGCATACGGTGATATATATTTAATGTGATTACAACACAAAACATTCCAGGTGTACTAATTGCTTAATCAACTTTTTGCTGTTCTGATGAGATCAGTTATAGGAAGCCTCGAGTCACTAAGTCTTTGCCCTTCCTACCGGTTAACCACATTATTTTTCACATATATCTCTAATGGCTCCCTTATCTGTCTTAAATTCCAAGAGTGTGATTCATTTTTTAAATTAAACTAAAAATACAAATAACTGAATAAGATTAAGCCAAGATATTCTTTCCTTTCCTAAAATATCTATCATTTATTCTTTATTTCCCATCTTTTCCAGCCAATGTTTTTTTAAAGATTTGAATTCTCATTATACGTGCATGGTAGAACAGCCTCAGTTTACTTATTTTTGTTCTAGTGAGAGTTCAGGGTTGACTTGATTGAGCACCCACTTTTTTGAGTTTCTGGCTGTCCATGATATCTTTAAGGCTCTCCTCCAACACCATATTTCAAATGAGGTAACTCCCCTGGTCTTTCTTTACTATCTTTCTTTTGCATAGTATGGATTATCTTAACCTTGTACTCAGACTGTGATGATTAGTTAGGTTTTTAAATATATTTATTTACCAAAAAAATGCCCCCTACTAATGATGCCATCACTATTCTGAAGGTTTAAGTTTCAAGATTTCAGTTTGTTAGTTTTTAAATAAAATATGAGATGTACTGTCAAAAGTGCTAAATTTATTATAAATATTAAAGGGAATAAGATGAAATAAATAAAAATGTGGAGAAATGACCCAAATGTATCAGGAATGACCTATGTAAGAATATTCACATAAATGTACAGTTTTAAAATGACAACCCTTGTTGCTAAATACAAAAAAACCAGCCACACAAAAGAGCCTTCTAGCAGAGGTGTGCGATGCAAGATTGTTTTTCTTTCTGCCTATAAGTGATAGCAAGTAGAAAAAGTAAACAAAAACCTGCTAAATAGCAAGTCACGCTGGTTCCTGGCAGCTTAAGTAAACAAAGATTAGAATATAAATAGCCATGATTTCTCACATCACAGTCAGGAAAGGGGCAGCAACAACTGCAAGAGATGCCTTATCCAAGAGATAAGTGGAAGCAGCTCCAGAGAATAAACAAATGGATTTCACTTTGGGTTTTATCTATTATATGACTAAATATGTGAACTCTTAGAAATGTTTTTCTGTATCTCAATATGCTTAGAGCTAAATAATGTTTTTTTTTTACTTCATCTATTTTTTTCTTGATGACTTTAATATTTTGACAGATGTAGCTCTTGCCTTAGACTGCATTTGAGGTATTAATATTGTTCTTTTTTTTACTTTTAAAAGAGGGTTTACTCTTAAAAGAGATGTTCCTGTAGTTTTAAGTTTTCCTGATACCATAGGTTTTACAAGTTGATATGTGTCTACACCTTTACGTAACTGTAAGGATGATTTTTGGAGGATGAAACAACATGTCTGTGACTTCTCAAAAGTTACATGTTTTAATACTATTGGATTTAATGTCATGCTTATGGACCCTAGAAGCACTGTAGATAAATAAAGCTTAGAAAATACAAGCTTTGGAAGTTGCCTGAAATGCTTCCACAAAGAAAATACTTATACTGAGATACCCAGATGAATTTTTAAATCCTTGTCAATGATTGTCTGATTTCATTCTAGTATTAACCCTTTACTGAGAAAATGTCAGCTTTGACAAACCTAGAAAAAAAATGTCAGCTACAAAAGTATAGGCTTCTGTGATTTGCCCCATAGTTCTGCCTTTAGGTTGGCCTTTAAGGGAGATCATACAGAGTGCCCCCAAGTGGGATCTGACAATACATGGGTTCTTCAATGTCAACTTCTAATGGAGTATTGGTTCCTTTAGAAGTGCAGTTATCATTGTTTTCAAATGCCAATCATAGCCTAGCATTTTTTTTCTGAATAGATCACAAATCCAACAATGCAAGTGTTAAGTTTGAGATGATAATTAACATGTCTGAAAATTTTGAGGATGGAGAAGAGAGTCTATCTCTGGACATAGAAATTTGTGTCCCCACTCCTACAGTCTAAAACAGTGTACACTACCAACACTTTTGGCTGAGCAGAAACCTAAGAACCATAGTCCTTTACCTGCATGCACTGGTGTACATCAAATGACATAAATTATAGTGGCGAATTGCTGCTGGTTAGCAAGTCAACACTTATATTCCTCATTGTTTATTGAGCCATGTGACTGGTATGTGATAAGGACTACAAGTGTTGACTTTTTAATTAGTGGTGATTCACCACTGTGATTTATGACTTTTGATTTAGGCTCTTGCAAGAATAAGATCATGAACAATAATTCTTCATCACATAATTCAATAGTCCATTACTGAAGAAGCAGAAAACAGAAATTGTTGGATAGCTCAGTGGTTTATCTAACTGGCTGTGGAGCCAGAGGTTGGGAGTTCAATTCCCCACTGGGCCTCCTTGACAGAGGCTGGACTCAATGATCTGTATCGTCCCTTCCAGCTCTGCAGTTCTCAGGTTATTAACAGAGGATGAATGAATGTTACCAAAATTCTCACCTCCCTCTCCTTGTATGGCTATTTTATCACAGCAGCCAGGTTCCTAACACATGCAGCCCCTCCTCAGTCCATTCACCATAAAACTATTGCTTCCAGTGTCCCATGGCTAAGTTAGTTTCAGCATATTGTCACATGTTTTAAAAATGTTTTTAGAATTTAAGACAATTTGAAGCAAGGAGATCCTCAGTCTCAAAGCAGAAACGGGAGCTGGGCTGATTTGCATGGGCCTTCCCCCAAGCACAACTTTCTTGGTAGAATAGCTTTCAGTGTGAATGACTCTGCATAGAGAAGGGGAAGTCACTTTTCATATCAGCTATCATAAAACAAGTTTTGCATTACTTACATTTTGAACTCAGATATGCTTTTGAAACAGCATATTTTATTTATGAAAAAAACCCTCTAATAATGTCAGATAACACATCCACTATTTCTGATTGACCTGACAGCCTACAAACAAGATCTAGCAAGACAGATCCACCTAGTTCTGACAAATTTACATTAATATTACTCCTCAGTTGTTTCCCGATGGACAGATGTGATATCTGACAGATGCCTTTCCACCTGTGTCTGTAATCCTCAGTTCTGCATCTGACTCCCGTCACTCTATGGAATGGCTCCTGTTGCTTTCTAAATTTCACCAGTATCACAGTGTACTGCACTGCATCTTCCCCGTGATTTAGACCAATATTGGTTGTTTTGGACTTGCAGTGGCTTGTTAGGATATGAGAAAGAAATCTTTGAAAATTGGAAGCATGATGAGCTCCACTGAAATTCCTCTTTTTTTGGCACAATTATAGAAGGCACTGGGCATGTTTGCATCTGACATCAGAAAGAAACCCTTCTATGCAGTACTGTCTAGAATAACACAGTAGCTCACATATCTAGACAAAATGTATGAATTGCTGATTTCAAAATGATTTATAGCTCCATACCAGCTCTATTGAAATTATCTACCTTGCTCAACTTTTTCAAATACTGCAGTCATCTTACTGTACAGGCTAGTCAATGTAGGTAAAGAACAAATAAACCAGGCAAGACAAAACTTCAGAAGCACCCTACTGCAAGACAGACCCAGAAGACAAAATAACTGGAAACCCTTAGTAGTCACCTTTATCCCATGACTAAAACCACGGAACGTTTATTCTACCAACATGATTACAGACCCAAAAATGCCACACACAACATCATGAGTGTGTTTGCTTGTTCCTCTGCTAATGTGAAATATGCCACCCTTTGTCAGCCATGCCCTGTACTCTACCAAAGAACTAGTAGACATAAATCTGACATCAGGAATGGCAACACACAAAAGCCCTTTCCAGAAAATTTCAATCTACCTTAACACTCTTTGAATGATCTGCAAGTGGCCTCTTTAGAGCGGGAGGCGGAATTCTACAAAAAAAAAATGGACTTCAAAGAGACACAACTGAGATAAGGTATATATGGATTCTGGAGACCCACATAAAAGGAATTAATATTAATCCAAGGTCCCTGATTACAAAGTGTGGAATCGACACTGATTCCCACTGTTTGCCGTCTAAGTCAACAATGCTATTGTTACCTTGTAGACTGATAACTGAAATTATTCACAGCCTGAGAATCCCATTCCTACATTTTAAAAAAGGTTGTTTTGTCCATTATCTGGTCATGGAGTCATGTATAAGTATGGCAGTCACATAGACTAATTCTGATGTCTGAGGAAGTGGGCTTGATCCACAAAAGTTCATATTAAAATATTGCTGTTCATTGTAAAGATGTCACAACATTTTTGTTGTTGCACTTGTTGTATATGCTTGCACAGTCTAACACATGTGTTTCTTCAACACCTACAAATCTTTTGACATAGTGCAGTTGATTCAAAATGTTCTCTTATTTTAATGTGTTTTAGCAGAATGTATGTGTCTTAATCTTAGGAAGCAAAACAAAGGGGGGAAGATCCAGAGTTTTTAAAATGCATTTATTTTGCTTCCAGATTGGCAATATGAATCTTAAATACACTTGCACAATCACATGGAACAACTCCAGAAGCAATCATTCTGTTTTATTGGCCAGCATAATGGGAAATTTTAAAGCATTTATCAATAGTTACTTAAACGTCAGGCTCCAATGGCTCTTTCAGAGACAATCTGAGCATGATACAAATTTATAATGCTCTTATTGTTAAAATATTACACACCATTGAAAGGCTTCTTTGGAAAGGCTTCTTTAAAGACAAATTGTTCACTTTGAAGAGTGTGTCATAGATGTTTAGGATTCAATGCCTGCCTTTTTATACAGATACATTTAGAGTACAAAATGATCATGTTTACTACCTGTAATAGCTGCAAAAGGTGTCTGCCCAAAACTAGTGTCTTTCGCTCTTGAGGAGCTGGAAAACCAACACAGCAATCCTAAAAAGGCTGACAGACTTTTAAGAGTCATGCAAACAATTAGGGCAGTACAAAAACCCACAATATGTCTTGTAGGACAGTTCAGAACTTTCAAAGCTATACAGGGTGACCTGTGTCCCCTCCAACCTGTTTTCTGCCTTGGATCCAAATAGGGTTATAGATACATAAAGTCAACAACACAGAGAAACACAAAAGCAGCTATAACTTTCTTTCATTCTTTGCACTGGACCTTAAAGAGAGAAGTAGATCTGCTAAATTTTAGACAGCTAATTCCAGGAGTGTACATACTATGCATCCTCCCCCCCTCCCTTTATAAAAAGAAAAGAAAATTTTTGAAACAGTCCGTTTTCTCTTTGTTTTGATTTATGCTCTGGCTGCAAACTAATCTGTAATTTTGCCTTGCATTGTTCTGCAACTGAATCTGGATATTCCACTTCTGGACCACTTACAAATCAGAAAAAAGTCAGTTTAGTTTGGGATTTGGAATTTGTCCAAATCCTACATATAACCCATTCAATGCTTCAGATTTTTAAATTTCAATGAAACTAAGCAGCAGTCATCCCAGTTCTTTGCAAAACACACAAACCATCCATACTTTCAAAGTGAAAGCATGTAGAAGTTTGTTACCCGCAAGGGCAAAACAAGTTTAAATAATTACCCTTGAATAGTTGACCATCTTTGTACCCTTACAAGTGTTTGTCTTGGCAGTAGACGGGCGGGGTATACATGTAGTGATTAAAATAAATGTTAAAATAAATAAAATAAACAAATGATCTATTTAGATATCATTCCACCCCAGGGATAAAAAGGAGTTCCTTGATCCACCCAGTAGTTATTTCAGTATGCGCAAATAACCCTCTTTGCATCAAGAAGAGGTAGCCATGTTAGCCTGTGGTAGCATATCAGAAAAAAGCAAAACAAAAGAAAAATAAGGAGGAAGTGGATTTCTCCATGAAAGTTCACATTAAAATATAGCAGTTAGTCTTTAAGGTGCCACTTCTGTTTCTAAAACTTCAGGTTCTTCTTCAAACGATTCCTTTTTGGAAGAATATGTGATCCTTTCATCTTTCCTGCATACTTTAGCATATTTTTTTCCATCTCCTCTTAATGTTACTCTGATCAGATAATATATTCCACTGGTGATCTTTTAGCATCTAGGTTGAAATCTCATTTGATTTCTTAGGTCTTTTTTTTTTACCCCTTTTTGTTGTTATCTTGGATATCTTCACAATGATCTTAATAACAGTTCTTTTTGTCCCTTTATGTAGCTGAGAAGTGTCATTTAGAATATGGACCTTATTTCTGTCATGATTTACTTTATCTGATTCTTTTGTCATTAAACGGTTGTAAAAGTTTCATTGTTGCATTTTCTTTTGACAGCAAGATTATTTGTCTTCTATTCTTCCCTGACAATAGCTGAAATCCTATTGACATAGACATGCATGTGGAATGCTGGTGATGTTATCAAGAGGGGTGATTTTCCAAAATGAAACACTTCATCTTCCATCCTGAGACTCCCAGGATAAAAGGGAGAATTGTGGGAGTCATGAGAGAGAAGTAGGGAATGTTTCATTTCTGAAAATCACCCCTCCTGATGATGTCACCAGCCTTCTACATGGCCTTCTACAAAACATAATTACATGTTTTGGATCCAATATTTTGGCTTCTTTGTCTTTTTGGGGACATTTAATAAATCCATCTGGTATATCTGTCTGGATATTTCTCGACAGAGTTAAATGTATTTTCCAGGTTTGAAAAAAGTAATTCTAACTCATCATGATAAAAGTGTGCCCTAATAGATCCTCTGAACGTTTTTGATGGCTCAGAGGCATTAGACCTTGGGCCAGAACAACAACAACAACAAAAAATAACAATCAAAAGAGACTTTAAGACTTTCTTCTATTAATATTGAGGGTAGTGATTTTTTTTCCATAACAGTATCTATCAAAAGGAGAAAATCCTATCAGTATCAGTAAATCCTCCTTTAAAGTTTCATTGATCTTAGCCTAAGAACAAGATTATATATATAAAAGGTCCTATATAGAGATGATGTCTTGGGGATTTGGGGTAATCTCAGAACTTCATTTTAGATTAAATCAGAACCATCCACCCTGATAAGAAGCACCCATCAACATTCACTCTTAATTAGATGACTTCTTGTTTGTTTCTCGTGGATGTGTTAACAAAAACATAGTCATTTTAGAATAATTACTTTCACTTTTAAAATATTTTTTTAAAAAAGTCCTTTACATTATTTTTCTTTGAGAAAACAAGCTTACTTCAGTATTGTGGCAACATAATGTACATATTCAAACAGGACTCACCTTCTATTATCCAATATCAATATCCTTGTTGTATAACATTCCTATGAAATTATGTGGCCTCTCCCTCTACCAAGGAACCCTAAATGGGTTTTTGGTGCATAGTGAGCAAATACAGTGAACTAGCAACACAGGACCAAAACCTTTCTCTTTAACCAGTTAGGACTTGCTCTTTTCTACATTTCCCACTTCTTAGCTGCTTCTTATAGATAGACTGAGCAGCAGGTGGACCAAACAGAAAAGGAAGCTTGAACTCTCCCACCCAACTATCCCTTCCATGGTTAGATCTGTAGCAGCAAATGGACAGTTTCCTGTCATGATGACTGCATGGAAGATTTTTCTGAAAGGTGGAAGATTAAAGTTTGGGCAAATCTGGCCTGAAATAGTATTTCCAGTTCTTGGTATCCAACTTTAAAAAGGATATTAAGAGGTGGAATGTGTCCAGAACAGGACAAATAAGATGGTAAATGGTATGGAAACCAAATGTTTTAGGTATCTAGAGAACGTGTCAAAAAACACCCCTGACAATTGCTTTGTGTTTGGGAGAGAAGTGATGAAAAAAGGAGTTAGCGTCTGGGATTTTTCCTTTCTTGGTATCTTTTTGTGAATGATAGTGAGCACAAGACAGCATCCTGTAGATCAGTGGTCTGGGAACAGGGGTAAATTACCCCAAATGGGGTAAAAATGAAAATCCTGGGGGTAATGAGCAGAGCGCTACCCCCCCCCCACTCCCACCCCCTGCAGCCGAACCTCAAGCTGGAAGCCACCTCTCCCTGCTACCTTCTTTGGTTGCGGCACTTCTAAATCCGTTCTTTCAGAGATCGGAGATAAGGCTGCTTGATTGGTTACAGCTGTAGAACAGCCCCGGGCAGTCAATCCGGCTTGTGAATGACTGCTTCCGCCGGAGGTGACTGCAAGCACGACGAGGGAAAGCTGCAATTAAGGAGGGAAGGAAGGTGCGGGAGAGCGATGGGTGGCTTCATCAGCTTGTTTAAATATATGTAGAAAATGGAGGGAGGGAGGGTCGGTGGGTGGGTGGATGTGTGTATGAGAGAGAGAGAAAGACTGACTCAAAACCATGAAAAAAGGAACAGGCAAACAGGACGGAAGGATTGAATTAAGGGGGGGAAAGGGTGGCTTCATCAAGCTTGTTTAAATGTAATGAGAGGAAATGGACATACTGAACTGAAGCAACTAATTGTTGAAAATTGAGGGAGGGAGGGTTTGTGTGTGTGTGTGTGTGTGAGAGAGAGAGAGAGAGAGAGAGAGACAGAGACTTGACTCTTTCATAAAACCATGAAAAAAGGAACAGGCAAACAGGACGGAAGGTTTGAATGAAGGGGGAAAAAGGGCGGCTTCATCAAGCTTGTTTAAATATAATGAGAGGAAATGGACATACTGAACTGAAGCAACTAATTGTTGAAAATTGAGGGAGGAAGGGTTTGTGTGTGTGTGTGTGTGTGTGAGAGAGAGAGAGAGAGAGAGAGAGAGAGACAGAGAGACAGAGAGACTTGACTCTTTCATAAAACCATGAAAAAGGGAACCTTCTAAAATTTAATCTCCACTGCATTTAGCTCTGCAGTTTCTGCTGAGAACAGCAGAAGTCTGAAGTGTGTAGCAATCACGTTTCTATATTTCTCATCCCCAAAGCAGACAAGAGTATCATAGTTTATTCTCAAAATCTGAATCCCAGTCTTTCTGCTCCTGGTCCTACTTTGACTGCAGCACCAAACAAAAGACTGTGGGTTTGTTTATTGAGTCAATCCATCTCATGTGCAGTCTTCCTCTTTTCCTACTGCATTGCACTTTTTCCTGCATTGCTGCCTTTTCCAGTGAGCTTGTCTTCTTATGATGCCACTGTAGTACAATACCCTTTGTTTGGTTATTTTAGCTTGTAGTGAAAGTCCACACTTAATTTGCTTTACTTATCTTTCTGACAAGTCATAATAGGTTTGTCATCGCTTTCCTCCCAAGAAGCAGGCGTCTTTTAATTTTGTGGATGCTGGTACAATCTGCAGTGATCAGGGAGCCCAAGAAAGTAAAATCTGTCACTGCCTCCATATCTTCCCCTTCTATTTGCCAGGAGGTGATGGGACCAGTGGCCATGATCTTGGTTTTTTTGATGTTGAGCTTCAGACCATTTTTTGCGCTCTCCTCTTTCACCCTCATTAAGAGGTTCTTTAATTCCTCCTCACTTTCTGCCATCAGAGTGGTATCATCTGCATATCTGAGGTTGTTGAGATTTCTTCCGGCAATCTTAATTCCAGTTTGGGATTCATCCAGTCCAGCCTTTTGCATGATGTATTCTGCATATAAGATGAATAAGCAGGGAGACAATATACAGCCTTGTTGTACTCCTTTCCCAATTTTGAACCAATCAGTTGTTCCATATCCAGTTCTGACTGTTGCTTCCTGTCCCACATATAGATTTCTCAGGAGATAGATAAGGTGGTCAGGCACTCCCATTTCTTTAAGAACTTGCCATAGTTTGCTGTGGTCCACACAGTCAAAGGCTTTTGCGTAGTCAATGAAGCAGAAGTAGATGTTTTTCTGGAACTCTCTGGCTTTCTCCATAATCCAGCACATGTTAGCAATTTGGTCTCTAGTTCCTCTGGCCCTTCGAAATCCAGCTTGCACTTCTGGGAGTTCTCGGTCCACATACTGCTGAAGCCTACCTTGGAGGATTTTGAGCATAACCTTGTTAGCATGTGAAATGAGTGCAATTGTACGGTAGTTGGAACATTCTTTGGCACTGCCCTTCTTTGGGATTGGGATGTAGACTGATCTTTTCCAATCCTCTGGTCACTGCTGAGTTTTCCATAGATGAGAAAAAAAATAGCGCACTGGTCCTTTGGTAGTGGGCTGTGGCACCAGGGTGGGTGACATGACCTTTAGCCTGGTTTGTTCCTTTTTGCACACCACACACAGAATGATTAAAGTGGTAGGAAAAGCTCCCCCCCCCCCCCAACTCTGCGTTGGCTGTCTCTAGCAAGCATGTCATTGCTAGCACCACTCTGGCAGCCATTGATGATGATTAAATCCTCTGCGAGCTAGCAAAAATTTAATGCAACTTGCTAGGCACGTTGGACACCTTACTACTCCCTATACCACCCCATGGCTGGAGTGCAATGTGTTCCAGCAAAAATAGTGCAGATCTTTATTAAATTTGGTGCATCCTGCTAGTTCGGTACATAGCCTGGCAGCCATTGATACTGATGATATATCCTGCTAGTTCGGTACACAGCCTGTGTAGATTCAATAATATTTTGAATTCAAATAATGTATGATTTCCTTCCTTTCAAATCAAGGGGGTAATGTCGGCGTATATAAATTTTTTTGGGGGTAAAAGGTGAAACAGTTCCCTGACCCCTGCTGTAGATCATCTTGATGTTGCCAGCATTCAGGCTGTCCTTTGCTATGGAAAACTTGGCATCTTTTTCCTTATCATGCGGTAATATCAGATGATTTCCTAGTGTTTTGAATCTTGGATAGAGAACCATAATATCCCTCATTCATAAGATGGAGGTTCCTTGAAGCATTGAATATGATGAATGTCTTCCAATATCTGAAGGGCTGTTACATAGAAAATGGGGCAAGCTAGTTTTTTTGGTGCTCAACAGGGATAGTGCCTGATCCACGGGATTCAAATCACAAGAAAGAGATTCCATTTAAATGGAGAGGGGTCTTCTTAATAATAAGAACTGTTCAACATTAGCATGGACTGCCTTAGAAGGCAGAGAGCCATTTTCAGAGTTTTTAAACAGGTTGGGTGGCCATCTCTCAGGGAAGCCTAACTGCCATTTGCATATATCAGCAATGGATTGGACTCAGTGACCTTTGGCTTCCTTCCAGTTGTATCGTATAAATGAAAAAATGTGGTGTGGTACATGAGGTGTGATTAAGGGGCAAAAGTAAACCAAACCAAACAACTCAATGAATTATTGTTATGAACCCAAGGTTCTGTAAGGGACTGGGTCAAGTAAGGTTCAATGCTAGGTATGGGCATGAACCTCAGGGTTTCATGCCTGTTTGTATGCCCATTACTGCAGGTGCCGCACATTCCCTTCCCCCGCCTCCCTGGCTGGATCCCCCACTCATCAACCAGCATGCACTCCTCTCCTCCTCCTCTTTGGCTGTTCAACCAATCTCTGGAGGAGCACAGACTTCCCTGCCTTGCTTTCTTGGCTGATGGCCCACTCAGACAAGGAGGTAGGACAGGCAAACCCACACTCCTGCTGGGGACTGGTCAAACAGCCAATGAGGAGGAAAGGAACACACACCAGCTGGTGAGTGGGTCATCGGCCAGGGAGGTGGGAGAACTGGCATGAATACTCTCGTCAATACCATGTGATATCGTTGTAGCATCATTCCAAGCAAGCAAAATAGTCAATTCCCATTCAAACTTGTGTCACCCAACTAACTATCAAAATGTTCCTGTCTGCTGTGCGTTGTTGGATAGCACAATCATTCTAGGAAGCTTGCTTTCCCAGAATTCCAGACAATCATTTTAGCATAAAAACAAAATATGATTAAATTTATCTGGCCTCTTTCTCAAGGAGAGCTATTCTGCAAGATCACTCTTTGGCTCGGGACATTCATGTTTTATGTAATTTTAATGGGGGTCACTTAGATCCATATTGCTGTCATTTCCTCTTGGGGTCTGGCTCCCCTTAAGACCTGAAGCTATTTCTTCTCTGCCATTGTTTTTAACCTAAACTCATTCTGACCTGACAAGTTTTCCACAAAAACAGTATGTGGCATTCACATCCATGTCTTAGTAAGAGTGAGACTCTGCAGAAGTGTTGTACAAACTTGGCCAGTTTGGTAACACCACCGTATTCTGGCCACGTCATGGCATGGAGACGGCACTGGTCATCCTGCAAGATTACCTTTGGAGGGAGTCTAACAAGGGAAAAATGTCCCTGCTGGTCCTCCTCAACCTCTCAGCAGCCTTCAATACCATCAACCACGGTATCCTCCTGGAGAGGCTCTCTGGACCGGGGATCAGTGGATCTGGCTTTGTCCTGGGTCTAGTACTTTCTAGAGGACCATCCTCAGAGAGTGCAGCCTGGGGAGATAATTTTATCCCTTGGGCTCTTAATTGTGAAGTCCTACAGGGGTCAATAATCTCCCCATTGCTGTTTAATAGCTATATGAGGCTGCTGGAGGAGGTCATCAGGAGTTTTGGAGTTTCATGTCACCAATATGCGGATTATAACCAGCTCTATTTCTCCTTGCACCCTTCTGCAGTGGATGCCATCTTGTCCCTTGAGTACTGCCTGGAGACCATGCTGGCATGGATGAGGGACAACAGACTGAGGCTGAACCTCGACAAGATGGAAGTTCTGTGGGTGGGTACCTCTAATATTTGCAGTTTGGGGGCCTTCCTCTCTTTTGGGGGGGCTACTCACTCTGCTAAGGATGAGGGTTCACAGTCTGGGTGTATTCTTGGACCCCATGCTATCAGTGGAGTCCCAGGTAGCATCTGTGGTCTGTTCCGCCTTTTCCCATCTGAGGCGGATTGCCCAGCTGCTTCCCTACCTTGACACTAGGTCTCTCACCACACTGGTTCATGCACAGGTAGTCTCAAGGTTAGACTACTATACTGCTCTTTACATGGGGCTGCCCATAACGCTGCTATGGAAACTTCAGCAGGTTCAGAATATGGTGGCTAGATTATTTAGTGGAATGAAGAAATACCATCATACCTCCCCTACCCTGACCACCTTGCACTGGTTACCTGTTCGTTTCTGTGCCAGCTTCATATGCTGACATACAAAGCCCTAAATGGTTTGGGACCTCGATACCAGGCAGAATGCCTTCTTCCAGTGAGAGCTGCCTGACCTGCCCTATCTTCCCAGGCCAGGTGGTTGAGATTACTAACCCAAAGAGAGGCCCAGAAAAAGAAGACCAGAAACTGAGGCTTTTCAGTGGTCTGTTTCTTTCCTCCATTCCCTTGGAATAAAATCTCTATTTCCAAGCCCTTGATAAATGAAGGAAGGGAGGGAGGGAGGGAGGGAGGGAGGGAGGGAGGGACGGACGGACGGACGGACGGACAGACGGAGGGAGGGAGGGACGGACGGACGGACGGACGGACAGACGGAGGGAGGGACGGACGGACGGACGGACGGACGGATAGCTAGCTAGCTAGCTAGCTAGCTAGCTAGCTAGCTAGCTAGCTAGCTAGATAGATAGATAGATAGATAGATAGATAGATAGATAGATAGATAGATAGATAGATAGATAGATAGATAGATAGATAGATAGATAGATAGATAGATAGATAGATAGATTCTCTTCCCTTTCAGACTCATTGCCCTCCAATGGGTCTGGAGGACAAAGTAAGTGATGGTGGAAGGGAGGTTGGAATGCTCCCCTATAGACATGAGTATTTTCATATCTTTAATATCTGAATAGGACTGTCATTCTGACTTCTATGCAAGGAGCACAATGACACTGTTTCAGTAATATGTCCAAAAATACATGCAGTTCTAACTGAACCATAGGTGATAGCTTCCCAGCAAAGAACTTTCTAGACCCGGCCAGTTTATTCGTGCTGGCCATTGGACCAGCTTCAGTTTGCTGTTGAACTTTGTTTAAGGTGCAAAGTCTATCTAAATTCTAGTGCCTCTCATGTTTTTCTGCAGCCCTCTTAACTTCGTGCCTAGCTTGGTCTCTAGTCTTGCTGCTTTTGGCTCACTCTGTGATGGTTATTCTTTTTTCCCCCGTTTTTTTAATTTATTTTTTATTTTTACTATAGATGGGTACTGACACCTATCTCTGCTCAGAGTACAAAGCAACATAAAATACAAGTACAGAATACAATGGAGTAACATTCAGTCTTTGAGGAGTTTTCCACACTTCATCCCTATCTATCATTCTGTGCTGGTTAATTTGTGTGTAAGCATATGTGTTTGCCATTATTCCTCATATCTGTGCTATATATTCAAGCATGTCCTTCAAATATTCTGCTTACACTTTTAACAAATGGTTTTTTTGGCTACTTCAAAGGTAAGCTGCCAAGTGCTTTCTCAGAGCATGGTGGCTCTCAGAAACAGAGGGCACCGTTTCATCCCTTGGAAGGTAATCAAAACCACGGCTAAGTAAAGGGGGAAAAAAACAATTGCATAAATAGATCTTACTGAATGTGTTAGTTACTTCCAAAGGGCAGTCACAATTCTATCCTCTAATTCTCATTCATGTGTGCTGTGTTAGTGTGTACATTACAAGGGGCAATCTGACTAAATATAGTCACATATGAAGAAACATGTACACAGAGAAAGAACTCTCCTTGCAAGTATCAAAGCATATGGATCATAAGACTGTATGGTTAGTTGACTATTGCCCTCAGTGGCTCCCTCCGTCTCTCATTCTTTCTCCTGGTTGGAGCTGATAAAACAGCTTTTGAAATCAAACTGTCACATATAGAGGAATTAAAACAGCTTAAGGTACTCTACCCACACAAATCGGAATTAAATAGGCACCTTTGTTTGGCCACAATAATAAGGTGAAAAGGTGTACGTAGAGGAAAAAAAACATATAATAAATGAAACAGTGTGGGAGGGGGGATAAGGAAAGAGAGATAGGAATGGAATGAAGGCATGTCTCACCCCAAAACTGGTGAAAATGCTGATATGTAATTGTTGAACCAACTCAGCAAAGTTACTGGCCAGTAACCAGTTCATGCTTGCTTAAATGTGCCAGGTGTTGCACCTGGCCACAAAAAATTACACTCAATTGCACAATCTGTCACATATCCTCAGCATGACCAGTTGTGCAATGCACCGATGGATGTATTTTGGGGACGCACTTTCACCTTGGCGCTCATGCAACAACTGTGGGCACAACCTTGAGCTGTGTGCATGTCGGATTTTGACCACTGTAGTATAGAGGAAGTTTCTCTTTCCTTATAACATAATTTGAAGACATGAGAAGCTACACAGCTACTTCCCTCATCTGAGCAATGGCTGATGTGGGTGAGCCAAGGTAGACTCCTTTGATGGTGGCATCAAAAAATACTCTGATCAGCACGAGGAAGCTTCCATCTTAATGCCCTTCAGTTGTTCAAGGTGGCAGTCTAAGGATACCAACAAAAGTCTCAAGGAATTTCTGTGCTTCCTCAGATCGTCAGTCAGGGCTGGAAGATGAGGAAGTTTTGGCTTTAGCATATCTGGGCTCATTGGAGATACATAAAGGAACAACTTTACTATTTCCTTTCTTTTGTGGTCTTTTGGGGATGTCTGCTTTGGTTTTGGTTTCGTTCAGCTACACGTTCTTGTGGTAAGCCCAGAAGTACACTAATCTTTCAGGTTTCAGGCCTTGCATTCTGGTTTCTGGTGCTAGGCCCTGTTAAGCTGGACAGAAATGTCAAAACTACTTCAAAAAAAGCAAATATAAGTGACAAAAAAAGCAAATACAAGACAAAAGTGGACAACAGGCTGTCAACAGGACAGCACAGACCTGGGGCTTGGGACTCACCCGATGAAGGATCAAGGCAAAGGTGAGCAAATACCTCTGGTGCCTGTCCCAAGTAGGCCCCTCTGCAGGAGACAGAAGGTTAACAATGAGTTAATAAAGTTGTGGCCCTAGTTAAACCCATCATCTGTGTCGTGTCTCTTTATTTTCATGCTGGGTGTGTAAAGACATGGTGGTCCCAAGTACATCTACCTGGTCCTACAGGCTTTTCCCCCAGTCCCTTCCCTTCACTTCTGGCTTTTCAATATGATGCTATTGGTTGCACAAACACAACATAAATAAAAACAATCTTCACACTTTTCCAGTGAGTCCTAGCAACAGCTAGGAACAGGTGAAAATGTTAGCCCTAAATCTATTTCTTACAGAAAAATTAGATGTTCTCCTCAGGTATTTGCTTGCACTGAGATTTGCCCCCATGCCTGGTGACCTGGGGAAACAGAGCAATTCCCTGAAGCTTTATAGAGCACACCCCAAGAACTAGAGATCCTAGACACTATAGTAGGGAATGGCAACTATGGTTCCAAAACCAATCTTCTCAGTAGTGATTAGTCAATGCGAGGATATTTTATAAATATCGATCCAGGTCATTCATTTGCAGTGGGGCCTATGGATATATGGTGTCCCTAGCTGATGCTCAGGCTCATTTGTTGTCACAAAAGTTGAAAAAGAAATGGAAACAAAATATTAAAAAAAGGTTCCTAGTGCTTCAGAGTTTAAAAAATTTATTCACAATTCTTATAGTCCACTTTTCAAATTGTTCACAAGGCAACTTACAATTTAAAAGAATCTTTCAAAAAATATATAAAGAACTGGAAATAGCCTTGTGATATTTGCTGTTTTTCCCCCCATGTAGTTGCACATTGAGAAGAGAAGAGAAATCTCCCTGGAAAAAACCCTGATGTTGGGAAAGTGTGAAGGCAAGAGGAGAAGGGGACGACAGAGGACGAGATGGTTGGATAGTGTCATCGAAGTGACCAACATGAATTTGACCAAACTCCGGGAGGCAGTGGAAGACAGGAGGGCCTGGCGTGCTCTGGTCCATGCGGTCACGAAGAGTCGGACACGACTTAACAACTAAACAACAACAAAAGTTGCACATTCTGACCCTTAGTTGAAGGGCAGCAAAAGTTTTAGATTGGAAAACTGTGGAGATAAAGAATACATCAATCAGCAGTAGAGCACATGCTTTGCATGTGGTGAAGAAGCTCCCAAACTCAATTTTTGATAGGTGAGGTTATCTCTTAAAGGTATCTTTGGGTTCTGTAAGAACTCTTCTGCTACAAGAGCTGCTGTTGGAGTAGTGCAGTGGTTCCCAGCACTGGGTGCCCAGAGGTTCTCGGACTACAACTCCCAGAAATCCTGGCCAGCCCAGCTAGTGGTGAAGGCTTCTGGGAGTTCTAATCTGAGAACATCTGGAGACCCAAGGTTGGGAGCCACTGGCCCAGTCGTCAGTTCTGGGATAGATGGAAAATAATCTGAACCAGTTTAAGGTTCAGGTTAAAGATAATCTGTTTAAGGTAATCTGAACTAGTTTTAATGGAAAACTTTGTTGTATAGTGATAGATGTATTCTTTGTAGTATTCATGGGAAAAGGTCACTGTATCATATGTTTGGGCAAAAGGCCTTTGAAGAATATCTCAGAAGACATTTTTTTTAAATGAGTTCATTTTTTATTTTAAATGTGCTGATGAAGAGCATATTTTAAGTGCTTACAGAGCAATGCATCAAGTTACTTCAAATTAATTTACTTTTTATAGTTTATTTAATATAGTATTGATTGAATTAGCATTTGGGTTAATGATCTTTTGAATGCTAGACCAGTAGCCATGCAAATCAGGGTGACAGTTGCAAGACTGAAATTGTTGGCCAGTCAAGAGAATACACACACACACACACACACACACACACACACACACACACACACACACACACACACACACACACACACACACACACACACACACACACACACAGACAGTTGTGTAAACCAAAGTCACACTGGAAATGAAGATTTTAAAATGAAAGGGAACATGCTCCTCTGTACCTTAGCTCAGACCTCCAGTGTGACATTTTCCATGAGGTTTGGGGAAAGGGCATTGCCCCTCCCCAGTCCACCTCCTGATGAGCAACACCCTGTGTCAGGTCCTCTGGCATGAACCACAGCTGGAATTTCACCCAAACCAGCTGCTAAAGGGCACTTTCCTGGGGAATCTGCTTTGAGGGTGTATAACTTAGATGTCCAAAATCCAAACTTCACCAAACTTAGAGAGTTTGTAGAGGAGAGCCAGGGGAAGTGTCTCACCTATTTTGATGTATCTAGGTAGTTGGGGAGCTGTTCTAGGACTCACAAACTTTGAAACCAAAATAAATCAATTTGTGGTTCATTATTTCTATTTCCAACAGTATTAAATTTCACTGTTTTCTTCCAGGCAGGGTACTGATATTTGGTGTTGTGCATATGCATATTTTTCTAACCATGAAGGAATCTGTGGACTTGGATTTCATGTGAGTTTTTGTGTTTTCCAGGGTTATGTTCCTTTTGTCCAATTGTCACTACACCCTGCAGAGGAGGGAGAGATAAATTAAGATATGCACAAATAATTATTACATTCCAGTAAGCATTTCTTCTTATGAACACACATTTGTTGCCATTTTTGCCAAATAAATAACATATTCGCAAGCATTTTGCAAGTTTTTGAACATGTTTTACCCCGCTGTGATCATTTTTGTCCATGTATTAAACAGAGAATGGTAATACAAAATAAAGTTCAAACTGAAAAAGTTTCTCCTCCTTGAGTTGCTAGCATGCCATTGTTGTTACGTGCTTTCAAATTGGAATCAACTTATACCATACCTAACATGGTTTTCAAGGTAAGTGAGATATTAAGGTGTGGCTTTACCTGTTCCACTTCACCAGTGAGTTTTCATGGCCATGTGGGGAATCGAACCATGTTCTCCAGAGTCCTAGTCCATCACTCTATCTACGACACCAGTGGTTCTCAAACTTAGGTCCCCAGATGTTCTTGGATGGCAACTCCCAGAAATCCTGGCTAGCTCAGCAAGTGGTAAAGACTTCTGGGAATTGCAGCCAAGAACATCTGAGGACCTCAGTTTGAGAACCACTGTACTACACCAAACTAGCACATTATCACATTGTTATTCACTGACAGCAACAACAATAAGATGACTACGTACTCTGCCTTTTTCCATTTCTGTAAAGAATGTCAACTACTGATACTCAGAGGATTGCTAGTGGCTTTCCCCCCCCAGCTTCCTGAGAAGTTTTGGCAATACTGTTTTACTTTTTTGAGGAGATGATGAGACTGACGCAGCAAAAAGTATGTCAGTTTATGAGAAGGTTAAGAGACTGGACAGGTGCAGAGAGAAAACATATATGGGGATTTCCAGTAATCCCTAGCTACCATTATTGCAATAACAGAATGTATTGGAAAGATTAGTGGGTAAAAGGGCTTTAAAAAGAGAAAGATGTGTTGCCTCCTACAATGGAATGAGGGAAAAGGCACCTATTAATGGATCTGAAAAGCCTTTACATGATGGATGGAGAGGTCAATTTCCTCTCCTTGGTGGCTTAGAGATGGGCAATTGTAGACAAAGTGGTGGATGACTCTGAAGAAGTGAAATTCTGTTACCAGGTGTAAGGATAGTGCAGGTTGAGTTTTAAAAAAGGTAATATAACCAGGTTCAGCTCTGAGATCTTTGCCATCTCATACTGGGATTCAATTATTTGAATTCAATTCTTTAAAAACCTCCAGTTTATGAATATGGGACATTGCTCTTCTCTATCCACTATTCAAAACTCCAAGAAATGACCCAATATTACTATACAATATCATGCCTGTGTTGCCTGCAAGAAAAAGGATAGCATAGCAAAGGGCAGCAAAATTGTAGCAGAAAAACTGTTCTTGCAGGGATGTGGCTGCCATCCCTCTGTGTAAAACCACTCTGAAGGGCTGTTTTGGTCTAAATGAAATGGCAAATCAAAAGTGTGAGTGAGCGCAATACATACAATGAAGAAACATAGGTAAGGTAAAGGTAAAGGTTCCCCTTGACATTTAGTCCAGTCGTGTCCGACTCTAGGGCGTGGTGCTCATCCCCGTTTCCAAGCCATAGAGCCAGCGATTGTCCGAAGACAGTTTCCGTGGTCACGTGGCCAGCGTGACTAGACACGGAACCCTGTTACCTTCCCACCGAGGTGGTACCTATTTATCTACTTGTGTTTTTACATGCTTTCGAACTGCTAGGTTGGCAGGAGCTGGGACAAGCGACAGGAGCTCACGCCGTCACGTGGATTCGATCTTACGACTGCTGGTCTTCTGACTGCTGGTCTTCTGACCTTGCAGCACAGAGGCTTCTGTTGTTTAATCTGCACCACCACCACGTCCTGTGTGTATGAAGAAACATACACACCCTTTAATCTCTCAGGTAAACTAAGGTTGCTATGTCTACTCTGTGAATGCAGACTTAGAAAACTATGTTCTAATTTTCCTTTCCTTGTGATAGGCAACCTGAGGAAGAAAAGCTGTATAAGCCAAAAAGCTCTATGAACATGTTGCCTGCGTGTTTTCCAAAAAATGTCAACTTGTCTTTTGATGCATAAAAAAGATTGAGCTGGGAGTTAGTAAAGATTGTCATTTGACACCAAAGTCAAAAACATCCATACTATGTAAAAAGGTGGACAGTGAAGAAAGACAGGGGGGAAATCAGCTCATGGCAAAGTTGCCATCTTAGCATGAGTTGGGGATGATGCCCTGCTTTAATGAGAACAGTTCTCTGTTTAAAGGATTGCCAGGGGAGATCATTCTATTTGAATTGTGACTGCCAAGCCAGCATCATCCCATTCCCTGAGAATCAAGGCCAAAATCAAAGATCAAGGGATAAATCATTGTGATGTTGCAGATGCTTGACAGACAAGGGTTGTGCCAGCTGATGGTAGAAATGGAACTGAAGTGAATCCAGGTAAAAATCAGTTACCAGCTATTATGGTAACTAAGTGTTGGGGAAAAGATGGAACTCTGAAAGAAGGGGAAGCCAAAGAAGAATTCCACAATCCTGCAGTCTGCCCACCGTCCACCACTAGATTGCCTAAGCAAGTTACAAAATCCTATGCTGGATAATTTTGAACTTATCCATATGAAGAACCCTGTAAGGAGAAAGCTTGCTTTCTGTAGCTCCAGAAGATATGATCTGAACCTGTGGCTTCGAATCAGAAGAACGAAGATTCCAACTAAACGTTCAGAAGAAACATTCAGTCCTGATAATAAGAGCTATGGGCTGTCTCAGAAGGTGGTTGACTGTGGGTGATCACGGAACAAAGGAAGGCTAATTGCCTTAGAGAGAGAACAAAGGAGTCGACAGCGGATGTCCGAGCCAGCGGAGCCTACTGACAACGCCCTGAGAGCTCTTTTATTGATTTGGCATGATTACATAGTATGTTATGAGAGAGACAGATAGGATACTAGTTACCTAATCGTAACTAGGATTGGCTAAAATAACCCTTTGATCTTATGCTCTACCTCTAAGCAAAAGGGCAGAAGAAGGGGTTACCCCGCCTGCTGGCAGCTGCCGCATCCTGCAAGGAGTGTATATGCACATCACTGGGACAGAATGCAGCTACAACCTTTAAACAGAAGTTTCCCACAGTTGACTCTCCTTTGTTGCAAATTTTTAAAGAGAGGAGGGATGGCCTGGTGATAAGGCATGCTTTACCTGTGGACTGTTGCATTGTGGAATCATAGAGTAATTGAATTAGAAGGGGACTATAAGGCTAAAAAAAAAAGGGACGTGGTGGCAAAAGGGACGTGGTGGCTGTGGGTTAAACCGCAGAAGCCTCTGTGCTGCAAGGTTGGAAGACCAGCAGTCGTAAGATCGAATCCACATGACAGAGTGAGCTCCCGTTGCTTGTCCCAGCTCCTACCAACCTAGCAGTTCAAAAGCATGTAAAAATGCGAGTAGATAAATAGGTACCACCACAGTGGGAAGGTAATGGCATTCCGTGTCTAGTCGTGCTGGCCACGTGATCATGGAAACTGTCTTCGGACAAACGCTGGCTCTACGGCTTGGAAAATGGGGATGAGCTCTGTCCCCTAGAGTCGGACACGACTGGACTAAATGTCAAGGGGAACCTTTACCTTTTATAAGGCTATCAGCCCCCTGCTCAAGGAAGGAATCCAAATCAAAGCAGATCTGACAGCTGCTGCTGCTGCTGCTACTACTTGTTCTTCTGCTGATCCAGAGGATAGAATCTGATACTAATAGTATTACTATATATTATTATTAATACTATTAGCAGTACTATTAGTTTTCCCTGTTACTATCTTGTTTCTTGAGCTCAGTCAGTTTAATATTTCTTGGACATTTCAGGCTGAATGAAATGTTTCATAACTGGTAGGGAGCACAGTTAAACTCCGAAAGCCCAGTAACTTGGGGGTTGTTTTTTGTTGCCAACACAATATTCAGAAATTTCTAATCTATCAAAAGTCATGTGAAATTATAAAATAAGCAATGTCTGGCTTAAGCGTAAGTATCTCTGATTATATCAGCAGCCTTTGTATCCAAGGCATAACATAAAAGCCATCCACTGTTTGCCCAAGCACTACCAGCTAATATATTCCTTAACCACAGACATTTTTTTTGTCCCTTCGGTGCTCTTGATTAATTAAGTGAACAGATGTGATCATATTCTAAGTTATGCTTGGTGAAAGACAGATGCTATTCTTTGGCTTGTACATACTTTTCCATTGGAAACATCTGGATCAATGGCTCAGTTCCATTTCTGCATTTGCTGCTTAATGGCCTCTGGAGAACTTCCTCAATTATCCAGTCATGGAAAGTCTTTTGGATATCTTGTTGTCCAGGCAACCACTTTACCCCCACAAGCCCTTGAGGAATTTTTTCATTGTTTTTGCTATCATTCCTGATGAGGAAGTATATGGCTCTTCCAATTGCTTCTCAATTTCTAATGATGTTAGAAGCTGAGGTTTGCTTTGTTTTCAACCAATGCACCAAGTTTTTAAGGATATGCATATTTTAATGGCTATTCCCAATGTTGGCAATTTTGGCCTAATTCCAATTGCTTGTCCAGCTTAGAGTAGAGTAGTGATGCCCATCATTCTAGTTGCTCACTCCCATAGTGGAACTGAGCAGAAGAAATAACTCTTTTCTCTTCATAATGAGATTGCTCTGCACAAGACTCTCTCTTTTTGTTCTGAGGAAATTTCACAGGAAGTCTGATTTCTGGGAAGTTTCATGGTCATCTGTTTCTGGAAGAAGTGCAAAACTCCATAGGACTATTGTAAGTCCTGCTTGAATAGCACAGGTTCCTCTGGAAAGGGCTTTTAGTTGTGCAGAATTTGACAGGTTTTTTTAGCAGAGTAATGGGTTAAAAATAAAAATAAAAGTTGAAATGAAAATAGGGAAGTAAAGAAAATGTGATGATACAGGAGAAGATCTCAATAGGGAATCTTGGGATTGGAAGACTCAGAAAATAGTCAAATGTGAGAATTTTTGTAAGTACTCAACAGATTCCTAGGACAGACCCACAGAATCAATGGCTGATCTGAAAGACAGATTTCTTCTAGGCATTTCAATTCCTTTGTGTACCAAGCTATCCTGTAGACTCTCTTGACTGCTGACATTGGTGTCATTAACCACACCAACCTTTGCAGTGTAAAGCTTGGTATCCTTTTTCCTGCTGGCAACACAGGTTCAATACTGCATGCCAATGCCAAGCCATTTCCTGCAGTTCTGAATCCTGAATAAAGATGCAAGATCCCACATTCATAAACAAACAAACAAACAAACAAACAAACAAACTGGATGTGTGTTTGTTTTTAAAGATTCATTTTTGGCTTGAAGTTTCAACCTTCTCAGTAAAAAAAAAAGCTGCAGTAATTCCCTAATTATCATGTTTAGTTACATATTTGATTACAATATTAGAGACCACCTTTAAAGCTAAAAACCCTTCTGAAGCAACTTTCAATAACCAACTCAAAGTGCAAACAACAGCAAGTTACAAGCAAAACAGCCGTTAGTGGTGATAATTATATGAAAATCCAGCTCATAAATCATGTAAACCAACAGCCAGTAAAATGTGATTTTTAAAAATACAGCGGAAATCATCAACACCCTAATTACTCAACTAGCTTTGAAGGAAACTGTTCATTTCCCTCAATTTGAAAATACATAATATCAGTAGATAGAGTGAAAGAGGAGAATGCAGTGATACAGGTAATTAAATAGTGATGAATCCTGGTTCAGTAGTTGGCGGGGTGGTGGTTCCACTTTCAGCTAAATCCCTTTGCAGAATATTTAATTTAATTAAAGATAAGACAAACACCTAATTGAGATCTGGTACTTTATAAGTGCTCTTTGTTCTGCTCTGGGATATATCTACAATTTTCAAAGTTTCAACAGAGGAAAAAGAGAGGGAGTGAGAAAAGAAAAGAGGTACTTCTAAATTAAAATGAATAAGATGTACTTACAGCATTGTATGTGAATTTATATAGATTACAACTCTATTATTGAATTATCAGTTATCTCAAAAATCCTCATTACTCAAATTACAGAGCTGTACAAATGCAGTGCTCTTCTAATGGAATTAATCTGAGGTTGGTGCACATTTGATTGAACAATTACATCATTTTTTTCAAATTCTAGGAGGATGGGTGTTACACACACTCACTCACAAAGTTACAAATAATGCCCAGTGTTCTAGTCCCAACTGCAGCTGACACACTGAATCAATTGTGGAATGGTAAGTCAACATTTGAATTAGCAAGTCTGGTTTAATGGGACCACTGACAGGAGGTTTGAAATTTGTACAGTTTAAAGCTCCAGACATGTTGGCTGGCAACTCCTGTTGGCTTTGCCCAGAATGGGTCATCATGAAGGACTGTGGTAGCTGTAGCTAAAAACATCCAAAAGGCTATAAAGTATGTCTACATTCTAAGTGAATTGGGTCTCTGACTGTGGAACCAGAGCTTGGGAGTTTGATTCCCAACTATGCCTTCAGGGAGAAGTGCTAGCCTATGTGGCCTTGGGTAAGCTTTACAATTCCAGAGCTGCCCCCAAAAGAAGGAAATGGTAAATCACTTCTGAGTACTCTTTACCGAGAAAACCCTGGAAAGGGTCACCATAAGTCAGAATTGATTTGATGGCATATTATTGTTGTTGTGGTGGTGGTTCAAAAACACCAGACACAGTCAATCAAAATTATAAAAACATTGACTTGTATTATATAACACATTTTAACCCAAAACCTATCTGTTAAATATTAGTGCAGTATGTATGTTGTTCCTAATATTGCCATTTTTTGTAGCTCCGATTGTGTTTATTTCTGAGATCTGCAACTGCTTATAATACAAGGTGAAATTTCTTGATAGTGTTCCTAAAGCCCCAATGACTAAGGGGACCACTGAAGTGTGTTTTATGCACAAGCAAGATGAGGATGATGATATTCTAAGTATTTAATTTTTTTGCAGCTTCTCTTTGACAGAAAGGCTCCCAAAACAATTTGTAAACTTGTACTCTAAAAGGTCAAGTAAATGCTGGAAATGTCATAAAAAAACTGGAACTTATTATCACCTTTGGTGGACCTGTGATAAAGCAAAATTTGTTTGGAAAAAATACATATATGGCTTGTTAAAATAATCAAAAAACATGTAGATTTTAAGCCAGAACTCTTTCTATTAGGTATAATACCAGAAAGTGTTGATAAACAAAATGTATATTTAATACTGCATATTTTAACAGCCGCAAGGATTATATTCGCACAATACTGGAAAAATGAAGAAACACCCACAGATCAAGAAATAATTAAAAAGATATTGGACTGCGCCGAAATGGATAGACTGACACTGAAAATCAAAGGAAAGGAAGATACAGAATATTATCAAACATGGAACTTGTTTTATCAATGGTTAGAAGCACGATGTATAGATTAAGAGCTTAATATGTATTGTAGTTGTATTAACAAATGATTATAAGCTGACCCCAGGTGACACGATGTTAAATAAGCATGGATGGATTTTATAAATCATAATAATAATAAAAAGAAAATTAAAAAAAAAACAATTTGTAAACTTAATGTCCTATACTGAAGACAGAAACTGTTCAAGTCACAACACAGTCTTAGGCTGCATATATGTATATATTCTAAAAAGAACATACAAGGGAAAGGGGGATGGGATGGAGGATAAAGCAAAATACCAGAAACAGATCCTATTGTAACAGTTCCTATACCAAGCAGCAGCATGGAAATAGTTTATATAGTTCCCGGAATTCTGCTTGGTGACAATTGGGGAGAGCCAGGGTCAGATTTCCTTCAACTTACAACATACTTGTAAACAAAATCCATGCATATTTCCCAATAACCACTGATTGGAAAGATATGGAGTGAGGCAACATTGCACTGGGACAGCCATGTATCTCTTATCATTCTACTTCTAATGATGTGCTAACTCTATTATCTCGTTTGTGCCTCAGAGACTGCTGATGTTTTATTTAGAACCTTCCAAAGTGTTGTGTTCTTATTCCACAGTGTGGTGAAATTATTTCAGTATGAAATGTATTTTTCATTGGCTCGGTTCCTGTTAGGTACAAATGACCTATGTTCTTCTTGAGTCTGACATACAGGGCAAAACATTGAACAGATTCAGGGATGTATATCAGTATAAGACTCGGGAATACACAGCACTATAAGAAATCTTTTCCCTTAAAGTTCAACAGCCCTTAATGAAGAGTGGGGATGAAACTAGAGAAAGATGGGTGGAAATTTTTTACTGACTGAAAGAGCATTTATTGTTCCTATCACCAAATATGTATCAGTTTAAATAATCAGGTAAAGAAATAGTGGCCCACCTTTTTTTTTTTTTTGATTGACAAATATTAACTGCAAACTTTTTTCCCCAAATTGTCATCAACATTACTGTTTCTCTTTGGTGATGACTTTTTTCTCCCTTCTTGATTGATCACATTCATGATCTCAGTCAACCAGCAGTCATATAGTAGTAAGGATTCAGAATTTTCTGTTTGATGACATCACTGCGGGCAGATGAAGTCAACCATTCATACTGGAACAGTGTAAATGAATAGGTGAACTTTTTTTTTTAAACATTATTGAAAATGTTTCTGGAAATCATGCAGAGCTGAGTTGAGTTGTAACCACCATTATATAAGTTCAGGATTATAATTAGAGATAGACATGAATCAAATCAATCAAATCAAATAAATTTATTGTCATTGTAAGTATATACATAGTATACCCATACAACGAAATTCACACAGACACCCAGGGACCAGACCCACATGCACACACATAAAAAATCCCCAAACACTCCCCCCCACTAAAAATCCCCCACTAAGAATACAAACATCTACACCGCAGGCTAAGTAACACTGTCCAACTATTCACTACTGGTGGTCTTTAAGCTCATTATTAAGTGCAATTATAGCTCTGGGATAAAAACTATTCAGAAAACGTGTGGTCCGAGTCTTAATTGTTCTATATCTTCTGCCAGACGGCAACAGTTTAAAAAAGTGGTAAGCAGGATGGGAAGAATCTCTCAGGATGTTGTGTGACTTCCTCAGACAGCGGGATGTGAAGATGTCATCCAGGGTTGATAGCTGGAGTCCGATGATATTCTGGGCAATTTTATTGGTTCTCTGTAGAGCTTTTTTGTCCGCTACAGAGCTACTCCCAAACCATACCAGAATGCCATAAGTTAGGACACTCTCAATGGTGCTACGATAGTAGGACAGAAGTAACTGCCCATCAGAGGCAGAAACTGATTCTCGAATCAATTTCAAAATGTATAACTTTTCCATTTTAATTAGAGATGGGCACAAAACCGCTGAACTGGTGGTTCATGCTGGTTTGTTTTTCAGCTGAACAGGTATTTAGTGCTTTTCAGCCCCATTTCTTCCAGCGGGTGCCCATTCCGAGGCAACAGCTTGAAGAGGCAGGGCAGTGAAGCCAGGGTTCTGCCTCTGAGTGGGTGCCCACTGGAGGAGGCAGGGCTGGGAAGTGCCAAACAACAGTTCGGCTGAAAAACGAACTGGCATGAACCACCAAATCAGCAATATGTGCTCATCTCTAATTATAATCAAAAGATGACACAATTTGAAACTGGTTCATGCTATGTTCCAATTTCTGCCTCTGATCATCTTTCCAGGCAAAGACCTTTTGAGGGCACAGAAGTGTTTTTTGTGATATAAAGAAGTTTACTTCTTTTCCCATTTACGAGTTGCAGTCATTATCAGCTATGTAAGGTATTTCTATTTAGAATAATTTTAGAGGTGGAGCTGTTTACCTCTTGCATTGACTTCCAGGATGTTTATTTAGCTTCTCATTTTACTTCAAGACAAAACTGGGAGTAAGCCATGCTTCCTCAAGATAATTTGCTTCCTAATTGTTATTCACTTCTTGAAATACAATTAAGGCTATTGCCCTGACATTAACATCAACATCTTGATTGCCTTATAGATATATGAATATGTATATTTCCTTCTGCTCATAAATCTTGCTTCCTAGCTTTCTCTGATCATCTAAGTCTTAATTAAACATAAAAATTGTAATCTCTTTGGACAAAGATGTTAGGGGATTACTTTGATTGTATCTGCACTATACAACTACAGCAGTTTGATACAACTGTAACTGACATGACTGTAACCTATGGATTTCTGGGATTTAGAATCCTCTCCTTGGTAAAGCCTTTGAATTCTCTTTTGTATTCCATTATGCTGTGGTTAAACTGCAGTACTGCACTCAAACCTCTGCTCATGACCTGAGTTTAACCACCTGAGGTAGCTGGTTCAAAGTTGACTCAGCCTTCATCCTTATGAGGCCAGTATTTACAAGAGCTGAGCAGGGCTATTGAGGACTGAAAGCTTTAGAGGTCACTCATTCATAGGGTCGTGATAGGTCAGAGATGACTTGATAGTACATAACAACAAGAAAAAGCAGCTAAAGTTAGCCCAAAAAGTATACAAGTAATGAATACCCACTGCATTTCTCCTACCTCTCAAATTTTGCCCTCTCCTGGGATCAGGACTCCTCAGCTAGAAAATCATTATTGTGTGATTTTCTGGCTGTAGCTGAGAGTGAAATGACCTGCTTTTTTCCAAATTGGCTTTGGTTTTCTGTGGAAAGCAATTGTACACTGCTGTGTAAAGTGCCAGGCTTCTTTTGGAAATGTTCAGTCTTGTGTAAAATACTAAGCAATGCTTGGGGATGCAAATGCTCTGAGATGTATACCCATTGTCTCATGTCTGACAAAGCACTGCAATAAATAAATAAATAAATAAATAAATAAATAAATAAATAAATAAATAAATAAATAACCTTAACTTGTGAGAGAGGAGATATTTTCTGGTGGCACTCCATTCCCTGTACAAATTGTGCCTTCTAAGTGAATTGTGCAAATTACTAAAACTTACATTGTTTCTGCCTAATGTGGATCTAAGAATGAGAAGCATTTGATGGGTTGTTTCAAAATAGATTATGTGCTTATTGTATGCATGCCTGTCTGTGTTTTAATTTTTAAAAGGAAAGGGCATTAGTTTTTTGCAGATATCAACTGGTCAGCTTTAACATAGATCAAATATCTTGTATTGTTCTATATCCTGTGCAATTAGTGTCAATTGATCAGATGTACAATGATTGCAGCCTTGCTGCATGGATTTCTCAGAATCATTAGATGGGCTGATCATGTTTTTTTAACAATCAGCCAATCATTCAGTATTGGCTGTGTGTGCAACATTTTGTTTCTTAGCAGGGGTGGGTACTTGAGGTGCAGACTGCTGCAGAGAAAATATGGTCAGATTGTAGAAAACTGGACAAAGAAAAGGGGTCTCATTATGGTGGTGAATATTCTCCACAGCCCTGTCAAGCACATATTGCGCTAATTGGATGGAAACCAAGCAATGACACAATCCAGCTGCCACCCTGCCTGCCACTGCCCTTCTTGATTGTCAGTGGTGCCTGCTGGGAGCTTTCCTGATCAGCTCCCAAGAATGCATTTTACACACACTTATGTCTGATCTTTGAATTGTGGTGCTGGAGGAGACTCTTGAGAGTCCCCTGGACTGCAAGGAGAACAAACCTATCCATTTTGAAGGAAATCAACCCTGAGTGTTCACTGGAAGGACAGATCCTGAAGCTGAGGCTCCAATACTTTGGCCATCTCATGAGAAGAGAAATCTCCATGGAAAAGATCCTGATGTTGGGAAAGAGT
Source organism: Intellagama lesueurii (assembly GCA_037013535.1). Lineage (NCBI taxonomy): Eukaryota > Metazoa > Chordata > Lepidosauria > Squamata > Agamidae > Intellagama > Intellagama lesueurii. Next base: position 18,069,711 of record JBAJHW010000008.1, read on the forward strand.
GAAGGCAAGAGGAGAAGGGGACGACAGAGGATGAGATGGTTGGACAGTGTCATCGAAGCTACCAACATGAATTTGACCCAACTCCGGGAGGCAGTGGAAGACAGGAGGGCCTGGCGTGCTGTGGTCCATGGGGTCACGAAGAGTCGGACACAACTTAACGACTAAACAACAACAACATGTCTGATCTTGTGCACATTCCACACAATATGTTGAACAGGAAAGTCATGCCATCTCCTCAACTTCCTCTGGAAAATAATCTCTGGAACAATCTTCTGCCAAAATATCTTTTGGCAGTTTTTTGAGTGGTGGTGGTTGTGGAGCCTTTCATGGCCCCCAAAGCACTGGTGAGGGACCTGCTCATGACCGCAGGCCTATCAGTGGCAATATTTGGGCAGTAAAGGATCCCTCTCATTCCAAGGCTCCCAAAGTCTTGTCCAGGTCAAAGGGACCCTTGGAAACTGGGATGAGGTGGGGATAGGAAACATTTGCTCATTGAGAAAGGCCCACAGCTGATGACATCATCAGCTTGCATGGGCATAAACTTACACAACAGGATGTTGGCTGAAAAATGCTAAAGAGGGGAGTAAATCTGTCAGATTTCAGATAGCCAACTTCAGGCATTTGTGTAAAACTTTCCTTTAAACAAACAAGCAAACTAAGAGGCTGATGCTATTTGATTCAATTTGTGCTCCAGATCCTCACTGGTTTGTAAAATCACTTTATTTTGCTCCAGAACTGAATCTGGCCATTCCTCTTGATTTCCACCTCATATAAATCAGGGTGAATGAGGCTTATTTAGTTCAGAATATATTATTTGTCTGAATCTGGTACACAGTCCCAGTAGCAAGTAAGAAGATGGTTTGAAATGAAATGAAGAAAATTGACTTATGCCGAGTGAGACCATTGTTCCCCTCAGCTCATTAGTGTCAGCAGTGACTGGCAGAAGTTCCCCAGGGTTTTAGGCAGGAAACTTTTTCGGCACTACTTGGAGAAACCAGGGACTGAATCTGCTTTATCACTGGGCATGGACTTTTCCCAAGGTGAGAAAGACAAATCGAAGAAGTATGAGGAAGTTGTTATTAGTGCTGGGAGAGATGCGACTTTGCGTCAGAGAAAGAACCAACCAAATGAGACCAATATTAGGAGGGTCATCATGCACAGCTAACGCCTACTCTGACATCAACATCTAGTCAATGAGTCTTCTCAGTTTGTCCACCCCTTTATTTGCATATGAAAATTCCAAGCGAATAACAGTATGTTAAATAACGTCCACCTCCACTGGTGCAGATTAAAGTGATGTGAGGGACTCTTTGCTCAATGCTCCTGGTGGGAGATGGGTAGGTGGGAATGCCAATCGGTGTTGCCCAGAGAGCTGAACTGGGGGTCCTCAACCGATCCTCTTTCCTTGTCAGCCACTCGCCTGCCCTTGTTGGGTCCAGTGTGGCTGACGTGGTTGCTTTGGGGCCAGACAGGAATTTTGGGCCTGCCTCACCTGATTGGCGCTGGAAGGTAGGTAGGTGCCAACATTGCACGGCTGATTGAGGGTGGAGCTGCCATTAAATAGGTCACACTGGTGGTAGTGTGGAATGGGAAGTGAGGTTCGGTGAGTTCCCAAACAGGGTGCTATTGTGCCCAGCATTGTGGCAACCAAGATCTAGAGATTCATTCTGGGATGAGGGGTGCTTGAGGGACTGGCCCTGGCCACCGCCCATCTAAGTTCATGAGGATTGGATGGTGGGCGGATGGGGAAGGCCTCCCAGTTTCAGCTTTATAAAAGCTGTCCAGAGGACTCACCTGTTAGGGGGACGGGGATGGGGTAAGAGGTACCCCTGGAGCCGGCCCCAGGGATCAGCACTACGTACAGGCCCCTCTGCAGGACAAGGGAGGTTGAAATAATAATTAATAAAGTGCCCCTAGTTAACTCCATCACCTGTGTCCGTCTCTTTATTCCAGGAGTGGGAGGGCAATGCTTGAGTGATTAGAGTGCTTAGATTAGTTGCACAAGGTTCAGCTCCCCATTGAGCCACAGAACTCTCTGAGTAACTGTAGGCCAGTCACTCAACCTGACCTTCTTACAGGGTTAGTGGAAAAAGTATTGTTAGAAGGAGCCATGTACACTGCCTTGAACTCCGTGCCGGGAAGGCAGGATATGAATGTGACCAATGAATGAATGACTCATAAATATATGTTTTTGTTCTATTGTTACAAAAAGAAAAGAAACAAAAACAGAGTCAGCGATCAAGAGCTTAGGAACCTGTGACTTGGAAGACAAGTTAGAAAGCAGTTCACTTTTGTAATAAGGTCATCATTTTCATCCCAACCACTTTTTAAACCTCTATCTCACAGTTATTTGCTTTTTATAGCACAAATGGTACATCCCACACCTAATTTTCATCTCAGAGAATGCAGTGATGTCCTGCTGTGTTACATATGAAGGGCTTGATAAAAATAATAATAATTTTGGTACGGACTACATTTCGAGTTACGAAATACAATATCAATAGATTGGTTTGTATGCTCTGGTGAGTTGTTTGCACAGGAATGGATTCAGTGGGTAACACTCAGCACAAGTTAATTTGTAATTTCTATATTTTCTCAGATAATTATTCTCCATAACAAAAATTCTGCATCTGAAAAATAAAGTTGCAGATTTTAATTATTTTAAACAGCTCCCTAGGCACAATCATTGTGAATGAAACTGAAAAGAAAAGAAGAGAAGAGAAGAGAAAAGAGAGATCTTTGTCTCTTCAGTCAGATTTCTTTTTCTTAAATAGGCGAAATACAAAAACAATGGATTATTGTGCATATGTGTGTGATACTGCAAAATATTCTGTGTACTCCTTGTCTCTCACAATGAGAAATGAATGACATTTCTTAGAAAATATTTTTCAGGCCTCCACTATGATTTATTTATTTATTACACTTATATACCACCCAGTAATGTGGTGTAGTATGATTATTACCGTGGTTGCTTACTTTGGGGCTTAACCAACTTATGAATCCCCTATTTGAGCCAGTAGCAGTTTCAGATTTGACACTGCTAACATACAAGTTGATGTTTTTAGACATAGTAACATCAGCAAGGAGGGTAAGTGAATTATTTGCCCTTAGGCATGACCCACCTTTTCTGCAATTCCATAAAGACAAGGTGACTTTCCCCTGATACGTCGTTCCTGCCAAAAGTAGTTTCTGACTTCCATCCTAGTCAGCCCCTGGTTTTTTCCTCCACCAAATTTGGACTTACAGAAATTGTTACACACTTTGGATGCATGTAAAGCTTGGGCTGTTTACACTTCACGAATAAGACAGTTAAATAAGTTCAGTAAATTGTTTGTGAGTTACTAGACTCCAAAGAAAGATGAACCTACTATGTCTCAATGCTGATCCAAAGGGATTGTGAACACTATCACCTTATCCTATCAGTTAGCAAACACATCAGTACCTTCATCTTTGAAAGGTCATTCAACCAGAGAGTTGCTGCATCAACAGCATTTCTGAAGGGAACTCAGCTAAGATCCATTTGCAAAGCAGTGACATGATAGCAGTCCTCAATGTTCATCAAATATTACAGACGGGATGTCATGGCAAAACTTGATGCTTTATTAGACAGAGCAATAATTGCTTCTGTGTTGTATTTTTACTGTATTTCACTCCATATGTTTGAAGAAGTGGACTTTTCCATGAAAGCTCACATTAAAATATAACAGTTAATCTTTAAGGTGCCTCAACATTTTCATGTATTTTTTAAAATGTCATCTCTCTATCTCTATCTCTTTTAATTTGGATTTTGCCTGATATTCTTCTGTGACATCCCACCAGCTGGTAAGTGAGCTTGACAGTCACCCCATTGGTGTGAATCACAGAGATCCCAAAGAAGAAATATCAGTTGTGTAAGTGGTAGTGAGCAATTTCTCTTAGCAAGCCAGAGGTGAACCCTAGCCATTTTTATTGATCTATTTATTGCCTCCCCCATAATTTCTCCAAATCATCCTCCTACAAATATTTTTCACCTCAGAAATGTAATTTTAAGCAAAATTGAGTGGGATTTTTAGGGTGTTGCTTTTATTTTGCATTTTACAAGGCAGTTTGTTTCACAACAGCTGCATGGGTACCATGCTTATGTATTCTTGGCCAAGCTTTTTCCATATGCAAAGCTGGTACTTTCTACTGCAAGACAATTTCAAGTTTGGAATTACTAATATGACAGTTTAGTGAATAGATGATTGCTTAAAAAACATGCCCCATTGGTTTCAGCAAACAGTTTCAAGGTCAGATATTACTCATCTGTAAAATTACTCTTCTTCTTAATATATTTTTAAAAGGAAGATCAACTGAGCAGACAACAAGATAACAGTCCATGTGCAGAAAACAGATGAGAGCTCATCACAGGAGCATATGATGTCTAGCTGTTTACATTTTCAATGCCAAGGTAAACACTAGGTTACAATGCAGCCCAAACTAGAGCTGTAAGTTGCTTCACAAAAAAAGTTTCCTCCACAAAATCACCTCATCTGTGGGCAAAATAAACAATAAAATAAGAAAAAAATAAAATTGGTATGAAGGACAACGGATCCATACCGACTTCTTTGGAGCTGAAAATAAAACAACAAGAAAACACTATGTGTGAATTGTTATCCTACACCTAATGTATGGTTTGTTAGCCCCAGTTTTCAACACCCAATAACCACTATACACTCAACCAAAAATCCATTCCAGTAGACACTGTTGCTGCCCCAATCCTAAAGCAATGAGCACTGAAACCACCCAACTGTTATTTGCAGGCTGCAAATGCTGCTCACAGAACCACTGAAAACTGAAATTTTTTAAGTGCATAAATAAAAGGCCAGCCTGTGATAGGTGAACCTGCAGGTTTTATTTCAATGCTCTCACTTGCCATGTATCATTCATTTCCCTAAGTACACAACATAACTTTTCTGCCTATTTCCAGCTGGTATGTTTTAGGTAACTAAATATGCTTTATCTGCCCCAGTCTTTCCTCCTCTTTGCCCTTTTTATCTTCTTCTCCTCCACCCCCCTCTAGGGCTCCTCTTTCCCTTTCTAGATCTTTCTCTGTACTATTCCTTTCTCTCCTCCCCTAGCAAGCTTCTGGCTCTGACACCACCTCCTATGTCTACTGGCAAGCTTGATGTGGATGTCTGTCAGAATTTGTTCCTTTAAGTGAACAAGGGGTTAAATTTAATATTGTAGTGAGAATGCAAAGTCATGCCTGTAACGTCAAGTCAATGGATGACTGATAGCATACAGACGAGACAAGCTTAGGTAGTGCTTGTCAACCACGTTCAGCTGCTATGTCTGCAGTGATAGGCTGCTCTCACTATTTAAGCAAGTGAGTGAGAACAGCACTTCGCCACTCAGTTGTGAGTCTGGTGGTCATTACTTTACTTGAATGTGAATATTATGTTGCTCTGATATATCCATGCCAATGTATATGTTGCCATGTATATATGTCTGACCAAGTCTAATATATTATGCTATAAGTATTATTAGAACTCTCTCCGTGTATTTTCTCATATGTCCGTGTCTTTACTCTGCTTATTAAGGGGAGGATTCTGTGTAACTTGTTATCTTGGGCTCCAAGGTTTGTTTTCCCTAACAGAGTACTCTTGGAAGCTTCATTATCCAAATCTGACTCCAAGCTTCCGGAGAGGCAATACGCCATATTAAGCCTTTCCTCGTATCCTTCCTCACGGTACCATCAAATCATTTCTGACTTATGGTGGTGACCCTAATAGGTTTTTCAAGGGATGTGAGATGTTCAATGAGTGGCTTTATCAATGCCAACTTCCTTAGCTGTGTGTGGATTTGAGCCCAGGGCATGGAAGGGATACTCATTAAAGTTGCAAGTAACACCAAATTTGAAGGGATAGCTAATGCATTGGAGGACAGAATCAGGATTTGTAACAACTTTAATAAATTAGAAAACTGGGTTAATACAAACAAAATGAGTTTCAAGAAATATGAAAGGAAAAATACGAAGTGCAGTATATATATTTTTTTGGGTGAATTCTGTGTTTTGTGCCGTTAAGTCGGAACGGACTTATAGAAAGCCTAGTAGGGCTTTCAAAGTCCATGAGATACTTAAGGATTGGTTTTATCAGTTCCACTCCCCCAGGTGAGTTACCATGGTCAAGTGGGGATTTGAACCCTGTTCTCCAGAGTCTTAGTCCATCACTCTATCCACTACACCACACTGGAAGTAGTACCTGAAAAAAAGATCTAGAGGTCTCAGTTGATCGCAAGCTAAACATGACCCAACAGTGTGATTCAGCAGCAAAGAATGCTTTCCTGTATTGGCCGGCTGAAACCCGGACTCCCTTCTAGCTCTACAGTTCTGTGATTCTAATCCTAACTAAGCGCCACATTTGTGTTTGAAAGAGATTCAAAGGGATTTTTAGATCTAAGCACTCAACCCTCACTGCCTGGATGGGTGAATTTGTTAGTTCCTCTTTTTGCATCTCCCCAAATCTCAAATTCTTCATTCCTGTGAGGAAATGTGCATATTCTGGATAGTATTTATTACTATTACTATTTTATGAATTGAATAAAGGTGGCATCCACCCCAATGGGACCATAGCACTAGGAGAAAATTAGCTCTGGTAACCAAAATTAATTTCTAGAATCATTGCAACAGAAACATCCAGCACAGCTTTCCACAATGTTGTGCTTGTGTTGTGTTCGCTTTCTCATGTTCACAGAAGGGTCAAATCAGGTGCAATAAGAATGCTTGAGGTCTACGCAGCTCAAATCTGATGTGAAGATCTGGAGAAGATGACCCAAATGAAGAGCAAATGGGAAATCATGCTATAACCCCCCAGCTGCACTGCTGCAGCATGAACAAAACCAATGTTAATTTTGTTGAGTTCTGTTCCTTTTGCTGAATGCTAACAACAGAATTTAAGCACCAGGCAGGATGTTTTCCACGCAAAGAACATTTGTTAAGAAAATAATCAAGTACTTTGGGCCACTGGATGAAAGGCTACAGCATGTACCTCTCTATTATATCTCCACATTATTATTTGAAGAAAGGATTGCTTACACAATAAATCAATAGATCTGAGCCTTGCGAGTGCTCTAATAGCCACAAAGAATTGAAATTGGATTTAATGAATGCTCAGCAGGCGAGAAAAAAACATGCTTTTATGTGCATTCAAAACAAATATATACACACTTTAAGCCATTTTTAAAAAATTTAAGGCAGCATAAACAGACAAAGTTTAGCCTTCAATTAAATGACAACTAAATTATTGTTCCATGAAAAAAAAAAGATGGCCAACCCTTGCATCTTCATGCAAAATGCCTAAAATTATATAAAACACTCTGCATTATTTTTTTTAAAGTACACAGCCAGGTTTTAAGTGGTCCATTGAGGAATTCTTTTGCAAATTTCTGGTATGCAGGGTTTACTTTTTATTCTGATTCAAACCCTAAATTCCACCACGTGGAGCCAAGTATAAAAAGTAGCTTTAGGAAGGAGAAAGGAAGTAAAGCAGTGGTCCAGGGGTAACATCAATTACTTGCCTCTGATGAGCCATACACTGATACAGCCTGCATATAAAAGTACACATCAGCATATGAATTATTACTGATCAAGGAGTCTAGTAACCCTGAATTAGATAGCTGATGAGCTTTTCTGCTTCTACTACTGTGTGTGGAGTTTTTTAGCTTAGAAAAATAGAGGAGGTGGGGAAGTTTCCATACATTTTGTATACTGCATATTCAAACACATCCATTATATTTATCTCAGTGGTCATAGTGATACGATAAATTATCTCCATGTGGATTTTTCCACAGTAGACCAAGATGTAAAGAAGAAACTTTCATACTGATGGGTCATTTCGTTTTAGTGACATTGCACCGATGTCTTCCCCCTAGATTTCCAATGAAGCTTTCTTTAATTATTCCGGTCCAATCTGAGATTGAGTAATATGTCAACATGAGAAGAGTGTTCCACAGTCCTTTGTCAATGGTATGAAAAATAGATAAATGTGTCATTTTTTTTGCCTCATGCTTGAATGTTTTGATGCAATGCCACAGTTGTGAGAACTAGTGACTCATGGTCTAAGCAGTGACCACTCCCCCAGGATAGTGTCATGTTTCAAAATACTTCAAAGATTAGAGAACTGGATCAAAACAAATTAAATGAACTTCAGTGGGAATGAATGTAAACTTCTGTGTTTAGATAGGAAAATTAGATACACCAATTGAGGATGTGTGATACCCGGGACATTAAGGGAAGTAATAGTACCATTCTATTTTCCTTTGGTCAGACCTCACAGAGAGTACTGTGTCCAGTTCTTGGCATCACATTTTAAGAGGGATACTGAGAAGCTGGAATATGTCCAATGAAGGGTGACATGATGGTAAGGAAACTAAGCCCTTTGAGAAATCCACAAAACTCTCTTCCATATTTCAAACAAATCCATTTTCTTCCTGTCAGCTTTTTTCACCGCCCACCTTTCACATGTGTACAAAGTAATTAAAAACACAAGAATGTGAATGATCTTGTCCTTGTCTTCAGTGATGCATACTTACACTTGATTATCTTTCATTGCTTGCCTTCCAAATCTCAGTCTCCTGATTTCTTGGCTGCAGTCTCCATTTGGATTCATGATTGAACCAATGTTTAATCTTTAAGAATTTCAGTTTTTTCATTGTCAAAATTAAAGTTGCATAGTTCTTCAGTAGCCGTATGGTGATATGGTAGCCATCCTCAAATAGGTATGTGGCTTGCACAAGGAAGATGGAGCAAGTTTGTTTTCTGCTGCCCCCAAAGGTAAAACTAGGAAATTGATTTTGGTAGGTTTCTTTAGTAAATTAAGAATACTTTTCACTTTTTTCTGATTTCCTCTGAATGAGAAAAAAAAAGGAAGAGAAGTGAAATGTTGTTCCAGCTTGTTCCCCGCAACACGCACATTTTTTTCTTATTTTCCCCATTTTCCTCTTGTGTTTTAAGACAAGCAGCAGCCAGAATGAAAAACCTGGATGCTCCTATTTGTGTTAAACAGATACTTAATTAACCAGCTAATTATCTTGTTTCTCCTGAAGGTGAGTCAGTGAATGCCAGATATTAAGTTATCATCTTATCTTTGAAGAAAAGGGCCCATAACTCTACTACATCTATCTCTCTATCCATGTGTCTATCTCCAGTTGCTCTCTCCCTGTTCACTTGCTCGTTCATCTTTCTCTTGAATTTCTCTTCAGGGATGGAACAGACAAAGATTAGACTTATCAACATCATTTCCAGTTTGGGCATCCATCAGTCCCACTGGAGTATACTCTTAGAAAAGCATTGCACACATCTGTTTAATTAATTGGTGGTTAATATCCCATTAACACTGGGCCGTTTCTTTTTTCTTCATTTTAGAGATGAGAAAATATGTCAGTTCCATTTTCTTTCACATTGGAACTTTAAAAACCTATTTTACAAACTATTAATATATATATAAATATATTTCAAACCCAGGAGTATAAGAAAAACAGACAAAGATAATGAAGGAAAACCCTTTCAAAGACAAACACAGAAAACCCAAACAAAACAATGCATAAAACTGATATCTAATTATTGACAGAGGGTGAATATTTAATACAGTTTCAATCTACCTTGCAATTAGAAATACAATAAGAGTTCATTATTGGCTTGAGGATTTTCCTTATTATTTTTGTAGTACAATCGGTGTTTAATCGGTCTTATCTACGCGGAGGAAGTGCTCAATTACTATGGAGAGTGTCTTAAGGAAACAGTTCAGTTTTGGTAATGCTACCATTTTCACAGCACTGATTCAATCTCTGATTGCCAAATGTATCTGAAAATGTCTTCTAACACCTTCTCTTATCGGTTTGGCCTTTGGATGCAAATTTGCTGAACTGCTGAACTTGTTTTAAAAATCTTTAGAACAGTTACATCCAGATAGTTGAATGATTTATGATTTTATAATTAATACATAGTCCACCTCCTGCTTCATTCTCGTGGATCTCTCTCATAAATTCTGATAAAGTTCCTTTGGGGTTTACAGTTAATGTTGCCACGTTGGCATCAAACACTTTTGATTTTACGTACTTGACCATTTCTTTATAAATCTTTGCTACTATTGGTATTTTTTATCGCACTTGCCAAAGGCTCTAAAGACAGAGCAAAAAGCAGTGGTAATAAAGGGCTATGCTGCTTCATCCCCAGCCCAGGAAAAAAAAAGCTTCTAGAATCAAATTTATTCTCACTGAAGCTTTTGATTTTTTTATATATTTATTGTATTACCTTTGTAAATTATTATCCAATACTTAATTTCCCAAAGAGTCCAAATATGAAACCTTATTCCAAATGATCAAATGCATTACGTGTGTTGAGGGATAAAATTGCTAATGGTACTTCCTCCTTTTTACTAATATAAATTGCATTCAATATTTTACATATAAGATCTGTTATTTGCCTTTGCTGTATAAATCTCCAAAGACTGGTCTGCAGAGACATATCCTTTTATTCCAGTGGTTATTTGAGATGCAAGGACCATCGTGAATAACTTTGCATCTTGGTATAATAATGCTATTGTTTGGTGAGGATCTAATTGGCTTACTTGTTTTTGAAATCACCTTGTATCCTCCCATAATTGTGGTGATTCTTCACCTTTAATTATCTCCTTGAATAACATTCTCATATATGGTAACAATAAATCTTTAAATTGTTTGCAGAATTCTGGACCCCATTCTTTTAGGCCTGGAGATCTTCCATTCCTTAATCTTCTTATCACATAATCTAGTTTTTCAGTTTCACTTGGCTTATTGAGAATATTTTTTTCTCATTCTGCACTTCTTAGAATATTTAATTATCTGAAGAATATAATCTTTCAAAATATTTAGCAAACTGCTCTGCTATTTGTTCCATATTGTATATTGTTTTATTATTGCATTCTATCATTGCTAGCTTGTTTCTGTTTTTATATTTTCTTGAAGTACTTGCTAGTAAGATTAAAATCTTATTACCAAGTTCATAATGATTCTATTTTTTTTTTAATGTAGCAACTTAATGCATTTCACTGGTCTCTAGTTATTTCTTTTTATCTTCCAAGTCATGATATATATATTATCCCGGTTTTAGTGATTTGCTTCTGATCCTCTTATTTCCTCCTGCAACTTATTTTCCCCCCCCCCTTACAAATAAGATTATACTCTACCTTGGCCATTTCTTGAATACTTAGGCCTCTTACTACAATTTTCACTACATCCTATATTACAAACATTGCTGATCCATCAGTTATATTTAAAATAATTATGTGTGACCTCTTGTAACTTTTTCCTGGATCCCAATGTAGTTAATAAAACAATGTTAATTCTCCATATATAAGTGTCAGATGCTGTCCAAGTCTGCTGAAATCTACATATATTTGTGCATAATTTAATTTTTTTTAAATGCCAATGTCTGTTTTTATAATGTTTTACATTAAATTAGATAATGTTAGAATAAAATCTATCCTAGAATATATGTTGTGTTTATGTAAATAATATGTAAAATCTATCTTCTGTGGGTAGTATACTCTCCAAGTATCTATGTGATTAAATTCCTAAAAAGACTTTTGCTGCTTTATCTCCCCCTATTTCTCCTTTATATTTTTATTACCTCTTTTAGTTAGAAAATCTGTATGAATTCAATTTAAATCTCCCCTATTTATATTTTCCCCCTGTTTCAAATTATCCACTTTTTAATGCATCCCTTAGGAACTTAATTTGTTTCTTGATTGGTGCCAAACAGAAGCAAATGTACATGTTTTATTCCCACACTGCCCTATTACAAAGATATAAGACCCGTGTGGGTCTCTACCTCCTACTTTTTCTTTCTTTCTTTTTTTGGAGTGGGAAAGCTGTGGAAAAAAATCATTGCTACCCCTCTTGACTTACTATTTGAGGTGTTGAATAATGTTGGCCATCATATTAATGTTTTGATAATTTCCCTCTGCCTCCTCCTTCTTGCGATGATGTGTTCCCTGAAGCCTAGTAATGCCCGAGGGTGATTCTCTTATATAATTTGCAACTCCTCTTCATTCAATAGGATCCCTGTGATGTTGGGTTTAGCCACACATCGATAACAACAGGTCCAAGATCTCCATCACCTCCCTCCTCAATCTCATCACTTGAAGTGGGTGAAGTGCCTTTGGGAACCTTGCTTGCTTGCTTGCTTGCTTGCTTGCTTGTTTCCTTTAAGTGCCTCCAAGCAAGCAAAGTTGCAGCAGAAAGCAAAGTGTGCTGCTTATATACCGCCCCATAGCGCTTACAGCACTCTCTGGGCAGTTTACAAGTTAATTATGCAGACTATACATTGGCCTCCCAGCAAATTGGGTATTCAGTTTACCAATCTCGGAAGGATGGAAGGCTGAGTGAACCTTGAGCCAGCTACCTGGAATTGAAAACTGGGTCGTGAGCACAGTTTTGGCTGCAGTACAGCAGTTTAACCACTGCGCCATGAGGCTCCTTAGCCTCAGCCTATAGTAAAGTTTCCACAAGACTTAAAACTAGCTAGAAACACAAATATTGGATGTCATCATCAACAGGTAAATTCCATTTATTGTGCCTCTGAAAAAATTTAGATGTATCAGATGACATTGGTACATACAGGATATACAGATCTCTAGACTTCTGTATCAGCTGTGTGAGAATTTGCATAATACTATAGGCCACACAAATTGATTAATTTCCATTGGTATTGAGAAATTAAGATCCCTCAGTTCAGTGATTCCCAATCTTGGGTGTTCTTGGACTGCAGTTTCCAGAAACCCCAGGCAGCACAGCCGGTGATGAAGGCTTTTGGGAACTGCAGTCAAAGAACACCTGGGTCACCCAAGGTTGGGAACCACTGCCTTAGGACCTGATCACACCAGTCAAATGTTCCCCGGTTCTAACAATACATTCCATACTTCTGTTGTACTGAATTATGGTCACATGGATACATACATGGGCAAACATTCTCATTTGTTTTAACATTACTGATTCATTTCTTTGTATTTCCAACATTATGATCAGCTACACCGTGGAACCAAATTATTTCCTCTGGGACAAGATTTATATTTGTAAATATATGTCATAGAGGTTCTTAACCAAAAATCCTGCACTTTATGGTTTGGCTTTGTTTTTAAGCCATTTGCTCCATTGGCCACTTCCAATTGTGTTAGGCTGTAGTCTGGATTATGTGGATTGGCTTTGTGGGAAGCTGGGGCACTGGCAGTCTTACCTTGCAGGTCTAGGTTCCCACAGCACTCATTCTCCCATGTTACTCCTTACCCAGTGCTTGTTCCTGCCCCACAGTTTTCCCATATGGGATTGTTCTGAGGCTCCTACACATGGCTCTCGTCATCCCACACCTCCCTCCTTCCACCAGCAAAGGCTGGGCATACCCGCTGCCACCCATGTGCCAAGCCCCACGGGGCAGGCATGTTTCTTCTAGGTGGCACCTTGGTCCTGGTTGCTCTTCCTTCTCCATTTTCTCCAGTGAGGAACACAGTCAGGAGGCACAGTGAGCGGACCCATGCTGCAAGAGCTGCTTTCAATAATGAATTCACACAAGCAATACCGGTAAGAAATGTTTTGATACATCATTTGAACAAACTAACACAACCTTCCTGATGAGGGGGAAGTAAACTGCAGTAACACCGCTGGTAGGGAAAATGATTTGATCATGGCCATGTGTCATGTGACTGGAAATATATGTAACGATCTAACTGGGGTATAACTAGGGAACATTTGACTGATCAGGCCCTTAGTTGTTTGGTCTATGAAAACAGTGAGCCCTGGATCTGTCTTCCTTTCTTCCTTCTTTTTCTGACTGTAAAAGCAAACCAAGGTGTTTTCACTGTTCAAATATCATGGCATCTTTCACAGAACTGGACACACTGTACAACCAAAAGCTGAACTAAAAATTGAAACAAAAGCATAGCTTTTTGCATTTCTTTTTTTCACAAGCTTGTCCCTAGCAAAATTGGTTTCAAGGTCTTTTCTACCTATTTCTAATGCAATTATCCTCTGGGCCTGTTCTTTTCTGCTTTGTATGATGCAAGGCTAATTATTCTTCTGCTAGTAAATGCTTGAAATGGATCCCATATGGTAGCACATGTGTCTTGAGATGGAGGCTTCATTTGAATAAAACAAGAAAACTCTCCTCTTGGGGCTTCCTTAATTTTTTCCCACTTTGTAATAATGATGAGTGAAATGTCTCTCTTGAGGATTGGGACAGAAAACTTGAATATATTTATGAGCCTGACTTTTGGGTTTCAGAATCCTCCAGGACTCACCAAAGTGTCCTCTTAAAAAGGACAACCACTGCGCAGAAGGAGCAATCAGATCCTTTATACATGTTTCTCTAGCTGATGGTTGGTTAATATCTCATGAACATTTACGGGGATCCCGTTTTCTTCATTTTCTCTTCAAAAAGGGAAACATTCAACCAGTAAGAATATACATACTGGAAACATTCAGAGTAGCTAACATCTAATTGAATTATTCAATAACAGTATTCTATTATCTGATTATTCACAGCACAAACTTTCTCTGATTGGTTCCTAACCTAGTTCAGGGATGCAAAAGGTCTTAAGTGGCTTCTCTCATAGGGAGCTTTTGTGTTGCTCTGTATAAGCAATGAAAGAACAGATGGCTAAAATTTTAAGGAAGGGTATCAATTTTGGAAAGAGTCATAGGTCTGTGTAAAAAGCAGATGGCTGTCATGCAAATGGTCCCAGTTTCAGCCCTTGGCATCACCAAACAGCTTCCATTTCCATTTACTAAAACACGTTTATCCCAGTCTTTAAAATGTGCATATTTTCCAAATAACTTTTGAATGGTCTGTAATTATTATTGTCTGAATCATTCTGTAAGCTTGGATAAGTATGAACTTCTGACTTCAAATTGTTTTTAGGTCTAAATTCAAATTTTGGGAGGTGTGAATTGGATAAATTCCAGTCAAAACTGAACTTTGAATATTTTTAGCGCTTAGCATGAGTTTGAAATTCTTGGGATTCAAGGATACTGGCTAGAATCCTATTGTCAATTTATGCTTCTATAAGTGAAATGGTGTGAATTGCAGTTGCAAATTGCTCCTGATTAATGAGGTATTGTTTGCATTCCTAGGCACACACCTGATCATGTGATCAAGCACATGCTAAGGAACTAGAGACGGGGGAATTCGTATATGAATACAAATATCCCCGCACAGGTGGTGTTAACGAGGGTCCAGCCCCATGGGGCCAGACAGTCCACTCACCGATCAGCCGCGGACATGAATGGTGCAATTCTACGAATGGTATCACAGTGCGCGATCCGCTCGCTACTCCTGGCAGGAGGCAGGAGGACAAGCCTCGCTGCAAGGTCAAAGAGTGGCGAGCAGATCGTATACGAATACCCCCATCTCTATAAGGAACACAAGCAGCACCTTGTTAATTGAAATTAATTACACAATTTCACTTACAGAAGCATGAACGACAATAGGATTCTGGACAACCAAGGGATAACTAAAAAGTATCTTTTCAATTGCATGTTAAATTACTTTAACCTTTTAACCACTGTTTTCATTATTTGCTACTTTTTCCAAAGCTTCAGCAAGTGACCAAAAGGGTCCCAGAATCTCTGAAACTGATCCCCTGTGGGCATCTCTGAACTCTCCTCTGATGTGCCAGTGGGAGCCAAGGTTCGCAACAATAACTCCATGGGCTCCAGGTTGTGAGAATGAGCAAGAAGAAAATTTATTGCAACTGAGGAACCAGCAGAAACTCTGTTCTTTACTCCCTCTGGGTGTTGAGTTTCCATCACTAACAAACCAAGGAAGGTCCTTTCAAGAGGGGCCCCTGTTAGAGCCACAGGGTGCCCTGAGAGTTCCAGTCCCTGAAAGTGGGAGGGGAGGATGAGTCCTTTCATTGCTAGCACCACAGCTGGGTCAGAGTGAGTGCTGCTGCTCCTGTTGGGTAGCATGGGTGCCACGGTTGCATCAGAGGTATGGCTGGCTCCTGAAGTCCTCAAGGTCTCTTGTCCACAGCCCCTTCCTCTACCCAATGGATAGGGCTCAGGGACTTTAGCCCAGGGCTCATCTTGCCAGGCACTCTCCACCTCTGCTGATGCACAGAATCGTGAGTCCCAAGTCTCCATGGTCTCTCCTCATGCCTCACCCTCTTCCAAAGTCTCTGCCATTCCATTTCTCTGAAGGAAAATCCTGGGCCCTCCCCGTCTTCCTCTTTTATCCCAGCCTCTGCCTTGCGGTCTCTCTCTCTCACACAGGTAGCCTTCATTAGCCAACTTGCTTGCAGGTACCTGTTGTCCCTCCCTCTTGCCTACTAGAGGTCTGGCAGCTATGGCCTCAGATAGCCCACCCAGAATGCTAGTGGTGACCCCTTCACCCCCCCCCCCCACATATAACAGCTTTTTAACCTATTGCTTTGTTATTTCTTAAATTGAACATGGTCATGTCCTGGTGATGACCAAATATTCTGCCTAATAGGTAATAAATTTAACTTTTAATATCTTACTTCCAGCTCTGAATGTACCATACTCATATTTTTAAAATTAAGACAAAAGTGAGGTTACTCCTAAACTGGAGTATCTTATACGGAAACTAAGTTGTGTAATACGTTCCAAAGATAAGAACAATGAAGACACAACTTGAAGAGTGTGCATATTCTATTCTTTTCAATTTAGTACAAAGAGAACTGTGTGATGAGCCACCTTGCCCTGCTTTGCTTGCTTGGAAAATTGAGACATTTTCCACAGAGACAAAAGTCCTATGCAAATGATATTTTGTTGAAATTGCTAAAATTATGAACAATCACCCCAAACCCATTTAGCATCTCAGATTCATTCTAGAATCTTTTGGAAGGGGAGGTGGATCTTTGAGCTGCTATCTCACCATGCAGAGATGCTCAGTCTGAACTAGAACCTTGGTTGTGGTATAATTTCTTTCTATTGCTAGTTCACATAACCCTATGTTCTCTTTTTACTGATAATTCAGTAAGTTTGGGGAAAACATTCTTTTGTCTCCCTTGTGAGAATAGGAAGGGTGGGAGAAGCTGCTGGTGCTACTGGCCTTCTTTGTCCACAGCAGCAGCACTCATTGTATCCATGATCCTGCAGGGTGAGCCATGTTCTCAACTGCTCAGATGCTTGAACGTTCTTTCTCTACCTTTTTCTCCCACTCCTCCTCACCCTTCCTCCCTGAACATGTACGCATGCGCTGTTTGTAAACAGGATTCTGCCAGGTGGCTTCTGGAGAACCATGAATGAACTCCCCAGGAAGGCAAATTCAGTTGGGTTATTGGTTTTTCTCCCCCCCCCCTTTGATCCAGTTGGTACTGATCAAAACCTTTCTTTTCAGCTTGCAGTCAGGGAATGATGAAAAGTGTCCCACTGGAAACAGATGCTGGATTTTCTCCATAAAGTTTAAAGGCATGACGGTAGTCTGATAGCTAGTTTCCCAGTATGGTTGCCTGTCTGCTTTGAGTACTTAGTTGTCTCCTAACAGATAACCCTGGCAGATATTTGAATGGCTATCTCTTCATAATGGTCTATGAGACAACTGTTTCTTTTTACTCTTTCTTTAACATGCCTTTTTTAAAAAAACTGAACAATAATTCTTTTATGTACCACATGATAAATGAAGAAGAACTCAACAGCCTGAATTTTTCAGCCTTTGGTAATAGCATTAATCTATCTGGTCATTCATTGAGGGACATGCACTGAGCACAATTCTTGTGGGATGATGAGCTCCTCCTACCAGTGAAACTGATCTTTGCATTAAAGAATCGGTGCCTCTCTATTGCTTTGTTGAAAGATGTGAGGATTTGCAAAGCATTTGAAATAAATGTGATAGTCATTCAAAACCTCCTCTCCCTACACACCCTTCGGAAACAAGGAGACCTAGATCCTATAATACATTTTTGTTAAAAATTATATATTATTTTATTAACCTTGTCACACTGCCGAAGGTGAAATCATTTTTACAGTCTTCCTGCTGAGTTCACTGATGCTGTAAATGAAACATACTTTTCATGCAATAAACTCAGAAGCTTGATCGCCCTCATGGCAACTAAAACTGTGCATTTATTTCACAAAGATTTAAAAATTAAACTGGATCCCATTTGACAAATGGAACAATTTCCAAATTCAGTAGGTGGGCATAAATGGGATGATTCAATGATGAACAGGAAAGAACGGGGTGAGGATGGGGTGGAACTCAAGAAGAATCTGGTCCATTTGCTAGTGCGTAAATGTACACATACACACTCACTCACTCATACACAAAATATACCAAACTTTTCTTGCTTTTATAACTTGTGAAGCTTGTTGAGACTGTGAAATACAACAGACAACAGCATTAATTCCCCAAAGAGTGATCTGTAGCCCATGCTCTGTAGCTACATGACTTTCAATCACAAGATTCCAAATTATAACCTAAGGGACACAAACCATTTCAAGAGATAATGAATTTTCTTTGACAATCCCATTGACTCTGCTAACTTATGTAGAAAGAATGGGGGGTTCTTAATTCACAACTCAGAAAGATATTTCCATAATAGCTGTTTTCCAGGCAGAAACAGGACAGAAGACACTGGTAGAAGATTGGTTTCCGACACAAATGGCCAGTAGTCCTTTATCCAAAAGGAACAGGCACTGGGCCAATGAACCTGGCTCTCTGTCCTTATGGTACGTATCCAAAATTTTATGTTGGTCCATTGCACAGACCTATAACAGGCCTTCCTAGGGTCTTAAAATGATCAAAATGTGATCTAAAAAACCAGTTGCTTCATTAGAGGTTTAACTTTAGCCATTTTGTTTACTTTACATTTGTTTAGATCTGTTTAGATTTGATGAAGCACAAGGTAAATCTACGGCATAGATAATGTCCAAATGGATGTCCCCATAAAAGCTCACATTAAAATATAAGAGTTAGTATTTAAGGTGCCACTGTTTTTTGTATTTATTAATTTTTATTAATTTTTATTAATTTTTCTTTTTCTTTTTCTTTTTCTTTTCTTTTCTTTTCTTTTATTATTATTATCCTCCTCCTCCTCCTCCTCCTTTGGGGTTTGCCTAATATGCTTACAGAGACTAACACAGCTACCTCTTCTAAATGTGCAAGCTAAAGAGTCCCCAGTAACCACAACCAGCCTTCACGGCTAGTTGTGGTTGGTGTAGTTAGAACCTTTCAGCTGTATCTGAGTTCTATGTCAATCATAGTTCCATAGCCAGCTTTCCTCACCCGTGTGGGCCATCTCCGATACAGTCCTCTGGCATTGCTACAGATTCTAGTCTTTGCAGCTCCTCAGTGAAAAGGATTTATCACCTGACTGAGTGAGGTTCAGTGTCTTTTCCTCCTTCATATGTTATGAGTTTTAGTAACTTGTGATTAAAAAAAATGAACTGAAACAAAACATTCACCTACTCCACACACTGTGGTGGATTATGGAAAGCATTCTTGGCTATGCCATATTAGTTCCTGAAAGGCAGCTTCTTACATGTGTTTCTGAAAACCATTTATTTATAGATAAGCCAACATTACAAGAGAGAACTCTTTAACTGCTGATTGCATGTGATTTCTTCACTATCCAGAGTATGATTCTGTTTTTAAGAGAGGAACATATTACACTTGCAAGTATTATTTCTCAGAGATAGAAATATGTCCAAAATATATTTCTGGAAAACTATCATGATTTCTACAGATGAACATGTTGGACTACAAATCCCATAATTCTCCATTCTGGGTGTTCTACCTGACAGACAGGAACTTTAGGACACCTCATTGTGGCTCACCTGGAAAAAAAACCTGAAGCCTTCCAGTTTCGGTCTTTCTCCCTGATAAGTCCAATGAAGGTGTCTGTAAGATGTCTGCCTGTCAAGTGGAACTCCCAGAATTATGGAATTCATAGTCTAAAAGATCCAACATTCACATCTCTAATAATTTAATCCCTAATGAAGGTTGCTTATTGTGTAGTTCAGCTCTCTGTCAATTGAATCTGTCAATATCAGTCTCACAAAGATTCTCAGTTTTCCATCACCACAGTTGTTCTGTCTCAGTGTAATCCCACGTGGAAATTATTATATACTTCTGTGTACATTTTTTTTCAAAAAGTATGCATTACCTACACACATTTCTCAAATATATATATATTACTATACACATTTTCCATTAAAGGAATCACTTTTGTGCACATTTTAAAGCATATGCATATTTTCACATACAGTGAAATGCACACATTTTCCCGCAAAATGCATTGCAAGCTCGAGACTATATGGATTTTGTCAGTGAGAGGAATTCCATGCTATGTTTAGCAATGGGAAGGGCAAATTGTGCCCTCTTGTCATTAAAATACAAATGTAGTGGATTTCTCATCCATCTCTAGTTTGCAACTCAACTGATCTTTCAGCTGTGGTTCATAGGTGTCTCTTGCAGAGTTCTTAACCTAGGCCTGCATCGAAAAGGATTGGGGAGAGAGGTAATTTTGGTCCACTGCACTTAAAAAGATGGTGTGCATATACTTCTTTCTGCCTGAGTATAGCAGTTTTAGGCAAACGTTGAGTTCACACAGAATACTGCTCAAGGATGTTGGATCTCACCATCATGTAATATAACTTAAGATTGCTTCCTGTTAGAATTATTTACTATTTATTAACCAAGTGCAGAAGTCTAGTGTCTGAGTTTGCAATTATTGCATGAATAATCATTCTGAAGGTGGGGATTAAGCAAACAGAAAAACTTCCTGACCAGAATTTTATAGGGGATTGATGCCGGTGAAAGTGCAGTTGCATACATTGTGATGGCAAATTGCCACTGATTAGACGTGTGTGAATACCATCTGATTTGATGTGTATTAAATAATTTATGCTAAAAATCAGCACCAATTTGCTTCAAGCCAATTTGGAGGCGGCTCTATTTGATTTTTTCTGACTTCCTGAAATTATTTATAGGCATATGTATGTTTCTGAATCAGGAAAAAAAATAGAGAAAATCAAGGGCTGTGACCTGGGATGGAGGAAGCTCTAGTCAGTGCCATCAACTATTGCTCAACCTTCAGTGTACATCAAAGCCCCCATCAGTTTTTAGTTCCTTCCTTCCTTTCTCTTACCTCACTGGGAGCTGTGCAATATAGTCCTTGTCCAGCTCCGGCCCTTCTATGAATCCATTCTTCATCAGCTGGGCACTGTTGGCTAATAGTTATCCCTGGATCCAAAGCTGCTGGTGGTGTCATGGTTTCCGATCTGCCCACATCAGCCAGGCACTGTTACCCATCAAACCTTCATCTCTGCATGTTCAGAAGAGAAAAGAAGAAACCATATAACTAGTTTTGATTGAGGAAGAAGAGACAGGGTGATTATTTCTTGAAGCAAAATTAATTGCAGGAGAGGATGAAATATTTGAGGATGATACTCTCAGCAGCAGGAATCAACAAGCATAAGAAAGGTTCAACCTTTTTTCTCTGTCTTAAACAGGTATCATCTAGGACAATTAATTAATTGGCCTGCAGGATTTCCTGGTTCTTGGTTGTTTTCTTGCTAGTAGCAGAAAATCCAACCATTTCCTGGCACCTCTTGTCACAATGTCCAGGCACTTTGTTGGACACCCTTGAGAGTGATGTAAAATGAGGTTTTCTAAGAAGTATTTATACCTTTCCTTTAGCCTTCTCTAAAAGGAGATCAGCACACTCTAGGAATCACAGATCTGCAATTCTCTGCTATCCCTCCTGTTTTCTCCGGGTATTCTCAGTAAGTTTATCTGAGGGGGGGTGTTTTTTAAAAAAAATAAAATAAAATAAAATCACATTTCTGAAAGAGTTTTCTGAAAGGATTTTATCAGATGGCTTATGGATGATTTTGCTTTTATGAAATTTATTATAATTGCATATAATTTGAAAAAAGGTATACTATACCTGCACAGGAGTAGGGGAAATTCCCAGAAAATTACTCCTTTTTTCATCAGTTAACCACTTCTCACCTAAACACAAAGCAACTGTCAGGGATGTTTTTCAGCAGGTACTCTAGGTATTCATTACTTGGAAAAATATGGATGATTATCAAGTGCTGTAACAATTGAGTGGGCTCCTAATTTCATCCAATTAGGTCTGAATTGAATTTGTTTTATAATAGTCACAGACCAACATTGAAACAGACTTGTCTTCATGCTAAGTCACACCAAGATCCACACACTGCTCCAGCATGCAAGAGAATAACTTTCTTAATGTGATAGTTTTGTGTATGTATGAACTTTTATTCAACAAAGTTCTTTTCTTTCATCATATCATTAGGATCAAGAAATGTTTTGGCATTCATATTCACTAGCTTTCTGTGAAGTAATATTCTATGAAATGAGTCAGTAAATTAATATATTTTTTTCAAAACAGGATTTCTCCAACAGTTCCGAGTTTAAAAGTGGGGAGGGTGAGGGTAATGTCCTTAATCTGTGTATAGAGCTGAATTGGTCTCCCACTGGGGCAATTTCCCTGCACTAATTCTCCATACAGGAGATCTTTTGGAATCCAACCATCAGCCATTCTCACGACATGACCAAGCCAACGTAGACGTCGCTGTTTCAGTAATGTATACATGCTAAAAATTCCAGCTCGTTCTAGGACTACTCATTCTACATCATTCTGATACCTCTGATTAACTAAGAAACCATCTATTTAGTTTCTTATGATATACTTATTAGTGCCATCTTGGCATAAAATGATTTCTACAGCTGCGATCTTCTAATTCATAGGGTAGCCATATATTGGAAGTGACCGATGGCACATAGCAGCAGCAGCAACTGCAATTCCTTGGTCCTGCACTGTCCTTCTGCTGGTGCTCTGTACAAACAGCATCTCTAAATGGTTGATCATATTCGAGGGCACAGGCATCTATGTGCCAGGGAAGGTCAGTTAATTCCTTTCATAAAAAGGTAAGATGCCTAATAGGAGCATGTTCAGGATCTCACAGCAACATGGTCCCAGAAGTAACTTTTCCAAGCTACCGGTGGAGTGCAGTTTTAACTGTGATACTAATACAATTGTTTTTCATTTTCCTTCTTCCTAAAGTTTGTTTTTTTTGGGGGGGGGAGGAAGGTGTGGAAATTTGCTACTACAGGTGGCAGCAGCTGTTACACCTTTGGCACTAGCCATCATTTTGCAATCTGGACAATACCCTGGACCTACTTTTCTTCCTGGGAGTTGTGAGAAGGAAATGCCCACCATCACCAAACAATAAAACCAAAGGTGTCCCCCAATTCTTCAGTGGATGCTATTTTGAGAAAACCCATCAAGGTGAGTTTCTGTTATAAGAAAAATATCTCCCGCCAAGTTTTTCCCAATGGCCTTCCCAACAGCAGGAAAGAAAGATGTTCTTGCTCTAGGTAGTTCTCACCTAGCACTGTCTATTATCAGTACCAGCCATATGTACTTCCCAATGAGAAGTATTTTCCCCTCTTAAAACTGTTATTAACTGAAACTTTAATTTCATACAACTTTGTTTTGTTTTTAAACCCAAATGCAATTTGCTTTATGGATTGAGGGAGGGGGCAGACCCACTATTCTTGCTTGCTTGTAGAACAAAATGATAAATCACAAAAATAACTGCAGTATAGTCTCTCTCCACATGTAAATACAGGCATACACAGATACTGTAAAGAGAAAAGCTTTAAAACATCCTTGAAATATTAATGGTATATTTACATTTTTCATTAGTTAACAAATGTTTTCCCCTCACATTTTCTAACAGTTAAAACACTCTTTAAAAAAAGAATATATGCCACAAGAATGAGTCTTATGATGGAGATGCATCGGTTGGTTACAATGGATAATTTCATTTCAGCACAGTAATACGAAAGAGCCATTTTCAACTTCAACTGGATTATACATTGGCTAAGTTCTCCATCAATTCATCATTTGGACGAGTCACATGGAGAATTGTTTTAAATAAATCTGTGTGAACATTAAATTTAAGCTGGAAAGGAGTGAATGGAAAGATATGTAATAAACATCTCATTTGGAAGGAATATGAATGCATTTCTGAGTTTTAAGGGGCATGTATGTATATAGTATATCACACTACGGTTGGGTGAAATGAAGCTGTTTCTTCCGTTGCAGCATCAGATAAGTGTCACCCCTTTTGAGAGTTTAACTTTCAGATTTTGAATAGGCTTCTTGTGGGTGATTTCCCCATAGGTGTTTTGTTGACATTTTATTTAGAAATGACAGAGATAACTATAATACCCACCAGATTTGTTTTTCATTCCACCCATTACATTGGTCTCTGTGTAGTCACTCCTTCACAGAAGCAACCAAATAGCCACATAAGAATATACACAGCATTGCTTTTCTCTTATGGATTCAGCTGTAAATAGCTTCAGTGGCCGAGAGCCTCTTCCTGGTAATAGTCCTCGTGTTCAATCAATACCCATTGCATTCAATATGTATTATGTATAAATTAAGTGAACGGGGAACTGAGATGATGTGTTTCAGAGCTGATGCATTGCTCACCCAGCCCGGAAATAAAGAGACGACACAGGTTGTTGGGTTAAACTTGGGCCACAACTTTATTAACTATTTAAACTGAAACCCCGATCAACAAGGGGGCCTACCGTAGTGAGATCTATCTGGAAAACCGGTGTAGTCTTTACCTCCGGATTCAAAAGCAGGGTGAGTTCCTATTTCTGAATCGTGCTGTGTTCTAACCAGCACGTGTTCAGGTGCCCCTTGATAGGGGTATCCCCAGTGCCACAGCCCACCAAGCCTCGTGACCCTAGGTGAACTGCAGCCTGTGAGATCCCCTTAATAAAAGTCCAGCTCCCGTTGGAGCCCTGTTGTCTACCAAAAAAGGGGGATATGATGTTTTGCACCATGTGACCTACCAGGAACTCCCCAAAAGCTCATCCCCTCGCAACACCTGCTGCTGTGACCAATTGACTTTAACTAACCATTAAACTTTTATTTAAATATATTAAAGACTACACCCAGCAGTAAGAATGGGATGGGCGAAAACGCGCTCGCATCCCACTGGCCAATCAGGGATGCAGGCCAAAAATTCCCATCCGGCTCCTAGGCAACCAGCTAATCTCATTCTTACTTTAGGGTGGGTGGGAGGTCTGCTCGGCCGATCGAAGAAAGAGGCTGGGCAGGAGAGACGCTGAGCCTTAAAGGCTCCGTCCCTCCTCCCCTTGGAGAAATCAGCATCATCGCCTGCGATTCCAATCTCCGAGCGGGTAAGCAAAGCGTCCCCGCCATGGCAGCCGTGCACCCGGCGGAGCAATCATTTTCCGTTTAGAAGCTTAGGACTGCAAGGCTGGAAGAGATCCTATGGATCATCAAGTGCAGCTCCCATCAAGGAGGCACAGTGGGGAATCAAACTCCCAACCTCTGGCTTGTTCTGAGATAAAGTGGGGAAGCTCAAGGGCAATGTGGAAGCTGAGAATTGAAGCCCAGACTGTAACTGTACTTTTGAAATCCACAGGTGGCCAATACCTTTATAAAATTCAAATGCAGAAAACATGCAAACTTTTAAGTTCATAGAATTCTTCATAAGCCAGATGGTGAAAAAATCGGTGTGTGTGTGTGGGGGAATGACATGAAAGTCTAGGTAGAGTTCTAGCCTGATGAAGAGTTCTGTGAACTCAAAAGCTTAGTCCCCCCACAATTTCCAACTAATCAAAGTATTGCCCGCCTATGGATTTTGTATTTGTTCTACTCCTATGGATCAACATGGCCTCTGTTGTTTGACTCCTCACAAAACAAAGCAGAGGAATACATCTGAGACAGACCCCAGGAAGTGAGCAACCAGAGTGAGTGAACAGGAGTTTGACAGGCGGGATTTGATTGGGGAGGGCCCTAACAATTTTTGTTTCCTTGTTTCTGATTACATATTAGTGGACTTTCCCACAATTCTTTAAGGCAGACAAAGGAAAGGACACTCACAGAGAAACAGAAAAAAAAAGAAAAAAAATGACAGGGATTATGGAGTGACATTTCAGTGGTGGTGACCTGCAAGGTGTGTGCAATGTTTGTCTTTGTGCCTGAGAACAACATAGCACACATATTCACTTTTTCTTGTGGAAGAAAAAGTAAAAGAACTAGAAAAGCAAGTGACTACTCTTAAGGCTATAAGAAAAGGTAAAGAGTATATAGACAGAACTTTTCAGCAGTGGCCTCCAAGGCAGGCACTGGAGACGAAAGAAGAGCAAGACAAAGCAAAAGAGGAGAGTGCTGAGGAGGGAGTAGACATCGTGGAGGAAGCATCATGGGAACAAAAAACGGTCACAGGAACAAAAAACGGTGAAGACACTCTTCACCTGTGAGACTGCAAGATCAATTTCAGATTATGCAGAGGAAGACATATAGGAGGCCCCACGGGAGAACATAAGAGAGGTTGAAGCTCAGCCAAGAGAATCCCTGAACCCATATCCTACTGCCCCCCCATGTATAAATTGCATAACAAACTTTATAACGTGGTCTTATCCGTTGAGCATGGCTAATTTAGGGTTTAAAGGGATTCTGGAGTACGTGGCCAGCTCTGTGTACATAGTGTGCCTTTTTCATGTGGCATCCCTCTCAGCATTCTGCAGTGCAATGAGGATGAGTAAGCTAAAACATTGCTAGTTCATTTTTTTCCCCTTTGGGAAGGAGACTACACATTCAGCAAGCACAAGACTGAGTGACAGAAAGCAGTCCCATATCCATTCTGGCTCTAGATCTGCTTGCCCTCCCAGGCCCCGAAATGAAGACACCAGACAGTAGTATGGATTAAATACGGGCCACACTTTATTAACTCAATTCAGACAAATTCAGTGTCCTCTTCAACTGAGGGGGCCTGCGGTAGTGCGGAGAAATGCAGGGCATCCACGATACCCTAATCAGTCAATGGGCGAGTCCCAGGCCCCCAGGTTCCAGCTGTCTTAATGACAGCAGGAACCCGGCCGGCCTCTAGTAAACACCCCAGACCTCGAGCCATCTTTATTTGATGACTGTCGGTCCGAAAGTGGCCCAGCGCATCTTCCCGCCGCCGGCCCTGTAATCGCACGATCCGCAGAGCCGGGAGGTCGGATGCGCTGTTGGCTTTCCATAATTATCAAAGGGACACACCGAGACAACCAGTTTTTTCCCGCACTACCCGCCACAGCATAGGGACTAGTCGAGACTAAGTCCCATGCCCGCCATACAACCCAGCTCAGAAAGCAGGCCCCCTGTTATATCTTCAAGAAAAATGTCCAGTCCTGTGTCTGACAGGTGTATGCCATCGCTACGAAAATATTCTGAGTGAGAAGTTTGGATCCTGTGGTGGTTGACCACTGATCCGAGGCCGCCGCTGCAGACACCTCTACACACTTCCCTATTGACCCGACGTCGGGCCCTATTTATCTTTTCGGTGTTCTGTGTACCTCGCCAGGCTAAACGCGGGATGATATTGGACCATACTATTCGTATAGCAGGATACTTTTCCTTCAGTTTCTTGAGATCTCTCAATATATCAAGTATGACCGCCTTACCAGACAATTTGGGCAAATCGTTGCCTCCCAAATGAATTAATAAAATGTCTGGTGGCATAGAGCCGAAAGATGTCATCCTGCCGAGCTGGATCCAATGCATGCCACGCATGCCTCTCCATGTAACCATCGCATGGGCTCCAAGCCCCAAATCTTTCCCCCACGGGGAAGATGCGGCGTAACGTGCCGCCCAAAACACATAACTGTGGCCGATGATCATAACTTGCCTGCGGCCTTCTCGTCTCTCGAAACCTGAAATGATATAAACAAACCCTGCCTATACGTTAGGAAGAGGTCTAATGTATTTGTGATAACAAGCTGACGACCAGCGCCCCAACTGTTTAATTTGATCTGTGTTGTAACCCATAGCCGCTGCCGTTGATGCTGCTCCAATCCGAAAGGAATGCGTTCCGAATCTCATATCTTTCAATCCTATCCTCCCTAGTGCCTTGCCAGTCAGTGCCCAAAACTGATATTTCGTAAATGGTGACCCATCTATATGCTGAAAAAATTGTCCAGGTTTTGAACCCCTCAATTCCACAAATTCCTGCACTGCCTTTACCGGACAAATGCTTCGTACTCTACATTGCCCTAATGTTAGATGTTTGCCTTTGCCCCGTGGGTCTGTTTTAGACCGTCTAATAGTGATTGTTAACTGTCCATCCTGTACAATGACGTCCCCAAATTGTAACGCCCTCTGTGAATTATCATTCTTTCCCATTGCAACGAGCTCACTAATCCTCAGTGCCCCAAAAAAGGCCACCAATGCAGCTGCGTGAACTAACGTCACCTCATAATGGTCCCTACACAATGCGCCCCATTGTTCACATAGGCGGCCAAGGAGCTCCGGAGAGATGGGTATCCTATTATCCCGTACTCTCCCTCTTTCCCTGGCCCAACCTTCCAGCATCTTCCTAATGCGAAAGTCCCCAGAAAAATCCCGGTGACCGTTTGATTTAGCATGGAAGGCCAGGGCTGCCAGTTTTCCTTGAATGGTCCCTGTCGCTAACCCCTTCCTATGCAAAAATATTATGAATTGCTGGAGGTGTTCCACTGGAGCCGGCCATGTTTGTTCTAGCTTCGCTGACTCCCTAAATTCAAAAAATTCTGTACCTGCTGCTATATAACCTTTTTTTGTCCTCGGGGCCAGTGCAAGATCTATTGCTCTCGACGCCTCCTCACGCCAATCTGCCAGACCTCCGCTGGAAGCACTTCTGGCAGATCCCTGGCCTCCGGTGCCAGTTCCCTGAAACGCTTGATCTGTTGGCGTGAGAGAGCATCAGCTATCTGATTGTCAAGACCCGGGACGTGCCGGGCGTGCACCATAACATTAAACTGCAACGCCCTCAGGGTGAAAGCCCTGACTAAATACATAACCCTTTCTGAATGTGATGTCAGATTGTTAATGATGTGTACCACTGCTTGGTTATCACACCAAAAACGAACTACAGTGTTCGCCCATTCCTCCGCCCAGAGCCAAAGGGCCCCGACAATCGGAAAAAATTCTAAGAACGTCAAGTCCCTCGTTATGCCTTCCTGGTGCCATTCTTCGGGCCAAATGCCTGCGCACCATCTACCACGAAAATAAATTCCAAATCCCAAAGTCCCAGCGGCGTCAGAGTTTACCTGCACATCCGCTTTTAGGTTAAGTTCGGACCTCCAGAAGGAAACCCCATTGAACTGATCTAGAAATTGTTTCCAAACTGCAAGGTCTTCCTTCATACCTTTGGTGACTCTGGTTCTGTGCATTGGCCGTTTTAAGCCTGACATAGCTCCACACAGCCGCCTCAAAAAGGCGCGACCTGGTGCAATTACTTTGCACGCGAAGTTCAGGTATCCCACTATTTCCTGTAATTCTTTTAATGTCACTTTTTTCTTTCTTATTAAACTACTAAGCCTATTCCTAATGTTTGTTAATTTGTCCTGAGGCAGCCTTGAAGTCTGCTGAAGTGTATCGAGCTCAATACCCAGGAAAGTCAGTGATGTCGCTGGCCCTTCCGTCTTCTCCTCTGCCAAGGGCAAACCTATCTCAAGGGCCATCTCACGGAAGGCCTCCAAGATCAATCTACATTTTCCTGAATTTGCTTTACCACAAAAAAGGAAATCATCTAGGTAATGAGCTGTCGAATTACAGCCCACTCTTTGCCTAACTAGCCATTCAATGAAAGTGCTAAATTTTTCAAAAGCGGCGCACGAAATTGAGCACCCCATAGGTAGGGCCCTATCTATGTAATATTGCCCTTGAAATTGAAAACCCAATAAATTAAAGTCTAATGGGTGGACTGGCAAAATCCGGAAAGCTGACTTAACATCCGCCTTTGCCAATTCAGCACCCACTCCGCAGGCCCTAATCATCCTAACTGCCTCATCGAAGGAGGTGTATCTCACCGAACAAAGTTCCTGGGGAATCGCATCGTTAACTGACGTCCCCTCTGGAAATGATAGGTGATGTATTAGGCGAAATTCACCTGGGGCTTTCTTGGGGACAATCCCCAACGGTGACACCCTCAGGTTAGTTATGGGCAGTTCCTCAAAGGGTCCCAAGACCCTACCTTCCCGAACCTCCTTTTTAATCTTTTCTAATACTATAGCTTCCATCCCTTTCACAGATTTAAGGTTTTTGGCCATAAAGGCTGTTCTGACACCTAAAGCTGGAATCCGGAACCCATATCTAAAACCCAATCTCAAATATTCAGCATCGCCCCTTCTTGGATAGTCTGTTAAGCACTTTTCTAGTATTGAAATTTTAATTGGTGTGGGCCCCCTTTCCAGGGGCACCGCCGCTCCCTTCGGGTTTCTTACCGGTTCCTCCCTGTTTGTTTTGTCGCTGTGCCCCTGCTTTAAAGCAGGATGCGTTAGGGTGCTTCCCCCCACAGGTAATACAGTCGTGTCTAAACCTGCAGGGGTGTCTGGCACAAAAGCCCCTAGAGTTGTACTCATAGCAGGGCAGGCGGGGTTGAACCACCTGTCCCGCCCCTGGGCGGGCGCTAACGTTCCCAGTAAATTTCTTATTCAGATGGCCACTATCAAATCTATCGCCTAAGCTGCACTTGGCTGGCGTCATATGCTGTAGCCAAAGCCCTGGGTGTGGCTCATCCCATCGTAAATCGGGCCTGATGGCGCTTTTCATTCTAAACGCTTCATCGTAACGAAGCCAAGCCTGCCCAGCAAAATCCGAATTTGCCCTACAGATTATGTCAAAATATTGAAACAACGCTGATGCTTTCCACGGTTGAGCCTTAACCAAAACACCTGCGTATATGGTAAAGCCCGTGATCCAATTAGGCCAATTTCTATCAGGCTTTTTCCTTCTATGTTTTTCTTTTAATTTCTCGTCATCTTTGTCAATCTCCTTGATTTCTACCTCGCGGTTAACCAGATCGTAAAAATCCAGGAATTCACCTTTCCAAATCTTTTCTTTAACCGCTGGGGTCAAATGGTCTCCCAATGGCATACTGTAGTCAGCATAAGGCAGCGCCGCTAGTGGGACCGTATTGTACCCTGTGTTGGGTACTGAAGGGTGTTGCCATCTCCCTGTGCCCTTAACATCACCAGTTGGCCCAGCCGTGTGAGCCGTCGCACCATGCGGGCTCCACCCGCAACAATGTGGGCTTACTGGAGGCCAAAAACAGCCAGGCCAACCCCCGAGTGAATTTCCACAATGTGTGGGTGCAATATGTGCTTGTTGTGTGCCGCCAGCCCAAGGCCATGTGGCCGAAGTAGACTGGGTGTTGTGCATGGCCGAACACTCACCGCAAGAAGGGGTCGGTGTCCCAAGAGGCTCCACCGCCTGATGTGAGCTTGCACTGGGCTCCTCTGGGAGGTCGTATCTGGCTGGAGCTTCCTCTACCATTTCCTGAACTTCAGCCACTTCTCTCATCCCAGATCTTCGACCGCCAGGCCTCCTGGTCACTGCAGCAGATCTTCCTTCCACGGCCTGATCCTTACTTCCGTGACCCTGCTGGGATTCTAATGCGGTAAAACGGTCCATGAGTTGCTGTGTTAAAACCCTTAGCTCCACCTTGCGGCGGCTCTTAGTATCCCTAACCGCTCTGCGGGGAATGACCTCCCTTTGTGGAGAAGCCCTTCTAGCCATCCTCTGAGCCTCTAACTTAGATAGTTTTTCTTGGAGGTTTTGCAGAATCCCCCATGACTCCTCCTCAGAAGATGAGGATTAGAATATACACAGCATTGCTTTTCTCTTATGGATTCAGCTGTAAATAGCTTCAGTGGCCGAGAGCCTCTTCCTGGTAATAGTCCTCGTGTTCAATCAATACCCATTGCATTCAATATGTATTATGTATAAATTAAGTGAACGGGGAACTGAGATGATGTGTTTCAGAGCTGATGCATTGCTCACCCAGCCCGGAAATAAAGAGACGACACAGGTTGTTGGGTTAAACTTGGGCCACAACTTTATTAACTATTTAAACTGAAACCCCGATCAACAAGGGGGCCTACCGTAGTGAGATCTATCTGGAAAACCGGTGTAGTCTTTACCTCCGGATTCAAAAGCAGGGTGAGTTCCTATTTCTGAATCGTGCTGTGTTCTAACCAGCACGTGTTCAGGTGCCCCTTGATAGGGGTATCCCCAGTGCCACAGCCCACCAAGCCTCGTGACCCTAGGTGAACTGCAGCCTGTGAGATCCCCTTAATAAAAGTCCAGCTCCCGTTGGAGCCCTGTTGTCTACCAAAAAAGGGGGATATGATGTTTTGCACCATGTGACCTACCAGGAACTCCCCAAAAGCTCATCCCCTCGCAACACCTGCTGCTGTGACCAATTGACTTTAACTAACCATTAAACTTTTATTTAAATATATTAAAGACTACACCCAGCAGTAAGAATGGGATGGGCGAAAACGCGCTCGCATCCCACTGGCCAATCAGGGATGCAGGCCAAAAATTCCCATCCGGCTCCTAGGCAACCAGCTAATCTCATTCTTACTTTAGGGTGGGTGGGAGGTCTGCTCGGCCGATCGAAGAAAGAGGCTGGGCAGGAGAGACGCTGAGCCTTAAAGGCTCCGTCCCTCCTCCCCTTGGAGAAATCAGCATCATCGCCTGCGATTCCAATCTCCGAGCGGGTAAGCAAAGCGTCCCCGCCATGGCAGCCGTGCACCCGGCGGAGCAATCATTTTCCGTTTAGAAGCTTA
The DNA here is from genome assembly GCA_037013535.1 of Intellagama lesueurii. Taxonomy (NCBI): domain Eukaryota; kingdom Metazoa; phylum Chordata; class Lepidosauria; order Squamata; family Agamidae; genus Intellagama; species Intellagama lesueurii. Next base: position 18,102,346 of record JBAJHW010000008.1, read on the forward strand.
GGACTGCAAGGCTGGAAGAGATCCTATGGATCATCAAGTGCAGCTCCCATCAAGGAGGCACAGTGGGGAATCAAACTCCCAACCTCTGGCTTGTTCTGAGATAAAGTGGGGAAGCTCAAGGGCAATGTGGAAGCTGAGAATTGAAGCCCAGACTGTAACTGTACTTTTGAAATCCACAGGTGGCCAATACCTTTATAAAATTCAAATGCAGAAAACATGCAAACTTTTAAGTTCATAGAATTCTTCATAAGCCAGATGGTGAAAAAATCGGTGTGTGTGTGTGGGGGAATGACATGAAAGTCTAGGTAGAGTTCTAGCCTGATGAAGAGTTCTGTGAACTCAAAAGCTTAGTCCCCCCACAATTTCCAACTAATCAAAGTATTGCCCGCCTATGGATTTTGTATTTGTTCTACTCCTATGGATCAACATGGCCTCTGTTGTTTGACTCCTCACAAAACAAAGCAGAGGAATACATCTGAGACAGACCCCAGGAAGTGAGCAACCAGAGTGAGTGAACAGGAGTTTGACAGGCGGGATTTGATTGGGGAGGGCCCTAACAATTTTTGTTTCCTTGTTTCTGATTACATATTAGTGGACTTTCCCACAATTCTTTAAGGCAGACAAAGGAAAGGACACTCACAGAGAAACAGAAAAAAAAAGAAAAAAAATGACAGGGATTATGGAGTGACATTTCAGTGGTGGTGACCTGCAAGGTGTGTGCAATGTTTGTCTTTGTGCCTGAGAACAACATAGCACACATATTCACTTTTTCTTGTGGAAGAAAAAGTAAAAGAACTAGAAAAGCAAGTGACTACTCTTAAGGCTATAAGAAAAGGTAAAGAGTATATAGACAGAACTTTTCAGCAGTGGCCTCCAAGGCAGGCACTGGAGACGAAAGAAGAGCAAGACAAAGCAAAAGAGGAGAGTGCTGAGGAGGGAGTAGACATCGTGGAGGAAGCATCATGGGAACAAAAAACGGTCACAGGAACAAAAAACGGTGAAGACACTCTTCACCTGTGAGACTGCAAGATCAATTTCAGATTATGCAGAGGAAGACATATAGGAGGCCCCACGGGAGAACATAAGAGAGGTTGAAGCTCAGCCAAGAGAATCCCTGAACCCATATCCTACTGCCCCCCCATGTATAAATTGCATAACAAACTTTATAACGTGGTCTTATCCGTTGAGCATGGCTAATTTAGGGTTTAAAGGGATTCTGGAGTACGTGGCCAGCTCTGTGTACATAGTGTGCCTTTTTCATGTGGCATCCCTCTCAGCATTCTGCAGTGCAATGAGGATGAGTAAGCTAAAACATTGCTAGTTCATTTTTTTCCCCTTTGGGAAGGAGACTACACATTCAGCAAGCACAAGACTGAGTGACAGAAAGCAGTCCCATATCCATTCTGGCTCTAGATCTGCTTGCCCTCCCAGGCCCCGAAATGAAGACACCAGACAGTAGTATGGATTAAATACGGGCCACACTTTATTAACTCAATTCAGACAAATTCAGTGTCCTCTTCAACTGAGGGGGCCTGCGGTAGTGCGGAGAAATGCAGGGCATCCACGATACCCTAATCAGTCAATGGGCGAGTCCCAGGCCCCCAGGTTCCAGCTGTCTTAATGACAGCAGGAACCCGGCCGGCCTCTAGTAAACACCCCAGACCTCGAGCCATCTTTATTTGATGACTGTCGGTCCGAAAGTGGCCCAGCGCATCTTCCCGCCGCCGGCCCTGTAATCGCACGATCCGCAGAGCCGGGAGGTCGGATGCGCTGTTGGCTTTCCATAATTATCAAAGGGACACACCGAGACAACCAGTTTTTTCCCGCACTACCCGCCACAGCATAGGGACTAGTCGAGACTAAGTCCCATGCCCGCCATACAACCCAGCTCAGAAAGCAGGCCCCCTGTTATATCTTCAAGAAAAATGTCCAGTCCTGTGTCTGACAGGTGTATGCCATCGCTACGAAAATATTCTGAGTGAGAAGTTTGGATCCTGTGGTGGTTGACCACTGATCCGAGGCCGCCGCTGCAGACACCTCTACACACTTCCCTATTGACCCGACGTCGGGCCCTATTTATCTTTTCGGTGTTCTGTGTACCTCGCCAGGCTAAACGCGGGATGATATTGGACCATACTATTCGTATAGCAGGATACTTTTCCTTCAGTTTCTTGAGATCTCTCAATATATCAAGTATGACCGCCTTACCAGACAATTTGGGCAAATCGTTGCCTCCCAAATGAATTAATAAAATGTCTGGTGGCATAGAGCCGAAAGATGTCATCCTGCCGAGCTGGATCCAATGCATGCCACGCATGCCTCTCCATGTAACCATCGCATGGGCTCCAAGCCCCAAATCTTTCCCCCACGGGGAAGATGCGGCGTAACGTGCCGCCCAAAACACATAACTGTGGCCGATGATCATAACTTGCCTGCGGCCTTCTCGTCTCTCGAAACCTGAAATGATATAAACAAACCCTGCCTATACGTTAGGAAGAGGTCTAATGTATTTGTGATAACAAGCTGACGACCAGCGCCCCAACTGTTTAATTTGATCTGTGTTGTAACCCATAGCCGCTGCCGTTGATGCTGCTCCAATCCGAAAGGAATGCGTTCCGAATCTCATATCTTTCAATCCTATCCTCCCTAGTGCCTTGCCAGTCAGTGCCCAAAACTGATATTTCGTAAATGGTGACCCATCTATATGCTGAAAAAATTGTCCAGGTTTTGAACCCCTCAATTCCACAAATTCCTGCACTGCCTTTACCGGACAAATGCTTCGTACTCTACATTGCCCTAATGTTAGATGTTTGCCTTTGCCCCGTGGGTCTGTTTTAGACCGTCTAATAGTGATTGTTAACTGTCCATCCTGTACAATGACGTCCCCAAATTGTAACGCCCTCTGTGAATTATCATTCTTTCCCATTGCAACGAGCTCACTAATCCTCAGTGCCCCAAAAAAGGCCACCAATGCAGCTGCGTGAACTAACGTCACCTCATAATGGTCCCTACACAATGCGCCCCATTGTTCACATAGGCGGCCAAGGAGCTCCGGAGAGATGGGTATCCTATTATCCCGTACTCTCCCTCTTTCCCTGGCCCAACCTTCCAGCATCTTCCTAATGCGAAAGTCCCCAGAAAAATCCCGGTGACCGTTTGATTTAGCATGGAAGGCCAGGGCTGCCAGTTTTCCTTGAATGGTCCCTGTCGCTAACCCCTTCCTATGCAAAAATATTATGAATTGCTGGAGGTGTTCCACTGGAGCCGGCCATGTTTGTTCTAGCTTCGCTGACTCCCTAAATTCAAAAAATTCTGTACCTGCTGCTATATAACCTTTTTTTGTCCTCGGGGCCAGTGCAAGATCTATTGCTCTCGACGCCTCCTCACGCCAATCTGCCAGACCTCCGCTGGAAGCACTTCTGGCAGATCCCTGGCCTCCGGTGCCAGTTCCCTGAAACGCTTGATCTGTTGGCGTGAGAGAGCATCAGCTATCTGATTGTCAAGACCCGGGACGTGCCGGGCGTGCACCATAACATTAAACTGCAACGCCCTCAGGGTGAAAGCCCTGACTAAATACATAACCCTTTCTGAATGTGATGTCAGATTGTTAATGATGTGTACCACTGCTTGGTTATCACACCAAAAACGAACTACAGTGTTCGCCCATTCCTCCGCCCAGAGCCAAAGGGCCCCGACAATCGGAAAAAATTCTAAGAACGTCAAGTCCCTCGTTATGCCTTCCTGGTGCCATTCTTCGGGCCAAATGCCTGCGCACCATCTACCACGAAAATAAATTCCAAATCCCAAAGTCCCAGCGGCGTCAGAGTTTACCTGCACATCCGCTTTTAGGTTAAGTTCGGACCTCCAGAAGGAAACCCCATTGAACTGATCTAGAAATTGTTTCCAAACTGCAAGGTCTTCCTTCATACCTTTGGTGACTCTGGTTCTGTGCATTGGCCGTTTTAAGCCTGACATAGCTCCACACAGCCGCCTCAAAAAGGCGCGACCTGGTGCAATTACTTTGCACGCGAAGTTCAGGTATCCCACTATTTCCTGTAATTCTTTTAATGTCACTTTTTTCTTTCTTATTAAACTACTAAGCCTATTCCTAATGTTTGTTAATTTGTCCTGAGGCAGCCTTGAAGTCTGCTGAAGTGTATCGAGCTCAATACCCAGGAAAGTCAGTGATGTCGCTGGCCCTTCCGTCTTCTCCTCTGCCAAGGGCAAACCTATCTCAAGGGCCATCTCACGGAAGGCCTCCAAGATCAATCTACATTTTCCTGAATTTGCTTTACCACAAAAAAGGAAATCATCTAGGTAATGAGCTGTCGAATTACAGCCCACTCTTTGCCTAACTAGCCATTCAATGAAAGTGCTAAATTTTTCAAAAGCGGCGCACGAAATTGAGCACCCCATAGGTAGGGCCCTATCTATGTAATATTGCCCTTGAAATTGAAAACCCAATAAATTAAAGTCTAATGGGTGGACTGGCAAAATCCGGAAAGCTGACTTAACATCCGCCTTTGCCAATTCAGCACCCACTCCGCAGGCCCTAATCATCCTAACTGCCTCATCGAAGGAGGTGTATCTCACCGAACAAAGTTCCTGGGGAATCGCATCGTTAACTGACGTCCCCTCTGGAAATGATAGGTGATGTATTAGGCGAAATTCACCTGGGGCTTTCTTGGGGACAATCCCCAACGGTGACACCCTCAGGTTAGTTATGGGCAGTTCCTCAAAGGGTCCCAAGACCCTACCTTCCCGAACCTCCTTTTTAATCTTTTCTAATACTATAGCTTCCATCCCTTTCACAGATTTAAGGTTTTTGGCCATAAAGGCTGTTCTGACACCTAAAGCTGGAATCCGGAACCCATATCTAAAACCCAATCTCAAATATTCAGCATCGCCCCTTCTTGGATAGTCTGTTAAGCACTTTTCTAGTATTGAAATTTTAATTGGTGTGGGCCCCCTTTCCAGGGGCACCGCCGCTCCCTTCGGGTTTCTTACCGGTTCCTCCCTGTTTGTTTTGTCGCTGTGCCCCTGCTTTAAAGCAGGATGCGTTAGGGTGCTTCCCCCCACAGGTAATACAGTCGTGTCTAAACCTGCAGGGGTGTCTGGCACAAAAGCCCCTAGAGTTGTACTCATAGCAGGGCAGGCGGGGTTGAACCACCTGTCCCGCCCCTGGGCGGGCGCTAACGTTCCCAGTAAATTTCTTATTCAGATGGCCACTATCAAATCTATCGCCTAAGCTGCACTTGGCTGGCGTCATATGCTGTAGCCAAAGCCCTGGGTGTGGCTCATCCCATCGTAAATCGGGCCTGATGGCGCTTTTCATTCTAAACGCTTCATCGTAACGAAGCCAAGCCTGCCCAGCAAAATCCGAATTTGCCCTACAGATTATGTCAAAATATTGAAACAACGCTGATGCTTTCCACGGTTGAGCCTTAACCAAAACACCTGCGTATATGGTAAAGCCCGTGATCCAATTAGGCCAATTTCTATCAGGCTTTTTCCTTCTATGTTTTTCTTTTAATTTCTCGTCATCTTTGTCAATCTCCTTGATTTCTACCTCGCGGTTAACCAGATCGTAAAAATCCAGGAATTCACCTTTCCAAATCTTTTCTTTAACCGCTGGGGTCAAATGGTCTCCCAATGGCGTACTGTAGTCAGCATAAGGCAGCGCCGCTAGTGGGACCGTATTGTACCCTGTGTTGGGTACTGAAGGGTGTTGCCATCTCCCTGTGCCCTTAACATCACCAGTTGGCCCAGCCGTGTGAGCCGTCGCACCATGCGGGCTCCACCCGCAACAATGTGGGCTTACTGGAGGCCAAAAACAGCCAGGCCAACCCCCGAGTGAATTTCCACAATGTGTGGGTGCAATATGTGCTTGTTGTGTGCCGCCAGCCCAAGGCCATGTGGCCGAAGTAGACTGGGTGTTGTGCATGGCCGAACACTCACCGCAAGAAGGGGTCGGTGTCCCAAGAGGCTCCACCGCCTGATGTGAGCTTGCACTGGGCTCCTCTGGGAGGTCGTATCTGGCTGGAGCTTCCTCTACCATTTCCTGAACTTCAGCCACTTCTCTCATCCCAGATCTTCGACCGCCAGGCCTCCTGGTCACTGCAGCAGATCTTCCTTCCACGGCCTGATCCTTACTTCCGTGACCCTGCTGGGATTCTAATGCGGTAAAACGGTCCATGAGTTGCTGTGTTAAAACCCTTAGCTCCACCTTGCGGCGGCTCTTAGTATCCCTAACCGCTCTGCGGGGAATGACCTCCCTTTGTGGAGAAGCCCTTCTAGCCATCCTCTGAGCCTCTAACTTAGATAGTTTTTCTTGGAGGTTTTGCAGAATCCCCCATGACTCCTCCTCAGAAGATGAGGATTCCCGTGGAGAAATCTGAGGAACCGCCCTCTGACGTTTTGCTGGCGTCTTTCCTGTCTTAACTCCGCTTCCCTTCTTGGGCGGCATGATATCTAATCAGCCCCAAAGGTATCTCCTCAATGCGTAGAACAATTACAAAAATTTGTCCACAGTTTGTGCACCTTCCACCTTTACAGCTAATGTCCAGCAGGTGTCACCTCAACCCTGCCTTGTACCTGGACCTGATGATAAAGCTGTAGTATGTTAGTATTCTCACTTTTAATCAAGTAATTGTTTTTCCTTAGTTTTTTTTTTTTTTATAATTATCACTATTGTATTATTGTTTGTTTCTAAATTTCTGTTATTATTCTTCTGCTCCTTCAAATTTTTCAGAAGCCAATGCCTGTGTCAATAGATTACCAGAATAGTCTCAATTAAATTTTTCCTTTATACCACTGTACTCCTACCACTCTAGAGTCTATGTAATTCAAAATGCTCTTAAAATCAGAAACTTGAACCTGGAATGCTTATTCCCCTCAACCAATTTGCTTTTAACCTACTGATGAGAAACTACTATTTGTAACTGTGAACCCCCACCATAAACTATTAATATGAATGATTATTCCCCTTATGTAAACTGCTTTTAACCACTGATAGTAAATCAATATTTTTAAACTGTGAAACCTTACAATGAACTGATTAATAAGAATGATTATTCCCCTTATGTAACTTGCTTTCAACCACTAATATTACACTAATATTATAACTATAAAACCCTTACAGTGAACTGTTGAATATGCAATTAATTATCCCACACCCAAAATGGCGGACGGCAAAGAAAAGTGCGGGAAAAAGGGGGAATACAAAATGGCGTCCACTTGTTCTCCCACCACAGAAAGCAGCCGACTGAAACCACGACTTAACTTTTAAAACAACGAAATACCCCCAAACAGTATACAATCCCCAACAGCTTGACTTAAGTCCCCAACAAACAAACAATAACCCTGAACTCGCCGCGGCGGGGCGACCCGCCCCGCCGCTCCCGCTCTTCCGATCTGCGGTAATGAACTGGATTAAATCTATTCTTCTAAGAAATTTTTCCTGCTGTATTTAAACCCTGCCTAGCTCAGGTGCCTACAAACACCAGGAGGGAGCCTAAAGCCACCCTCCGTCAAACCGCAAGCTCCGCTGCCAGCAAACGAACTCCGTTCCTGCTCGGGCTCCACCTCAACACCGCAATGCCCGAACGAAAAGGAGAACGCGTCGGGGGCGAGTTTTACCTTTTATACCCACTCGCCCCCTCCCTTCTTCACATGTGACCCGGTCCTGTCTGGCATCATCCGGGACCATGGAGGGCAAAGACCGGCCCCGCATTTCAAGGACTCGCTTCGTCCTTCATGCGGCCGAATACTTAGCTTCAACCAGGCAGGTTCATCGTATGCTTTCAGATATGTGCTCTACTCTGTACAACAACTTTGGTAAAATGCCATTAACTACAAGAACATTTAATTGTTGTGCGTGTTGGCTACAAATCCCTCATAAGCACAGCTTTACAAACACAGTTTCACACCTTTTGTTTGTTTTTGTCTACAAGTATAGCATTTGTTGCTGTTGACTTCTGTGGCCTCAACATTTCATTTAATCTTGTGAAGAATGCACATTAACTGAGCACTTGTATTATGGTATTTGCTGTGTTTACTATTCAAGCCACCTTACATTATCCTCCTACTGGGACAACCGAAGCTGTTGCAACTGTTGATATGACTTACTGCCTGCTATTCATTCAGAGGAAAATGAGTTGTGTGTCTCTGTCACCCTAAAGAAGAATGAATCAGAGGTTTCTCAAAGGTTTCAGATAATCACTTTTATTTTTCCCCTGTGTTTTACACTGACAAGGCCATTCATACTTCTGAGTCCCAGTTCTGAACTTAAATTCGGACTGTGAATGATCTTCACACACACAGTCTGTGTCCTTTGGTCAGGATCAGATTTGAGGGAAACTGTTCTCTTTCTGGTTCTTCTAGTACCAATGTACTGTTGTAGCATTTCAATGGCTAACAAATTACTTGGCATTAGCTTTCATGGACTATATAGCCTATGTCTTCAGTGGGCTACAGTCTAGAGATCGGCAGTTTGTGCCAGTTTGTTTAGTGGCCCAACAGGTGTTTGGTGCTTCAAAGTCCTGCCTCTTCTGGTGGGTGCCCACTCAGAGGCAGCACTTGGAAGAGGAGGGGCAAGGAAGCCTGGCCACTGCCTCTGAGTGGGTGCTTGCTGTTGGAGGCGGGGCTTTGAAGCGCAGAACACCTGTTCAGCCAATAAATGAACGGGCACAAATTGAAGAACTGGTACTGTCCACAAAATCTTGTGCCAGCTAAAATTTGACACATTTTAATGGGTTACAAGAATCTTCATTGTTTTTATTGTACTTCCCTAAAAACTAACATGGGTTCGTGAATATAGTAATTGGAATAGGACTTAAGAGGATACCTATGTTCAAATTGCTATTGGTTTATGAAGTGCACTCACTCATTTTTGTCTTGCGTTCTCAACCTTGTCCAGGATTGTGAGGATAAAGTAGGGCAGTGGGGCATCTATGCTGCACTGAGCTCACCTGAAAATAGGCAGGAAATACATGTAACAAATAATTACTCCACCCGTTATGGCTTGTTAACTATTTGCCATCTGGTTACATGCTTGTCGGGGAAGCCTGGAAAGTTTTACATGAATATCTGACAGTGTCTTCATTAGACATATAACAAATCAGATTTTGAATAACAAATCTCAAGGCTGGTTTTGTACGCTTGTTGCCTGTTGTTTGACTCTAAATAGCCACATCTTTCTTTTTATACTTTTCTGTCTCTGTCTCTGTCTCCTAGCATGGCTGGCCCTACCATTGGGTAATGTGATAAAGCAACCACCTCAGATGACAAGTGCTAGGGGACAGCATCTATCTCATACCCTCTCCCGTTGTCTCTCCTGAGTCTGTGCCCCCCTCTTGGTGGTGCAAATGTATGTAAAGCATCAGGTGCAGGACAATAATATGCCACAAGTCATCTTCAGGAGAAAGGCAGGATATATTTAAATAAATGCATGATTAATTAACAAATAAGTGTAATAGGAAGAGACAAGTGCTAATCAAGATTGCATCTGTACATGGAATTGTAGGATCATCTCCTTTGACACATCTAAGGAGAAAAAAATGTGAGATAGCTCTGTTTCCTGTACACCTGGAACTGTATCCAACAGGCCTCTGGTTCTTGGGATGTTATTCTGGTTGGAATTTGAAAACTATAGGCTAGTATCCTGTTATCTAAACATGGAACAAGAGAGAAATCAGAGAAGTCCCCTCTCTGCACTCTGATAGCCATCATTTCCAAATATCTGCAGGACCTGCTCTTGCACTGGTCACACAACAGGAGGTCTTCAGGACCCCAGGGAGGGACACTTACATTATTTCCTTTGTACGCTGTGGTTGAAATCATGTTCCATAAATTATGCCTATGTAGGGCTGATGACATCATCAGCAGGGTTGATTTAAATGAACGTTAACATTTCCTACTACTACTAATATTCCAAAGCAAAGCAAAGTGTGCTGTTTATGTACTACCCCATAGTGCTTACAGCTGTCTCTGAGAGATTTACAATTTAATTAAACATGCCACACATTTGCCCCCCCCCCCAGAGCTGCGTATTCTTTTTAACAACCTTAAAAGGATGGAAAACTGAGTTAAACTTGACCTGTCAAACTCAGATTGTGAGCAGAATCTTGACTGTAGTACTGCAGTCTAACCACTGTGCCATAAGACTCATATCCCAAGGCTTCATGGCTCCCTGTAATCCCTTTCATTGTAGGGAAGCCAAGAGAAGCATGGACGGGAAGAGGAAATTTTAATTTCTGAAAACTACCACTACTGGTAATATCACTCCAAGCCCTACCTGACATTCTCATCTCATATTTGGCTCATATTGGGTTGTAAGAATTCATTCTTATAAGGTAATATGTACACCTTCTTATCATTTTTTCACACAAAGAAAATGAACTTATTTGCCTTGACCACTTGAATATTAAGTTATTGATATTTACAGGCCTTCAAAAAACAATGGGAATGAGCAGTCAGCAAGCTCATAGTTGTTATGCTAGTGGCTACCCTTCAAAATGTTAAATCTCCTCTGGTATTTCCTGCTTGCACATAAGTAACAGGTCTGTTCCACCTTTTAACTACAGCTGAAACTGTGAGCTCAGCAGTTTCTTTTAATTATTTTCTGCTTTGTATTCCTTTCTTCTTCCATTGTTGGTTTCCTATTAATGCACCTTTGGTTTGTACTCAGGAAGACATTTGGACAGAGCCCGCATTACTCTGATTAAACATCTGACTCAAAGCCAGGTCCATTATGAGACTCACATTTGTCAGGGCACAGTCAGAGTTATTCCATATTTAGGAATGTGTCTTAAAGTGGTCTCCTTCCAGTTGTTCAGCAGTTCCTTGAAATGACCTGTACCTATTCCGTGTCTGACTTGGGTCAGTTATGACTTGTTCATTTAGCACAATGCAATGTGAAAGGTATTATGTGTGATTTCTTAGAACCTATTGGCCTGGGCTGTGGCCTACATTTGTGTAAGGTCATTTTACCTCAAGGTTAAGTTGACCAATGTTCTACCCAGTGCCTTGCTTGGAAGATTTCCCAAAGGAATAAAAGGACTCCTTCCTGAACTTCTTTTGGTCTATTTAGGGGACATGGTGGCGCTGCGGGTTAAACTGCAGAAGCCTTTGTGCTGCAAGGTCAGAAGACCAGCAGTCGTAAGATCGAATCCACGTGACGGAGTGAGCTCCCGTCACTTGTCCCAGCTCCTGCCAACCTAGCAGTTCGAAAGCATGTAAAAATGCGAGTAGATAAATAGGTACCACCTCGTTGGGAAGGTAATGGTGTTCTGTGTCTAGTCGCGCTGGCCACGTGACCATGGAAACTGTCTTTGGACAAACGCTGGCTCTATGGCTTGGAAACGGGGATGAGCACCGCACCCTAGAGTTGGACACGACTGGACTAAATGTCAAAGGGAACCTTTACCTTTACCTTAATGGATGTTTCTGAAAATACTTCCTCCTGCGTTTGATGAAATGCCTGAGATTTTTCCTTTTCTCCCCCTAGCAGAGCCATAATTAACAGGGAACAACTGAGCTGTTGCCCCTGTTGTGTGGAATTTAGAGGACACACCCCTTCTCCAACCTCTCACAATGAGAACATCTCTCAGTAAACTTCATAAGGTATTCATGCTCCTCTATATGCCTTTCCTCTTCATGTTCAAGTATTGAGTTCCACACCATTCAGCTTGAATTAACTTAATAAGAGTTTATTAAAATAACATTGTCCCAAGGATGTTATTTATTTGTAGGTATTCAATTCATTCATATGGAGGCAGTGACAGATTTTACTTTCTTGGGCTCCATGATCACTGCAGATGGTGACAGCAGCCATGAAATTAAAAAACGCCTGCTTCTTGGGAGGAAAGCGATGACAAACCTAGACAGCATCTTAAAAAGCAGAGACATCACCTTGCCGACAAAAGTCCGCATAGTCAAAGCTATGGTTTTTCCAGTAGCGATGTATGGAAGTGAGAGCTGGACCATAAAGAAGGCTGACCGCCGAAGAATTGATGCTTTGAATTGTGGTGCTGGAGGAGACTCTTGAGAGTCCCCTGGACTGCAAAGAGAACAAACCTATCCATTCTGAAGGAAATCAACGCTGAGTGCTCACTGGAAGGACAGATCCTGAAGCTGAGGCTCCAATACTTTGGCCATCTCATGAGAAGAGAAGACTCCCTGGAAAAGACCCTGATGTTGGGAAAATGTGAAGGCAAGAGGAGAAGGGGATGACAGAGGACGAGATGGTTGGACAGTGTCATCGAAGCTACCAACATGAATTTGACCAAACTCCGGGAGGCAGTGGAGGACAGGAGGGCCTGGCGTGCTCTGGTCCATGGGGTCACGAAGAGTTGGACACGACTTAACGACTAAACAACAACAACAACATTTAATTCTTTCAGCACAATTCACCCCCTCCTCTCTATCCCCTCAAACTCCAGCTGTTATATTAAAAACCTGGTCTGTTGACCCCCAGACTCCCCCAAAACCTCACCAACTTTCAACCCCCCTCGTTTCTCCCAGCCAATCAGAACCAATCTTATCTACACTTCATGCTCCTCAATCACTTCCTCCCATCATATAGGTACTTCTAAACCAATTAATTTCAGGAACAATACACTTTCCGTTGCTATATAAACAATACATTTAAACATTACCAGCAACCACTGGTCACTTCTGGTTTTCATTTGTTGCCATTTGTTGCCATTTGGGGCCAGTCCCACTGCTTGTGTAACCTGTAATAGCTGTCAATCCCTGGTGAAAACAGTAACTACTAAATCATGTTTGCATCATTGTAATAGGACAAACAACCCTTCAAATTGTCATAGCTGTCAGGGACTCAGATGAGCCCTTTGCTTGAATCACTTTGTGCTCCTCTATCTGACTTTCTTCATCATGCCTTTATATTCCTTCTAGTTAGAAAAAGAAAATAAAAATTTATAAGACCCCGATGAGCATCTTACTCAAACCATAAAATGTAGTTACTCTTAAGTTGATATTGTAAACCATTTGATTTTCCATAAATGGATCATATAAATACAGGGGGGAAAGGCACGATGTGCCATTTCATTTGCCTTCTGTAGTCAAGAATGTTAAGGAACAAGAAAGCAACCTTTTAGTATGATGATTAAAATGTGATTTTTTTAAAAAATTAGGTAGTCAGCTTTGTTCTAATGAAAAGGTGGAAGATTTACGAAACTTGGAATGAATGATGGCAGAAGAGAAAGCTTTCATACTTTACTTACTACCATGCCTTCCTTACAGGAAGTTGTCGGATCAATTTCTACATTGTGCAGAGATAAATTCACCAGTTGCTATCAATTGTTCATTCAGTGTGAACACACAGGGTTGCCCTAATATATTACAAGTGCTATGTCGTGCTTTCATCTTAAATTTTAAAGTGTACACTCAAAATGTAGTTGGGTGCACACTTTAAGATAGCAATTTATCTTTATATGGTTGTATTAACCATTTTTTGCCTGGTCCAGAAGAGACACAATAAAGAGCATTGGTAGATACCTCAGCAGACAGAGCGACAGATTCTAATTGACCTGGCCATGTTACTGAACCTTTAAATACCATCCCAAGGTGATACGAGTTGGTCTGTTCAAGCAATTTCCTGTTCAGCTGCCAGTTGTATTTCTTCCTCCTTTCCCCCAAAGCTAAAACTTTGGTTTCGGTGCCATTAACCTGGCGTACAATAATCCTTGGTACAATAAGCACCTAAGGCCCTTAATAATCTTCACATCTCCATCTGATTATATGATACGAGGATAGCATCATCTGCGTACAAAAGTACTTTAGATGGGGCATAAAAAACTTGGGGCTGTATAAGTTGGAGACTATATCATTTAAGTATAGATAAAATAGAAGGAAAGCTAATGAACATCCTTGATGCATCCTTGATGCATCCTTTATAAGCAGGGAATGGGCCTGAAAGAATGCCCTCAGAGGTGGTTCTGACTCAGAGTGGTATTCTCATACAGTCCTCAGCAACCTACAATCTATGTTCAAGGCTTCCAATTTGCTCCAAAGGCAGGGTTGGGGTATGAAGTCAAAGGCCGCTTTAAAGTCTACAAAAGCCACAAAAAGTGAGCAGTGGTGGTGGTGGTGGAGGAGAGATGTATATTTCCTTATTAAATATTGCAACAAAAAGCAGTGGTCAATTGTGGACCTGTCACAGTGGAATCCTGCTTGTTCCTCTGGCAAGAGGTTCTCTGAAGACACCCAATTTTCTAGTTTGTCTAAAATATGGCTTGCATACAATTTGCTGACTATATCTAGCAGGCTTATAGGATGGCAATTGCTAGGATCTGAAAGAGTGCCTTTCTGTTAGATCGTTACTACAATGGCTTCAGCCCATTCTGAAGGGAATTTCCCAGATCTGTCTATAGAGGTAAATAAGGCAGCTAGCACTGGGATCCACCAGTGTGAATAATCAATCAAAACATCAGGTGGGGTGCCATTCCTGCCTGGGGCCTTGGCCCTCTTTAGGTTTTTTTTAGAAGCATTATTACCTCCTTACAGGAGGCAGGAGCCCAGCAAGGTAGTACTTATTCATCCACTTGCAAAGATGTACAGACTCATTTTTTTTTTAAAAAAGTGATACTGTAGTTCCCATTTGTGTTTGGAGACAGGGTTTGTTGGTGTGCCTTCTGGCTGTAATAAGATGCTAACATTTTGAGCTATCCTTACTTTCAAGAGCATGTGCTAATTCAGCTCTTAAAAACAACAACCCTATATTTGTAATATGCCTATATTCATTTCCTACCTCCCCAAACAGTGAATATTTCCAAGAGCAGTGGTTACTGGCAGGAGCCTTTACTCTCAGTGATAGTGAGTGATGCAAATCTCTCTTTGTCTCATTCTTGCATGAGGATAAAGCACTTCAATATTTTTCTTCTTGTCCTGCAATAAGATTTTTGTTTGTTTGTTTGTTTGTTTGTTCATTCGTTCGTTCACTCATTCACTTGTTCACTTGTTCGTTTGTTCATTTGTTTGTTCATTTGGTGGGGCTCTCACCTAGCAAACAAGAATTATTTTTACACATCTTGAGGAAACATGGCCATTTTACAAAGTAATAATTACAGATAGAATTTTTGGATTATAAATCCCCTGATTCTTTATTCTGGGAGTTCTACCTGATAGACAGTCACCTTACAGATAACTAAATATGGTTGAAATAGAAGGAAGACCTCAACTGGAAGGCTTTGAGGCTTAGCTAGGCCTAGATCCACCTAGCTTCCTGTTCAGAGAGAAAGCTCCCAGCCAGCACCAGAACATGAACAGGAGGCTTGGGTGGAGCTAGACTCTTTGAACATGCTTTACATCTCTGCTCATAATACATTTCTTGCTTGCTTCACAGCATGAAGTCTCACATCAGATTTCATCTGAAGTGATATCTTGAGGAAAATATGAAGTTTCTTGTCATGCCAGGAAATCCATGAAATGTCAAAGGAAGAATAGGTTAACACAAGGCTTATAACAATTTGTAAGAAGGTTTTCACACCTCACAAGCAAGGACAAAACGGTGTGTCTAGGTACAGATGAAATTTTCCTTCCATCCATTTCCCCCAGGACTATTCACAAACCACTAATGCACATTTCTCCATTTTGGGGACGAAAAGAATTTGAGAATAAAAATGTAAATACTGTATGGGAAAACCCCTGTCATGATTCTACGTGGCCCCTGATTGTTTCACCAAACTAGGAGCTCACGCTACGTGCCCCTCAGCTGCCACCAGTTGATTTCATCAACAATACCTATTATGAATGATAGACGTCCAGGCCATAGGTCATTTTAAAAGAACCAAATAGAAATTGTTTATTGATACAGGTGTTGACAGAACAAGCAATGTTGTTAACTCTTAAACAAACATTCTTCTTTATCCACCCTCAACCACCATTCTCCCGCCCAAACTCCAAAACTACACCAATCCCTTCAACTCTCCCTCAAACTCCCTATCTCTAAAACCCTATCTATGTCTATCTAAATGCCTCCTCCTCCTGCTGAGTCTCTTATACCTTGTGACTCCGCCCCTCCAGCACTCCCATTGGTCTATGCAAATAGCATATGAATATTCATGACCTGGGCAAACACCACACCCCCAAACTGTCAGATTGTCCCGTTGAGGCTCACAGTTTGAGGGTTTTCAAAGCCTGGTTTTTCAGCCTCATCTCTGACATGATCTTTGTCTGCTATACCTGTATTTCAGCCACATGCAATATTTTTATTTATTTGTTTGTTTTATTTATAGCCCCCCCCTTCTCCTGATAAGGACACCCATACAACTTCCTCCATGCTTAGAATTACTTTAGCTACAAATGTGGTTAGTGCACATGAGAGAAAATTTAGGTTTTGATGAATTTACAAGAAATCACAGATGTTGTCCTAATCAGGATGGAAACGACTCAAACATTTACCAAAAAAAGTCATGTGGGAAGAAGAGACATTAACAGCAGAGTCTTCAGCACACTGTTCTAGACATGTTATGCTTCTGCATGATATCATCCAGTTCTGAGACATCGGGAGCATAATTCTCACATCTATCTCAGATTTTTAGTGGTTTGCATAGTTTCTACCTGTTTAACTAAGCATTGCCTCAGTTTCTTGTGGGGAGGAGAAGGTTCTCTTTTTTGCTGTTATCTAGAACATTGTAAAAAATAAGGAGATGTCTTTTAAAAAAAAGACATCAAAGATGAACTAAGATTCAAGAATATTGTGTGTATGTAAGAAAAGCTATTATAGAATGTGAACACTAGTGATTGTTTACTTCGGAAAGAATGTAGAACAGCCAGAAGAGTTACAAAATATGAACAGATTGCAAAATGCAAAATGAATATCCCAATCTAGCATTTCTTTCCAGAAAGGTTATTTACAGATACTCTCCCCCTCCTCTCCCTCTCTCTCTCTCTCTCTCTCTCTCTCTCTCTCTCTGTGGTGTGTGCCTAGCTAAAATCTACAAAACAGCTAAGGGAAATGCTGTCTGCTTCTTTTAATTTTTGAAATGTTGTTATTCATCCTGGAGCAAATCTGACTAAGAACTTCAATATTTCACCTCCTGAGAAAGTCTTCAGGCATGCTAATATTTATCTTTGAAAATAAATTTTCATACCCTCAAGCCGCTGACTGAAAAGGGAAATTTCAACAAGAGGAAATTAGTGGAAGACTTCAATGGGCAGATGCTTTCATATCTTCTCAGAGAAAAGAAAACTACAGACAGAAACAAGGTGCTTCTAGGATTGCCCAGATACACAGTACAAGCCAGTCTGAGATTGAGGGAGGGTGAAATAAACAATAAATAAATACATAAAATCAGGTCACCATCAACTAGCAGCTATGAAGAAAAGATAAATTCTGAAAGTGACAACCTCCACATGGTAGGGCTTGCTTAAGGCCTTTGACAGATTTCTCTTGATCTTAAAATTGTCACTAGTTGGAAGCCTCTGGGTGTCTGACCACACAACCCAATGCAGGCTCACCAGGAAGCAAGCTTCATTTAATACGGCTTGTTCCCAAGTAAAGGAATCTATGATAGCATATTAGCTTCCAATCCCCATGCCCTCTCCCAAAAAGATTCAGGTAGACACTGGAAAGGCAAGGTTCAACCAGAAAAGCAGGCATGGCTGTTGTTGCCTCTTTCCCTTATGCTGTTCACCTTTTCAGACCAAAATAAGGAAAAGCACAAGCAGAAGGTAATGATCCAAAAAGGCATCTTTTAGAAGTCTGACAAATGCAGCTTGCTGACAACTAGACAAGTAGTACCACACTATGTCAAAGGTAAGACTGTCGGATCTGTAGAGTTATTTTAAAGGAGTATATTCTCCACATTTTCACCCAAGAGAAACTCTTGTATATTGTTATTAATACCATACAATAGCAAAAGGTTTGGATTACAGATTAGATATTATTCTTTTATTATTTTTATTTCAAGTAACCCCTAATACAAATGTTGAAAAGCATGTTGTTATCCTCCTATAATTCTAATACCTTCAGCTTGTCATTCCCCCACTCCCCATATACCTTTGTCACAATAGACCTCTGGTGCAGTGTGGTCTTTTGTCCTTTAGGAGCATGTGCACATGAGAAGCTCTGAGGCTGGGTGACATCTAGAAACATGGGGGATATTTGGCATAGCAAAACTATGTGGGGAAAAAGATCTTGGAATGTTGTAGATCACAAGGTGAATATGAGCCAACAATGTGATGTGGCTGCAAAAAAGGCAAATGCTATTATAGGCTGCATTAGTCTTTTCCTCCAGTTTACTCTAGGCAGCTCATTTAGTTTTTATCCTCCCCGCATTATAATTGTTAGCACCCTATTATTTAAGACAGGCTGAGAGAGAGTGACTGATCCAAGTCACTCACTCTGTTTAATGCCCCAATAGACACTGAGTAGATCTTTCAAGTCCCCACCCAACATTACAACCACTATATCATGTGGGTGGAGTCTGGAGGCATGAATGGTATTGTAAACATTGTTCCAGCAGCATTTGCTAATCAGATTGCTGATCAATTCAGGATAGTCATTGCATTTTCTCAGTGCAGTAAATAATTAGGAACACGATTGATTGATTGATTGATTGATTGATTGATTGATTGATTGATTGATTGATTGATTGATTGATTGATTGATTTCACGAGGGCTTGGAAATAGAGATTTTACTCCATGGGAATGGAGGAAAGAAACAGAAGCAGCCACTGGAAAATCTGTAAATAAAGAGGCAGAGAGATGAAATGTCTCAGGAAGTCTCTTCAGGGTGTAGGACCTACCTTTAAATATACTGTGCAACCAAGGAGTGCCTCAGCTTGGTGGCTGGCACTGTGATGTCAGTGAGTCTATAAGGTGGAGAGTCCTATTCTCCCTAAAGTGGTTCAGCACCTTGGATAGCTTCTGTAATATTTGATTTAAAGACCAGAAAGGCTTAACCACTCCCACATACATTAGAGTCACCAACCTCTACTGACAGTATACATGTAACAAAAGCAAATTCTACCCCACAATTTCCTACCTTTCCAGTGATCTCTGTCATCCAAAAGCAAATAAACCCAGTTCTACTACCTGCTCATGGAAATGGGGAGCATGTGACAATATTAAGTTGGAAAGAGATGGTTCTGAAGATGTGAAGTTGATTGTATTTCCCCTTCTTTCTAGTTCTGCAGGCCAAGATGTTGCCTAACACTTGCCAACTTTATTCCGATCTAAGATTATTGCAGAACAACTTATTACTAACAAGGGTGAATGCCAGCTTTGATACAGGGGAACCGTATGCATAAGAAGAACTAACACTTTGTTAAGGTCAAGCACATTAAGAGGCTGATTTTGAGGTGTTATGTTTAAGTAGTTTCTAACACATATATTTTCTTCCTGGAAATATCCTGTCAGAGTGCATAAGAAAGAAGAGTGACACACTTTAAATGTCACAGTGCTTCCTGATAACAGAAGGGATTTTGCATGTAGAGACAGGGTTAGTGCTGTGATGCCAGCACAACTCAATTTGCTAACTTGGTGTGAATATTATGATGCCATTGAGAGAAAGGCTGGCATATCTTTTTTTTAAAAATCCCACAGTTTCTAGTTGTTATCATTTTAATGAAACACTACTCATTAGTGTTTAGCTATATGCTAATTTTTTTTACCAAACCAAACTGTACACAACTTGGGATCCAGTCTTAAAATAATGGAAAGAAATTTCAAAACGAAAATATAATCCAATCTATATTAACTCTGTAAATCAAATCTAACTCACCATCTTCATTATTGTATGTATTTCTGAATTCTCATTTGACCTGGTGACATCTGGATCCTCACATTTCAACTGGGTTTATCTGGAATTTGAATTGATTTGGGAAAATATGGGTATTGAGGCTATTTGTCATTTATGAACTGATCTGAAGTAGAGAGGGGCATGAACCTGAAAAATGGTGGTTTGTGAGGGTTTGTGGTTTGTAGTTAGTCATGGTTTGTGGTTCAGTTTTTGGTTTGTGTCTGATCGGGAAGCTACCTGTTCCTGTCACGCTCCTGCCACACCATCGCCACTGCTGCTGCCACCCCACTGCCACCACTGCCACATCTGCATGATGAGGAGCCCGGGTGCTGCCTCTGAAAAGGCGCCCAACCCTCTGTTGATTACCCTGATCAGGTGGGAGGCAGGCAAATGCATGGAAGGAAGCAGGCATAGCTCTGGAAGGGAAGCGAACCCACTATCTCTGATGATGGACGCTGTGGTGAAGGTGGCAGGACCAGATATGAAGGTAATGGGGGCATTGGGAAGGGGGCAGGTGGATATCCATTTTGCCAAAGCAAAGTGAAGCACAGTATCCCCAAACTGGGTTGTGAACCAAATCACGAATCAGCCCAATTTGTTGATTTTTCTGGTTCATAGTTCGGTTTGTGCCCATCTGTAATCTGAAGTGAATTAAAGAAACCTGAAAGTGTGCTTGAATAGGTTCAAGAGTTCTCTAAAATGCCAAATTTTACTTTGGAAGTTTTAACTGTGAAAATCTAAGGTGTTTGTGTGGGGAAACACTTAGTACCAAAGAATCTTACTTGGCCGACAAACAGAGCTAGGAGGCCAAAAGCAAATATTGATAAGTCAAGCACCAATTGATTTCTTGAAAGCCCCCAATTATGGAATCCTCTGGGATGGCTCAGATTGGCTGGATGAATTCCATCATCCCCTTGATCTACTGCCATTTTTCAGGGTAAGGAAAGGGTGTTAGAGTGCTATTCACACTGCTTTCATTTTCAGTAGCTACCAATTGTAGTATAATAGATAGAATGATGGACTAGGACACAGGAGACCTGGATTCAAATACCCATTCAAACATGTAAATTCATGGGTGAATGGAACTGGAAAAACTAGTCCTTAAATATCATATTTACCTTGAAAGGCATCTTAGTGTCACTATATGTTGGTTCTGATTTGACAACACGTGACACAAACACTTTTAGTCAGGTTTTCTTTTCTTTTGTTGTTCTTTAGTCGTTAAGTCGTGTCCGACTCTTCATGACCCCATGGACCAGAGCACGCCAAACCCTCCTGTCTTCCACTGCCTCCCTTTTAGGCTGCTGCAAATCTCATTTTGCATTATACATAGCTTCAGCATCTAGTTGTCTGAATTTTCCATGATGGATTTGAATAATGTTGGTCACAGTAGCATGAGAAAGAGGACCTTTCCCATTTTGCACATTACAGTTTTTATGCCTGCTGCTGGCTTTTACTTTTTCAGCACTTTGCCTTTTTTCTTTTTCTGCTGGCCAAAATCCTGTTGTGTACCATAAGCCAAATTGTAACGTTCAGTCCATTCCTCCTGGTAAACAAAGTGTTCATACTAGAGATGGGTATGAACCACTGGTTTGGCAGTTCATACTGGTTTGGTGGATGGCTGAAGAGGTGTTCCCTGGTTTGGCACCCCACCCCCTCCGGTGGGCACCCACTCAGAAGCACCACCCTGGTTTCTCTACCGCACCGCTTCCAGGAGCTGCCTCTGATTGGGTGCCTACCAGAGGGGGTAAGGCACCAAACCATGGAACACCTGTTTGGCTGTCTGTCAAACTGGCTTGAACCACAGAACTGGCAATTCATGTCCATCTCTAGTCCACACTGCAGTTCTTAGGGCAATTTGAAATTGTGATGGAGGAGATGAGGTTAAAGCAATCTACTTCCTGACATATTTAACCTCCATAGAATGAAATTCCTGAGCATGGCTCATCTCAATCTAGGCTGAAAGATGCCTTACACATTTCAAAGAAATATGTAGAGAGTGATGTGGCTCTGACCTTAAATATGTTTATGCTGCAATGTGTATGCTCTCTCTGTTTACAGTGAACTGCCAGTAACTTTTTTTAAAAAAAATCTATACATTTCAGAATGTCATGAAAATTACTGGGATAATTTCTGCTTCTTACATTATCATTCAATGCACAGGTGTGAATTGCACACAAGAGCAGATTGTGTAGTTTGAAAGAGTTCTGCAAAAGGACACACTTATCCTTCTACTTACTAATTAATTTATTAAAATATTTATGCCCCAGTCTCTATATCAAGAGATCTAAGGATGAGGTACAGACAATGAAGCAGTTCAGCAACATCATTGGAATCATTATGCTATAAAAGTAAAAATGCTTCCCAGCTAAAAATCTGGGTCTCCATCCCTTCATATTAAGCCACAGACCGACGGAAGAAAAATGCACTTCAACTCTTTTTAGGGAATCTATCGACATCTGAAAATTTGTCAGACATATGGAAACAGAAGAAAATGTTGAATGAAATATCAGTTTTGCAAGTAGAACATTCTAAATATTCATTGATATTCATTCAATATTCATTGAAATATTCATTTCATCCTGTTTCCATACATCTGATGAAGCGGATGTGTCCACGAAAGCTTGCATTAAAATATCATAGTTAGTCTTTAAGAGACCACATGTTTTTGTCTTGTCTTGTCTTGTTTTGCTTTGTTTCTTTGGATTGTCAACCTCCTACGATATTCACTGAGACCTTTGGATCTGTTGTACAACTGCTAGAGTACTGGTCGAAAAGTCATATTGGTGGCAAGCAGGGCATGCTGTAGAGTAGGAAGGATCCAGTAGATGCTGAAGTATATGAACTACATAGGGAGTTTACCCTTAAATTTAAGGGAACCTCCCTCATTCTATGCACAAGTTTTTTATTCTTACTCAGCTAGTACTATTTGATGTCCATGCTTAGATTTTTCTCTTTTTTAAAAAACTAGAATCTCACATTTGGTCCCCAGCCTGTTCCAAGGGCTATCTGAAGTATATGCACAAACCTCCCTTCCTTTCAAAATCTAGCAGTGAAATTTGGTTGCCAGCAGTTCTAATGAAATTGCTGGGTAGTTGTCCAAGGAATACTCGAGACAGTGAAAGATTTCCCCTCCATGATGCAGGAATTTAAGTTAATGAAGAGGAACAGGAACAAGAAGAGTTCCAAGAAGAGGAATACCTGAAGTGTGTGAATGACAAAATGAAGTCAAAACATGGAGTGGAGTGTGCTCTGTCAGATTAAATCAGTACGCCACACGTTTGCATTCTAGTTTGTTTTCCTCCTCAAGAATTGGGTTTGCCTTAATTGTGTAACAGGTTTAAATTATCTGATGGGGAAGACATGAGACACTCACCATCTGCACATTACTGGCCACATGCTGGGAAACTGGTGCTGGATGATTAAAAAATATGATACCCTATTCCATTGGTCTGTTCAAGCATCATTCTTTGGAATCACAGATCACCTTCGGGGGGGGGAATTCCCTTTCCCACCTCGTTGGACGAAACTTTTATCGACTTCTGAAATTTAATGACTTTGCTGCCCAAAGGAAACAAAAATGCCTTGACATGTTGCCAAACGGTGGTCTGTATTTGAATTTTGCCCAGAAGGCACTGTGCAGCAAACAAAAGCACTGTGAAAATACATGGGAGAGCAGTCTCTCGCTCTCCCTCTCTCTGTGTAGTTGTAGAAAGATCCTGAGATAATGTGCGTGGGGGCAAGGAGAGAAAGAGAGCAGAGATCAGAGGCACAGCTAGTGAACAGCATGTGTGTCTGCATCACAATATTGATTCATACTGAGGCAAATAGCCCTTCGTTTTCAGAAAGTTTGGGTGTTTGTTTTCAGATGAACCAAAGAGATGAAGAAAGGAGGGAAGTGCACGAGACTACCACTGCCCTCATGCTCTTACTTCGCTATTCTTCTTCAACTAGTTTTCTGGAAGAGCCATGAAACTATTCAAAATCACATTGCAAGTGACATTGGAGGTCTGACAATTAGTGGAAGTGTGGGAGGCACGTAGACAGATAGCTAGCCCAGTGGGCTTGGGCATCGTTGCCTCAGGCCTTTTCAAAGAGACCAATTGTTATGCAAATGAATCCCCTTCCCCCTTCTAGTAAGTAAGCTTTAGTTCTTATCTCCTTTTTATTATTATTATTGGGAGGTAACCCTCCTCCATAAGGGCTAGTAGCATATCTATATGTTTAGAAGCATATCTATATGTTTAGAGACATCTGCATTTAAGTATTGTTCCCCCCTCCTACACTATTCCTATTTGAAGGGATTTTCTGAAAAAATACATGTAAATGTTCTATTATAAGCCAATTATAGCTTCCAGGGTAATTATTCCACCTGAACAGGTATAATCTCACAGCTCTAGCCTGCTCTGTTCGGCTAGAGTAAATTAGGAATGCAAATCCTCATTTTGTCTCATTTTACATGCTACAAAAAGAAACCACAAAACTTTCCCCTCTCACCTGTAAGACAGTGGGATATTTTAGATCCGTCTTAACATTTTTTCATATGAATCAGAATATATATATTCATAAATAATACAAAGTGCGCTGATTATATACCACCCACAGTGCTTAAAGCATTCTCTGGGTGGTTCACAATTTAATTATGCAGGGGCCCCCCAGCAAGTTCAACTTATCAACCTCAGAAAGATGGAAGGTTGAGTCAACCCTGAGTCAGCTACTTGAGCACAAGGATCAAACTTAGGTCTTGAGCAGAGTCTTCACTGCAGTAACCACTGAGCTACAAGGCTCCAAAACTGCAACAGCTCCTGCCTTGTTGCATGGAGTTGTTTTAAAAGCTGAAATGTTGGATGGACATGAAATCCTATTTCAAAACACAGAAGTACTGGACAACACCAGCAATCATTATGTTAGACTACACAGGGAAGCCATTGAAATCCACAAACACCAGCACAGCTTCAACAAAAAAAGAAGAAAGTCTAAAAATCAACAAAGCCTGGCTCCCAGCACTGAAAAATACAGCCTGCAAAAAGGTCAATGAATTCTACCCAGCCACAAGGACCGGTGATCACTTCACACAAAAGACTAGCTAATGACACCCATCAATCAGAGTGACAGATCATCACAACAAAACACCAATAACAAAAAAACACCCTAATCACAGGAATCACCCAATCTCCTGAAAAGAACAAAAACTTGATCCCACAGCTACAAATACTCAGCTATCCCAGACACTACACCAGAACACAGACAGAGTTCTAGCTCCTGTCTCTGAAGATGCCGGCCACAGAGACTGGCGAAATGTTAGGAAGAAAACCTCCAGAACACGGCCAAACAGCCTGAGAAACCTACAACAATCATTGGATGGATTCTTCCATCTTTTGGATCAATCAGCCAGTCCTCCTGTGAAAAACCAGGTGGGCTCTTTTCACTTTGTGAAACTAAGCATACATAGACAAACAGGAGAAGCACACAACAGCCTGTTCCAGCTGTAGTTAGAAAGCTACAGACATTCCATACTGTGCTGCCACTACCTCCTCTCCCTTCCCTTCCCTTCTGTCCTTTCCCTTCCCTTCCCTTCCCTGCTAACAAGGCTGCAGTTAACCATTTCCCCCCCCAATATGGCTCATTTTGCAGAAATGAACAAAATACTCATGAAAATGTGCAAATTTCCCCATAGTCCAAAATTTTTTTTTTAAAAAAAAGCTAACCATCTCACATCACCTTAAGTCAAGAAATTTTTTTAAAATTTTTTTCTGACCAGGCAAGTACAAATCAAGTCAGAATTTTCATCCCTATTTCAGAATTCTATATTATTATTTCTTAATTGCATGTATATCCCATCTTCCCTCTAATAAAACTGAGTGGTTTGCATGACTTTCATTCTAACTTTATCTTCAAAATAGCCCTGTGCGGTAAGTCAGCCTGAAAGACTATGACTGACCTGAAGTCACCCAGAGAGTTTTGAGTTGATACATATTTACATTCCTGGTGGTATTGCCCTAGAATGTATGATTTCTGGGTCAAGGTGTTCAAAAAGATTAGAAATATAACATCACAAAGTGTGTTTGTAAGTCCAGCATTGGGATAAATGAGTTTATTCTTAGATTCCAATGTACTACCACACCACAAAGAGCTAATTACTTTTTTATGCATAGCAGCTAGACAAACAATTGCTCAATGTCGGAAGACAGCTGCAGAAATTTCAATGAATGTCTGAGAATCTAGGGTGTGGAAATTAGCTTGGATGGATTTCTGATTTACAGAAAGAAGTGTTATGCTAACTAGTAATATCATTTGATATACTTACTACGTCAGGTTTGAAGGTTTATAACTATTTTATGGTTTTGTATATTGTATCTTATTATTATTTTTTTAAAGCCCAGGTCTCTTGAGCCCAACACTCTTACACCTACCTTACAAGTAGTCTGTTCATATATATATAATTGACATGCAATTAAGTGTTGCAAGTATCAACATAACTTCACTTTCGAAACAATCTTCTCATTTTTATAGAGTATACTGGTTTTATATAGTTTACTTTTTATTTATAAATGCACAACCTGGAAATGGTTAAAGGCTATAGGTTTTCAAAACAAATATTAAATCTTTGACTTTATTCTTCCAAGACCATTGAAAAACTCCCAGTTCTTCTGCTAAATTGTCAGTAAAAGCAGGATTGAAAGGGAATGAAAATAAAATTGCCTCTATTGTAATGCACTTTTACCATCCTGCAGTCAGCACCACTGGGAATACAGAATATAGTTTTGGTCAACACATCACAAAGAGAATATAACAGAGCTGAAAACAGTACAAGAAACTGTAACCTGTATGATCAGAGATAGCAATAACTTTCTAATAAGGAAACAAGGAAAGAGCTTGGCTTGGAAGGGTTTTGGGAAATTTTGCTTTGAAAGCTTTAAAACACCTGTGAATAGTTATGCACTATGATGATTATATGGAATATTTAAGATTGGCCCATGAGCAACCCAAGACATCTGAGGAAAGCATCAAGAAGCTGTCTCCTCCCATTTGATGTACAAAAGCCAATTGGACTGGACTGGAGTTTGACTGGCGTAAAATCCTTCCTTCAAAATTGCCAGTGAGACAAGGTCCTTCATTGCATGTCAAAGTGGTAGGCTAACTCAACCTCAGAAAAATCACCCCACCCTAAATTTTTTTGATGGAATTCTAAAGTAAGTGCCTGACCACACAGACCATTAGAATTGTTTCTTTTTCCTCCTTTTTCAAATAGCAATACATTTGCATGTATAGTCATGTGGGATATATACCGATGGGCCTGTTCACATGGCTGTCAGTTCAATCAGTACATTTCTTGCCATTTGTACCAGTTCTGAAGGCTACATGTGCCATCTCATATAAATCAATACATTTTCTGTCCTGTCTCTGGGTCTCTGCTGCCCTGTTTTTTTTAAAAAAATGATAAGTGTTATACTGCTTAAGCTGCATAAGAGGCACCCCCACGGCCAATCCAGGAGAAAGGAGGAGAGGCGAGCCATCCAGCGGGACTGACAGCAGGGTGGTGACTCTCCTCCTCCAGCTCCATCAAGAGGAGATGTTGGGATGGGGGCAAACCCTGGGGGCATGGTGAGGCAATCAATCAACAAACAAGCTTACACCAGAGACACCTGTCTCCATGTTTGGGCAGTCACTGCCTATGCTTCCTCCTCCTCTTCCTCTTCCTGATCGCCAAGGCAAGGGCAGAAGGAGGGGCTGGGAAGCTCGAGGAGGCTGAGAGAGTCACCTTGCTCCAGACTTTTGCAAAAGAACCAAGATCTCTCTTTCAGCCCCACCCCCACCCTATTTAAATGTCTGAATAGAAAGTTGCTTATCTTGCTGCTTTTCCCGCAATCTGCTCTTATTTCATTCATGCTTGGGATAAAAGTCCCCTGTCTGCCTTGTTCAAATTTCAGGGCTTCCACGGGGTTTGCCCATTTGCACAGGAATAAATCAACAGCTACATTCGCACGCACTGAAACAATAAGGATTGGAGTGATACATGATGGGTACGTTTTAAAACAACCATGCCGGCAAGGTGGGGAAAAAAACCAAAATATTTGGCTGGCCAAATGAATTGATGGTATCCGTGTGTCATGTGAATGGAAATTTATAAAATAATTTAAATAACAGTAGAATTGATGTAACGGGGGTTCTTTTGCCATGTGTGTTCAAGCCCTAATTGGATAGTGATGTTTTAAAGGAAACAGGTCCCTTTAATCATGGAAAGAAAATATCAGGCATTTAAAGACAGATTTTGGCACTGTACTCATTTCAGAAATGTTTCATTTTATTACATGAACCTGTTATTCAGTCCTTAAAAGAAAGAAATCTGGGAGTTTTATTCATCATTAGATACAGTGACTCTGTGCATCAAGTCAAACCAAAAGAGAAAGCAGACTCTTCAATTTTTTGTTGTTGTTTCAAACAAAATATATAACAACAAAAAAGCAAAACCATGTATCTTGCTATTAGTTTTTAGATTTCCATGTGGAATAAAATATCGTTTAACTTTAGGGTCTCATAGAAATGTATTTCAAAAAAGGAACAAAAGACATTTCTTCACAGGCTCACATTGCTCAATCGGAGGATTGCTTTGCCATCTTTTGAAACCATTGTATGCCTTCAATTGCCTTTAGTCTGACTTTGCTGCTTGAAGAACATGACAGGATCAGTGGATCACAGGCGTGGGGTGTCATTGTCGGACTTCAGGCACAGAAGACGGACTTCCTGATGAACGAAGATGGCCACTGCAGCTGGTCATGTAGATCCAATACATTATCTTTCTGCCATGTAAAAACAAAGACAAAGAGCAAGATGAGATCTATAGAAAATGCCACTGTATCTGTTAGAAAAGTAGCCATTTATTCAAATGAAAAGTGTTTCAACAATGATTATGAAGTATTTATATAAATTGCATGAAAGTGTTCGGTAAGTGTTGCTATAATATGTAAGAAATGTTTTTATAATGCACCAAGTAATGCATGAAGATGACCAAAGTCACTCACGCCTTTCTTTAAGTATCAATGGGCAATGACATTACTTTTAAATGCTTTCATGAAATTCAGCTCAGTGTTGCTGTTTCTTCCATTGTGTGTAACGTTTACTATAACTGTAAATGGTAAAGTGTGAATATCATCCAATTTGTTCTGTGGCCAAATATTAACTATACAAATGGGAACTGCTAATTTGGAGGTCGTTTGTTCTGGGGTCTCAGCAAATGTATGATAGGAGTCCCTATTCACTAGTGTGGCTTACCTAAGTGCATTCACTCACTCACTGCCTAGCCCAAGTCAAGTTTGAAGGGTGTGGCAGACATACGTTGGGCTGAGGCAAGATAACTTTGCTTTGAAGGCAAAATTAGCCAATCTTCACAGAGTTCTATTCCACAAAGAAAGTACCTTCCACTCCTTGTAATGATATCTTACACTATAATATTCATATTTCAATTTTGCATGAGAAACATGAAAGTAAATCCTAAAATGAATTTCATCCCTCTCTTCCCCCACCCCCCCTCTCTCTGGCAACCTGTGATTTCCAGTTTTGCAAGCTTTTATGCAACCAGGAGCATGACAATTGGTATTTGAATGAATGAATGAATGAATGAATGAATGAATGAATGAACAAAAATAATTGGTGTTCACGCCATGTCTGTTTTAGTCAGGTCTGTTGCAGAATTTGATGTTTTTCAATGCAGCTATGTTATTGTGAAAATCAACATTCTACACAACAATAGGGACACATTAATGATTTGAGTAGCCCACTCTATGGTCATTTCCTTTCCTGATGTTGAGAGTCACGACAGGCAAGGATCTAAAGAAGAGGTGGTGACTTTGCACCATGCAAGTGCCTTGTGCATCTTCTCAGGCTGGGCAAGCTGAAATTAATCCTATTTAGCCTAACTAGACAGTGCATTGGACATCTCCATCAGATCTACTGGTATCAACAAGGAGTCAAGACCCCAATGGATGCTTTCAACCTTAGATCTAAAGTGGGCTGCCAGTTGGCCACAATATTCAACATTGTTTTTGTCCAGAAGAGATGAGACTACATGGAAGAGTTCCACCTGGTGGTTCGAAGCTGTCTCAATTAGTTTGATATTGTGACTTCTTTTAGTGGCTTTGAGTTTATTCCAATATCTTCTGTATCCTTCCATGACAGGTGTCAGGTTGAATACCATGGGAACTTTCCTCCATCTGCTCTCTAGTCTTCTTCATAATTGCTTCATTACCTTTAAGTCTTCTGTAAACCATGAAGAAGGCCGTGCTATACGTTGAAGAGGGTGTTTAGGGGCAATCTTGTCTACAGCTTGGGTCACCAGCTTGAGTACCGGGGGTGACCAGAATATCAACAGAAGCATCAACCACATCAGGTAGAAAACTCCCTAGGGCATTTTGGAAACCAATCAGATCCATCAATCTTTGGGGGTGGACCATGGTAACAGGTCCCACATTCTTGCAGAGGGGTTCAGTTATGCAGAGTCCAGATCTCAGAAGGAGATGATCTGACCTTAATATGACTCAAAATTCATCACGTTCAGATCATCCCTTCCTTGTCCCAATGTGAACATCAGATTGAGGGTGTGACCTGCAACATGCGTGGGCCCCAAGGCATTTTAGGACAGGCCATGGTCTCCATGAACTCCAGACCTCCTCTAGTCAACTGCATCTCCATATGAATGTTGAAGTCATAAATGTCTAGGGGACACTAGACAATTGTTGAAAAACTGGTCTTACAATTGCTTTATGTTTCAGTGAGAAGTGGATAATTGATGGAAAAAGGAGTTCTGGGATTTCCTCCTGCTTGGTGTCTCTTTGTGAATGGTCCTGAGCACAAGAAAGTAACCTGTAGATCATCTTGATTGTTGAATCGGTGTTTTCAGCATTCAGACTGCCCTTTGTTATGTCAGGTTTGGCATCCCCTGTCCTGCTGATAACATGGGCATTATATTGTGCAGCAGTAACAGTCTTTTTCCTGGAATTTTGAATCATGGACACAGAAGCCCAATATCTCACATTCATAGATTGGAGATTATTTCAAGTACTGATTAACCATTTCATGGAATGGCTGAATAGAACTTTAGTAAATCATAATGCATTGTGTGTATGCATATTTTAACCTGAAATATTTTTAGAAATATGTATTTTGAATGTGTGTGTGTAAATCCTTCATTTTTAAAAAATATCAATGGATTTGGGATTGAACAGTTATGTATCAGAACAATTGAAAAGTTATCTGGTGACCATGATCATAAATTCATAGATCCCTAATTATAGCACTGTGTGGACCTTTAGAGAAAGTTTCCTGGAACGGCACTATGAATTATATCCCTTCATGAATCAACAAAATCATCCCACTATTTGTGAAGTCTATGGAGCATTTTGTCAGTGACAAGTAGTTTAACTTTTCCAAAATGTTTTGCATTAAGCTAATTGGGTTGTGCTGCCATTCTACCATGTGAATGTATGATTTGATATAAATATTGTTCAGAGAAAGATGTTAAGTTTTAAAGGAGATCTGTCTCCTTGATTCAGAGGCTTATTCGTGCAATCTTGAAGGATTTTGGTTATTGATAGCACTGTCTTTGGTACACATTACATTGAGGTATTGATAATGCATGGAGTGTAACATCAGATTTCTCATCTAATCAATCAGGTGGCATGCATATGCAAGAGATCCCTGACTTTTACTAAGATTAATTGCTATGAGCTGTGAAAACTAGCTTCTGGTGAGGCAAGATATTAGAAGCACAATCACACTGTGTTTTCCTCTTTACTTGGGAAAGGGGAGGTTTAAAAAGGAGGCAAACTCTTAGAGCCCCCAAATCCTTCTGTCATTCATAATACAGAGACAGCCTTAAAGGAAAGATAAAAAAGCAACTAAATCAGCTCTCTATTAAAGCATTTTGAGCTTCTTTTGCACAAGCATTATGCAATCTGTTGCAAAATGGAACACTTGTCTTCCAGATGGTACTCCAAGTCTGAGCAAACATTTGCATGCTTTGTGTTGCAAACTGTACATGTATCGATTGAGATGTATCTCCTCGGTGCTCCTTGTCATGCATTTGAGGGTATTAATGGGGAACCTGCAATGTGGAGCTGCTGCAAATTTGCATTAGAACCCTCGGCACTGTCCAACAAATGTCCATTCTCTCACTGGGCTTGCAATGTGTGAACTCCTGCTGTCTTCTACAATGAAATAGACTCAGCCGAGTCCGTTACAAGTTGACACGGGGGAACTTTTTCACCATGTGTCAGAAAATTTTCACAGGCTACATACAGCCTGCCATTAAATTAATTAGGAGCTAATTGCATTGTTCGAATTCTATTGCAAAGTTAAGCTTTTATAACAGAATCTTCTGAAAGGCTGCCAAGTTTGCATTGGAAAACTAAATGAAGAATAAGGAATGGAGACAACTAGAATGTTACCTTTATATACAAGAAACACAATTCTGGCTCTTCAAAAAGATTAAGTTTCTGTAAAAGAGTGGCACTCTCTCACCCCTCCCTTGCAGGGATTGTTTTATTTATTTTAAAAACTGACATTTTTGAAGGGGGGAAAAAGCAACTTTATTTTTAAAATATTGCCCATAGAGCTCTAGAGGCACAATCACTGTCCTCATCTTATGTACCTCCTAAGAGTGCCCTCCCAAAATACATTCAATTAAAATCTGTGTTGGAATCAGTTTTTTTCATTGCTTGACTTGATTTGAAATCAGGATATGAAATGGGGGCTGAATCCAACATTAAAGGTAAAGGTTCCCCTTGACATTTAGTCCAGTCGTGTCCGACTCTAGGGCGCGGTGCTCATCCCCGTTTCCAAGCCGTAGAGCCAGCATTTGTCCAAAGACAGTTTCCATGGTCATGTGGCCAGCGTCACTAGACTCGGAACGCCGTTACCTTCCCACCGTGGTGGTACCTATTTATCTACTCGCATTTTTACATGCTTTCGAACTGCTAGGTTGGCAGGAGCTGGGACAAGTGACGGGAGCTCACTCTGTTGCGTGGATTCGATCTTACGACTGCTGGTCTTCTGACCTTGCAGCACAGAGGCTTCTGCGGTTTAACCCGCAGCGCCACCATGTCCCTATTATCCAACATTAGTTTCACCAAAATAGACGAATCAATATCACAATAAACTGGTTTGGTTAAGTGTACTACAAATAGTGCTATTTTTAAAAAATTGTATCTCTTGTGCTCAGGAGACACCAAGCAAGGGAAAATCCCAGAAACCAACTCTTTTTTTTTTTTTAATTGTTTGACCGCTCCGAACCCAAAACACAAGACAATTGTCTTGGCTATCTTTCAACAAAATATCTAACTGTGTTAAAAACCAAGTGGACTTGTTCATCCACATCATAGTTCTGCATAAACTGACCCTTGAACTGATTGCAGGTGTCAATGGAAATTGCTTTGAGCTTGCATTTCAGTCTCTGGATTTTGCCGATTCTGAGGACTGGGGTGTTAGTTCTTTACTCTCAGCTGCATCAACAACCTTCCTTCTTTTTGATGAAGCATGGTGACAACTGAACTTTGCTGCTGCTGCTGCTACTGCTCTAATTTTTTGAATTTGAGACGCTGTCAACATTTCAAACACAAGGTTTTTTGTGTTTTTTTGTAAATTCTGGTATTAAGAATTTACTGGGAGAAGAGTTGTCGATATTTGCTGCTCCGTTCATCTTGACACAGAGTGACAAATAAGCAAATAAAGGAATGTGCGGGTTTTTGAAATTGATGGTTGGATGGCAATTGCTTTGTGTTTGGGTGAAGAGTGGTTAGCTGATGAAAAACAGAAGACAGGTCCTGGGATTTTCCATGTTCGGTGTCTCTTTGTGAATGATAGCAAGCACAAGACCCTCTTGACTGCTGACATTGGTATTAACCTTTGCTATATAAAGCTTGGCATCTTTTTCCTGCTAGCTATGTGGGCTCAATATTGCACAACACTGTCAAGCCATTTCCTGGCATTTGAATAGTAGATACAGAAGCAAAATATGCCACCTTCATAAATCAGACTTTTTTTAAAGAATTGAATTGACCTAGTAGCAGATTCAACAGAGAAAAGAAGTAAAATTTTCAAGCAGCAAGTAATTTATTTACTGGATGCATGTTCACAAGGTGCTATGGCAATTTATTTATTTATTTATTAGATTTATACACCTCACCATCTAGCAACCAGGCCACTCTGGGCAGCTAACAACAATATAAACAGCAATATTAAAACATGATAAAAAATAAAATAATACATAGCAACAAGATAAATTAAAACAGATGGCAATGAAGGTAGTAAAAGGGTGATGAAAAGAATGGCAAAAAGGATGGTAAAAGGGAGGCCGAGATCTTAATGCTCAGGGAAAGCCTGGTGGAATAGCCAAGTCTTGATGGGCTTGTTTAAACCCATCCAGCGAGGGTGCCAGGTGTATCTCAATGGGCAGGTTGTTCCACAGGCGGGGGGCGACTGCTGAGAAGGCTCGGTTTCTTGTTCTTTCCCTCCGGACCTCCTTCGGGGTCAAGGCCCTCAACTGCCCTGACTGTGAAGAACAGGCAAATAATTCAGGTAGCTTTAAAAAGGAATTAACCAAGTTTCTGAAAGATGATACCTCCATCAAGAGCAGTATGCATAGTCCATATACATAAAAAAAGTGGTTTCCTGAGTGGTTTACAATTTCATTATCTAGGTACATATTGTCCCCCTCCCCCAGCAAATTGGGTACTCAATTTACCAACCTCAGAAGGGTGAAAGGCTGAGTGAACGTTGAGCCAGCTGCCTAGGATTGAACCCAGGTCATGAGCAGAGTCTTGGCTGCAAGACTGCAGTTTAATCACCATGGCACAAGGCTCCCTATCAGATGAACATAACTGTCCACTGTGTGATACAAGAATTGAGTGGAATTGTTTCACATTAGAGTCTCTGTAATGTTGTACAGTACAATAATCTGTGCATGGCATTTAAGAAGGGAAGGAAAGAACATTATTTAATTGCATCCAGTTTACTCTTTTCAGACTTGCTGGATTCATCCAGCTATATAAAACTTCTGTTTGGAGATCAACTGAGGTCCTGGGCTAGAAAAATATGTATGTTAAAGTGGTCCAGAGAAACACATCAACTCTTAACCTCTGAAGTCTCCAGTGTCCAGTTAATACAGCATGATGCTGTTTTGAAAACCACAGCTTTTCCTAACACAAATTAACTATGGATGCTGTTGCTGAACCCGACCTGGAACACATTATTTCAACATGACTTTTTTTACTCATGAATGTGAAACATCACTCTCCAGCTAGAAACGCCTCACCTCAGCTGTATTTTAATAACCATAAAATGAAAACAACAATCAAAGGCAACAGCAAAATCTCTGTCAGTGTGAAGTAGAGTTCAGAAAGACACCAGGAGTGTCCAAAGAAGTGAAAGCCTACAATCAACTAAGAATTTAGGGGAGATGATCAACCGAAATAAACAATTGGAAAAGGAACTATTTAGCATCCTCTCTGGTTGTAGCTTTTAACTGTTGAGTATTATCACCTTATTATGTGCAATCAAACTGACTTTTTTTTAAAATGGAAAAAAGATGGTGAATGCTGCTTTACTGCAAGGGTATCTCGGAATTAGAAGCCCTCATGGGATTGTTTTGTGTGACAAACATCAGTGTGTTCAGCTTTTCCTGAGTGGGTCTGCTTTTCTTCTCAAAGGGAAAGAATGCAAGTTATGTTCAGAGGCATTTTCTGCAAAGTACAGGAACCTTGACGAAGGGGGGAGGAAGATGTCCTTGTTCCACTTATGGTTGGAGATGAGACATCTCCTGGGTTGATACTCACTTGTCAAGGTGGCTTATTGAATTGAGACAGCCTAAATGGGTGAAAATGAAGCATTGGCTGAATAAGTCTTCATTTCCCTAGCTTAGAAGGAATTTCCAACTGAATGAGCAGTAATGACACTGGCAAGGAGAAAGGCCATATTCGAAGAGGTAAAGTCACAGAAAATGTTTTGCCCTGATCACTCATCCTCTAAAAAGGAAAGTTGGAACAAATATTGAATTACTAGGAGATTCAAATCCTATCCCCAACAATTGCAAATGAGTCATAATGAATGTTGGCTCATGCTGATGCCAGTACAATGGTCTTCCACAGGATGATACCTATATGAGTACCGCCCTCCTTCTCTGTGATTTGATACCTTTTTCCAAAGCCACTGCACATGCCTATATGATATGATTCTAATTTTTAAAACTTTATTTAGTTATGTTGTGTTGATTTGGAACTGCTACTTATTGCTATTGTCATCTCTCATTTTATCATCATTGATTCGTTTCTGCTGATTTTAAGAAGTGTCTAACTAGGATGGCTCATGGTCTGGGTCAGGAAACCATGAATGCAAGCCACCCTCCCATCTAACACTGTATGGAATGGAGCACAAAATATTTGTTTAATATCTTCTGTGACTTGAAGTGAGATGGCTTTGGAAATTCATACACTTCTGAAACTAGCGATGTCTATTGACAAAAATCTTTCAGTAAACCATGAGTACATTTTTAAGGGCAAAAAATGAGTATGTGTTTTAAAAATGTGCACTATCATGTTTTAGTCAATGCATAAAGTGCCTAGAAAGATGTAGTGCTCACACACTGTCACATCATTGTGTGCCACTGTCCAAATGAAAGCAACCCCCAAATCTGTGCACTAAGTCTGAGGTTGTGGTTTGAAGTTATGAACAGGGACACCTTGACTCTAAGGCTAACAGCCAGGGTTCCTTTTGCAATGCCACTTTAATTCTGCCACTGGTAAGACCTGAGTTTGCTCTGCTCTTTTAAAAAGTAAGAATGTTTGTGATTTTCTTTACTCTAATTGCATTACACAAAGCCTGTGTCATAGCATTCAGCAGGAGTATACAGTGGTATAATATCTTGGGACTCCTATCTATAAAATAATAAGTGAGATTTGTATACCTGGAAGATTTTTTTTAAAATGTTTCAGTCTTCATTGAAAAGGCAAAAAAATGTAAAAGAATGTTTCAGTAAACCATGAGTACATTTTTAATGTTCCCAGTTTCCTAATCCTAATCCTTTGCTTTTCTTTTTTATGATTTTGAGTACTTTCTGTTCAACATACAGAGACACCTCCTGTGACACAAGTACTAAAAAAGATCACACTTTTATTGAAAGCCTTTTTGCTAACAGACCACTCTAATTCCAACTCCCAGATTCCAAATGACAATACAATCTTACAACGCTAACCATCTCTCTCTTTAACACACCCTTTATATACAAAACAGAATCTGTGCAGCCAGGAACCATACAGACCCATCAGCTCAGAGTTCCATTCACAAACATTCTTTTATGCTTCTCAACTGTCATAACCTCATTGTTGAACATATCCTGCCAGAAAACTGTCAATTCACTGCAGTCACTACCCATTCAAGCAAATTCAAGCCTATTCAGAAAATATATTTACAGTGCAAAATCGCCATATATGTTAGGGGGAAAGATTTCCCCTCAATATTTCTTTAGAGGAAGGGGGGGGGGGAATCTTGCAACACAAAGCAAATCTAAGAGCCTGTCTACATTTCTCAAAAACTCCACAATGTGTAGTGTTTTAATTTCAGCCGACTCAGGTAATGTGGTTTTGAGTCATTTCCTACATTCCTATTGAGTAATTGAAACGTTCCCTTTTAAAACTGGCTATAATGTTCACAATGGGTTAAGTCTGTTGAGAAAACAGTGTGCTAGTTCAAACGGCCCTCTGATGGCCATTTATTTTAACATGCTTCTTAAGAAAATAATACTACTCAGAGGAAAATAAATACATGCTTTGGAATTCATTGTGCGAACGTGAAACTGAGCATGGTTTTAAACACAGGTAAAATCACAGGGTTTTTTTGGCTGTGTGATCAGGCCCTAAAACAGGTCAAGAATGCCAGTGAGGATTCTGAGGAACACAATTTGTTTGTTTGTTTGATTGTTTGATTGATTGATTGATTGATTGATTGATTGATTGATTGATTGATTGATTGATTGATTGATTGATTTTTATACCACCCATCTGGCTACCAAGGCCACTCTGGGCAGTTTGAAAGTGCAGTAATAAAAGCACTAAACAAAATAAAATCAATCAATAACAATAACAACCAAAGAAATTATGAAAAAAACTAAAACAAAATATGTTAACATAATAACACAACAGAAGAAGAATAAAAGCATAATAAAAGCATAATGAAAGCATGGTGAAGGGCTGAGTATTAATTATGAAAGGCACTATTGCATCAGGATGTTTTAAAATCTGGGAAGGCCTGTCTAAAATGCTATGTTTTTAGTTATGTTTTAAAGGTTCCCAGTGGAAGGGCCAGGCGAATTTCAGGCAGGAGACTGTTCCAAAGTTGTGGGGCAACTACCAAGAAGGCCCGGTTTCTGGTCTTCATTTTCCGGGCTGCTCTCAGGGTTGGGCTCTCAATCACCCGGCCTGATAAGATCCTACAGGATGGGCAGATGTAATCAGAAAGAGGCGTTCTGCCAGATATTGAGGTCCTAAACCGTTTAGGGCTTTATAAGTTAGCACCATCACCTTGAAGCTGATATGGAAGTGGACAGGTAACCAGTGCAGGGTGGTGGTGGGAAAATGTTGATGTTTCCTTACCCCACTCAACAGTCTGGCCACCGAGTTCTGGACCTGCTGGAGTCTCCG
Organism: Intellagama lesueurii; assembly: GCA_037013535.1. Classification (NCBI taxonomy): domain Eukaryota; kingdom Metazoa; phylum Chordata; class Lepidosauria; order Squamata; family Agamidae; genus Intellagama; species Intellagama lesueurii. The sequence continues at coordinate 18,140,798 of JBAJHW010000008.1, forward strand.
TAATAGTCCCAAGGGCAGCCCCACATAGAGAGCATTACAATAGTCTCAAGGCTACCAGTGCATTAACCAGCGTAGTGAGGGACCTGGTGTCAAGGTAGGGACACAGGTGGGCAATCCGCCTTAGATGGAAATAGGCAGAACAGACCACAGATGCTATCTGAGGTTCCATTGATAGCGCTGGGTCCAGCAGTATGCCCAAGCTGTGCACCACATCCTTCCCAGAAAAAGTAGCTCCAAAGGAAAGGGAGGCACCCAGACCACAAACACTAGGGGCTCCCACCAGCAGGATTTCCATCTTGTCCGGGTTCAGTCTCAATCTTTTGTCCCTCACCCACCCCAGCATGCTGTCCAGGCAGTGCTCAAGGGATGGGAAAGCATCCAGAAGGGTGGAAGGAGAGATGGAGCTGAGTGTTGTCATCATATTGGTGACACGAAGCTCAAAAACTCCGGATGACCTCTCTCAACAGCCTCATATAGATATTAAATAGCATTGGGGGGGATGATCAACCCCTGTGGGACTCCACAATTGAGAGTCCACAGAGCAGACAGCATCTCCCCCAGCTGTACTCTCTGAGGATGGTCATCCAGGAAGGACCGGAGCCAGGCCAAAGCCAGACCTCCGATCCCCAATCCAGAGAGTCTCCCCAGGAGGACACAGCAGTCGGCGGTATCAAAGGTCACTGACAGGTCAAGGAGGACCAACAAGGATGTTTTGCCCTCATTGGCCTCCCTCAAAAGGTCATCTTGCAGGGTGACCAATGCCGTCTCTGTGCCATGATGTAACCTGAAGCTGGACTGGAATGGATCGAGGGCATTGGTTTCTTCCAGGAGTGCCTGAAGTTGATCGGCCATCACTTTCTCCACCAGCTTGCTCATAAAAGGGACATCTAATGAGCATCTCCTTGAGGGGGACCCTGCCCTCAAGGAGAGACCCATTGATCACAGTCATTGCCCACTCTGTTGTTACAGATCTTGCCCCTTTTAAGAGCCAGGCCGGGCAAGGATCTAGTGAGGAAGTGGTGGCCCTACAACAATCAAGCACTCTTTCGACCTTAACTGGTGTCACAGGCTGAAACTGTGTTAAACTCATTGGTCAAGATGGAGCTGTGGACGTCTCAGCTCGATCTATTGGTAAAGAGGAGAGATCCAGGTCCTGGCAGATGGCCTCCACTTTGTGTTTTAAAAAGGCTGCAAATTGGTCAAAGGAGATAGTACTGGGAGGTCTGTCATTGTGACCAACACTAGATAAATCATGTACAATATGAAAGAGTTTGGCTTGACAGTCTTGGGCTTCACTTATCCGGGAGGCGAAGTAAGATCTTCTTGTAGCCTTCACTTTAGCTAAATAAATGTTAGATGTGATTTTTTGCAGCTTTTAAATTGGATACTGTCGGGGCCCATCTCCAAATGCTCTCTAGCCTCTTCCTATTTTGCTTCAACACACATAGCTGCTGGTTATACCAAGCAGCTGAATGGGCTCGACAATGGAAAAGGCGTTTAGGAGTGATTGTGTCGGCTGCCCTGGTGGCAGCGGCATGCCATCCATCCACCAGAGCTTCGACAGGAGGACCAACTAGAATCAGCCGGTATCCTCTGCATTGCCTCTTGAAAACCAACAGGATCCAAGAGCCTGCAGGGTTGGACCATCTTAATGGGTCCCTGCTCCCCACAGAGGGGGAGTGCCACTGAGAGGATGCAATAACATGAAAATCACCTTATTGCTAGTTGAAATATTATATTTATATGATGACTACCTTGTCTGGGTTTAACCCTGAAAGGTGATTATAAATAAGCTTATTTAAATTAAAACTAATTGGATAGTAATTGGCAGAATATCTGGCAATAGGACTTTGATGGTCAGGAATGCTGTCCTTTTCATCTCCTTTGCTAGTAGATGAAGCCTGGAAATGTCGTTCATGTCTGAAAAAGCTAAAAATGAAAAAGTGAAAGAGAATGAGCAGCAGTTCCTCAAGAGAGTTTCAAAGGGGTGAGATTAGCAGAGCCCGATTGCTAGCAGTGATAGCTATGTGTGATAAGTCTGACTTTATGTCTTCATTTGCATATTAATTGTAATTCAACTATGGTATAATTAGAAAAGTTCAGTGCTTGGTTTTATCAAGATTTCAGTTGCATCAGCAAGAAGTCAAAGGCTTTTACAGGGTTCACAAAAACTGCTCAGAAAATCATTTCTCATTCCATCTTGGCCGGGGGAAAAATCTGTTCTACATATTATTTTGTTTTTTAATCCTTGGGGAGTCATTAGTGCAAAGTATCTTACAGTAAAAGAATTACAGAACAATGAACCCGAGTCCCGATGTTTTAATGCTGTAAAGGTTTGCACAGAGAAGACATGTAGAATTCTAGTCCTGATTTGATATGGAAGTAGGTTTCCATTCATACAACAACTTCACAGAAGAACTGCATCATGCAAATCATTGTGGGAAGAGGTAAAAGCAGAATGTAATTTTAAAGTATCCTTGCTTCCAAGAGTTCACAAATTATGTTGTTGACTAAAAAAGAGCCAAAGGCTGAAATCCTGTTATGTTGACCTATATCAGGAGAAAGGTGAGATGACCAGAAGGGGCTGATTTTCAATAACTGAAGACCCCCATTTCTGTCCCACATAATCTCATTGTATAGAAGTTGTGGGAGCGATGGGACTCACCATTAGCAGTTTTTGTCCATCTCAGGAAAACTCCCAACACAAAAATGGTTAACTAGAATAACAGAATCATAGAATAATTGAGTTGGAAGGGGCCTAAAAGGACATCGAGTCCAACCTCTTACTCAATTAAGAAAACTAAATCAAAGCAGATCTGACAGATGGTGGTCCAATTTTTTCTTTAATTCCTCCAGCATTTGAGTGTTCATCACCTACTGAGGTCATTGGTTCCATTACCGTATTGCTCTAATAGTTAGGAAGTTTTTCCTGATATTCAGCCTAAATCTGGTTTCCTGTAACTTGAGCCCATTATTATGTGCCCTGCAGTCTAGGGATGATCAAAAAGAGATCCTTCTTCTCCTCTGTATGACTACCTTTCAAGTATATGAAAAGTGCTATCATATATCCCCATCAGTCTTCTTTTCTCAAGGCTAAATATGCCCAGTTCTTTCTCTCTTTCCTCATAGGGTTTGTTTTCTAGCCCTCTGATCATTCTTGTTTCCCTCCTCTGAACTTGTTCCAATTTGTCAGCATCCTTCTTGAAGTGTGGTGTCCAGAATTGGACACAATACTCTAGATGAGGTCTAAGTGGTGCTGAACATAGAGAGACTAGTATCTCATGCACTTATCCCTGTTCAATTTCATTCTGTTTTTTTCAACCCAGTCCTCAAACCTATCAAGATATATCCACACAGATAGACATAGTCCTCCTCCCCACTGTCAACACTGGCAAGTTTGAAGCACACCTGCAAGACAGAATATTCATGTTTAGAAATGTTTTTCTTTCAAACAACTACTGGTAGGAATTTCCAGCCAGCAGGTCCAATGTTCATGCTTGCAAGAGAATTCAGGAACTTTTCCAAGCACCACACAGTACTTCATGGTCCTCCATACACATAGTTTACCAACAGTATTTGCCACTGGTCTATCACCATAGGAGATGATCCTAAGTTTAGTGATAAAGCATGTTTTGAATATCAAAAGCCTGACTTCCAAATTCTGGGTACCCCTGGTTAAACAGGATTAGGGCGTTGCTCTTGGAAAGCACACTTCTGTCTAGGGCTGTCTTGTCAAGAGCATCCTTTTTCTGGAGATATTGGTGTCAGCTATGAAACCAATGGTGGGCTTTTTTCCATGTCAATAAGAATTTATTCATCATCTTAATTTACTGAGACAGGCATACTGCGTGCATGAATTTTGCCAACATACCACTGTGAAGGTTGAATGTCTTTTAAAGCTTTCACACACCTCACTCCATGGTGTTTCTTCTCAAAGTGGCAAGTAAATGGATATTTTCAGAACGTATGTGGAACTGACATTTTTCACAAACTTGGAGAAGCAGTTCCAACCATCTCTTAGCTGGGGAATACAGCCTCACAATACATTTAAGTTTTATGACACCTCCCTATATATAAAAAGGCTGACATCATCAGTTCAGAAGATCAGAAATGTCTGTTCTCCTACTTTTGGGTTTTTAGTCTGTGTTCTTATTTACATTTCCCCCTCATATTCTTAATTCAAATTATCTTTCTCAGATAAACATTAAGAGAATATGAGTTGGGAGAAGAGTTAAATAAATAGTGAGGGATGGGAGAAAATGTTGGATTTAAGAATATTCTAATCTATATCTATAAGGATAAAATAAATGTTTTATAAATTAGTTTAGAGATGGCACTTAACTCTGGTGAGATTAAATCAAATAGATATGGATTATTCTAGGTTGTGTTGGAAAGGATATCAGAAAACAGGTACTTATTTTCATATCTGAAGGGAATGTGAGAATATATATTGAAATTTTGGCAATTAGTTTTTGGTGAAATAAATGAAAAAACTAAAATAAATTTATAAGAATGCCTGAAAATAGTGTTTTATCAATATTTTATTAGGAGCAATGTAAAGAATTAATATCAAATTTAAAAACCGTGGCAAGATTAATGGTAGCTAGAAACTGGAAAATAAAGTATGATTTTCAATTAAATGGATTATATAAAGAGGTTTGGAATATAACTAATAATGATAAATTAATGGGCAATATCAAAGCAAAAGAAGGGATTGTTAAATAAGAATAGTTTCCCAGATACTTGGGTAGAATTTGTTGATTTTGTATTTATGAAAGGAAAGGAATGTGTCGCTTCATGAGAGTCAATGCAATTTTGGAAGAGGAATTGAAGGTTCCATAGAGGGAGGAAAAAATGGTCATATCTCAAAATGGTTGTGATGGGGAGGAACACCTTTTGTATAATTGTTTTCAATGGTTTGTCTTATTCATTACCCACCCCCCTTTAAGGCTTTTATGTTTATGTTTTATGTTTGCTATTAAATCAAAGAGAAAATTAATTTTTAAAGATTGGCTTCATGCATATACCCTGCCCAAATGACAGTTTCCAAAGTAACATTTGGTCCCGCACCGTGTGGGTGGAAAAGCTGCAGCATCACTGATCTAAGACTTCTGCAAGCTTACGTGTTCTATGTTGTTCAGGCACTCAGTGTTAATTGTATTTATTAGTCAAGCCTGTTGCTAAAGACTTTGATCCCCCTCCCTTCTCCTTGTCTAAGGTTCTGCTTAGCTTACTATGGGAAAATGTGACACATTTGAATTAAAACTGTATGCCTGATGGGGAAATACGTAGACAAAAGACTTAGGGGCATAGTCATAAGAGTGTATTTGTCCATGGGGAAAGCAGTAGATATTACTGATATTTGACAACTGGAATCAGAACATTTCACAAAGGGTATGAAATAGCTTCATAGAGACTATAAACTGATATATTCTCCAAATTCACAGCCTTTGGCAGACACTGAACCCAATAAAGCACAACATGTATGCATCAGTTAGAGCTACACATGTACATAGCTCAGGAAAATAAGATGGAGTTGGGACGATCAGCTGCCTTGTGAGCAAAGGATCAACACAGAATGAGTCCGAACATCTAGTAAATGTAATCCTTATTTTCAAGGGTTGTGCACACACAGTCCTTGCTCCTAATTTAACCTCTCAATAATACAGAGATCATTTCTTCATGCCTGCACACATTTAGAGATATTAGTCCTATTGCAGCAAGATCATATTGTAATTAGAATTAATGGTTGTAAATGAGACACATAGGTAATGAGGCAAGGAGATTTCAGAGCCCTCTGATGTACCATGGATGAGAAAAATCTGTCTTGAATTCATTGTGTTTCTCAGAATCTCACCTGCACTTTCTACCTATCCTTGTTTTATATCACTCTGTGAGCAGGTTTTTGTTTTTAATCCAAACATTTTTCTTAATATATACCTTTTTCCTCATAGTTTCCCCACTGACAAAATTATGTTTGTGAGCTGTCCCCAAATAAACTCATTTTTTTTTTAGATAGTTTCATATTTTTTTTAAGATAGATATTTATTTTATTAAGCAGAACTACAGAATAAAATATCAAAAAACGAAAAAGAATAAAAAAATAGCCCAAAATAAGCCCTCCCCTCCCCCCTTCAGAGGACAAGAAATTCCAATCTCCTTTGAGTCCCAGATTCCCCAGGTTTCCAGTGAGCCTTGAAAAAGATAATGAACATAAAACATTTTCCCCTAAATTTTTGTCTTTTCCTGAGCCCAAACATATATTAAATTCCAACTTTGTTTCACATAGTCTCTTGGTTGTTCACGTAGTGCTTCTGAAAGTGCATCTAATTCTGCAATATCCAACAGTTTCTTTAGGAGCTCCTCCATCGTGGGTGTTTCTTCACTTTTCCATTTTTGGGCCCAGAGTAACCTAGCAGCTACAAGTATATACATTACACAATATTTAATTTTCTTATCAGTGATTTCCGACACAATATTTAACAGTGCTATTTCAGGCTTAAAATTTAATTTCTGTTGAATAATTTCTTTTATTATTTCCCACACCTGCATCCAATATCTCTTGACTTTTTCACATGTCCACCACATATGATAATAGGTTCCTGCTTTTTTTTTACACTTCCAACAAACATTGCTATTACCCTCTGACATTTTTGCCAACCTTACAGGGGTATAGTGCCATCTATAGAACATTTTGAGGATATTTTCTCTTAAATTTACCGGCTTAATCATTTTATGGGATTCTTTCCACATCAATGTCCAATCATCAATATCAATATTGTAACCAAAATTGCTTGCCCATTTTATCATCGTCTCCTTTACCCTCTCATCCTCCATCTCATATTCCAATAGATATGTATACATTTTTTTAATTATTTTCTCATCAGTATAGATCCACAGTTTATCCACTTGAACTTCACCCTCAAAGAAACCCACAATTTTGTCTTTTTTATATCTTGATTCCAATTTGTTCATTGACCACCAATCTGTTGCCACCCCCAGTACCTCTAGTTCTTGCTTATTTTTTATGTTTTGCAAATAAACTCATTTTGAATGGTGTGTATTTAATTGCATACGATTTTAAAAGGAACAGAAAAAGGAGAAGAGACTCCGCTTCTTGTGTTTTTTTTTACCCAGAGTCAGGAAATGAAAAGGCATGAACTGTTGCTAGTGATCTTTCAGAGCCTGAATTGAATAACTGTGTGTGAGAGAAGGGGGGTTGAGTTAATGAGAATATATTTTGCATACCTCAAGCAGGAATTGAGGTATGCAAACATATGCAAACATAGGAACAAGGCCCAAAAGCACAGGTACACATGTGCTGCATCATTCATTCACAATGGTCAGTCACAAATTTCACATAACTGCTGTCCACCTGCTCAGTTAAGCAAAGCAAAGCAAAGTGTGCTGCTTATATACTTCCCTATAGTGCTTAGAGCACTCTCTGGGTGGTCTACAGTTAAATGATGCAGTCTACACATTGCACACACACACATAGCAAATTGAATACTCAATTTACCAACCTTGAGTTAACCTTGAGCCAGCTACCTGAGCCCATCAGGAGCAAACAACTGTCACGTGCAGAGCTTTGACCGTAGTTCTTCAGTTTAACCACTGTGCCACAAGGCTCTTAAATTGTGCAGGGGCCATGCTAATCTTCTCTGTATCATTCCAGTTTCACTATATGTGCTGCCGAAGCAGGACATGAAGGATATCTTTGGCAGAAAGCGTAATGCTTTTATTGAATCTTTCTTAAAAAAAAAATGCAACCATGATCATTCCAGATATATGCACCCCTTCGTAGCTCCAGCAGAGTTTTGACATACCATGGCTGCTTAATATCATTAACGCTGACTTTTGCACTAACAGGAGAAGTAAACTAACCAACGCATCTGGCAAACCAACGTTTTGAATCTTACATTTATAATGGTTCCATGTTACATTCGAAATATTATTTAGATGCATTCTTCTTTCTTAAATGCAAAAGAAGTAACTTTTTTTTTACATAAATGTGTTAAACCTAACCCGATATTTGAAGTCTCAGAGCTTTAGACATCATATTAATCAAGTGCAGAGGGACTAGCAATTCTTCATTTCTCAGGAGCTTCAGGGCGCTCATCAGGGTAACCCATTTATCACTCTGAGTGCTTTGACATACTATCTGTCAAAATCTGGCCAGGATAAGAACAAGCCAATTGTGCATTACAATTGCCAAAGTATCTTTTAACAGTTAGAGGTACCTGAAAAAGATGCAGACACAGTGACCAATTTAGAACCCTTACAACACCCCTATTCATCCCCTAGCGGCTATGGGACTGTGGGTACAAATGAAGAAACTCTGTCTCCTACTTACTCACTGGATGTATGTCTTCCATCCAGGGATGTTAACTCAGTGTATTTCTTCAGATCACACTTTTAATCAAGTGTAGAGAGATAGGGCCTTCCCACAGGAAGTGATGAAGGAATGACACTCACAAAATTCTGTCCACATTTTCATCGGTCGCAACATTGACACTGAAGGAAGGTTTTGGAAAGAGAAATGTCTTTATCAACATTTCTGATGCATCTCCTTTCCTTGCTCAGATGGAGAAAGATTGACCATTACCTCTTTCTCCAGACAAAGACTGTTTGGGAAAATGTGGGTCTTATTTGATTTGCCCTTGGCTGGACAGGGAAGACTCACACAGACTTGGAAAAGTAGTTGCTCCCTCTAAAGTTAAAAAATACTGGCATGTTCACTTCTAGAGGTATAAAAAGGGTTTTGTTAGCCCATACTTGTGGGTCACGGAACGAAGGCTAATTGCCTTAGAGAGAGAACAAATGAGTCGACAGCGAAGGTCCGAGCCAGTGGAGCCAACTGACAACGCCCTGAGGGCTCTTTTATTGACTTAGCATGATTACATAGTATGTTATGAGAGAAACAAATAGGATACTAGTTACCTAATCGTAACTAGGATTGGCTAAAATAACCCTTTGATCTTACGCCAGGCCCTCCTGTCTTCCACTGCCTCCCGGAGTTGGGTCAAATTCATGTTGGTAGCTTCGATGACACCATCCAACCATCTCGTCCTCTGTCGTCCCCTTCTCCTCTTGCCTTCACACTTTCCCAACATCAGGGGCTTTTCCAGGGAATCTTCTCTTCTCATGAGATGGCCAAAGTATTGGAGCCTCAGTTTCAGGATCTGTCCTTCCAGTGAGCACAATGACATAGATGCACTCTAATGCAGCTATAATATCATCATGTGGGGCATCAGCTGAGGCTTCTGTCTGAACTGGCATAATTAGGTTAACTATTTTCCTTAACATTTATGCAGGCTACGTCATAGTCTGTGAAGTAGGGAGCAAAGAGTGAGAAATTCTGAAAATCAAGCCATTTGGTTCCCTATTTGGCAGCAGCAAATGGATTTCTATCTATGCCCCCCCAAGGATGATTAATTAGCCTCCTGCCTCTCTACATGCCAGCTAGTGCTGAATGTCTGCATCTTTAAGCTCAATACAGAGTGGTTTTAGTGTCTTTCTTCCCTCTATTACCACTTTGATTATCAAAACAACGGAGGCTGTGTGACAAAGTCTCCTCAGACAACTTCTCTGTGAAGAAAGTAGAGATTATTTTGAAGACCAAGTCAAAGAAAATCAGCATTCAGCGAACAGGCACTCCATTATCCATTTAACCACACAACTGACTCAGAGATAACTGCTTAATCAATATGGCGCCAGATGCTACAGTGAGGAAACGATTTCCAAAAGTAGAGCATTTGAGTGACTCACTTGCTCAAAAGAGGCTGAAAACTCTCTGGTTTGAGGGTAGAGGATTTCATGTAGTCTGCTGCATAATTGTGTTTCTGAAGAGCAGCCACTGTATTACTTACACTACAAATATATAAGAGGGGTGGACCTGTCTATCAGTATCATAGAAATAAAAGAGGTGAGCTGTGTGGCCATTACAAAATACAAATGCAAGTATAAATTATACCTTTATAGGCCACTAATAAAAAAAATCATACACTATGTGAGCTTTCATGGGTAAACCCTACTTCTTCAAAACAACTACCAAAAGTCCAAATGTTTGTGGCTAGGTGGGATTTGCCATGAGGTTATTCTTAGATATAAAGTTCTTGGCAAGATGGATTAAACCAAGCACCTCTGTCTTAGATGAGGCAAGCAGTTGTTTTAATGTTAGGACTGAGGCAACTTTGGTTTGGATTTCACATTCCAGCGCTCCAAACAAAGGGGCCCAGGTATGTACACACACAATTGTATCAGTAACATAAAAAGTCTAGACGGAACAATTACTAACCAAAGACAGATTATACTTTCAGTGTCTTACAATTAAAAAATCATCACCACACATAGATTTTTATTGACCTCTGACTGGGAATGTTGGCCCCTCTTGGATGCGCACTATAACACGGGGGGCTTGAGTGTGTCAGGGAAGCTGAAAACAATGTCATCAAGACCGTAGACGCAATTGAGTGTATAGATTTCCAACAGGGTCACCTAAGGTGGAATAGTGAAAGCTGGATCAATCAACATTGAGATCGTAATGAAAAAAATCAGAAACAGATGCAGACTTTGAAGGGCTGGTGTAAAGAATGAAGAAAAGATCTTTACATGTAAATTTGTGTTGCTGGAGACCACTTACACTGTAGTGTTTCTGATCACTGTGTATGGATAGGAAAGCTACCAAAAAAGAAGATAGATATAGATGATCTGTGTACGTGTGTGTGTGTGTGTGTGTGTGTGTGTGTGTGTGTGTGTGTGTGTGTGTGTGTGTGTGTGTGTGTGTGTGTGTGTGTGAGAGAGAGAGAGAGAGAGAGAGAGAGAGAGAGAGAGAGAGAATTAATTCATTCAATGTATGGTGTTGCAGGTGAGTTTTACAAATATCAAAGAGTACCAGAAAAACAAAATGAGTCTGAATCTCACTAGAAACAAAGTTGACTGAACTCATGCTATTATTAGGGATGGGACTTTGGATTATAACAAATGGAAAACAATATCAAAGAGGCCACTTCTTCCATTTTCAGATTCTTCCATTCATTTCCAAAAGAGAGCCTCTGAAATCCAGAACTTTCAGTTTAACCTGAAACAAATGAAACCCAAAAGTTTTCCCCGTGCACATCCATAGGGATCATGTGTTGGCCATATGACAAGAAGACAAGACTCACTAGAAAGGACAGTAATGTTTGAAAAGTTAAAGCCAGTAGGAAGAGACAAAGGCTGAACTTGAAATGGGCTGACTCAAGAAAACCAGCCGTGGCTTTCAATTTACAGGATTTGAGCCAGACTGGTAATGATAGGACCTTTCAGAGATAATTAATTCATGGCATCATCAGAACAACAGCAAAAGGTGAAAGTTTACCATGGGAATCAAGACAGTACAGAAGCTTCCACTGACACATTCAATATTATATGGTCTTGGATTTGAGAGGTCTATGCTACTTTGTAGAAAGCTATAGAGGAGTCCTTCAATGAAATGACATTTCTACTGTCCTTTTCCTTCGAACATCCAATATGCCTATTACCGAGGCTGATGGAAAGTTGCAGCAACATCATATTCCAGATGAAGAAAATTATTCCACTTCTCTTGCCATCATATTGTGAATGATTGTTTGAGGCTTTCAAGGAAGTGTGAGTGTAGACATGGAGTGGGTTGAAGATGGTACTTTTCTGGAGCCACAGCTGCTTCTAGATTCTGCTCCTATTATTCCATCTACAACTGGGGATCAAGAAATCTTTTAGGATCAACCAGGCTATTTTCACCTTTAAGGTTATCTTTTTTTTTTTTTTTTGTCTAGTTGCTCACTGCCACTGTTTTTTTCTATTAATACCATTGCAGTTTTCTATTTTTAACTTGTAAGCCTGTTTATGTGGCGTGATTTCCTAACTAGGAAAGGGTATTGAACATGAGCTTTTGGAAATGGTCATTTAACTTGTTCCAACCTGTTTCCATTATGAGTTCCCCCATCAAAGTCTATATGTGTGAATTTTTCAGAGGGACACATTTTTGTGCATACCTCTCAAATGTATACATTTTTGTATGGATGCAACAATTGGTAATGTTGATCTGTGCACTGCTAGGAAGAGTTGCCCCTTTTTCAAAATGCACATGTATCATCTACTGCATTTTTTAAAATCAGATAGTGATCACACTGTGAGTTGAGAAATGTGCAGAAATGTAGACTTGCTGTGAATTGTGTCTTGTTCTGCATTTGCATCTGAGGTGTATGAATTGGGTGACAATAAGTTTAAAATAAGGGGATGTGGTGGCGCTGCGGGTTAAACCACAGAAGCCTCTGTGCTGCAGGGTCAGAAGACCAGCAGTCGTAAGATCGGATCCACGCGACGGAGTGAGCTCCCGTCGCCTGTCCCAGCTCCTGCCAACCTAGCAGTTCGAAAGCATGTAAAAATGCGAGTAGATAAATAGGTACCACCATGGTGGGAAGGTAACGGCATTCCGTGTCTAGTCACGCTGGCCACGTGACCACGGAAAATTGTCTTCAGACAAACGCTAGCTCAATGGGTTGGAAATTGAGATGAGCACCGCGCCCTAGAGTTGGACATGACTGGACTAAATGTCAAGGGGAACCCTTAACTTTACCTAAGTTTAAAATCAAACTGAGAAAAATTCCTACACATCCCAAATTTCTCACACATTTTTAGACATTCATTTTCCCCATCAAAGTTAAAGAAGACAACACTCATGGGTGCTGTATGGTCTGTGTACATAAGCGTGCCCTCTCTTTCTTTAAGCATATGAGTCTCGAGGAACATTATATACGACAGCAAGACTAACTATAGAGTCTGCCCCTTTCAGTTTGAACACTGTTACGCTTGTGCCAACACAAAAGCATATTAATTTTCCTCCCAGGACTTGCAGACTGAGAGCAAAACGGAGATGACAAGGCTGCTAAATTTGCCTCCTGCTCGGTTCTCCCAGGGTTTGCTAAAGGTGTCACCCCTGGGCAGCGCTCTCATTCATTCTGCTTTGCTCAGCTTTTCCTCAAGACTCCATGTAGTTTTAAAGCACTATTTCTGTAGCTGCCCTCTGGTTCACTCTCTTTTATCTTCTTTTATCCCCTTTGGTGGTCTTCTCTGACAGGCAGCAGGATCTGAAGATCTCTGGCTTTCTTTGCCTTTGCTGAGTCTACGGCATTCAGCCCCAAATTAACTGCTTTCCAAGCTTTTCTGTTGTCACATAGATTTCAAGTCAGGGTAACCTGGAAGGGCTTCATTTCAGATTAAACCAGACAGAGGGTTAGAGTGCCAAGAGGAGATAACATGTAAGAAAGGGAGAAAATATAGTACCCCACTGGTGAAATTTAAGAGACCAAGATATAATTGTACCACAAACCTGGGGGATGAAAATGAAGAAACCCATGAAGGACCTTAAGCTGTACTGGGAAAGCTTTGTTCTCATGTAAAATAAGAAGTGTTGCCTATTCCAGAAAACTGAACTACTCACAAAGACAATCCTTGAGCTAAGAGGAAACATAAAGTTAATTCCAGTGTAAAGAAAGACCGGACTTTGGTTGGTAGGAGCCCCATGGCAGTTGAATGCTTCACATGAACTACAATTTTCACAGGAATGTATACATTGGCTCTCTTTTGGTTCCTTTCTGTGCATCACTCTCTTGACTTCAGCTGCTCTTTAGCCACATCTACAAGCTTGGTCGAATCCTGAAAAATCAGTGACACTGATGTAGAATGTAGAAAGCAGATTGTAGAAAAACAGAATTCAGCTCCCCCAAAAGACACAAGAAAATTTCCTGAACCTGATTTGCCCTAGACAGCCTGAAGGCTGTGACGATGGTAGACCCTTGAGCATTAGTGGCTCTGAGGACATACCCTCAGACCACATAGGAGGAGGAAAACACACTGCTGGCACAGAGTGGGAGGAAGAGTGCTCCCTCCTTACTTGCTTAATTATGTATTTCTTCAGATCAAATTCAAGGTTCTCCAGTGCAAGGCTAACAAAATGAAACAAAATGGAACTAAACTAAACTAAACTAAACTAAGAAGAGGTTTGCTTGCTAAACTTCCTTTGCAGGAAAGGCTGCCATGTAACATAACTGCACAGTAGCAATGGAGAAGCCTCTTAGATGGCAGTCTCAGAAAAGTGCTACCCCAAGTGGATAAAGTAATGGAGCAAGGAGAAAACAGAGGGAAGAGAATGTTTGTTGAAGGGGTAAGGCGTATCAGTTCCTTAAGGTCAGTAGCTTAATTGTCCCAACATGTGGAATATCCGATCACTGCCTTGTGTGTTACATTTGCCACCCGTCTTGTCTGGAACACAGACACACAGTGAAAAAAGAGAATGACAAAGTGCTGCAAAGATAAAAGCCATCAGCAGACATAAAAGAAGTGAAGTACAAAATGGGGCAGAGGATAAGTCAAGAACCAACCTGTGCACCTTTCTGTGACCCTCCAGGCAAATGTGAAGTTCAAACAGGGGACAGGATTGCAGCTTGAGATTGATTTTTTTAAAAATTGTCAATAATATCTTATTTCATTGAATGAGTACAAATCCCCAGGGCCTGATGAACTGCATTCAAGAGTACTGAAAAACTCTCAGAACCACTATCTATTTTTTTTCCTGAAATCATGCAGGATGAGAGAAGTGCTAGATGATTGGAGGAGGGTTAACATGTCCCTATTTTCAAAAGAGGCAAAAAGGAGGAACCTGGGAACTACAGATCAGCCAGCCAGACATCAATCCCAGAGAAAATTCTGGAGCAGATTATAAAGCACTCACTCTGCAAGTACCTTGAAAACAATGCAGTAATAACTAGAAGCCAACATGGATTTGTCAAGAATGAATCCTGCCAAACTAACCTTATCTCAATTTTTGATTGGGTAACTTCCCTGCTAGATAGTGGGAATGCTTTAGATGTATTATATCTTGAATTCAGCAAATACTTTGACAAAAGTGTCCCAGGATGTTTTGATTAGCAAGTGTTATATGCCTACCTGCTCTAATAATTTGCAGCACAACCAGTGATGGAACTATTTGGGTAGAACTACAGAAGACTTTGAAAAAGGTTTCCCTTTAGTGGAACTGATTCTTACTGGGGATTTTAGCATTAGAGTGGGTAAAGATGAGTGGATATTTCACATGGCCCTGTAGGCTGAGAGAGATACATCCCTACCAACCCTTTGTTCCCACATTAGGCAGTCTAAAGATAATCATATTAGCACTGCAGGGCTCAGACCACAGATCAGACAATCTGTTCTGTTGTCTGATCTGTTGATCATAATAAAGGAACTCAAATTGCTATGGGGCTCTTATTGGCCAGATTTAGCATTCAGTTTAACAGCATTTGGTTAAATGGTTTAACTGATTTTACAGATGCTTCTGAATTCACTTATGTATCATTGCAAGTCTGCAGAGTAATTGTTTATGTGCTGATCCCTAAGTCGTTACTACCATTTGTGGTCAAATTTGCAATAGAAGACAACATTGCCAGTGATCATCTCCCACTAGCACTCCAGCTTGATTTTGACATTCTTAGAAAGCTGCAATTGGCTGCCTCTAAGCTGGAAATAGAAACACTGCCAAAAATAGTGAGGAATAAGTTATCCACCCAAAAATTTCAAAAGGAATAGATGTGTGGATTTTAGATCCACCATTATATTAGAGGCCAAGCCAGTCCTTGTGATTGAATCATATGATGGGCTGATTGCATATAGAGTTGCTGAGTTAGGCTGCAAATCCGCCACACATAATACTAGAGCTCCTTCTCATAGTAGGAACTGGTTTGACAAAGAATGCAGGACATTGAAAGAGTGTAATAAAGAGATATACAGACAATATAGAATATTGCGCACCCCAGATTTATTAGCCAATTGCTTTGCATCCAAGAACTAATTAAAACATTGATAAAGGAGAAAAGAATACATCATATTTAAGATCAACGGCATCAGGTAATTCAGTATATAGCTTTAAAAAATTAAACTGTTTTGGGACATTGTGGCCAGTTCCTTCTGCTGTCCCCCTTCACTTACAGATCCAACAGTTTTCCACCGTTTTTAATGAGAACAATTGTGCTCAATGCCCATTAACTTGTTAATTCATGACCTACTGGAATGGCCCCTGGTAACGAGAATGATCCGGGGACTGGAAACCAAGCCCTATGAAGAAAGACTGAAAGATCTGGCTATGTTTGGCCTTGAGAAAAGAAGACTGGAGAGAAATATGATAGCACTTTTCAAATACAATAGGACCCTCCGCTCCATCTGAACGATTAGTATCCTCTGATTTACTTATCCACTGGCTGAAGATAGTAAATTTTAAAAAAATTACACACACAAAGAAAACAGATATACCTATTTATATATATTTCCATCATGTAGTTATCAGAGCTGGCTAGTAGAGGGAGACAGAGACCATGCAGTGGTCAATAATTCTGCATTTTCCAGCTGTATTTAACAAACTAGGAATGGACACCTGGCCTGCTGTTATTTGAGGAGTAACTGCGAGGGTTACATTTATTATTATTTATTATTATTATTTATTATTATTATTACATCACAGTAATCCATGTTTATGCACCAACCACCGATGCTGAAGAGGCTGAAATTGACCAATTCTATGAAGACTTACAACACCTTCTAGAACTGACACCAGAGAAAGATGTTCTTCTCATTATAGGGGATTGGAATGCTAAAGTAGGGAGTCAAGAGATAAAAGGAACAACAGGGAAGTTCGGCCTTGGAGTACAAAACGAAGCAGGGCAAAGGCTAATAGAGTTTTGTCAAGAGAACAAGCTGGTCATCACAAACACTCTTTTCCAACAACACAAGAGGCAACTCTACACATGGACATCACCAGATGGGCAATACCGAAATCAGATTGATTATGTTCTCTGCAGCCAAAAATGGAGAAGCTCTATACAGTCAGCAAAAACAAGACCTGGAGCTGATTGTGGCTCTGATCATCAGCTTCTTATAGCAAAACTCAAGCTTAAACTGAAGAAAGAGTAGGAAAAACCACTGGGCTAGTCAGGTATAATCTAAACCAAATCCCTTATGAATACACAGTGGAAGTGAAGAACAGATTTAAGGAACTCGATTTGGTGGACAGAGTGCCTGAAGAACTATGGATGCAGGCTCGTAACATTGTACAGGAGGCAGCAACAAAAACCATCCCAAAGAAAAGGAAATGCAAGAAAGCAAAGTGGCTGTCCAACGAGGCCTTACAAATAGCAGAGAAGGGAAGGGAAACAAAATGCAAGGGAGATAGGGAAAGTTACAGAAAATTGAATGCTGACTTCCAAAGAATAGCAAGGAGAGACAAGAGGGCCTTCTTAAACGAACAGTGCAAAGAAATAGAGGGAAATAATAGAAAGGGAAAAACCAGAGATCTGTTCAAGATAATTGGAGATATTAAAGGAACATTTTGTACAAAGATGGACATGATAAAGGACAAAAATGGTAGGGACCCAACAGAAGCAGAAGACATCAAGAAGAGGTGGCAAGAATACACAGAGGAATTATACCAGAAAGATCTGGATGTCCCGGATAACCCAGATAGTGTGGTTGCTGACCTTGAGCCAGACATCCTGGAGAGTGAAGTCAAGTGGGCCTTAGAAAGCATGGCTAACAACAAGGCCAGTGGAGGTGATGGCATTCCAGTTGAACTATTTAAAATCTTAAAAGATCACGCTGTTAAGGTGCTACACTCAATATGCCAACAAGTTTGGAAAACTCAGCAGTGGCCAGAGGATTGGAAAAGATCAGTCTACATCCCAATCCCAAAGAAGGGCAGTGCCAAAGAATGCTCCAACTACCGTATAATTGCACTCATTTCACACACTAGCAAGGTTATGCTCAAAATCCTCCAATGTAGGCTTCAGCAGTATGTGGACTGAGAACTCCCAGAAGTACAAGCTGGATTTCGAAGGGGCAGAGGAACTAGAGACCAAATTGCTAACATGCGCTGGATTATGGAGAAAGCCAGAGAGTTCCAGAAAAAATCTACTTCTGCTTCATTGACTACGCAAAAGCCTTTGACTGTGTGGACCACAGCAAACTATGGCAAGTCCTTAAAGAAATGGGAGTGCCTGACCACCTTATCTATCTCCTGAGAAATCTATATGTGGGACAGGAAGCAACAGTTAGAACTGGATATGGAACAACTGATTGGTTCAAAATTGGGAAAGGAGTACGACAGGGCTGTATATTGTCTCCCTGCTTATTTAACTTATATGCATCATGCGAAAGGCTGGACTGGATGAATCCCAAGCCGGAATTAAGATTGCCGGAAGAAATATCCACAACCTCAGATATGCAGATGATACCACTCTGATGGCAGAAAGTGAGGAGGAATAAAAGAACCTCTTAATGAGAGTGAAAGAGGAGAGCACCAAAAATGGTCTGAAGCTGAACATCCAAAAAACTAAGATCATGGCCACTGGTCCCATCACCTCCTGGCAAATAGAAGGGGAAGATATGGAGGCAGTGACAGATTTTACTTTCTTGGGCTCCATGATCACTGCAGATGGTGACAGCAGCCACGAAATTAAAAGACGCCTGCTTCTTGGGAGGAAAGCGATGAGAAACCTAGACAGCATCTTAAAAAGCAGAGACATCACCTTGCCGACAAAGGTCCGCATAGTCAAAGCTATGGTTTTTCCAGTAGCGATGTATGGAAGCGAGAGCTGGACCATAAAGAAGGCTGACCACCGAAGAATTGATGCTTTTGAATTGTGGTGCTGGAGGAGACTCTTGAGAGTCCCCTGGACTGCAAGGAGAACAAACCTATCCATTCTGAAGGAAATCAACCCTGAGTGCTCACTGGAAGGACAGATCCTGAAGCTGAGGCTCCAATACTTTGGCCATCTGATGAGAAGAGAAGACTCCCTGGAAAAGACCCTGATGTTGGGAAAATGTGAAGGCAAGAGGAGAAGGGGACGACAGAGGACGAGATGGCTGGACAGTGTCATTGAAGCTACCAACATGAATTTGACCCAACTCTGGGAGGCAGTGGAAGACAGGAGGGCCTGGCATGCTTTGGTCCATGGGGTCACGAAGAGTCGGACACGACTTAACGACTAAACAACAACAACTGTGAAGTTATATATATATTATGATGATCTCACTTTGAGTCCTTACCCCAATGCTCCTGGGTTTGGCATGCTCAGGGACACCTTCATTTTATCTGAGGGTTCAACATTTTTGCCTTTAATATCTGAGTAGACTATTTGTCTAGATGGGTGGGGTATAAATCTAATAAAATAAATAAAATAAATTAATTAATTAATATCTGATTTTGTAGCTGAACACATGAGACAAGGGACATGAAAAAGCCAATCTCCAATTTTTGTTATATGGTGCACCATTAATTAATAGAAATTGCTGCCACAGGGTGTGGATGAAGGTGGCTTCCAGCTTAAATAGTTTACAAAGGGCATGAAACACATTTATATTAGGCATGGCTATCAATGCCTTTCATATTTCTTGGGATGAATAGAACATGATCACATTTATCACCGTTTGGATTACTGCCATATGTTGTATCTATGACTGCCATCGAAGACAGTTTGAAAAGTGCAGTTAACACAGAATATGGCAGCTTAGATTGTTAATGAGGACAATGATCACAGGACACAATGTCAAGATTTTAAAATGACTGTACTGAATTCCAAACCATTTCCCAGTCCTAGCCCAGATGGCATGAACAGACAAAGGCATGCTTTGAATTATATAAAACCCAGCTTTGTAGGGAATGGGGTGTGTTTATGTAAAAAAATGTGCATTTTTTTGTGAGAAACATAATTCTTGCCACTATAAGAACTGTATCAAAAATGTCAGAAATTCCTCACCATTCTCACTAGCAAGGAGAAGAACGTTTAAATGCTTCAGCCTTGCTTGTCAAGATAAGACTGGTGAGAATTTATATGCTTGTGTTTCATTTATTTTTGAGGAGTATATGTTCTGCTGCTCTTACAAGTGATAGCAATAACAAAAGGTCAGCCACATTTTGCATCTATCACAATGCCTAAGAGCCTTCAACCAGTGCAAATCATCATCATCATTTCAAACATTAAGGCAAGGATTTAAAAGAATATGGAAGCAAAATCAGGTCATCACTTATTTCAGGTATTTGAATCATTCCAAGTTCTTCGGCTATTGATGTATAACAATTCCCAATGCAGTAGGACTCCTGTATGCACAGGTGATCAGCTCCAAGCATCCCTGCAGATGCTGACAAAAGCAGATTATAGTGAATTCTATTCATAGCATGGTCTCTGGCACCCTCTAGTGGCCAGTTCTGGTAATTACAATGTGGAAATAGTATTTCTAGGATTTGTCTTTTAATATTTTCAGACCATGTACAAGTGAATCAATGGATAGTGATCCTGTGGATAGATGGGTCCTATTGCAGTTAAAATTTTGCTTCCTGAAATTCAAAGATCAATAATTTTGCAGGAATGTCATTTCACCCATTTAGGATGCAAGTCCTAAGTTTTAGGCTGGACCCTCCATTTATAATCATGCATCAACAATGCTGAAGAAGAAGAAGAAGAAGAAGAAGAAGAAGAAGAAGAAGAAGAAGAAGAAGAAGAAGAAGAAGAATTTTTGGAGACAATTGAGCAAAATCCCTTTTTCTCAGTGGCTAAGAAAAGAGTCAGGGTGGGGGAAGAAGGAAGGAAAACAAAGGAAAATCTCAGAAATTGCAACAGGGAAAGAGAAACTGTCTTCTGGAAAATTTGATATTGATTATATTTCATGAATTCAAATATCCATATATGTGTAGTATAAAGAGAGTTATAATAAAATCTTTTTACTATGAGAAGACCAAAAATGCAACTTTTTGGCTATGGGAGCTTTTCAGAAGATATCCATCATGTTGGTCCTTTTGGTTTTTGTTTGTTTGCTTGTTTTGTTTTTGTTTGTTTGTTGTTTTACCTGGCTAGCTGAAGATTTATGGAAATCCTAGTCCAAACAAAGCAATGATTCCAAGCACTGATTCAAGCCTGTACAGCAGTGGTTCCCAGCCTTGGGTCCCCATATGTTCTTAGACTGAAGCTCTCAGAAGCCCTCACCACAAGCTGTGCTGGCCTAGATTTCTGAGAGGTGTAGTCCAAGATCATCTAGGGACCCACGGTTGGGAACCACTACCATACAGAATGCTGTAAAAGAATCTTTAGTAGGCTTGAAAATGAATATTACACACATCACACAGTTTAGGGACTGAGGCTGATACAGATCTGTTTTTTGGGAGACAAGCAACTGCTTTTTGCAATGGCTTGTCAAGCTTTCTAGGAGCCTTGCATATCTACTCAGCAGAAAGACCTCCTGAGTTCAATAGAGATTACTCCCAAGTAAGAGAGCATAGAATTGCTGGATAAATTACTTCAAAATCCTATTCAGTTCAACTGGAATAAAACGTCTCTGTAGAAATCCTTTAAGCGATTTATGGAAGGCTTATTTAGGTTTTGCATAACTAGGTTCCTTAGTAAATCAAGTGAAATCGAAGCAGGCCTGACGGAATTCAATTTAAGACAGAAAAATACTCTTGTCCCAAATTGGCAAGATAATAAGGTAGTTTATACTCAGTCTAAGAAAAGTATGGGAGCTGCATGGAGGCTCACATCATGCTTTGCCTCATAACACCTTCTGAATCATGCATTTGGGATGAATTGGGTTGCCAGATTTATAACAGATATGTGCTGCCTGGAGTCACTGATGCTTTCTCAGAAATAAGAATGTAGAAAACTCTTGCTAGTTTTTTCATTAGTGTTGAGATAGTCAGAGGTCCAAGCTCTCCTACCAACTGAGGCAGGAAGCAAGATGCTACGCCCATGTCACCATTTCTGGCATCTCATACATGTGTCATACTTCTGGGCTGAGCAACACATATAGCCCCACCACCATTGTTCTCCACAGGGGAAGGGGCATTTCTGCACCAGGAGGCCCCTGTCACACAGAAGGAAGAGGAAAATGTAACATCAGAAATTCCAGGTGCCCACCTAAGGGAAAGGTGGATGCACCAGTAGTAGAGAAGGGTGATGAGCTTTTTAGTAGTGACCGAGGAGGAAGGGAGAGAGCAACTGCACAATGTACTATGAGTCTAGCGGAAAGACAATGGTCTGTGCTGATGTACAGATGATATTCCAGGTCATCCCTTCTGCTGAGTCTTGGCTCTGATGAACCCTGAGGCATGGGCTTCAGGCGTTGATTTCAGTAGCAGCCAGATCTGTAGAGCCTTCCTCTGGTACAGGGATGAGCCATGTAGTTTTTTCTTCTCCTACCTTCTTATCTTCCTCTTGATCTTCCAGCACCTTTTCCTCTTCCTCCTCTCCTGCCTTAGTGAAAAAACAGTCTTTGTCTTTTATGAAGCAGAAACGCGCCACACTAATTAGTCCATCTAATTATATTACACATTTGTGAGTTTTTTTCACACTCTATCCATGACCGCTTGCTAGTTCATGCTAGAAAGAGATATTGCCATTTTCCAGTCATACATACACAAAATCCATCATGCAAAAGTCTCCCTCCACAATATTAACATCCCTACAGAAGTCAGCCTATTCAGTATATTTGGAAGGATTTACTTCTGAGTAGACATACCTTGGATCAGTCTAGAGTTCTGACAGCCTGGGACATTTACTTTGAAAATAAACCTCAGGCTGACTTACTCTTCAGTGTAAATATAAATAGCAGTTTGAGTGTCAAAGGCTTTACTGCCCCAATGGTTGAACCCAGATCACATGACAGTGGTGTCTATAGGGACAGGATGCAGGAATGGGAAAGAGCGCCTGGGTATGAGCATACAGTAGAATGTGCAATGGTTGACCCCGTTGACTTTGTGTTGAGGAGCAGTGGCTTGAGGCAAGCTATGCATTGGAGTTGGGTAGATTTGTGACTTTCCAGCAGCAAAGTTGTGTACCTTCTAAATTTCGATGCCCAGGTTCACAAACCCACTTGCTGTGACCTAATGGTGGCATTGCTGCTCAGTTAACATGTGCAGGCTTGAAGTGAAAGGTTTTCTCCCCTCCCCGGGCTTTCCTTCAAACAAAATGAAGAGGCTTCCAGGATGAGAACTGGAGGAAAGCATTGTGAATTAAAGCAGGATGTCTTAGTGCCTCCGTTAGGCTCCGATATTTGTCACTATTTCAGAGATACAGCATAATCTGTCTTGATGGAATGGAGCTCTGGGGAACCTAAATGAGGCTCCACACTTCAAAGATTCAAGATGAGGAGAATGAAAGAGAAAACAGGGAGAGAGGAGGATCATGGGAATTAAAGGCAGGCATTGACATGGTTGTTGTTGTTCTCGTTATGTTTCCGTATGTTAGGGTAAGAAATCTTTCTTCCCTTCAGTTCCCTTTTGCCATCACATCTTTTAAACTCTGTATAATTCTGGCTTTTCTTTGCATTACCTGACAAGAAGAGTCTCACTAAGTCAGTTGCGTGCTTTACTTTGTGATGTGCTTTACTTTATACAATGATGTGATCCTCTATCTGAAAGGCTGAGCAGTCCACATCAAGTTTAAATGGAAAATGCAAGGGAAGTAATGCTTGCCATGAGACAATCTTCAGAATCCATGTCAAGGTGATATGTTTGTTAAGGAGCCTCATGGTGCAGTGGTTAAACTGCAGTGCTGCAATCAAGATGCTGCTCACGACCTGAGTTTGATCCCAATGGGTTCAGGTAGCAAGCTGAAGGTTGACTCAATTTTCCATCCTTCTGAGGTCTGTAAACTGAGTGCCCAGCTTTCTGGTGGGAGGGCAAATTGTAGCCTAGATCAGGCTTGGCTGATGGGGACATGAGAGAGAGGGCCTTCTCTGTGGCAGCTCCCAGACTGTGGAATGCTCTCCCTCGGGAGATCAAGCTGCCCCCCTCCCTTTTGTCCTTCAGACAACTGAAGACTCATCTCTTCATGCAGACTTTTGAAAATCATAATTGAGTCCCAGAATGCCTTTTTAAAGTGAAGATAGTTTTTAATGTTTATTTGCTTTAATTATTCAAGTGTATCTTATTTTGTATATAGTTTAATTCTTTTTTTAATGTGTAACTAGGTTTTTACTTCTATTCTTTTTAATATTGTGAGCTGCCTTGAGTCCCCTTATTGGGAGAAAGGCAGCCTATAAATAAAACAAACAAATAAAAATAAAATAAATAAAAAATATATATAAAACACCCAGAGTGTGCTTTAAGCACTCTGGGGTGGCATATAAGCAGGACAGTTTGCTTTGCTTTGTTTTAAGCCGACTGAAAAGGAACAAAGTTGTTTGAGAATGCTTTCAAGATTTTAAAAATCAGGGGTCAGAGTTTGATGTCAGAGCACAATGGTTCATGCGGAAGATCTACATAGGGAAGAAGACATCACAATGTCTTGAAAGTGCTCTTAGACAGCCGGCTAAAGAGCACTTTCCTGGGAGGACCTGCTTTGGGGGGCTATAACTCAGTTGTCCCAAACCCAGTCTTCATCAAACTTGGAGGGGGTGAGGAGAAGCATCAGCAGAAGAATATCTGTTAGTTTGGCATCTCTAACCCATGCAGGGGCTATTCTATCAGTCCAAGAATTCCTAATCAACACAAAATGGTGCATTTTGTCAGAAAGTTGGTAAAAGTTTGTGGTTCACAGTTTAATAGCAGCAAAACACGAACCATCACAAGCCACCGTTTTCCTGGTTCATTCCCATTTCTGATGCAGGCACATCTTTGGTGCATGAACTGCAGGTGCAGTTATGAAGAGAATCAGTTTATCACAAACAAAAGCAAAATTCGGAAGCCTTGTTTTTGCCTCATTTATTTTCCTGAGCAAGGAAACCATTGAATGCTCTGGTGCTCCTGCAGATGATGCCATCACTCTGCTCTGGGAAAATGCCAGGTGAAGTTATGGCAAAAACCAGGCGTGAGATCAATGGGGAAGAAGGGCTGGGCAATCCAGAAAACAGAGGCAGTTTGTCTATATTAGTAGCAATA
Organism: Intellagama lesueurii; assembly: GCA_037013535.1. Classification (NCBI taxonomy): domain Eukaryota; kingdom Metazoa; phylum Chordata; class Lepidosauria; order Squamata; family Agamidae; genus Intellagama; species Intellagama lesueurii. The sequence continues at coordinate 18,165,732 of JBAJHW010000008.1, forward strand.
TGATTCCAGCTCCATCAACATTCCCCAAGCACAAAAACAAGTAGCAGGTTAGGCAAAAGAGTGCCAATCTGGACAGGTTAAAACCTGGAGTATAATGGATCTAGGGCTCACAGAGCATCAGATATTTTGCTTATTGGGGAGAGTGCCATTGGGTAAAATGATTATCTGGGACAAGATACCCCACCCCCAAGACTGCCGTTCCATAGGACTCTGCCTTCAATCCTACCCCCATGAGATAGAGTAGAATAAGTTTTCCCAGCAATCGTACATATTTATGGCCTATCCATCTTTCAAAGCAAGGTATTTGGGGGTGGCTTTAGCCTAACCCTCATCTTCACATGGAAAACTACAGTTAGAGACATTCTGGTTCACATCAGCAAGACCCCTATTTTCTAGCACTCTTGCTCACACTACGGGCCCCCATGCAAACAGGAACTTCTTCAGAGGTAAGTCTTTCCAAGTGAAGAAAACGACTGTGGGGACAGCAGCTAGGCACTCTGTGCTTGGTGTTCACTAAAGCAGGATGAGTAGCACTCAGAAAAGGCTTTGCTCCTGAACAGGCAATCAAGACCCAAGCGCTTCAGAAAAGACCTGCTTCATGTGGATTTGAACACTTCTAGACATGATCGGTTGATCAAGATCAACAAAATTGCAGTTGGCTGTGTTTTTTTCTTTTCTTTTCTTCCTACTTTTCTTAGGAGTGGTGGCTATGGGAACGATCATTGTAAGTGCCTGCACTTCAATATTTAACACTATACCATCAGTTAATTTTTTTTAGCAAAACAGTGGTGCAGCACTACACTGCCGGTGGCATCCACATCCATGAGTGGGCAATGCAATACCAAATAGCTATGGGCAGAGTGTATACTCCTTTATAATTGGGCAGGTGTAGATGCAAATTAGACATGGAACTGAACAAGGAGAAAATTAGGTACCTGGGGATGCGTTTTTCAAAGGCTTGAAGCTCAGCTGAAATGCAGAAAAATTATATGTGCATAAAAGAGAGAAGTGAACTTAGAGAGGTTTGTGTCTTAAGGGAGTCATTGTAGGGTACTCCTTGATGTGCCATCAAAACCTAGTTTTAAAACAGCTCGAGCCTCTAAAGATTGGAACTTGGAAGATAATGAATTAAGGAAAGAGCAGCATCCCACCAGCAAATGGTGTCAGTTCTCTGGCTCATTGCATAAATACAAATTACCACTGATAAGTCACCCTTGTGCGGTGCAACGGCCTTTCATTGTAAGCATTTTGCTTAAGAGGCTGCAGTGGCCTAATAATGGAAAAACAGGAACAAAACATTCAATTGCATTTTACCAACTGCTCTGGTGCTGTGGCATAGCATGGAGTAGCCATTTACAAAATGAGTTTACACTAGGTGGTCAATCACAGACCAGTTTTTCCCTTACAATCTTAGGCCAAAAGACTACAGGTGCTGATTTCACTGAGCCGTTCCTGGGGTTCGGCATGACAAGTGCGTAATACTTACACACCTCCAGAGAGACGTTACTGCCATTCAGCTAGGCAGTCACTGATTCGTTCGTTGCTTGTCATGCATTTTCCTCTGTGAGTGACAGTTGCTGTGCTGTTTTGTATACTTCCCTGTCTCTAGCCACCTCCTGTGTGTGACAGGATAGGAATAAGACCAATGTTTCTAAATTAGTCAGTTTTTATTTCACATAGTAATTAAATATATGTACCAACCATGATGCTGTTCTCTCTGCTCTACCCAACAACAGTACAGTTGTATGTTTAGAGATGCTTCTTGGTTGTGGTAATTCCAACAGCAACAAACAACGAACAACAACTGCAGAGCTGGAAGGACCCTAATGGATCATCGAGTCCAGCCCCTATCAAGGAGGCACTGTGGGGGTTTCGAACTCCTAACCTCTGGCTCTGCAACCAGAATCCCAAACCATTGACCAACTAATTCAGAGTTGGCTTGAACTGTTTGTTCTCGGGTCTCTGACAATACTAGGAGCAAATGAATAATGGGAGTGCCCTCTTAGATGTCCCCATTCACTAGCATTGCTTACCTAAGTGTGCTCACTTACTGCCAAGTCCAAATCAGAAAGCTACATCTTTGACATTCATCCACTCTGAAACATATACAAGCACCTACATCTGGCTCCACAGCCAGATGCTTAAGCCACCGAGCTATCCAACACTACTCATAGTTCTAGGGCAAGATGCCTCAGTCCCTCAGTCATGATGTAATTCCAAGGCAATGTGGGGGTAAATGGCAATCACAACGATGACATAAAAATGAATAGTGGAGAATACCTAGCAGAATTGATTACCCTACAAAATCTCTATCCATTCAGAAGTAGAGGATTATGGGATGAGTTCCATATGTAATGCATATCTTCCATATGTTACTTCTGTGATTGTGGAAAGGCAATTGTGTGCTTCACCCCCAACTCATCACTCCCTGGTTGCAAAAGCAAGTGCACAAGTGCAACTGACTGTACAAAGGACAGCTGGCTGGGATGGGGAATTGTTGTGCAACTGCCTTGTCATGCATGATTTCCTCTTGTAGGATTTTGGCTTTAGATTATAGGTACAGGTATGCATTCAGCACTCCCAGAAGTACAAGCTGAATTTCGAAAGGGCCGAGGAACTAGAGACCAAATTGCTAACATGCGCTGGATTATGGAGAAAGCCAGAGAGTTCCAGAAAAACATCTACTTCTGCTTCATTGACTATGCAAAAGCCTTTGACTGTGTGGACCACAGCAAACTATGACAAGTCCTTAAAGAAATGGGAGTGCCTGACCACCTTATCCATCTCCTGAGAAATCTATATGTGGGACGGGAAGCAACTGTTAGAACTGGAAATGGAACAACTGATTGGTTCAGAATTGGGAAAGGAGTACAACAAGGCTGTATATTGTCTCCCTGCTTATTTAACTTATATGCAGAATACATCATGCGAAAGGCTGGACTGGATGAATCCCAAGCCGGAATTAAGATTGCCGGAAGAAATATCAACAACCTCAGATATGCAGATGATACCACTCTGATGGCAGAAAGTGAGGAGGAATTAAAGAACCTCTTAATGAGGGTGAAAGAGGAGAGCGCAAAAAATGGGCTGAAGCTGAACATCAAAAAAACTAAGATCATGGCCACTGGTCCCATCACCTCCTGGCAAATAGAAGGGGAAGATATGGAGGCAGTGACAGATTTTACTTTCTTGGGCTCCATGATCACTGCAGATGGTGACAGCAGCCACGAAATTAAAAGACGCCTGCTTCTTGGAAGGAAAGCGATGACAAACCTAGACAGCATCTTAAAAAGCAGAGACATCACCTTGCGACAAAGGTCCGCATAGTCAAAGCTATTGTTTTTCCAGTAGCGATGTATGGAAGTGAGAGCTGGACCATAAAGAAAGCTGACCACTGAAGAATTGATGCTTTTGAATTGTGGTGCTGGAGGAGACTCTTGAGAGTCCCCTGGACTGCAAGGAGAACAAACCTATCCATTTTGAAAGAAATCAACCCTGAGTGCTCACTGGAAGGACAGATCCTGAAGCTGAGGCTCCAATACTTTGGCCATCTGATGAGAAGAGAAGACTCCCTGGAAAAGACCCTGATGTTGGGAAAATGTGAAGGCAAGAGGAGAAGGGGACAACAGAGGACGAGATGGTTGGACAGTGTCACTGAAGCTACCAACATGAATTTGACCCAACTCCGGGAGGCAGTGGAGGACAGGAGGGCCTGGCGTGCTCTGGTCCATGGGGTCACGAAGAGTCGGACACGACTTAACGACTAAACAACAACAAATGCATTCAGCAGGGTGGGAGAGACAGCATAAGTGAGGACATCCCCCCCCTTTTAACATTTCAGTTAACTAATTAAATACGGTTAGCATTGTTTGGCATTTAGCATCTTGTCCGATGCTGAGTATCTTACCAATGGAGCAGGGTAAATACAAGTCAGGGATTGAGAATTAAGGGAATGAAAGGAAATGCACATTTTATTATGAGATCAGTCTATAGATAGCACAAAGGAAAAAAAGATGCTTAAAGCTAGATATTTGAGATCCCTCATGCTGGCTTCTCTGCATGTAGGTCTTCTGGCAGCTGTTTGTCTAACTAGAAAAGGAAGCAGAAAATGATCTCCAAGAGAGAAGGCAGACAAAAAGAGAATGTAATGGAAATGTGGAAGTTAAATGTGATATTATCACCGCACAAGAATGCAGTGATGATATTGTGCTGGCACTGCAAATAAGCATTCCATAAGGCAATTCTAAAACAGAGGCAGCTGAAAGCATTATAACTTTGAAACCAGGCTTTGGATCAGCAACAAAATTGGCACAATAGGAGTAGACAGAATGTTGTTGCTTTGTGCCAAATTTGTGATATTTGGTCAAACAGTTTCAAAGTTATGATATTTTCAGTAGCTCCCTCTGTGCAGACACCAACAACCATTTTTCCCCCAGCAGATTTAAAACAGATCAAATACATTGAGAAGACCGATCTTGCATATCTTGAAAGAGAATGGCTGGTCCCAGCTGCTGTTTTTTTGTGTTTTTTTAATTTGAAAGGAATCCAGGCTGTAGTGAATAAAATACTGATACTCAAAAAAGGCCTTTCAAAAGGGTAAAACAGTGACTTTCTTATAAACTGTGGAACAGGGTTACCGATGCCCAGGTTCTGAAGTAAGAACCATTGTTGCAGCTTCTGAGCCAGGAAGGGAGATCTGAACTTTTAGCCCTCCCAGTCAAGACACAATTAGCTGACTCTCTGGAAAAGAACTTTTTAACTCCTTCCTGACCAAACAGACATTTGTGGCTGGCAAAGGGATTCTGTGTCTGTTCGTAAAAATTATTTTAAAAATATATTTTTTAAAAAAATTGAGAAAAAATATTTAGAAGCTCACTCGTTTAAACTAGGAAATTACTGTTTGTTGCTTTGTGACTAAGGATGGCCTGACTTGATTTTAGCAGAACTTTGGTGTATATACTGTATCTTGTCATAGTTTCGTCCTTTCCACAAATAGTATCACCATCAAGTCACTTCTTATGTGTAGTGACTATATGAGTTTTTAAAAAATCATTAACGGCTCTACTCAAATTTTGCAAACCAACATCTCATATTAGATTCTCTTCTCTCCTAAATGCCCTCTTTCCTAGCAATCGTTTCTTAATCCAGTAAGGTATATTGTATGTGATATTGTGCTTCTGAATCCATGATTCAAAACACCAGGAAATGACCCAATATTAATCTTAGAGCTGGAAGGGACCCTATGGAAGTCCAGCCTCTATAAAGGGGGCACAGTGGGGAATTAAGCTCCACAGCCGGATTCCGAAAATACTGAGCTATTGCTGCACAATATCAAGCATGTGTTGCCAGCAGGGGAAAAAAAAAGATGCCAAACTTTACATAGCAAATTGGAGTCTGAATGTGGGCAACACCAATGGCAGCAGTCAAGATGATCTACAGGATACCCTCTTCTGCTCACTACCATTCGCACTTGTTGAAGAACAGCCCTGACAATTGCTTTGTTTTGAAGTGTTTAACTGATGGAAAAAGGAGTCAGTTTCTGGAATTTTCCCTTGTGTGGTGTCACTTTGTGAATGGTAGTGAGTACAACAGAGTCTCCTGTAAACCATCTTGACTTGGTTCTTCGATATTTGGCATCACTGAGGGATAGGGGGCTTGCACCAAAAACCATGGTGGTACATTTAGCAGCCATTTTCTTCTCCAGCAAAGCTTCCAGTCATGGGAATCCTTGTGGTTCATTTTGGGCCTGAAAGGCCTTAGAGGGCTGGCAAAGAGTAGTCCCACCATGTGGAGATGGATGTGAACTGGTCACACGTTACCTTTTGGTTCATTTAATTTTGTGTCTCCTGGGGATCTGTCACCAAATGAGGTGGCATTATTTAAAGTAGCATTCACCTTGGCTTTCTTTGGTGTGCTTTGGTTTAGGAAAATGATGCCAATGTCATAGCAGGACAAGTGGGGCGGCGAAGGAAGTAAGACCAAAATATATAACCATGAATATAGAAGGGATGACGGTAGTCATTTGGAAATCCAAGATAGATCAGCAGGAAAGGGCGGCAGGGGGGAGGCAATATTATCTTGTTGAGAAGGGCAAAGGAGCAGATTAGCTGCCCAGTGCAGGTAATGGGTTCCTTCATTCATGCTGACAGCACCTTTCTTACCTGGTTTCAGTTCAGGGCAATATTGAAGGCAGGTCTTGCTTTTTTGGGACTCCCAGCAGCAAAGTTTGGTACACATTTGTTCAGAGTTGGGGCAGGTACTGCAGCTTCATCACTTGGCTTCTCTACAACTCAGGTGAAGGAATTAGGACAATGGCAGTTGGTGGCATGCCGGTTTTATATATTTAAAACCGGCATGTTTATATATTTATATTATATATATATATCTCAGTGTGATACGTGTACACAGAACTATCTTTTGGGCTCACCAAAAATGCTTCAACTACATGCCTTGGCCCCCTTCTTGAGCTGGAAGAAAGACTGTAAGCGATGGATGAGATGGGAGTTGTTGATGCCCACCATTAGGCAACAACTGCAGTTCTTTTCTCCTCCAGATGTGTTGGTGATCCAACTTGGTGGCAGTGACCTACCAGCAAGAAATAACTTAGATTTAATGCTATCCATGGAGGAAGACCTTATACTGCTTCACATGTGTTTGCTCAGGACCAACATGTGATTTGGACTGACATGCTAGAGTGGCACATGTGGTGATGTACAATAAAACCTGGAAAAGTGGATCTTGCACAATGAAATGTAACAAGAGGAGCAGGCAGTATTGTTCTTGAAGGTGGTGGTCTCGGGGGGGGCAGAGCTGGGGGGCATTCCCACCTCTTGTGGGGGTTTGTCATGCATAGGAGTAGATACTGGGTGGAGCAGTGGTTCTGTCCCAGATGGGAGATTCCCAGATGGGATCACGGAGTATTGGAAGGGGCTGGAAGGGGCATGACTTGCTTGGGAGGGTTACTGCAGCCCCTCCTCAGGATGTCTGATGGGTTCCCTTATTGGTCTCTCACCCCTGTGGTAGACTCAACTCCATTTTCCAATCCTTGGTTACTCTACAAGAGTGGCAAGGTACGATGCAGGTCACCTGATGCAGGTATCCCCTCCAAGCTACACCAACCCTATTCTGCTGCAACCAGTCAAAGCTGTGGCCTGTCAGTTATCCACAACTTGTTAATAAAATGTTTTAGAGTTAAGTTGATGTGGGTTTTTGTTGTGGTGTGGATGTAGGGGTGTATCTGGTTTCTCTTGCCTGTATCCACAAATCACAGAGAGGAGAAATCACTAATGAAAGTAAGGTAAAATACAGATTACAATCTATATTTTTGGAGGCGTTTTCCACCTTCTTTCTAGAGCCTCCCCTTTTACATCCCAGTTTTCACGACTGGGGAGAAAAACAGAGGTTTCTCTTGCTGCAGTGTCTGTGAATAAAGTACAATATTATGACAGGGGAGGTTTTTGCACTCAGGGAAATTAGACACCCTCTGTAATTAGTTGATCCACAGAAACTGAAGTGGTGTTTCTGAAAAATTTCACCATGCTTTTAGTGCAGCTCATGGTGTATTACATCGCCAACTTTACCGGAATAAATACTGATGTTTCTGGAACATTTTCTCCTCTCTCTCATTATGTGGTTAAATCTTAGCATCCCACAGGTGTGTAATAAGGGAGGTTTGGGAAACAAACAAAACCTATTATGGATTAATGGGAGATGTTTGTGGTGTTTCAAATGTACAGCCACTTGCTTCTAATACCATTTCCTAGTTGCTGCTATCCTTGACCACTCATACAAAATATCACATACCTAGGATGTGATTTAATAGGGTTTTCAAGACACATTAGTGTTTATTGGACTGGAAATTTTAGTTATACTATATGTAACTTTGGCACAATCTCTTGGTCATTAATCATGACTGAAACAAAGCCAAGCATGTGTAACTGTTGGCCCGATTCTTCTTTCTCATTGCCTGTGTACTAACACTGCAAGGTCCCTGAGACATGTTGGGCTTATGCTAATTCAACATTATAGTTATCATCACAATTTTTGCCATCCTCATCAAAAAAGGAGTGCCTGTCTACCATTTTGACCTTTTATGGAATACAATCAAACATAGTTGGGCAAAGCTGCAGGCCACTTCTTGAGAAACTCTCAGACCTGTGGAACAAAATGGCCAGGTTTGCTAGGCACCAGATGGTCTATTTGTTCAAGCTGGGATAGTCAGTCAGCCATTTGAGTTTTCCCTGCAAGGTGTTAGCCCCTGATAGGCCATGTGTTGCAATGCAGGGCGTGTGGAGGACTCAACATGCCATTGGGTTTAACAGAAGCACGGAGGAAGAACTCAAAGTATGGAGAACAATTTTAGAAGAATACAGTGCCATGTCCTTTGGAAGAGCTGACATATGTTACAGGTGGAGTCTGTTTTTCTGGAGTCCCTGGGCTTCATAGCCTACATACTTGGGTGTTAGGTGAGATCTTATGCCCCTGCCTTTTCCCCTCTTCTTAGTGGTGATCTGGCTTCAGTCAGAAGACTATGCCAATGCAACTGTGCACTTTTGATATGGCAGCGGTTCATATTATTAATCTGCATTCTCCTAGGCTGGAAGCATTTATCCTACATCTGAGAAGCTCAGGCAGAAATAAAAATGAGGAACTCTGTAAATTTTCTATAGAATTAAAGCTAACAATACTTTTTTTTAAAAAAATAATCATGTTCTTTCCAATCCAAACAGGAAGAAATTTTCAGGTTTTGGTAGATTCTTCTAAAATGAACTGACATGGATTTTACCAGGTCCTAATTTGGTGCAAATATGAGCCTTATTAAAAATGTCTAAATGTGCATGGTACCCAGTGTGATGGACTAGTACATAGGAGATGGACTAGTACATAGGAGACCTAGGTTCAAGTCCCTGTTTTGCCATGGAGGGATGAAACTGGTAAAACTACTCCTTAAATATTTATTTACCTGGAAAGTGCTATTACAGTTGCTGTCAGTTCTGACTTGACAGCACATAACGCATATAGCAACAGCAACAATTCATTGGGAACTCCCATTATGCAGAAACTAGGGTAGAGCTTGTAATGAATTGAAAGATACTGGGAATTGTAGTCACATAAAGATGGGGTCTGTTGGGTTCTGTGTAAGATGAGTTAAAAGCAATGGAATGTGTGAGACTTTCTTTTGCAGATTTACTGCCTGGTACAGAGAAGCATGGACAGAGATAAGAAGGCAAGGCCAGAGAGAGGCCTAGAGAAGACCAAACAAGAATACCGCTTAATTGGAAGAGAGATAAAGGCACCTGTGGATCTCATGTGAAATATGGGTGGAGAGTTGTATTAAGCTTTCTTGCAATTAATAGGTTGTCAGCTAGAAAGTGTCAAGAAGGAGGAGGTCTTAAGACATGTAGAAAAATGATTGTTTGTGTATGTGAAATGTTGGTTCGTGGCATGTGGAGGAATGCTTACAGAATGTAAGAGGAAAAAGGTTGGCTTTTTGAAAAGAGAAAAGGGGGGTGAATAGCCCAGCTAGAAACTAAGATGATTACTTAGCTAGATTTTAGTATTTCTTATTTTAATAAGAAATAGCAGCTTTATTTAACCATTGTAATGGGTGGATATGTCTTATACTTAATGCTTTTGCACATCAACTGTATTCTAATGAAAACTACTTTATTTTCTTAATAAAAACAATTATAATTCTTACAGAGGACTGGTCTCTTGAAACTGCAGGGCTTGCACTTAAATCCAGTGGAGATTGGAGAAGGTCACTAAGTAGCTACTGTAATTACCAGGTCCTACTTTGCAGGGCTGTTGTGTTGTCTAAGGAAGCACAAAGTCAATACTTGATTGCTTTGAAAGTAAGCAAAGGTTTCTTGTAAGGTCAAGATAGTCCATGAGGCTTACACTATAAGCCTCATATATATAGCTATATATATGAGGCTTATGCAATTATATAGCTATAATTGCAATTATATAGCTATAATTGCAATTATATAGCTATAATTGCACTTATATAGCTATAATTGCACTTAATAATGAGCTTAAAGACCACCAGTAGTGAATAGATGGACAGTGTTACTTGGCCTGTGGTGTAGATGTTTGTATTCTTAGTGGGGGATTTTTAGTGGGGGGGAGTACAAATGTACGCATAGTCAAAGCTATGGTTTTTCCAGTAGCGATGTATGGAAGTGAGAGCTGGACCATAAAGAAAACTGACCACCGAAGAATTGATGCTTTTGAATTGTGGTGCTGGAGGAGGCTCTTGAGAGTCCCCTGGACTGCAAGGAGAACAAACCTATCCATTCTAAAGGAAATCAACCCTGAGTGCTCACTGGAAGGACAGATCCTGAAGCTGAGGCTCCAGTACTTTGGCCATCTCATGAGAAGAGAAGACTCCCTGGAAAAGACCCTGATGTTGGGAAAGTGTGAAGGCAAGAGGAGAAGGGGACGACAGAGGACGAGATGGTTGGACAGTGTCACCGAAGCGACCAACATGAATTTGACCCAACTCCGGGAGGCAGTGGAAGACAGGAGGGCCTGGCGTGCTCTGGTCCATGGGGTCACGAAGAGTCGGACACGACTGAACGACTAAACAACAACAGTGTTTGGGGATTTTTTATGTGTGTGCATGTGGGTCTGGTCTCTGGGTGTCTGTGTGAATTTCATTGTATGTGTAAACTATGTATATACTTACAATGACAATACATTTATTTGATTTGACTACACACCTCTGAGGCTTAAAGGACCTACCTCAGAGATAAAGGTGGTAGTTTTGCGCTCACAGTGACTCTTTGCCCAAACATCATACTCTCTTTAGGGAGAGGTGATTGTTAAAGAGCTTCCTTCCTGGTCACCTCTTCTGCACCTTAAAGGTCAGCGCCCAACCTCTGGGCACACCTTTGCTGGGTCCACTTCCTCCCGAAACACTTCAAGGAGGCCATGAGTTGTGTCAAATTCAAAAGTGGTGTCCAAGAATAGCTCCTGAATCCCAGGAACCAAGGCACAAGTCTGTTGAACTACCTTGAGCTCCTTGGGGGACTCACCTATTACACATTTCATCCCTTTCTCGTCATTGTCTGTGTCTACCTATGCAAATAAGCTCTGTGGGACAGCTAAAAAGTTCCTGGATACCATCTGCTCAATATGGCAATCAAGTGGATCTAGGCTCAAAATTCCTGCCTAGCCTGATAGTGACCAGCTATAGGTTGCATCATCCCAACAGGTGGTATAGAACTGGGGATGGAACTGACTTTAAGTCACACCTGACATGGAAATAAAAAGTACACAGTGGTTGTGGGGTTCTGAGAGTTACAGTCCAAAAAGGTTATGTCTCCCATATCTGCTTTCCATCACGGTTGCTCTTCACTATTTCTCATAGAAATATGTGCTGGAGAAACCTGTTCTATTAAAACTCATGTCTTTCTATGATATTTACTATGGTGCATGACAAACTGTCAAATAACACCATATTTTTACAGCTGCATAATTATTTCCGAATGATATTTAATAATTCTTATACACACTGGAAGAGATGATTACAGGGTAAACTCATGAATGAGTGACACATCAGTGCTTAATAAATTATATGTCTTTGTGATAAGTCCTGCATGATTAGAGACATTCAGCAAAATAATGCTTCCAACAAATGTTCCATGATTCTTCTAACCAATCCATCAGTTCATTTTGTATCCATTGTCCTCAGCTTAAATTCTGATGTTCACCAAATAATTTATTTAAAAACATACTGCTATTTTTATAAATCAAATTAATTATTGGAGAAATTTGTGAGAAACCACCGAAACTGACAGTTCATGCCCATCACTAGTTGTAATTTTGTGATTTTGAATGAGATGTCACCTTTCTAAATTCTTGGAGAAAGAAAGAGAGAATTTGTACACCAATAAATTTGGGAAGAAGACGTATAAGCTTTCAAAATATAAGAGCATTTTCTTGAGTGAAGTTCTTTTATCGTAGCTTGTAACATCTAAAAAGTGTACGAATCAAACAAATCAGCTTTGGCGGGTGAAATGGAATTCTTGGTGGTTGGCTGTACTGAGAAATAAATGGCAGAATGTCTCTGGAAAATAGCCAAAATGGAGGGAATACAAGTAAGAAACAACATGAGAGAGAAGGAGGGTAAAGTTAGGAGGGAAAAAGCAAACTTTGTCTCTCTTCTTCTTTTCAGCTACTTGTTGACTCTGCATTCCATGATGAGGTGATCAAAATCGTTAGCATCCTCCTCCTTCCTCGTGAGTCTACTGCCACTAGACAGCTCACATGAAACATCAATACAGTAGTGATATAGACAATGAGTATACATAGTATACTTGAGAGAATCAGAACAGCTGAGCATATATGGCTCCTGTAAAATTAAAATGACTACTGGGCCCATCTCTGTACCAAAGAAAATGGGAGGGAGGGTCTCAGTGCCTGCTCGTTTAGAAAGAAGGTTGTGTTCATGTAGCAAGGAGTCCCTGGGACACCAGGGAATCTTGTGAGATTTCCAGAAAAATGTGGTCTCTCTCTCTCTCTCTCTCTCTCTCTCTTAATATCCACACAATAACTCCTCCCCTCCTGTAAGTCATTAGGGCTCATATCCTATGCTCTACTTCCTAATTCCTGGACATGGTCTTCAGTGGTGGGGTGGGGAGAGGCATTCAGTCTTTTCCTCTTCATTCTAGACAAAGGTGAATAATGCAAACATCTTCATCCACCTGCTCAGTGTGAAGGACTTTAGATCAAAGTGTCTGAGTGGACAACCAAGTGAGTGAAGATGTCATCTGTCTTTTGAAAACTTCACAGAAAAGTATAACTAGACATCATTTACTTTATGGTATTTATCTGTTCTCTACATGGACACACGAGCGACATAAAGGACAGAAAAGCAGCAATGCATAGTCACAAAAATATGTTTTATACCACACATCAGTCCATCTGATATCTATCTATCTATCTATCTATCTATCTATCTATCTATCTATCTATCTATCTATCTATCTATCTATCTATCTATCTATCTATCTATCTACTTCATCATAAATCCGTTGTATTCCATTTTTTTCCCTATTGGTTTACAGTTTATAATTTAAAATGCAAAGAAAAAAAGGCATTTATTTTCCTGCATAGTTTTCCCTGACAAGCTCATTTTGTATGCAACCTTCCATAATATACATTGTACTCAATTTTGCCCAATATATGCAGTTTTCCACATCATGTTTGAGCTGACACAATAAAAAATGTGGAAAAGCCCATAATCTCAAGTCTAACTGTGTTCTGATCTGTATGTGAGGGAAGGAAGTGTTAATTAAAAGGGTTCATTTAAAATGCAGACTAAAAAATATTCTCAATGTTTAGAAAACATCTTTAAACAATACTCCTTAAGCATAGGTAACATCGCAGCATTCCGTAAATATATACAAATGTCAAATAACTTTGATGTCGGAGAAATACAGATCGTTCAGATCAAATCTAGTTGCAACACAACTAGTAAAGAAAAAATAATCCCTTAGAAAACCTCCATATGTGGCTTTCTAGTCATGAAAATAGCATCTGATTTCAGTTCTAACACAGCTGCCAAGAAGAAAGCTCTGTTCTTATTTAGTATTCACAACACTGCTCTGTTGCCTTATTCATATGAAATTCAGCATCTCTGTTGAAAACAAGAAAACAATGAGTTTGTCTCTGTCTTAATTTGGATGGAGTCCAAATTAAGCTATTATGAGAGAAATGATATAATGAGAGCAGCTCAGAATTTACAGTAAAGATGGAACAGGAGAAACTGCCTCTTGAGTGTCTGCATTTTTCTCCTCCCCTCTTTCTTTTCTTTTTAACTTTTTATTTCTTCTGGGTGGTAAAGTCAAGTTTCATATTCAGCTATCCCGTTCAAGGTAATATACACATGACAGATTCCAACTAAGCTGAAAAATAGGACATTAGAATGCCGACAAAGCTTTTGGTTATTATCAAGGATAAATGAACTCGATGGCCGTTGAGTTTCTGTGTTAACGCTTGAGAGAATGCACTCCCCCTACAATGCATATACTGAGGTGTTTTTCAGATATTATATTTACTTTGTGCCAAAATGGTGGCAAAAAAAGCCGTAGTGTTTTAGCAATGCTATTCTTTTGAGAAGAACTGCAGGGTGCAGATGTTCTTTTAATCTGCTGTAATTAAGTCATTTCCTTCAGAGGACACTGGATGATATAATTCCTGGATAATATCCTAAATGTAATCTTCCATACTTGCTGGACTGGAATATTGAATATGAAATATACCCTGAGAATTGCTGCTTGTCTTGTGAAAACTATTTTGGCTTCCATTGAAATTCCTTCAGTGTTGCTCTGGAGATGGCACACAAGACGTTGCTTTATCCTTTGTATGCTCTCCATTGACCGAAAGTGATTTAGGGATAAGAATGGTAAGGATATGAGGGAAATTTGCATTTGCCTGGAGTCAAGTCCAGATGGGTTGCCTTGACATGGTTGGGCAGCTCCCCGAGGATCATCCAAGCCCTTGAGCAATCTCAGCTGTTCTGCAAGTTTTCACAATTTGTGCAAATTTAATTTACAAAAATCCCAATTATAGAGTCTATAATCTCAATGAGAAGAGAAGACTCCCTGGAAAAGACCCTGATGTTGGGAAAGGGTGAAGGCAAGAGGAGAAGGGGACGACAGAGGACGAGATGGCTGGACAGTGTCATTGAAGCTACCAACATGAATTTGACCCAACTCCGGGAGGCGGTGGAAGACAGGAGGGCCTGGCGTGCTCTGGTCCATGGGGTCACAAAGAGTCGGACATGACTTAACGACTAAACAAAAAATCTGAAAATAGTTGAATTTTTCCACATATAGGATGTATTCCCCCCTCCACCAAGGTGTAATGACCTTCCTTAAGTCACCCCACAGAAGCAAAAAAAAAAAAAGTAGATATTATAGCCTTCCCTCCAGTCAATAACTGATCTTTATTCTTTCATCTTGGTACTGATTTAATTTAATATAAGTGTTAAAATTATGATGTTTTAAATCTTTTATGTATTATGATGTTTTTATTATGTATGTAAGCCGCCCCGAGTAGACTTTGTCTAGGGGGGCGGGGTAAAAATCTAATAAAGATAAAGAAAGATAAAGATAGTGTGCCAACTGGGGAAAATCACACAGTGAAAAACTTGCACAATTTGGTTATATCTATTATAACTCTTTAAAAAGATACTGCCATTGATTGGAAGCATGCATTGTTCTGTTGCCTGTAGTGGTTAAAGACTTTTCAAGATTTGTAACCCAGAATGATTTTAATTCCTCAGTTATCCACATATTGAGGAACTGATTCCATGTGTGCAGTACTAGGTTCATGGGGGCACATTTTTGTACTCAGACATTGAGACTATTTCTGGCAGCAGTTTTTAGTTCTGAGAAGACGTCACATACCAATGACTCCCTGAGAAATAGAAATCTCGTGGCTCTACCTTATAGAATCTTTGGATTTGCATTTAAAATTATTTGCTTGAGAACTGGACCTAGTCGAGTTGCAACTTACTAGGCCAAACTAAGGTGCAATGTCAGTAGACCTATTTGAATAAATGGAAATTACAGAGCAGTTGAATCACCAGACCCTCAGTGATTCAATGGTCCTACTGTTGTGCAACTTACTATGCTAAGCAACAGGATTTCAGTCAATATGTAAAACTATGGCCACAAATCAGCACTTGGCCCAACCCCTAAAAGAAACAATTACCCTATAAACAGTCACCTGAATAACCAAAGTGCTAACATAATATTTATAAGACTTAGACCTCCATCTTGTCAGTGGGTTAGTCACTGGCATTTGCGGGCCCATGGGTGCTGTGGTGGCTGCAGCCCTGTTCCAAAAGAAACAAGTACCAAAGCCTAAACTAGCCAGAGCTACCCAGACTACACTCCAGGACAGGTTGTGTAGCTGACTGATGAAGCACTGGGACATATCTCTGTTGTCTAGCAGGCACATGACTAGGCATGTGACCAGGATGGGCACTGATTTCTCATCAATTAGTCACGATTAGCAGTGGCAAGTTACACAAACTTTACACATGCTGATAAGATTCTGGCCAATGAATGGAATTGAACAACTCTACTAGTATATGGAAATCAACCCTGAGTGCTCACTGGAAGGACAGATCCTGAAGCCGAGACTTCAATACTTTGGCCATCTCATGAGAAGAGAAATCTTCCTGGAAAAGACCCTGATGTTGGGAAAGGGTGAAGGCAAGAGGAGAAGGGGATGACAGAGGACGAGATGGTTGGACAGTGTCATCGAAGCTTCCAACATGAATTTGACCCCGGGAGGCAGTGGAAGACAGGAGGGCCTGGCGTGCTCTGGTCCATGGGGTCACGAAGAGTCAGACACAGCTTAATGACTAAACAACAACAACTAGTATATGGAAATGTATATATGGTGTACCAGTTATTTAAAAATACATTATTTTAGGAGAAATGTGAGATGTGTTTTTAACTCATAACTGTGTACAAAATTGGATGAGACAAATTTATGGCAAATCAACTGAGAAGCTGACATGGACTAGAAGTGAACTGATTTATACATACATAACTGTAATCAAGAACAGTTGTGTTGCTTTTAAAAAAGAAAGAAAACAGGGAAGTGGGGTGATGTTATGGTTTTGGGTTGACATGAAGGGAAAATGAATGAATTGAAGGCTGTGTAAATGTGATCTAGAAAATACAATTTGAGAGTGTCATCAACACTTCAAATCTCTCTTTTTATTCTCCACTCCCATAAATGTATTGAATGATGCAAGGCCATGTCATAAACAAATATCTACATGTTCCTCTTAATGAAAGAGTGTCATTACTTTATCTTGATAAATGCTGACTATAATTGTAACCAAAATAAATAATGCCTTTGGCTAGTAAGAAATGCCAAAGCAGGAAATAATGTGGGAGAGATTTTCAGTATTTTTAATCTGCAAGTCTTTGAATCAGTGTCTTTTTTCATATTCCAGGCCATCAACTGAAAGACATAAATTGATGATAGACATAGAACTGTGTATTAGGTTTTTTTTTCTTTTGACAAAATTCTTAAGCATCATCGTACTTGAAAAATGAACCAAGAGGCACTTCATAAACTGTATTGCTCACATGGGCCACATCTGGATGGAAGCTATAGATTTTCTAGCGTATCCCTGAGAGATAACAGTAATATAACTTCAATAAAAACTTTAGATATGTCAATATAAAGCCCACTCACCCCCCAGCAGTGAAAGGTGTAGGATATTTCAGCTAATAAATTGGAAGTCTATTTGTTCTTCAAGGAATGCTGACTTACGCGTTGGATTATAAGAAGTAACAAAACCTTGTAAGTTAGGATAAGCAGGTACAGAAAAACTACCACCAACTTGTTTGTTAGTTTGTTCGTTTAAAGCACCAAGACCCACTGGCCTAGTCTCTATAAACAGCAGCATATACAGAAAAACGGTTGCAGCAAAATTGAGCCAAAATTTCTCAGAAGATTCTTTTTTTATTATTTCTGATCTTTTTAATTTTTCTGGCACCCTAGAGAAAGGGCACATTGAAGAATTTTCTCACAGAATTCTCCGTATCAGTCGTAAGTTGCCCTGACAATGCTCAAGAAATTCTGGATGAGTCAGACTGGTGAAAGGCTGTGCCACTTCTTGCACTCCATTCCTGTTATATGAGTGTGCAAAACATCTATTCCCCCCTCCCTTTTCTGTTCTGAATTGGTCTGTCTCTGGGCTAATGGACAACAACTATATGCTGTTTATAGAGGCTATAAGAAAGGGAGAAAAATTAGGTTGGTTTATATTTTAATGCAAATGTATCAAATTCACACACCCTGAATACATGTTGGGGAAAAACATCCTATTTACCCCCCCCCCTTTTTTTTAAGGCATGTGTACAGAAATACTACACACAATACAAACAAACACCATTTACCATTTTAAAGAACCAAAAGTTTTAAAATACCAAAATGTATGCATTAGATGAAAATGTGTTCAAAATGTGTATATTAGGATAGAAATATTATATTTGGGTTGAACACATGCATAAAATTCTTTATGCAGACATTTAAAACAAAGAAGGCAAAGAAATGGGACAAACTTGTGACCCATTGAATGCTAGATAGAAGGCCAAGCAGATTTTCCACTCTGAGTCCTTGTCATGGGGGAGGGGAAAGAGGCATTTTTAGGATATGGCAGTGGGAAAGGATAGAGAAGATATTGGATGGATCAAAAGCCATCTAAGCCCTGACCATCCCCCAGGACAAAGGAAAATTTAGATGGACCTCATTGTGCATCTAGTGTTTTTCTACCTTTTGTTTACACCAGGGGCTCTTTTACCGCCATTGTTGACTTCAATAACAACCACTCGCTCTTTTGGATTGTTCTATGTTTACGAAAATGAAAGCAAAACCACAACTGAAAGCTTGGTGTTTCCCAGCTAGGCTGATCTGGGTGGAATTGCCATGAACAAAAATTGAGTAAGATGATACCATGTGTCTACATTTCGATAACATGCTCTCCCTTCACAACTGAATGCAACATTCTCTTCATATTAAGACAGTTATGTTTTCCCCATGGTTGTCAACCATTTTGCTTTCAATTAAACATCAAAAGAATGGAAAATAAAGTGTTCTCCTCAGACCCAAAGGTTAATTTCCTCTCCTCTACACCAATATGGAATACTGGGAGATATTTAAAACCCTACTGGGAATAGCAGTAAATATTTAAAGATGTTTCATAGCAAAGAAATCTCATTGCTTAGAAACTGAGTATATCTCACTTCCTTAAAAAAAAAACCCTATAAAGAATGATACTCTTTTTGGCCACCCAGATTTCAGTAGCTGTTCTACAACTGCATTTTAAAAAGATTTTACATGACATACCATAAGATTGCCAACGTTTAGTGCTAACTGTAACAGCAAGATCTGTAGGCATGTCAAATGTCCACTTGAATTTAGGGAAAGAGAGAGCATGTACTGTATATGTTTTATTCAACTTCAGATTTTCAGACTTTTAATTTTATTATTAATTTGCTAGTACTGTTTTTGCTGCTTAAGAAGGAGTTCTGAATTGAGGCAAGAGGCTTTGGTATTCTTTAGGGATGGGACTTTTGGAAAAAAAACAATCCCAGTTCCATAAATTGCCAGAAATCCCCCAGGCCAAATTATGGGACTGGGAGGTTCAAATGACAGGAGGTAGAGGAGCCCTCTTACCAGCATGCCTTTCCCATGCTGCTACTTTAGCGCCCTCTGAAAAGCACCAGCTGCACACAACTGGCAAGTAATGAGGAATGTATTGAATGACTCATTAAGTAGCAGAGATTCACTAATATGATTTATATCATTGTACTTTTGCATAAATAACCCAAAGGCTTCAGCCAATGTTTGTTTCAAATACCCGGTCCGCTGATGAGCTCTTCAGCAGCGTGGGCTGCCATTGTCCCATTCCTGGGATAACGCGAGACAGGGAAAGTCACAGAGAGCAGATAAGATGGGGGGGGAGAGTACTTAAGACAAGACTCCTCCTACCTTCAGGCTCTTCCTTTTCAGCAGTTGGAGACGGAGGATGGAGCGCTGCTTGGGAGATCAAATTTGAACTGCATCAGTAATCGGACACCATTGTGGATGGGGGTTTGCATTGGCGCCCCCCCCCCCAACGGCTTGCTTGTCGGGCCTCTGCTCGGATTTCAGAGCTTATAGCCCGAAGAGATATTAATAATTTTTTTTTAAAAAAAAAGGAAAACAGGAGGGGAAAAGTAGAGAAGGAGTGGAGGATGGGGTGCGGTGCGGCCGTTAGGCCGGGCTTGCACACCCGCTATAACCTGCGAGCGATAGTGCTCGAAGTGTTCATTATAAGCTAATAATAATTAATTAACAATTTAAGAAGGAACGAAAAGAAAGAGGGACAGGAAGCAAGGAATTGAGCCATTTTATTGTTAAAAACAAACAAAAAAAGCGGATGTTTGCGGACGCGCGTCCTACTCCCCCTCCGCTGCCCCCCTTCCCAATTTGAATAGTACAGTGAGAATTAATTAAATTAGGTAATACTAGCTTATTAAGATTAAGTTCATCATGGTTTTAATTCATTCGTTCCTTATCTGATGGATGTTTGGGGGGGGTGTTCTGCGTCTTTCATAAGCCTTTACTCCATTTGTGTTAGCCTGGTTTAGTGGTTAAGCTGCTTCCCCTTGAACAGTAATTAGGCTTTATTGTAAGGATAAATTTCGATAATTTGATGATGCTTGTTGGTTTTTTTCTAAATATATTGCTGGTACTAACGCATGGGTTAATTCATTACATCATAGTCTCTTAAGTATAATATACTCGCTGGATTGATAGTCTGGTATAAATAATTCATTATAGTATAGTCTCTTAATTATATTTACATATTTACAAGATTAGTATAATTTGAGTTGACTGGCTGGATTAATATTCAGCTATAGATAATTCATTATAAGGTAGTATCTTAATTATAATATTTACAAGAATAGTATAATTGGAGTTGGCTGGCTAGACTACTATTCAGCTATTGAGTATTTCTAGATTTATTATCTTTTGATATATTGGTTTAGTCGGCCTGTGAAAGTGGTGTTAATTGGGCTGCTACCAGGCAATTGATATGTTAGTTTCTGCCACTAAGGGGGGGGGGGGGGGTTAAGTGCAAGGTTTGTTCGTACCGGGACTGCATGAGCAGTGCATAGACTGCAAGTGTTAAGTAGTACAGATATAGAACATAGTATACATAGCGGCATTTGGTATAATTATTAGACTGTAAGGTGTTCTGGTAGAGTTTTTATAACAAGGGATGCAGGTCTGTAGTGCTTTAGTAATTGGTTCAGGCTTGTATTCAGGAGCAGTGATGTCCTCAAAAAAGGGACAGGGAGGCAAGAAGGGCAAGCAGCCTGCCAAAAAGAGGGTTGCCCCCAAGTTTCCCCCCCTCAATCATCTTCGGATGAAGAGGCATGGCCGATATGGCAGCAACTGCAAGA
Source organism: Intellagama lesueurii (assembly GCA_037013535.1). NCBI lineage: Eukaryota > Metazoa > Chordata > Lepidosauria > Squamata > Agamidae > Intellagama > Intellagama lesueurii. The sequence continues at coordinate 18,186,725 of JBAJHW010000008.1, forward strand.
AAAGATTGCAGCATTTGGAGACTGAGAGAGCAACTCAACATGCCTCGCTGGTTAGCGTGCCGCAACCTCGCCATTCTGCCAGGGACGTTAGGAGCCACAGGAAGGCTAAACTCAAGGAGTTGGCAGAACATTTATTATCACGTTTTTTCTGCCTTAGAGGAGATCGTGCAGCCACACGGCCATCCGGGAAAGGGACTGCTGCTTCAATGGTTGCACCGCAGAGTGGGGAAGACGAGCATGATATGGGATAATCCAAACCTGGGAGGCCAGCCGCTTCGAGACAGAGAAGGCGTGACGAGGGAGAGGCTCGATTAACAAATTTAGAGGTCTTATCAGATATATAGTATACATAAAGGAAAAGTGTTCTTGATCCCAGTTGTTAGGGGTTTAAGGCGTTGTACCCTCAGATCTGCATACAGAGGACATTCTGTTAGAAAGTGTACCATGTCCTCCGTTTTAGAGCATCCTTCTGGGCAATGTCTGCCTGTCCCATGTTGGTCCATGTAAAGTCTCTGAATCTCTTTCAACTGTAGTGAGTTCCATATGCATTTAGTTAGCAGATGTCTCAGCTCATCTGTGCTAATAAGGGACAAATATAGGGACAGCTTTCCAAAAGGCCAGGGGAAGCCTTTGTATATCTTATTGGAACTGCAACTAGCTACAGATGTCATGGTGGTCTGGACATCAATATCATATAATCTTTTTATGACATCTTCTCATGCTGCCTCATATCCCCTCCTGTGGAGGTAGGTTGGGGAGTAACCCAGCTTTGATATAGTTGTCGATATCGTTGCAGCCCCAGGAGTCCCTTCCCATTTCTTGATTCGCCCATGAAACCAGTGGTGAGGCTATGTGGTACACTGTCTTGAGCCAAAACAGCACATCTGCTTTCTTAACAAGAGTACCCATGAAGTAGCCCAATGTCTAAGAACGGATTGTGGCTGTGGGAGTAAATCCTGGTACCCCTAGTGCTCTGGTTAAAAATTTGTGTTTGACAGATTCCAATTTTGTAACATTTGAAAAATCCCACACTGGGGCTTCATAAAGCATCTGGGGCAGCAGTTTGTCTTTATACATTTGTATTTGCAGTGCTACCATTTTTCCTGCCTGGTCCAGAAGAGAAACAAGAAATAGCATTGGTGGATGCCTCAGCTGACAGAGCTACAGAATCTGAGTGACCTGACCATGTTCCTGAGCTTTTAAATGTTACTCCAAGGTATTTATGTATATGAGCTGGTCTGTTTAAGCAGTTTCCTGTTTAGTTGCCATCTGTATTTCTTCTTTTTCCAAAAACTAAAATTTCATTTTTGGTGTCATTTACCTGGAGATGTTTGTTGGCACAATAAACACCTAAGGCCCTTAAGGGGCTCCTCACATCCCCACCTGGGTATAGGATAGGAGAATAGCATCATCTGCTTACAGAAGTACTGATATATTCCTGTCCTTTAGATGAAGTGGTAAAAACGTAGGGATGGATCGGGAGGATACTATATCGTTTAGGTATAAATTAAATGGGGAACTAATAAACATTCCTGACACACTCCCTTATTTACAGGGATTGTATCGTACAGTCCTTGGATTCTCTTAAGCCACCTACCATCTATATTCAAGGCTTCCAATTTGCTCCGAAGGCAGGGTTGAGGTATGAAGTCAAAGGCCGCTTTAAAGTCTACAAAAGCCACAAAAAGTGAGCAGTGGTGGTGGTGGTGGAGAGATGTATATTTCCTCACTAAATATTGCAATAAAAAGTAGTGGTCAATTATGAACCTGCCACAGTGGAATCCTGCTTGTTCCTCTGGCAAGAGGTTCTCTGAAGACACCCAATTTTCTAGTTTGTCCAAAATATGGCGTGCATACAATTTGATGATTACACCTGGGAGGCTTATGGGATAGTAATTCCTAGGATCTGATACAGCACTTTCTGTTAGACAATGGCTTCAACCCATTCTGAAGGGAATTTCCCAGATCTATCTATAGAGGTAAATAAGGTGGCTAGCGTTGGGATCCACCAGTGTGAATAATCAATCAGGAAGTCAGGCAGGATTCAATTCCGTCCATGAGTCCTAGTATGTCACTCTATCCACTACACCATACTGGAAATCCCAACAAACATCTCCATAAATGTGCCTGGTGTTGCAATCAGCAACAAGGTATTGCAGAATTCAGTTGAACCATCTTAGAATCATAGAATAATGAAGTGGAAGCCACTGGTGGAAGTGCTTCATGATACTTCCTTTGCATCTTTGCTTTCCCACATTTGTAGCTACCATGGGTGTGATGTCAAGTTACTCCCATGTAGCTAAGCAAGAGAATTTTTCCTAGTGAAGGTTCTTTCTGACCTGGGAGCAAAGTCCTGGCTTGGTTTGCATGCTAAACCTCTCTTAAGGGCTTGACAAATTGGCCTTGCATGAAATTTATTACATTCTACTTCTTGCAATCTAGCTCTGCATAGAAACGACACTCCTGAGGCTGGATTAGCAGGCAAAGACCTTTCTCTTCAGGCAAGCTTTCCCTGAACAAGTGGCTGCCAAGTGGGGTTTTTAAAATGGACTGTTGTATCTTACTGCATTGAATGCATTTTGGTGTTGCTTATGTTTTTTGGTATTGTATTCATTGCTCTATTTAGTACTGTATACTCACTGTTAGTTTAAATACTGTCTTTTAATTGTTGTAAGCCACTTTGGGTCCTTTTCATGGAGAAAAATAGGTTAAGCATAGTTTTAATGAAATAAATAAATTTTGTGTGAGAATTTGGAGAGTTTGGCCTCTCAAAAATAAACTATGAGATTATATGATAAGACTACCTGACAAAAGATGGTGATGCTTTTCTATTGCTCTCCTGTTTTTATTTTTGTCTCATTTATCTTGAACCTTTACCTTGTCTTGTTCCTAGTCCCTCCAGCCCATCCTTCATTTCCTGTGTCTGGCTGACTGCTTGGTCCTCTTGGCATTTTTAAATCAGGTTTCAGACTGCTTATTAATCAAGCAGAAAAATCCTCAAGTAAGACCTTGAATATGTGTTTGTTTGAACTCTGGAGGAATTAGTTCCTATCAGCAGGCTAGCCAAAAACAAAAACAAAACAATTTCAAAGAAGTTCTACCGCCAACAACATTACCCAAGTTCAGCTTAAAGGTAAAAAGAGGTGCAAGAGAAGGAAAGGAAGCTGAGATTGAACATCAGGTTTCTTCCTGAGTATTATCCTAACAGTACTATCAGCCTGCCATTGTTCTGCTTATGCTTGACTGTGTGGAATCTGTAGACACTAAATCAAATGAACTGAAGTCTGGAGAGCTAGCTTATCTTTTAGGTATCTTTCAAGTTTTCATTGTCTCAATTTTGATTTAAGGAGTTGAGCAATGAAGTAGGCCAAGGGGAAAAAAAAGAATAGAACTTAATGTTGGAGGCATGGTGTTCACCAGGAGAACATAGAAAGGTCTTTCTCCTAATCAGTGTAATACAGTGACTTCTCCTGTAGAAACACATTTAAATTACTCAGTAGGAGTAAGCAACAGGAAAAGCATTTGAGAGGTCATGTTAGAACATGATGTATCAAGATCTTCTACGGGGCTGGACTAATCAGTGGACCTTAAAGAGACCATAGAAGAGCCCAAGTTATTACAATCATCAATGGCTCTGTCTCCAGAACTTGCTCTTACAGAATACATGTCTTCCATGAAGGAATTGCAACAGGTGGACAAAACTCTGTTTCCAAATAAAGAAGGATGGATAGAAGAGTTTATGCAGAAACAGATGGTTGAACTTGCATGTAGTAATGCTTCTAATGTGCCAGTCTCAAATTAATACAAGTATTAATCTACTTGTATTCAAACCGAGGAAAAGGAGGATGCTACTACCTTAATTCAAGGGTGGCTTCTCATGATGTATGGAGCAAACTCTCATTAAAAACTTCCTGTCAAGGTTCCCCAGGTCAGGGAGGACCACATTAACCACGCAGTCACACTACCCTGATTGTCCTGATGTGGGTGAAGTCCAGGAAGGCCAAATGTGCTGATGACTGGGCAAATCTTCCTGCCTTGCACCCTCCCAAAACCTTAGTCTCAACCTGGTTAAGCAGTGCTTCCAGGAGTCACCAAAACTCCACAAGGTTAAGCACTTAAATTCTTGCACTAATCCTCCAAGGAAGGAATACCAATATACCCATGAAACACACAGGCTCCTGGTAGAAGGGCAAGGCAAGACCTGATTTGAAATACCAGATTTTTTTCTCTCTCAAAACCAGGCCCCAACAACATTTTTATTCAGTACATTAGCTTCTACTCATAAGAGTAAGGATCTTGAGATCGTAAATAGCTCTGATAGTCTGATTGACTTAAATTGGTGTCAAGAGGCTGTATCTTCTTGCAGCTCGTTAGTGCCCTTGGGGACTGAATTTCAATGACATAGCTCCATATTCAGGATACCAAATTTTCTCCCAAAAGTCTGAGATGTTTAACCCAGAGGAGAAAGTTTTGTTGAACGTATTCCATTCATGGCCACCAGTCTCTGTTCAAACAGAGATTTTGGAAGGATTTTATCTACTGAGAAATCGTTTAGAGCATAAACATTTTTGTGTTATGGATGACTTAATGGATTTAAATGTGGGATAATGATGGCCATAAGCAGTTGACTGTAGGCATAACAAGGCTTGATAAGCAAGAGACCTGTCAGTCAAAAGAAGGAGCAATAGGTGCAGGTTCTATTAATAAAAGAAAAAGTGAGAGGGCATAGGTCATTATAGTGATGGTCAGTCCTTTGGCATCTCTTATGGATCTGAATTAGAGATGGGCATGAACCTCAGTTCAGAGGTTCATGCCAGTTCATATATGCAGCACCACAGGTACCATGTGTTCCCTTTCCCCACCTCCCTGGCCAATGACCCACTCACCAGTCGGAGCACACCCCTCTCCTCCTCTTCTTCAGCTGTTTGACCAGTCTCCAGCAGGGTGGGTGATCAGGTGGGTGATCAGCCAAGGAGGTGGGGCAGGGAAGCCCATGCTTGTAGTGGAGACTGGTCGGACAACTGAAGAGGAAGAGGAGAGGAGCGCATGCCATCTGGTGAATGGGGGATCCAGCCCCAGAGGCAAGGGAAGGTAATGCACAGTACCACAGGTGCTGTGCATACAAATGGGCACGAACCTCCAAACCGAGGTATGTGTCCATCTCTAATCTGAATCAAATTGAGGGAGATTATACTGTACCATTTAAGTATACAATAAAGAGTTTACCAAATAATATAAAGTGGGTTAAAATGAGGTTTTTTGGAAGAAGGGTTGGGAAGTGGTCTCGTGCTAAGTAATCCAAGGTCTTCTCATATTTTATTAATCCATTGAGGTCTAATGCTTGCAAATTGAGCCCTTTTAAAGATTAACCTGCTTGTCTAGATTTGGGAGATGAATAATCCCTTGTCCAGACAGGAAGGTCAGCTAAAATGAATTGACACAATAGGGTTCACCTGGCATTGATTGGGGATCAGTTACCAGCCTTTCTGTCCCCACTTCATTCTGAGTATGGCAAGAATACAAGCTCATCACCAAACGATTCCTTGCATCAACTCATAGCATCAGTTAAAATTGTATTCTGGAATATAGTTGGTTGGAATATTTGCCATTTTGGGGGAGGTTTCATTGAATTAGTATCTGAATTTGATTTGATTGCCCTCCAAGAAACATGGCTAACAATTAGGGATAGGAATGAATTGTTGGGGTATAAAACTTGATTTGATCCAGCTTGAAAAACTAACTACAATTAATGAAGATTTTATTTATTTATTTATTAAATTTATACCCCGCCCATCTAGTCAACTGACTACTCTGGGCGGCTAACAACATATAAAATAAACAATTTAAAATATAAGAACAAAGTAACACATCAATAGACAGTACTCAAGATGGACGAAAAAGTAAATCAAGTAGTGACTGGAGGGAAGGCTTGCCTAAACAGCCAGGTTTTCAATTGGCCTTTGAAAATGCCCAGCGAAGGGGCCATACGGATCTCAGAAGGGAGGTTATTCCAAAGGCGAGGAACCACTGCCGAGAAGGCCCGGTTTCTTGTTTTTTCCTTCCGGGCCTCCCTCGGCGTTAGGCTCCTCAACCTCACCTCCTGGCTAGATCGGGTGATACGAGTAGATTTCGGTGGGAGAAGGCGTTCCGCCAGATATCGAGGCCCTAAACCGTTTAGGGCTTTATACGTAAGCATTAGAACTTTGAAATCAACGCGGAACCGAACGGGCAGCCAGTGTAAGGCGGCCAGAGTGGGAGTGATATGTTGATGTTTCCTCACCCCACTAAGAAGTCTGGCCGCCGCATTCTGCACCATTTGAAATTTCCGCATCGATCTCAAAGGTAGCCCCACGTAGAGAGCATTACAGTGGTCTAAATCTCGAATTTAAGAAGGGAGGGAGAGTTTTTGTCAAATAAGAACACTCCTCAAAACTGTTCAGTAGTTAAAACTTCATACCCCAAGTTTGCTCATAATTTTGGTTGATATTTATATTCCTCCAGGAAATTCACAATATTACTCCACTGATGACTGGTCACTTATGGAATAATTGAGGGACTGCTCAAGTAAAGGATTTCAAAATGCTTTAATTATTGTGATGTGTGATTTGAATGCCTGAATTGGATCATCTCCTACGAAGTTTGCAGAGCGATGGAGACTTTCAGATGAACTTCAAGAGATATTCTGTTAGTTCTCTAGTGATAAAAAAATAAAGCTGGGCAAAAATTGCTGGGATTTTGGTTTAATTTGGACTACAGATTATTGGGTTTAGTGGCTGCAGATTATTTTATCATATGCAGGTAGTGTTATTGTTTATATTTACCTGACAATTCATAGAAAACATCTTATCTCTGGCATCTCAGCAAATATTAGAGAAGATAGTGATCATCAACCTATATTCACACAGCTAACTCTTGAATCTTGACTTAAGAAAAGCAACACAGGTTGACAAGCAGGTGATACAACATCTGGATATAGTACATGAAAAATTATTAAGATGGCAGCAAGTGGATGTAATGTGTGAGTATCATGTGTGTTTTAAATTCAAACTGCCAGAATTTCAGCATAGGTGGCCATAAAAGGTTAGAAGCTGTAGTTTTAAAACATATCTTCTCCAACCTCTAGTGCAGTTCCTTTTCTTCCCTTCTGCATTCATGCAGTCCAAGGGGCAGGTAACTTTCAAGGGTCACCAAATATTTCAGGGATCCATATCCATTTATCCAGAATTCTTTTTCCCCAACAGCAAAAATGTGGCTTTCTTTTCAGGAGAAGAAAATTGCACATATTTATGTTATCTTTAGTTGAAATAGCTGCAGAGAATCTGGGATGTAGGATGGCTGCCACAATTCTTTTGCTGAGGGAATATGATAATGTGCAAATGAGAAGAAGTAGTAGTCAGAATGTTCAAAATTGTGCAAGCAGACTACAAAACTAGACGTGATAGAGTTGTAAAATTATTACACTGATCATTATGTAAGAAATATAACCTGCCAACATCCAAGAATCAGTGGGAACATCATGTAGAGAAGGTGTAACAAAACAACCAAGTTAAGATCTTGTGGTGTCTTTAGATTCAAATGGAAAGACACCTTGCGCATAATACACCAAATGTAATGGTCATAGGATGAAGAAATGTCTGGATAATTAACATTGCAATTCCAGGGGATGCCAGAGTTGAAAATAAAGAACTGGAAAAAGAGGCACTTAAAACACTCTCTGGGTGGTTTGCAATTTAATTATGCAGGCCACAAATTGAACCCCCTCCAGCAAGCTGGGTATTCAATTTACCAAACTCGGAAGGACGGGAGGCTAGGTAAACCACAAGCCAGTTACCTGGGATTGAACCCAGGTCGTGAGCAGAGTTTTGGCTGCAGTACTGCAGTTTAACCACTGCATTATGAGGTTTGACTGTGTCTTGTATTGAAGAAGAAGAAGAATGAAACCTGAAATGTAAACTCTAAATAGGATACAAACATTGTTGTTTTTTTAAAGCCCATTGTGCTGGTTAATGCATGTTCTGAGTTAATGCATTCCCAAGCTTGGAAATGTATAAAAAATATTTTGGACACCTCAGCTGTTAAAAAATTTATGGAGACACAGAAAAAGAATCATGTCACTGAATGTGCAATGCCATTCGCTTTCTGGCATTACCTATGACTAAATGGGAATGACACATTCTTTTCTGATTATGGACTGTGAGTAGGAACAGCCGGTTTCTTCATTGTAATTCATCCGCTCTTTCTGTTTTTGTCATAAAACTATACATCTGCCTCAGTCCTTCTTCCAGACTAACATATGGCTCGTTTGTGTGCAAATGTTCCCAAGTTAAGCAAAGCTAAAAAGCTTTTTGTATTCCACTTTTTTTCTTTTCCACATGCTTCTCCTTTTATTTTGTACTAACAAAAGCCAACAAGCATTAACTGTTCTAATTGTTACCCCACACCATAGCAAAACTGTTCTTATTTATTTAGGTCATTTTGAGTTGTGAACTGATTGTACGCACTTTTCCACCACACTTATATTTTAGTTTGTCCTTGTTGAGTCATTCTTAAACCCCACTTAAATCAGAGGGTTTTTCTTTCAAAAAAGTCTGCATTAGATTGCTCAAAAACCAAGTACAATCATAACAATATGAAATCATTAAATAACAGGTTGCTTCATTCTAATACAAAATTTACACCACATTCCTGTGGCTATTCAGCTATTAATTCAGCTATTAATTTAGGCAATCAGGAAAAACCTTCTCATGAAATGCTGTTCATCTTATGCAATGTTCGGTGAGGAATCATCAAGCTCCCTTTCATTGCACCTCAGGTGAAATTATAGTGCTTTTTTCAGCATCTTCACTGGCTTCCCATGTCACATGGCATTTGTGTGAGCTTCTCGCCTGCATGTTGGAAGTGTTCTGTCAGACAGCTTGGAAAAGTTACTTTTTGGACTACAGCTCCCAAGTTTGCCCCAACATCTTAGTGGGTGTGGGTTTCTGCAAGATATAGTCCATTTTATTTATTTATTTATTCATTCATTCATTCATTCATTCATTCATTCACTCACTCACTCACTCACTCACTCATTCATATTTTTTAAGCTCAGCTGAGTCAACTGTTGCAGTAACAAATTAGAAATCAAAAGGAGCCATCTTCTTGCCGGCATTGCTGGAGAAATAAACTTCTAAATGAACAGCCTTCTGAAACCAATGGCATCCCACAGATCTTAGCATGTATGTGTGGGTTTTGGTTTCCCTCTGCTTCTCATTTTTCTGATTGTAAGTCAATTTCAGTGCATATCTGCAGTTTGAAAAGTCAAAAAAGAGAGGCCCATGGGTGGCTTCCTTCACCTTTTTGCATGTATTTCTCTTAATACACACATTGTGTGTGTGTTTTTCCTAGTGGAAAAAAAATCTTTTGTACACTGCTTATGCTTGGAGGATAAGAGTTGTTCATCTTTGTTATGAATGCTGACATGGTCAGAGAATATATGCAATAGTTACATGCTGCAGAAGTGTAAGTTAAGTCATAATCACATACTTTAGCAGGCCATCCCTGCAGGCTCTCAGTCTGATAGATTTTGCATCTTTAGTTTTTAGAGGAAGAGTGTTTGATGTCTAAAGGAAAAAACTGGATGTTTGTGTGTGCCTTTAATGATCGCCAAAGGCAATCTCTATAAGGTGCTTTTGACAGAACACAGCAGTAAATCTTGGTGGGCCATCTCTACATGAGCACCTGCTGTGTTAGGTTAATTATCCTTGCATTGTCCAATTTGTAATCTGTATATATTTTATGAGAATATTAAGTGCTGGTGGGGAAAATGCCTGTATATTCTTTTCCTGTGAAGTTTCTGCTGATCAAGTGACCAATAAATTGCTCTTCTAATGTAAACATTAATCAAACTGAATGCCAGGAAATAGAAAGGTTTTGGCTGAGGAAAAAAATTGGTTTCTCTGCATGCAGACAGCTTTTTCCCCCCTAATAAATTGTGAATATGAACAATGCATGTTCCAATCCAAACGTCTAATAACAGATGAGCAAATGCATTTTCCATATCCCTGCCAACTGCTCCTTTTTTTGTTGGCAGTCCCACTTTCCTTCAGACACTGGTGTTCCTTTGTTTAGCATGTCCTCAGATTCACAGCACTAGTCACCACCAGTGACTGATGAGAGCTCTTCTTTGAAACCAGCAGAGCCATTAAAAATGTTAAGGGGTGACCCACATTTTGGAGAAATCCTAGAGCGAAAATGATGCTGAGGTTACATTCCCAAGCAAGACTAATTCACAACAAATCTCAGGTCCCAAGTTATTCAATGCCCTAGCCACAGGGTCAGGGAATCAAGGCAAGCTCCTTCCCAGTTATACTTCTGGACTTGTTTTATGATTTGAGTCTGTATTTTAAATTCAATCACATTGTGGCTTGTGCTGAGTATCTTTTGGGGGGCATGGAGAAAGGTGAGATATAAACTAGCTTAAACATTCAGTCTTGGTTTTTGGAAGTGTGGCGTTCGCAGCTCGAGGCCCCTGCCTGACTCCCCAAACACAGAGCACACGAGGGCAAACTACAACTCCTTTTTACCCCACTGCCACCACTTATGTCGCGCACCCCCAGTGTCCCTAGTTTGTTTCCCTCAAACCCAGGTCCCACTTTTGGGCACGATGTTCTTAATTCTCCATACACCAACTGCCACCAGTGGATCTTTATCCACCCTTTACCAATAATGCTGCCTGGATAAGTGTTGTCAAATATGACTGTATATTTATTGATTAGTTGTTGAATCACATAAGTATATTAATAGATGTTGTATGATTGGTTTTTGAAAGTGCGGCGTTCGCACCTCGAGGCCCCTGCCTGACTCCCCAAACACAGAGCACACGAGGGCAAACTACTACTCCTTTTTACCCCGCTGCCACCAGTTGATCACTAAATCAACTTTAATTATGGAAGGATGAAGATGAAGGTCTAAACTTCACTTTTAAATAAAACTTGTTTATTGATTACAGATGTTTGATTATTAATCATAGGTAACTTCTATTATCATCAATCTCAACCTTCTGTTATACAGTTCTTATTCACTCTTCACTCTAATCACACCTCAGACCTCCTCTATCTCTCCACTCTCTCTCACTCTCTCTCTGATTCTGACTGACTCTCCCTGACTCCGCCCTCCAGTCCTCTCATAGGCTCCAGCTCTAGAGCTCCACATGACGGACAGGTGGGACAGGGGCATTCCGCCACAGGAAGTCTTGAACTTTTATTACCCCAACTACAGATAAGTGATGAAACCCTGTAGGGGCAAAAAGCTAGTATTGGTGTGTGTAGTTTTAGTGATCTAATAGAGGTATTATCTCCTTCTTGCCAAATAAATTCAGTAGTTACAAATTTGGGTACTGTTTGCATTATATAGAGGGGATTCTGTGTCCCTCTACTGTACATGATGTTGGTTGACAACTCTCAGCATCCCTCACCACCTTGACTGGGTCGAGTGCACCAGGCCAAGACACCACGGAAACCCTCCTTTTGGAGAGAATGGAAATAGAGATAAAGACATCAGAGACCCAAAGAGAGGATGGAGAAGAAGTAGAGTTATACCTCAGAGGCACCTGTGGCTGAAGTCCTAGACCCACAACACCTTCATGTTCCCTTGCCAGAGGTGGAAGGAGAAGATAGGGAGACTGCCATCAAGGGGAAGGTCACCCTGGCCATCAGCCCCCCCTGCTATGGGACCCCCTATCTGGCCCATCTCCAAGTGATAGAGGAACATGGGTTGGCCCTGCCCAAAGGACTCCTCGAGTAAAAAATTACAGGGCATCCCAGTAGGTGTAGGGACTGTTTGATGTCAGACATTGTGTGTTTGATTCCCTGTTTGCTCCTAGTTAAAAAAAAAACTGTTCATAACTGCACCTTTGTCACCTTTAAAAATTCCAGATTCCATATCTGAAGGTCTGTAATTCTGAATTCTGACTCCAAATTCCAAATTGGAATTTTGGTACTAGCCCACATCTGTAGTTCTAATGCCCCCTAATGCCCCACACACCATTATTTTTACAACGGCCACTAGAGGGTAGCAGGAACATTTTTTGGTCAAAACCAAAAGAAAAATTATAGGAGGAAAATTGTGGGGAGCGAGTTATTGGTGTGTGAAGGCCCCAGACCTCTAGAGATACTCCACTCCTGAACTAAGCAGGTGATCTTTAACCATTGTAGAGAGCAGTCAGCAGTCAGCAAGAGCAGATGGGCTAGATGGATGAAAAATCTAGCATAGTCGAAGTACCTACCTAAAACTACAAATGGCAAACAGAATGTTACAGGGATCTCATTCTAAGGAAACAACTCTGTAAAAAAAAAACCACATAAAAAAAGTCTAAGTATTGTCCCTCCATGATCAACTTGTGCAATTAAGCGATTAATCACATGAAGCTCAGCTGATGATTCTAAACTGAAATTAATGGGTAGGCTGCCCTAAGAATTAAGCAAAAAAGCAGAGGGAAGTGTTTGTGAGGTGGCGGAGCCCTCCGAGATCATTAAACCTGGTGCACTACTGAGTGTTCCTGAAAGTACATTGTGCAGCTTCAAAGACTTCTTTTACAGCAGGTTTGCTCTGCTTTTGTGAGACAATCCAGATCTATTGAACAGTTCTTACAGCCTTCACAACACTCTGTCAAGTATTGCTGAAAGCCCTTATTCTGCACAGAAGCCAAAGGCTTTTGAAGGGAAGAGCTCATTTTATAATGGAAAGGCTGCTCTGTCTCCTGACTAACACATTCTGATGATTCCTGTTCATGGGCCAAGTCTCTTTCCCCCTCTTTTTACTTCTCTTTTCTGAGATGTTCATTGTTAATGCCATCCATGTTTTAACTTTTGTTGGACAACGACTTTCATACTCTGCTTGAAAAGGATACCTGGGATTGCCCTTTCAAAAGGAAAGAAAAAGGAAAGAGCATGAGCCACCAGCGAAGAATATGGCCATGCTGCAATTAAAAGAGAGAGAGAGAGAGAAGACATTTGAAACCAAATCTTTCTGATATTTACAAAGCCTTGATGAAGAGGTAAGATAATTACCATCAAATTAACGGTGACCTTCAGGTATGCCTCAATGGGTGATTTAGCATAGATCAGAGAATTAATTTTTGTGAATCTCTTGTTGAATAAAAACAGTTTTGTTTGAAAGTCAAGTCTTCATCACACACACACCCCAATATATTTGCGGTGGCTGTAGTGCACAAATACGTAATGTTCTGACTCTTGAGCATATGCATTTATAATACCCAGTTCATGCAATTTTCATAAACTCCTCTCTTCTGACTCTCTTCTAATACTTCTCTAAAGAAACGTGTGGTATCATTCTTCATTTATTTTGCATGCTGCTTGCACCCACTATGGATAAACATGAATATAACATTCTGAAGGTATGAACAGATCTCTTTGCTGAGCCTTGCCTAGCTTAGAATAATAAAATACATAACACAAGCTATCAAAGATAGATCTTTGGATTACATGGGGCAATGGAGTAAAAAGATAATTATTTTTATGTGAAGAATTGCTGGGCTAAATAGCTCTCAATCCATGGTTAAATAGAAGGCATGTGTTCTTTTTAAAGGCAAGTGGGATAAAGCAAGCTAGCTAGAAGAGAAGAAAGAGCTATCTATTACAATGTTTTCCATCAAATGGGTAACCTAACCACAAAGAGGATGACAGTCATACTAACAACAGCAGCATCAACAAGTGCAAAAGGGCACACACTGTTGTATGGGGAAATTATGGTACAAAAACCATTATTCAATAAGTGAGTGTACTATGTCACTAGGAAAAAAAATGTTATCAAACAAGCTGTTACGTTGAGTACAAAAATCAAATCACTTAAAAAGCACTGACTCTATAAACACTTTGCAGTGAGGAAAGCAACTAATACACAAAGTAAAATACATTTAGGTTATAAACAAGGATAGTGTATTAATCCAGAAAAAAAATATCTATTGCTAGGGTCCTTCACTCTCAAGAGTCACTTAGCTGCTTTCTAGCTATTCTATCTGGGCGAGAGCCACACTGGCCATTGGACTGAAAACAAGTAGTTTTCATATCTGCCAAGCTGACATATTTATGCACCTTCTCTGTCAAAGTTACAGCACATTACATGGACTTCTAAGTTGAACATGTTGAATTAAGCCAGGTGAAAGTTGAGCATTAATGTAGCAACTATTTATTCACAGATTTGCATGCAGTTGAATAGTATCTAACATGAACATGCATTCTGTACCTTTCCATCAGAATAACAGAGCATGGTCACTACCCTTCTATAGATGGGGTGCTAGTTTACTTATAATTAGAGATAGGGACAAACCGCCAAAATGGTGGTTCATCCTGGTTCATGGTCCATCAAAGTCGACAAACCGCGAACCATGAATCTCCTCCCCATGAACTGACGAACCACAAATCAGTTCGTTGGTTCATCAGGGTTTTTTTTTTTAAAAGCTGACTCCCCACTCCCATTGCCTGCCCCCTTCCCACTACCTCTGTCACCTCCCTAACTTGGCTGCTGCGGTCCATGCCACGGCCATCTCCATCCACGGCAGCCTGCACCATGGCAGCCTCCACAGCCACCATCCACCATCACTCACTGCAATGGCCTTCGCTGTTATAGCCTGCCTTAAGGGAGTCCGGGCTGCCCTTTGCAAAGATGGTGGCTGCAGCTTCCCTGCCCTAAAAGAAGTTGCAGCCACCATTTTACAAAGGGAAGCCAGTGTCCCTTACGGCAGGCCGTGACTGTGGAGGCCACAGCAGTGGGCAGCAATGGATGGAGGCAGTGCCAGATAACGGCAGCAACTAAGGTAGGGAGGGGAAGGGGGTGGGGGACAGACTGTGAGTATGGCTGGCTGTGGGGCTGCCTGGCTGCCTATGGGCCTGCCGATCAGCTGATTGGCGGGCCCATAGGCAGAGTGGGAAAGCCTCTCTTCCTATGAGGGATGAATAAAAATGGGGCAATATTCTCCCTTTCATATTTGTCAGGGTCTCTGGAACTCACAGGTAAGAAGGGGTGAATATTTAACAAATCAGCAATTTTAACTAATATTGTGATTCATTTTTTAATTCGTCCCCATATCTACTTATAATAGAACATTTTAAATCTTTATGGCTGTGGTTGCACTCTTTACCACAAGCACCAAGAGCTGTCACCACCACTTTATTTTTGATCAGTGTTTAGTATACAAAACCTTAAATTCCTCAATGATTTCCACTTATGTAGCCAACCACACAGACATATAATGACACCTTTTGGAGGCACAATTGGAAAAATCCCTCAACTAGAGTGTCCTGTGATCCTGTGGCTATTTTTGTTTAGAATATTTTAAACAAAAACCATGAACGTCATTTTCTATAAATAACAAACAGAATGAACATACAGCATAGCTTCCCCATTTAAAATGCCCTATCACTGTCTCATCCCTTCTGTGAGAGTCTATATCTGAATGGGTCAAAATGTCACAAAGATTTGTGAGTTCTTCTGAGACTAATCAAAATTGGTTTACAGCATTCAGCAATGTGACTGATTGCATGCCAGTGTTTAGGCATTCTAAGGTTATTCTAAGATTCTTTTAATGGCATGTGAGAAAGAAGAATACTTATAGGAGCAAACTATACCATTCAAATGATGGTGAATTCTATTAGCTGGCATTGCCTGGGGCAGTGGAGTCAAAACATAATTATTCTTATATGAAGCGCGCATGGTAAACAGATGTCAATCCATTTTGAATAGGAGGCATGTATTATTTTCGAAGGAAACTAGGATGTACCAAGTTGATTGAAAGAGAAGAAATTTTGTAGGGAGAAAGGTAGCATATAAATAATATGAATGAATGAATGAATGAATGAATGAATGAATGAATGAATGAATATTATATAATAATGAACCCTGAAAAGTGACCCCAAACAACTTCTGTGGGATCAGACAAAGACCTTTCTCTTCAGGCAGGTTTTTCCTTAGTGACTGGCTGTCTGAGAGGGGTTTCTTTAATGAGTTGTTGTGCCTTGTTAGTTTGTATGTGATTTCGTGTTAATCTTGTTTACAGTTTTAGTATGGCATTTGATTTGATTCTTTTGTAATATTTGTATACTTACTATTTTTAGCTTTGAAATATTGTCTACCTTGAGTCCTTTTTAGGGAGAAAAGCAGGGTAAAAGTATTTTCAATGAATAAATAAATAAAATAAATCTTAGTGGCCGATTAAATGATTCCAAGATGGTTATGTTCCATTTTTCCCTTTGGGGGAAAAAAAAAAATCAAATAAGCTAAGAAAGCTGATTTATGTACTTTATGTAAATGCACTGTAAAAAAAAAATAGGGCTGTGTATGGATCTCCTGATCCAATCAGGTGCCAGTTCAATGCTTGGGATTCGGAGTTGATTCAAGCAAGTAAGACCTGAGTTCCTCTGCTCTGTTCTGAACCAATATTTAGATTTCCAAATGCCTGGAACTTCGTCTCTGTGTTGCAAGGTATTCTGATGCCTTTTCCATTTCCACCCTATTCTGTCCATCTTTTTAAAATGTTAACCCTCTGAATGCTGGATTTTTCCTAGTTCATTGATTCAATGGATCTTTTCCAGTTGGGACTGTATGTTCATATTTTAAGATACAGTGGAAATTAGTTCTTATGATGTGAACTCTGGTATCTGATATCTCTGGTGTCACACAGCAGGCATTTTATGACACCAAAAATCTTGGTTGGACCTGGTAAATGTTCAGATGAAGATTTCCAAGAACAGGAGAATGTCATGTCCTTTGGGAAGCAGATTGTTACTGCGTCTGTCGCCTGTTCCATCCTAGCTGTTCCATTAGTCTGTGAGTTCTTATTGAGCTACTCAGTTTGTGAACAAAACACTATCTTGACAGCCAATTCAAGATGAATGTGTCACAGTGTGTGATGCCATGATGGAGAGAAGCAGGAAACAGAAGTCACATGAAGTGCAGCAAATTCATAAAATGCTCTTTTATGAGGTACATGAACTGAAATTTGTCCTGGCACATACCTCTGCAACTATGACCCATTTGTGCAGTTCATGTGCTATGGATTTTTATCTAGAAACAGAAGACACAATGTCTTGGCTTGATAGCACATTCAAGGAATAAAATTTCCAACTCCCCCAGTCTTATAACTTGCGCACACTGACACAACAAATTCCCATAACAACATTGAGAGTGCTCAGCTTTGCAGGCAACTCAGCACTAATGTATTTATGTGGCTTTTAGGCTGAAGACAGCTTGCTTTCTATCTTTTTGATATTAAATACATTTTGGCAAGTTTAAAAAAAGAGGAATCAGTCTGATTTTAATCAGATATATAGTTATGGAAGGAAGAAAAGTCCAGGGACTCAGAAGAGAAACAATACCCGGGCACCATAGAGAGGATCCACTTTACCACTCAATCACACTACCCTATTATTATAACATGAAACAGTTCAATGTTAGAGCAAATAAAAGCAATTTAAGATTCATTCCCAAAGAAAACAATGAAGCTATCTAACATTAGTCTATACTTACAATGTTGCATAGTTCCAAGGCATAAGCAGAGTTCATCATGATAATAGTTACATATTGAAGCAAGCAAGAAGAAGCTCAAAGCTATTGCTACAAGCAAGCTGCTGCTTGACTAACCAATTATTCCATCTAACTTTATAACCCATCATCACCTCACACCAATCAGATGAATCCAATGAATTGGTTTCTGCTGCAAGAGCATTCCCAGGATCTCCACAGGTGCAAACAATTCATGTGTCACAAGAAGCTAGACATGGGTTTCTTCTCAGAAAACACTCCAATATCACAAATAAGGCTTCACAACTCTTTGAGATGTCTCTGCCCCAATTACCCAAACAGGCTTTCACAATTAGCTCAGCTCAAGCAATTTTAAGAACACACACACACACATTAATCTTTCCACAGGAAATTAGATCCGGAAACATAAGACATCATCCGCCCTCCAGTGAGGGAAGAAAAAGGAGGAAGAGAAGGAGGAGAAGGTAGAAACTGTCTTTTAAACATATACTGCACCTGATGTTTCATAGCATCAGTACAAAAGACCAAGCTTGTGGTTTCTGGATGGGCCAAGCATGTCAGTGGGATAAATGATAGTCTCTCTGTGAGGTCTCTCTTCCTTGCTGATTAACACTAACAAATCTCAGGATGCCAGCCAACATCTCACAAAATTATATATCTTCAGACAGGAAACAAATTTGTTAGCTGCCTTGAGATGCTAACAAGGTGTTAATTGGCAGTTTTCAACTCTTTCTTTCTGTTTATTTAGTTATCCTGAGTGCCCTAACAAAATTATTTTCCAGTGATTCAAAACCTTTTTTTTTAAAGGGTGCCTTATAGAGCCTAGGGGCACTAGGTTGAGGGGAACTGACACCCCCAATAGCACCCTTTTGTGTCTAATTAGGTGATCACACTGGTAGCAAACAAAATATATGTCAAACCAAGCAGAACAAATTTAAACTACCTCTGCCAAGTGAAAAAAGAGAGAGAAATGATTTCCCACTCAAAAACGTTTATTCCTCAAATGGCTTTGCCACATTGAGCCTTATGTCATGTAGTCACCAGGATTCAGTTCGAATTCATCTGTGCTCAGCTGCAGAGTAAATGGCCTGTGTAGTTGTTTCCTCTCTAACAAGAGTGTTTTTAATATAGATACAGTGTAAAACAAGACAGTTTCAATGACTGCTGCTCAAAAACATTTCCTTACAGTACATCATTTTACGATTTAGTACAATTCATTTAAAAATGCCTACAGCAGAATATTAGCATTGATATAATCAAAGCTGACAGACATGGTATTAAAAAAACCACAGGTCAGATGGCCAGACTGTATGGTGTCTCAGATAGATGTTCATTAATAACCATTCAATACTAAATACACAATGTTATACATTATTGCAAATCACATGTGCCTGCTAATTTATTGTTTGTTCAGTAGACTTCTTAATCCCCCCAAAAGAAAAGACAGTTCATTTTAATTTTCTGCTAATTACTAATAAACTATAAAGAGATCATTTATTAAGAAGAGAAGTTTACTTTCCTATTTAGTCTCCCAGGTTCTCAAAGAATGATTTGCAATCAGATGTGGTAGCATAAAGAAATTGTAAAGATGAAAATGTCTTTCTTGACAGAAAGGATTGTGTGCCTCCTTTAAGTGCAAGTCTTTGTCAAAAATATCAGTTGCTGTTCTTCCTGTTGCCACAGTTCCATAATGTAGAGACAGATATATTTAATTTATGTGTTATGTAGCTCTTTAATAAAGTCTTTATCTGCAAAACGTATAATATCTTTGAATCAAGTCTAATTGACAAATGCATAGCAATCCCATTTCTTGCAACAGTGATTAATCATGATGGACAGAACTTACATCCACTCAGATGTATTATCACTGTATGAGAGTGCAGTGATATTATTGTGCAGCAGAGCAAACCAGCATTCTATCAGACAATTCTAAAAATGAGAGCAGCCCAAACAACAACAAAAAATTAGAAATTTGAAACTGGACTTCAGATCAGTAGCAGATTTGGCACAAATATAACAAACAGTTCACTCTTGCTTTGTACCAAATTTGGGGAAATTTGGGGAAATAGTTTTTGGCTTATGGTCTCTGAAATGTAAAACTATTTTAACTGCTTGTGTGCAAACCCCCATGCCGTGAGGAGAAGGAGGAGGCGCCGCCATCACCCATGCGGTGAGGGAGCAGCCCGGGTAGGTGGGACTCGTCAGCCTGGGAAGGCAGCCCATCTAGGAGAAGGAAAACTCTGATCCCAAACCCCCATGCCGTGAGGAGAAGGAGGAGGCGCCGCCATCACCCATGCGGCGAGGGAGCAGCCCGGGTAGGTGGGACTTGTTAGCCTTGGAAGGCAGCCCATCTAGGAGAAGGAAAACTCCGATTCCAAACCTCCACAGCCTTGTGGCTATATCCACCGATGGAAAAGGCTTCAGGAGTCAACCTCGAGGCAAAATCCGGAGCCGGAGTCCCGGAGGCAGTTCGTGTCGTTCTGGCAACTCCTGCGACGTCTCTGGAACCAGTTGTATTGGCTTTTGCCTTTCCATTGGACTATTTCAGCGACGTGGAGAGGGGGGATTTGCTGCTTGGGTAACAGCCTATCCTCCATATTATTTTACCCAGGCTTTGTGCTCTGGAGAGGACACTCCAGCTTCGCATACAGCGTCGAAGTCCTCCATACAGAGCACGTTACCATAGTCTCTCGCGACTGAAGGATGCCTATGAGTGCAGAAAGACACGACCATAAACATCTTCAAATTTAAAACAGATCAAATGAATTGAAAAGGCCAATCTTGCTCATCTTTAGAGAATGGTTAGCCTCACCTGCTTTAAAAAATATATATTTTTTTGAAGGATTCGGGCTGCAGGGGCTAAAATATTTATCCCCAAAAAAGACATTTCAAAAGGGTAAAACAACCACTATCATATGACTGAGGTTGCATGGAGCAAGCTTACCAGCAAAAGCGTTCCAAAGTAGATAAATTGTTATAGTTTCATGGCCCAAGAAGGGAGATGTTTGGAGGGTAATGAAAGGTCACAAAAACAATCAAAAGACAGACTTTCCTTGAAGAGTCCAAACAAAAACCAGACTTGCTTTAAATAAAGTAATGGAGTGAGAGTCCTCCAGAAACAGGGACGTTTTGACATGTACCTCCAAGTAATTGGCAGACAATTTGTAAGGCACATTCAAAGCATTTCCGCATTAGAAAAGGGCAGCACAGTTGTCTTTGTCCCAGTCCTGAGAGCTTTCAGGCAACATTCTTGCAGGATTTTAGAAACCAGGCTCCTGACACAAGTCTTCAAAGGGGAAATCAGCTCTAGGGCTGAAGCAATGGGAACTTTTGGCCCTTTCTGTTCATTTGCCTTTGTCAGGTCCAGTTTTCCCTGAGAGAGGGGAGAGAAAGGCACCATGTAAACCACAATAACCTAAGTCTGGTTAATATTTTATTACTCTGCAGAATAAACATGCAACTTTCAGACTGGGGATAGAATTGCCGCAAAGGGGCTGAAAATAAACCAAAGATTTAAGAAGGCACCAAAAGTTTGGCCAAGGAGAATTTTTACCTGTTTATATAACATGAGAAGAGGGACAGTGTCTTGATACCAGAAGGCTGTCACTAGATAATGTTTTAATGGGTAATGTAAAAGATATAAATTGCCCATCTGGAAAAGTCCAGAACTGCACTGCTTGCTCTTGTTGATGAACCTGTCAAATGCAGAACTTAAATCCTTTACTTAAATCCCTACTTCTCTGTGTGTGTTTTTTTTTAATTCAAGGACAATTTTGTGGGTTTTGTGGTGCTCTTTGTGATTGTAGCATGTGATTTACAGAAGTCAGCAGGAAGACCAACAGATGCATGAGGTTTTCTGAACACCATGCCACAGAAAGGCATGGATGTAAAAAAGTTATGTTTTGTTCTTAGCATACAGCAACATATACAGCTAAGCAGAACTCTTAAGTGATTAGACTATTATGACTATTTCACCTTTTGGAGCACACTGAGACAAAGGACTTCCTATGTTCCAGAATGTGTACCCAATGTGGTGTAAAAATGTTTAAGAGAGTAAAAAATGGCCTCCAGTTCCTCTTACAAGACACTTTTTAGGGCACTGTTGAATATTTATAGCCCAAACTTTGGAGCACGGTGGGGGGCCAAAATGGTGTGAGTGGTATGAGCAGAGGTCAATCCCCTGAAGTCCTTGCCCAAGGGTGGCTCCACCACCTTGTGAAGTCTCCCATCTTCTTGGTAGTCCCCTTTTTTGTTGCTGTGTAAGGTATGAAATTCCCAGTGTGGTGTAGTGGATAAAGTGATGGACTAGCACTCTGGAGACCAGGGTTCAAATCTTCACTTGGCCATGGAAACTCATTGGGGGAGTGGAACTGATGAACTCACTCCTTAAATATATAACTTACTTTGAAAGCCCTATTAGGGCTTTCTGTAGACAGTTCCAACTTGATGGCACATAATTAAAGAACTAGGATGGGAAAGTAACTGGGCTGTTGGTCTTTCTCCCCAGGAATCTTCCTATGCCTCCTTTGTTTATCTGTTCTGGTAGCTTCTGGACATCTCATAGAATTCCTTAACATGTGCATTTGTTTACACCTCAGGGTTGAGAGTGCACCAATGTGTAAGAACTGTTCAACCTTTTGGAACAACACTGCCACAGGTAAGAAGACCCTGTTGCAAGCACATGTTTCTGTAAACTGACTTTTCTTCTGTTTAACTGTATGAATAGTTAATCATCAGTGTATTTAATAAAATTATCATACTCCCTCACACACAAATGGTTTGATTTCTTCTCAGCTAGCCTCAAATGTGATTGATAAAGCTCTTAGTGGATTAGACCTCAAATTCAGACAATACATGAAAGGGAGTTGTTTTTTGGTTGTTTGTGTTTTGTCATGGCCCAGAACAAAATTCTGCAAATTAAACAAAATTGCACTAATTAAGCAAATGCATTCAAAACAACGATGGCTTCTGATTTGTTCCAAGGACTTTTAAGAACTATAGGGGTTGTCTGCATCTTTTAAAACAATCAAGCATGCAGTCTGTGTTTCTGTGTGCTTTTCTCTTGTGGGGACAAGGTTTAAGTTTTGCACTGCAAACAGTTTGCACAAATTATGAAGATCCTGGTAACAAAAAAGGGCTCCATCAAAGAGTCTTATCATGTGAAGACAATATAAATGATGAGAACAAATAATTTAATAAGTATTGTTTCCATCCCTTGAATTATCCTTTCTAGGTCTTTTGAAATGCAACTGTGTACTATTATGCCATTGGTAGAAAACAGGTTATGCAAACAGTAGAATTTCTTGGCTAGATGAGGAAATCTGATGTTTTGCTCCATTCGCCCTCCCCCAATGTTACCACTATACTGACACCCTGATGCTGTTTGGCACATATTTGCCTTTTACAGATAAAGTGTACAAATCTCTCTCTCTCTCTTTCTCTCTTGGTAGGAAACCAAAGTTGTCCTTACAGTATTGAATAGACTCATAAGTTGTCTTCAACAACTATGGCATTTACTCAGGTTAAAGTGGATGAGGTTCTTTTAATTTTCAAAGACACAAGGTCACAGACTTAAGATCCCCACTACGCTCCTCAGATGCATATGAGATGCTGGATGAGAAAGCTTTTGAAAGAGAACTGCAGCACCATCTCACTTAATAGCATTGTTTACAGGAACAGCTAAAACTCACCAGCGGTAACAAGGTTGCCTGTGACAACGTACATCTTTAGGCAATAAGGCCATAAAAGCTTTCCTTCTGAGAAATAAGTTTACATCTTTTAGCATCATTACTTTCTTATAATGTAAGAAGTAAAATTTACTCATTAGTCATAAGCATCTTTTTTTAGAGGTCATTGGCCATTTTATTGTCATTTATTGTATTTTAAGTACTTTATAAAAATCATGCAAATGTTTAATCATGCCCTTTAAATAGTAAGTACCAACTTATGCTAATGAACTACCTATAAAAAAACCAATATCCTTTTTAAAAATAGTGGCTGGAAGTCTACTCGTGTTCTTGTAAGATTTGCTTAATTTATCATAGATAATTGTGGCAAATTGATGAAATCCTGAGGCATATCTTGGTTGTGCAATTGAGCATATGTCCAGAGAAGTGACTGAGACATGCCCCAGCACCTTGTCAATTAGCTACAATTTCTGGTAGCAAGTTACACAAGAACTACATGAAAGGCAGTAGAATTCTAGCCAACAGTGCAAGGTCTTATTGGCTCACTCCACACAAACTTGGCCACCATTCCCTCATATCATGAGATTAACATATCCTCCCCTCTCCATGCAAACCACATGGGAGGATTCTCTGGGAGGATAGATATATATCCCCCTTTTAAGTAGGAGAGTCCTCCATTTGAAGTGTTGCCCGAAGACAATCCTTTTAAAAGTGTCTCCTATTTCAAATGCTCCTTTTGAAAAATGTCCAGTACAACTCTGTCTTGAAGAGGAAGAATAAGAAGGAGAACCATCCACAGATAGCTCCTGGGCAAGTATGCAAGTTACAGGTCATTGTCGTCCCCTCTTGGGTGAGATGCACTGTAGTTTTGTTGAAGCTACAGAAATTGTTTCTAGTTTTGTATCGGTACATGTAAATGATTAAGACGTTGGAACAACCAGTATGCAAACACTTCAGCTCTGAGTGACGTGGTATGTCTGACTTGCCTTTGGCTGGAATAGAGATACTGTCAAATCCAAGCACATTAGAAAAGGGAAAGATTTACAGACTGATTTACAGACTGGGTACCTTAACACCTCACAGCCTAAACCTAAAGGACAACACAGGACGACATTCCTCTGTTCTAGAATACCTTGTCCCTTAGTTTCCATAACTGCCACCTGGAAAACAGCATACTTTTACCAAGGCAACTGAGGAAACCAGAAACTGAATCATTTTGTTTAAATACTTCTGTTTCTTAATCACTCTTATAAGTGTATAAATATTTCAGTGATTTAACTACATACCTGAAATAAATCCAGAAAAAAAAAACTTGGGTGAAGTGCTGTTTAGTTCTCATTATCTGTTTCTATACATGTTGGTGTGCTTGGATCAACAAACACATGCAGTTTTATGAAAATCAGTGCTTTCCTTTGTCGTTTTTTTGATGATGTGAGGTTTCCTTTTTTTCATGATGTGTAAGTGCCCCCTTTAAGTACTGAGAAGATAAGGGTATATATAGATTCTGATGGAACGACTCATGTTCTATAGGCTCCCAAACTCACTGTGGGCTGAATACACTCATTCTGTGTCTAGACCTTCAAAATCTGTACCTTTATTGGGTCTCTGTGTATTAACAAGATTATGAGTCTGTTAAACTGCAAATTGAAATCCCATGGGCTTTCTCCTCTCTCTCTCTCTCCCCCCCCCCCCCACATTTACAACACAGGCATCTGCTACTCACCAGTAATCCTCATCAACAATGGGTCTGTCAGCTATGCCGGTAAAGATGGCACCCCCGAGGCACTCAGCTTGACATAACAGATATCTGCTTCATGTTACATGTGGAATCAGCTACTGAAATAAAAGACTTTGCAAAGTGTTTGTTCTTCAGCCAGCGCCAGCATGTAATTTTATTTTTACGTTGTGTACGTCTATGGGCTTTTATTTTATTGAGTTGATTGCTCAGACCCTTTTGCAGAGACGAGATTAGGAAGCTATATTCTCCTTGAATGCAAAACTTCTACAGTCCAAGAAAAATTTTTTTTCCACAAAAAGTTCCTTGAACGGAAATTAAGTTTCCCCCAATAATTTTGTTTATTCCCCTCCCTTCTTTTATGTTACACAAGATAATGCAAAGGTAGCATGTGAGGAGAGGGAAGAAATCCCCTGTAGTGAGTAGCACCTGTTCTCCACGAACAAGCTCAGCGAAAAATTGTCTAAGAATTTACAAGGCTCATATGTTGTCCTACATAGACTTGCCATTTATATGCAAAACAAGTGCTTTGGTTACCCTGTGAAACAGCATATACTACACAAAACTCTGTTGCTGTGGGAAATATGGCACCTGAGATATTACGAACAGAATTTCACCTACTGCTGTTGAAGACGGAATAAGAAATAAGTTTGCAGGCAAGCGGGTTTGCACACTTCCCACAGAGAAATCTGAGAAAAACCTGGGCAAATAAATGCAGATGTCTCAGTGGAAGCCATCTATTCTTTCTTTCTCTATTTCTTTCCATTTCCTTATTATTTCTATGGTTTTCTCTTTCTTTTCCTCTCTCCCTTCTCATTTATTCATTTGCCTTTTTCTGGGGTGCTGTGGCATTTCAAAATTGTGATGGTCAGTATTCTGTTGTTTTAATCTGTTTTGAACATTTTTTTTTACTCTAATCTATGTTTAATTCTTTTTTAATATCAGAATAATTTATTGTTTGTATCTATCTCTTTCGTGATGTAAGCTTCCTTGGGTCTTTTTATGGAGAAAGGCAAGGTAAAAAAAACATTTTAATTTAATAAATAAATTTTTTTAGTCTATGCAACAAAATAAACATTTGGGTTTATTTTGGATAACATCTGGATTCTGAAGACACACATGGAGGGGGAGGGTATCAATCTCTTCCAGTCCCTCCCCAACTCAGTCTTCGGGAAACACTAATTAACCACAATTAATAGCCTCCATTGACACCAGTGGATATTTTTCTAAATAGCTGTGGGGGATCTGAGAAGACACCCTGCTTAGGCACAGTGCTCCTAGGTTAAGTTGGAGCAAGCTAAATGTTCATGCTGGCTCATGGGTTCCCATAGGGATGTCATTCATCAGCATCAGTGTCAAGAGACTGAGGGGGCAGGCTGCTCTGTAAACAAGAATATAGGTATATTCAGTAGGATATCACTCCTTTTGAAAATGCAGACTCATGGTTTGGGGATTTCTGCAGAGCAGGCCTTCACCTTCAAAGCCCAGCCTTCCACTTTGGCCTGGAGTGTTTTATTCTTTCTTCCCCATCTCTTACTGATGCACCAGCTGAACTCACTCCCAGGGGATGGACATCTTGTCAGGGCAACACATGCATTGGTTATATCATGTCTGGATCATTACAGCATACTCTACCTAAGGATGTCTTTGAAGAGAATTTGGAAAGTTCAATCAGAAAATGGAATGCAGTGGCCTAGTGGGAGGAACGATTTTTGCCATGGTTCAAACTAGACAACGTTTTAAGTGCATATTTAGAAGAGGTGTTCCCCAAGTAGAAATGTTAAGGATTAGAAACATTGGACAGGTTGTCGATCTCTCTCTCTCTTTTTTTTTAAAGTAGAAATCCTTCTGTGACTGCATTGTGATTGCGAAAGCAAAAAAAGAGAAAAAAGCAAAGCAAAGCGTGCTGCTTACATACCACCCCATAGTGCTCTGGGCAGTTTGCAAGTTAATTGTGCAAGCTACACATTGCCCTCCCACCCCAGTGAGCTGGGTACCCAATTTACCTATCTCAGAAGGATGGAAGGCTGAGCAAATCTTGAGTCGGCTAGCTGGAATTAAACCCCCGGTCATGAGCAGAGTTTTGACTGTAGTACAGCTGTTTCACCACTGCACCATGATGGAAAGGTTACTAGTTTTCCACAAAGACAGTTGGTCCAATTGAGAGAGAAACAGAGACAGCATGAAGAAGATAATATAGCACTTCTTGTCTTGCTGTCTCTGGGAGTTAAAAAAAAAATCCCTGCCTAGTTGTCTTACCAAAACAGCTTAAATTAAGAATTTAGCAAGCATTCTGCTCGTTCCCAGAGAAAAAGAAGAATGCCAAGCTTCCATGTGATGTACTTCTATGTGCAATGGTTTAATAATTGCTATCCTAAAAAAAAATAGTGTGTTCTGATAAAATTTTGAGTAATTTAAATGGGAAAGGTGAAGAAGGTGTGTGTGATGAAGGGAAAAGGGAAATTAATTTAACATACAGATTTAAATTACCAGCCTAATCTTTGGGCTTCAGTTCAGGAGCTGTGAATGAATTCAGTGAAGGCAATCCACAGATCCTCTACTTAAACATTGCATTGGACACTGTTTGCTCTTCCTTCTCTGTAATCCTTTAGCTTATGTAGCCCTTCAGAAGTCGTTTTGACACATTAATCTTTCCTCAGTGGACTGACCATTTTGAGTTTTGAGCAGCTAAAATTCAAATGAGCTTCATATTGACTGTATCGCTACAAAGATTTTCGGTTAGGCGATGCATACAAATTAGTAAGATGAGAAATGACAACCTGTATCCAATATTTCAATAGGATGCATTCCTGTGTGCTTCTTTGGAACCCGAATGCCTACATAACATCAGGAGACTGTAATCGAAATGTCAGTATATGTTATATTCTGCTATCTCCTGGAGCTGAGATGCAGCAAATTAAATACTTATTTCTTCAACTTTTCATATGGTGCCCTTTTCACTTTAAGATTTAACAGATGCTAATGTAAAAGCTTAATGAAATGTGTTTAAATTTTAAAAGGGCCGGAATTCCATTGGGGATTCATATGAGCATAAGAGTAATTATACAAATCATGGCAGCAAATTGCTGATAATTTATGAATCGCCACTCACATCCCTCAATACCACCAAATCAAGCGAGTGCCCAGGAATTATCAGTCAAGCCCTACCATGATTTACACCATTAATCTTATATTGGTGTAAATTCCCAATAAGATTCTGACCAGAGGTTGAAATCCTCTTGTGTTTTTTTTAAGGCAGACAGAAGGCAAATGGCAGAACATTTACTCATTTCCAGTGGATAATTAAAGAATCACTGCTGGGATTCTTGAGCACTTACCAAACCTATAGTTATGCGCACACACCCTAAGAACTGCAACTGCAACTCTTTAATTCCTGGCTGAAATGGAGTAAGTGCTACACCATTTGCCTTCTGCCTGCATAAAAAAGCTTCAGGATTTCAGCCAATGACTCACTTCATGAAATATTGAAAAACAGAAGACATGTCCTGCTATCTTTGATACGGTCAAAATTATTGCTGCTGCTGCTGCTGCTGTTGTTGAGTGCTCTCAAATCAGATTCAACTTACAGAGTCCCTTACAGTGCCTTCAAGGTAAGTGAATATTTGGAGAGTGACTTTACCAATTCTACACCCCCAGTGAATTTTCATGGCTGAGTGGGGATTTGAACCCAGGCCTCCTGAGTCCTACTCTGTCACTCTAACCACTACACCACACTGGGTAACATACTACTATTTCTACTACTGTTTTCACCCTACGTTTCCACTATTAAGTAGCATTCACAATGGTTTCCAATTTTCTTTAAAAAGACAGAAACAAGTAAAAACAAATTTAAGCATAAAATCAGATAAAATCTACCCACCATAAAAACCATTAAAATCAACGAAGTCCACAATTAAAAACCACCCCGCCTCTTTAACGTTAAATGACAGTTTTAAAAGATGTGTCTTAGTAGTCTTTTTAACAGTAGGGAGAAGGGAGGACTCTGAAAGGAGTGCATTCTACAGTCTGGGACCAGGTATCAGTCTCTCACATGTCAGTTAGATGACCCTCTGTAACTCTTAGTATTCTTAAAAAGGTCTCTGCTGAAGATCTTACCTCAATAATGAAGTAAGATTTAAAAATCCAAAACAGAAGCATTGACTCCAGTCTTGTAGAATACAGACCTTACTCCCATTAATGTCAGTGGTAACCCAGCATTTAACTTTGTGTGTTGTGTCATGTTTATGTCATTGGGTGGAAGCAGTTGAACATGGAGGATCCAAAGTACAAGGAGACGCAAGGAGGCTGCTATGTACAGCTTCAAGGGTTCTGGTTCTTCATTCTTCAGAGAGATGTCCTAAGATAATTGCGTGTTCCATTATCTCTGGTACTCCAGAATTCAATGGGGAGGACAGAGGAGAAAAATTGATTTAGGGAACATTGCGAATGGGATAAATGCTTTGGAGAGAGGGGAATTCAAACAATTTGTAATGCAGTCATGCATTATGAGTCTTCTCAGTTCATATTCAGTTAAACGTAAGAAAAAATAGTCTTAGCTGATTTAGCATCAACACGGATCATTTTCCATGCTTGTGAACTCTTTCTATATTTGTTTATTGGACAGAGGGTCAGACAACTGGATGCTCTCAGCTAATGCAGTAGCTCTCAAGCGCTTGAAACATGTGCTGTTGGTCCAGGAATGTGAAGAAATATCAGTAAATTACATGAGGACTCAGGCTGTGTTGAGAGATAGGGAAAGTCTGTCAGGAATTCATTA
The DNA here is from genome assembly GCA_037013535.1 of Intellagama lesueurii. Taxonomy (NCBI): domain Eukaryota; kingdom Metazoa; phylum Chordata; class Lepidosauria; order Squamata; family Agamidae; genus Intellagama; species Intellagama lesueurii. Next base: position 18,216,462 of record JBAJHW010000008.1, read on the forward strand.
ACACCCAGGAGTGTTCTCATCTCCAGGATAAGAATGAGAAAATGAATTCATTTTTATGACTTTCTGAAACTTATTCAATTTGTACAAAATATCTGTGCAAAAGCAATGTCTTTCCCCTGCATGGAACAAAGCACATACAAAAAGACAGAAATAAATCCAAAACCAGTACAGGGGGACTGGCTGGTTCATACAAAAGATGTATGCATTTCAACCCATAATTATTCTTTCGAAAAAGCCCAGGTGACAAGGCAGCAACGGTTGCAGCTTAGCTCCACAATCTACATAATCCACATCTTGTGCATGAAAATTGTTCTTGCAAATGTGAAAACACTTGTCGAGACGAAAAGAAAATAGCTTGCTGTTTCCCATCCAAAGAGAAAATAATGCAGCTTCTCGTGCTCAAGGAAAGCTTTATATTTCGACACTCCAAACAATCCATCTTCTTCCTAACACTGAAGAGCCAGAAGGAGGGGGAAAAAAACAGCCTTGGGTTGGAGAAGGATATTCTTAGCCTAGCCCCCATGAGACGTGAATTGCAACTCGCTGTCGAGTCTGATTTAAGTTGCCCTGGCAACTTGACTCGGACTTGACTCAAGGGTTTCAGGGGGGACCTGCAACTTGATTCACGACTCAGACCCATTTGTCCAAGTCATGTTGTCAAGTCCCTATGAGCCTCCCTACTTGCCCCTGGCACTACCGTCCACCACCATCATCCTTAGATGCACCAGACCTGGCTTCCCTTCCAGGAGCCAATGGCTGCCTCCACTCATGCACCTGATGCCCAGCTGATAGGCCAGCTCTTGCACAGAGGCAGAGGCCAGTTCTGGGAAGGAAAGTCAGTCTGCTGTCTCTGCACATGCACATGGGACAGCAGGCTGACTTCTCTTCCAGGCCCACTGTCTTGATGCATGTACACACACACACACACACACACACACACACGGGGAAGGCAAGCAACTCAAGGCTCAGACTTGGTGCTTGGGATTCAGGACGGTCTTGAAGACTTGGACTTGGATTTGGAACTTGTACCAAAAGACTCAGATTTGGACTTGGGACTCAGTTCTGAAAACTTGCCAGCATCCCTGCTAAATTAAATAAAAATAAACATTCTGCTCTTTCCTGGCTAGCAAATTATTTGTTGTTCTGAGTTGTTAAAATACTCACAGTTTATGGTGATCCTAATAGGTGTTTTGGGAAGTATCTGAGATGTTCAAGGAATGGTTTGCTACTGCTGCCCTCCTTGGATTGCAACAAAGCAGAAGCCACCTAAAGTCCCAGGTGGGGACTCAAGGCATTCAGAAAAATAAATGCATTCATATTGTCCCTCACCAATAGCCGCACTGGCTAAGACTGACAGGAACTCCAACTGAACAATATCTAAAAGACCACAAATTCATTGTGGTATGAGACTTTCAGATTTCTTGGACTTAAGCCTCCAGAATTTGTCAGGAATTCACCATCATAATCATCTTAGAACTGCAGAGCTGAAAGGGACCCAATGAATCACTGAGTCCAACTCCTGTCAAGGAGGCACAATGGGGAATCAAACTCCCAACCTCTGGCTCCACAGTCAGACATGTAAACAACTGAGCTATGAATTCCCCAGCCATAATTACGGGGCTTAGGCCAAGAAATCAAGATTTTCACAATAATTTATAGTTAACACAAATTCAGAATAAAGGTTAGCTAGCCTTTTTGTTCCTGTCAAGAGAACAGAAGGCATGGGTGGAAATGGCTAAATTCTATGGGAGCTGCAAGGGATTAGGGGACTGGTAGTCTGTCTGCCCTTTAGGTTCTGTACAGGGTTCCTTAAAAAAAAACTACCTGTCTCCTAAGCCCTTCCTGTTCCCAAAGAGTTTAGCCCCTCCCACCCATTTCTCAGCTACTTGACAGGAATATAATGCTCTTTATTCCCTGCCTATGTGCAGTTGAACACTCCTGTGAGGACTTTGATTTCTTGGCTAAAGCCCCATAATTCTGGCTAGGGGAATTCCTTGTGAATTCTGGAGGATGAAATCAAAAAAATCTGAAAGTCTCATAACTATTACAAAATACATGATCTGGGTACCCTTCTTTTAGTCCAGCAAAGAAACTGAAAGAATGGTTGCATTAGGGTTAGCTGCATTAGGAAAGCTAGGAACTTGAAAAGTTTACCATGAAAGTGGAAGATGTTTGTCACAGAGTTATGGCCTGAGGGGGGAAAAGAGAGTATTGTTTTATTACAACAACATCTGAAAAAGAAACAAAAAGCAGGGATATGTTAAATTATTGAGATGTCTATTTCCTCTATAGGCACTAATGCTTTGGTATGTCTGAAAACTTTCTGCTTGAAGTAACTGATCACAAATAGACATTTCTGAAGGTCCCTCCAGGCTGACATGTACTTTGAGGGAATTAGATGCATCTTTGTTTGAAAGTGTCCTAAATTCCTTTAATTTCAGTTTCAGAAAAATTGTCAAGGAAGGTTTGAAGTCAGTGTTGCCCTGATTACCTGTGATAGATTCTGTCAGTAATATCAGATCTTAATTCAAAGTAAATTCATTTCTCTGGCTTCCCCACCCTTGTTCCTATTTCCCCCTCTTTTTTTTCCTTCTCTTTGAACATAACTTGATCTCTAGTATTGCTCCAGAAGATTATAGGACTAGCAGCAAAAGAAACAAATATCTGCTGCTTATGTGTCGGCAATCAACACTGACAGAAACAATTGTTTCTGATATTGCTTCAACAGCTAGTGCTTTAAACGTCAGCAAGCAAGTATCAAGCTGAACTTGAATTTGAGTTAGATGTAAAAGGCCAGACAAGTCTGTCTGAAATATGATCAAACCATCAGGCAAATGGAAGCCACTGGAAATGCAAAAATGTTCTAATTAATGTCTGAACACTGTTCCACCTTCCAATATGTCCAACATTGCCTATATAGGAACCTAACCTCAAAAGTAGCTCTTTAATTTGTGCAATGCTGATTGAAAGCATTTTTGCATGCCACATTTCAATAAGCTGTCTGCTATTCTTTGCACAACAAATTCTGCATTAACCCAAACTGATCCCTCTTTCAGGGTATCTGCACTACACAGTTACACCAGTTTCACAGAACTTTAATTGCCATGACTCTATCAGATGAAGTTTTGGAATCTGGCCATTCTCTGTTGGATGACACATGTCTGCCTACCTGAAGTACAGCAAATAAATAAATAAATAAATAAATAAATAAATAAATAAATAAATAAATCAGAGTTTCTGTAGGATGAAGCTGTAACTGTGAAGTGTAAATACACTATAAGAGTACAGTGAAGATCTGAAACAGTGGCTGAAATTCAGCTGGAACGACTATGCTAGGTAAATGGTGATGATGTCATCATCTGGCAATGTTAGCCTTGGTTTTATTTTAATTTAAAACTTCTTACCACCCCTTTCAGATTTTGAGGCTCCCCGAGGATTCTTTCTCATTGAATCATAGAACAATGGAGTTAAAGGGGGCCTGGAAGGCCTTCAAGTCCAATCCACTGCCCAATGCAAGAATACAATTCAAATTATATCTGATAGATAGTTGTCTAATTTTCTCTTGAATGCCTCCAGCATTGGAGCTCCCACCCTCCCCAAAGTAATTGCTTCCATTGTCGTACTGCTCTAACAATTCAGATGTTTTTTCCTGCTATTCAGCCTAAATCTGGCTTCCTGCAGTTTGAGCCCATTATTATGTGTCCTGCACTCTAGGTTGATTGAGAACAGATCCTGCCCCTCCTCTATATAGCAAAATGTCAAGCATTTGAAGAATGCTATCATATCTCTCCTTCAGTCTTCTTTTCTCAATGCTAAACACGCCAAGTTGTTTCTGACTTTCACCATAAGGTTTGGTTTCCACTTCCCTGATCATCCTTGTAGCCCTGCACTGAACTTGTTCCAGTTTGGCAAGGAATTGGGAAATCCATTGGAAGCCTGAAGAAGGTGAGGGAAAGCACCTGGTGTTGCAAAATCACAACTGGATCACCACCAGCAGCAATTTTCTGATATTAAAGGCTTTTCTTTCCTGTCCTTGCCATCAGGAGTAAAGGAACAGTGAATGTTTAAACTCTTTCCCATCCACCATTTAGCTACTAAACACGGTGCCCTCCTGGCTGCTTGTCTCCCTTAGGGTTAAAAGACACTGTGCATCTCACTCCTAAAATCTAGAGCTCAACTAGTATTTTACACTTGGGTCTTGAGATTTGGGTTGTAGGTCAAGCACAGGGGGGAAAAAGTACTATTCATTTCAGTAGAGTTCTGGAATTGCACCAGCACAGCAAAAGGTCCTTTAGTTCATGGAAAGCTGACCTATTGACAAAAGAAGGTCAATGTGCAATAGATTTATGTTTTAAAAATAGGTGAGGAATAGCCTGCTAAGGTCTTGAGCTCGGGGGACATTGTTGAACTTAGCACAGTGTGGATCATTATAGCAATTTATTCAGGCTCCCAAATGCACTTATAATTCTCAGCGATCCTTTGGCAAGGGTAGCCTATGAAGATACCAAGACCAGGGAATTCCCCAAAAATGTCTGGTGATTTTTTAAAAGATCATATTTTGTATTTAGCACATATATTTTTGATTGCCATATTTACAGTGAACCAGTGCCTATATCCATTTGACATTAGAGTCAGAAGAAATCTATACAACAATACAGGATATCCCTCATTGTATTGTATGTATGCATTGATGTAGTCTTGTAGACTAAGTTTTGGGAACCCATTTTGAATGAAATGTGTTAGAAAAAGAACGATTTATGCTACCTCTTTACCCACTTCTTTGAAACACATGAGTTGTCTTTCATTTGGATCTGAGATTTACCCCCTCTAGAATCATATTATGAGCTACAATTATTTAGGACCTTCACTTGTCTTCATTTTTGAAGCATTTTGCAAAGTTCTTAGACAAGGAAATGAAAATAAATTCTCATATTTTCAACAGCCAAATTCAAGAAGTATATCATGAAGAGGACTACATTTTTGCCTATCCGCCATACAGCTGAGGAGGAATCAGGCTGGGGACCGGTTGGATACCCAGGGACTAGAGCTTGGAAAATACAATAAGATTGGGAAAGGTAAAGGAAGGAGGAAAAGATTGAGAAGAACATATGGATTGACTCAGTAAAGGAAGTCATGGCCTTAGGTTTGCAAAACCTGAGCTATTAATGATAGGAAATTTGGAGGTCACTAATCCACCAAACTCCGGGAGGCAGTGGAAGACAGGAGGGCCTGGCGTGCTCTGGTCCATGGGGTCACGAAGGGTCGGACACGACTTAACGACTAAACAACAACAAAAATCCACAGGGTCGACATATATCAGAAGCCACTTGGCATCATGTAACAACACATAGGGATTGAAAGCCCGGTGTTGAAAAACTCAGCACCCAAAGCCCTCTGTCTGGATGGGTGAATCTGGGGAGCACATTAGCTCCCCCTCCATTTCTAGCTCTTCTTGCCTCCAATGCATAGAGGGTTAATGATTCTGAAGAAGCAAGACTGCATTGCCTATGGATACAGGGATGTATCCATGGTTAGGAAGGATCTTCTTTTCAGACCATTGCCTTCCATATGTCAAGGGCAACCTGAACTGCAGAAGTAGGGGTGGGGCTAGAGTTCCCCAGAAATGTGCTTATGCATGTGCTGATGCCTGAATAGAACTTATATGAATAGAGCTTTGACTATGCATTTGAATGTTTGTGTGCCAGGCATGTCCATTCCTGGAGAGGTCTAATCTGGCCGCAGTGACACATACCTTACTCCACACACACACACACACACACACACACCTGTTAATGCAGCTTCATCGTCTGCTGCTCTGTTTCCGAGCAGAATTCAAAGTGCTGGTTTTAACTTATAAAGCTGTCTGAGAGAGGGTTTTAAATGGAATCTTGTACAGTGGAACCTCTACTTACGAACGTCCCTACCTACGAACATTTCAACTTACGAACAGCTCCGTCTGCAAAACGTTGCTTCTACTTGAGAACGGAGCTTCAACTTACGAACCGAGAAAAAAAAAGTGTTCTGTTTAAAAGGTGTTCCCTCCCTCCCTAAGTCATCTTAGGTTAAAAAAAAAAATTCTCCCCCTAGTGGTAGAGGATGGATTAACCGGCTTTGCATTAGTTCCTATGGGAACTAATGCTTCAATGTAAGAACGGCGCCTCTACATAAGAACCAAAAACAGCCGGAACGGATTAATCGGTTTTCAATGCATTCCTATGGGAAATTTTGCTTCAACTTACGAATGTTTCAACTTAAGAACATCTTATGGGACGGATTAAGTTCGTAAGTAGAGGTTCCACTGTACCTTGTTGCTTTGAATGTGTTTTTGGTGCTGATTTTGCTGACCAATGTGAGTGTTGCATTTGTTTGTTTCTTTTCAAATATTGGTCTCTGTAATGTTTTTAGCTTTTAAATATTGTCTTTTAATGATGTAAGTCATCTCGGGGCCTCTTTATGGAGGAAGGTAGGGTAAAAACAAACAAGCAAACAAATGTATAGCCATATTTTTTTTCAAACTTGAGATAGAAAGATACATATATGCACAAACGTTTTGAAGAGAAACAATTACAAAGGATCAGACACATACATAAACATTGAATTCTTTATCCTTTATTTATGAAAATGAAATATAGGTTTTGATAAATCGTGATAAAAATGTGGGCTACACAAGATTCTCAGCAGCCTGTCTCCCCTCAACATGGTCAACCTAAAACACATCCCTGAAGGTCGAAAAGATATGACCAGCTACCAAAGGGGAGTGAGATACAATCTTCCCTCCATGTGAGTAAAATAACAGCTATTTTTTTAAAAAAAGTAACATATATAAAACCTTCCAATGACAGTAAAAAAAGGGAGCTCTCTACCATCTCCTATGAATACTAACAATTCCTTTAGAAATGCAAAACCCTCCCCAGGTTTGAAAAATTATCAGCTGTGATGACTTTCCATAAATGTTTTCCACACTGCATGATGGATATAGAAATGTATACATTTCAACACTAAGCAGTGATAAGAGACTTAAGGATAGGTATAACTGTGAGAAAAGATATCTTCTTAAATTCTTTAGTCAATCAGGTGTGAAACAGTATAATATCTTAAAAGGACACATTTGGTAGCATGAAAGACAAGTGCAATGAAGCCTGAGCTTATAAATTTGCTGCTTTCCCCAACCTTTAAAGCTGCAAACAGTCTCTCACTATTATTAACCACTCACTGACAATTCTGGAACTGGGTTACAGGTACAACTTGTTTTTCTCAATTACAAGCTGGGTGTAAAGATCATGACATGGAACTCTGTACCTAGCCTGCTGGCAACTTTTGTTTTCTGTCTGGTTGACTCAAAGCCTAATTGGTTGCATTTCTTAGTCTTAAACAAGGTAGAAACAGCTCTGCATGTCAGATATCATTGAGTCCTTGGAAGAGGCTGGTTTACTTCCAGAAGAAAACTTCTATATGCAGAACCTAACCACTGCTGGAAAAAAATGACTTCTCAATAAAGCTAGCTGAGGTGTAGCTATACCTCTGGACTGTGGAGTTAAAGAACTAAGACGCAGAATGTGAATACAGTCTGTAAAATTAGAACAGAGGTTTATGTAGGCCAACATTCTGTTGCCCACAATGGTCAACCAAGGGCCACAGGGAGACTAAAGCAGGATGTGAGTGCAAGTGGACACTTCCACTTATATCTGGCAGCAAACTGGTATGTATGCGGCCTCTCTTCTTACAAGTATTTGGAAAGGAAGTTTACATTCTTGGCTGTTTATCAACACCAGTTGCTGCCACTGGAATGTCTCTGTGCAAGCACATGGTGCTCATGGAGAACCCTTTCAAAAAGCCTCCTAGACATTCGGCCAAATCCAGTTATGATGTTCAGAAGTGTGAACCAGCCAATAGTAGTAGCCTCTCCAATAGGGAACCACGAATCCAGTCACCTCTCTTCTTTTCAGAATTAAAACCAGCCCTGCAAGGAAGGCTAAAACCTAGCTGCAAAGTGGAATTGTTTTGGGAGAGTTTTACAGTAGCCAATCCAAGCCCTTAGGCACTGAATGCAGAACCAAAACATTCCCAACCACACACTGGAAAATACAGAATAAATCAAAGCAAAATGTTCTGCTTATATACCACTCCATAGCACTTAAAGCACTCTCTGGGTGGTTTAGAAGTTTATTATGCAGGCTACACATTGCTCCCCCAGTGAGCTGGATACTAATTTTACCAACCACAGAAGGATAGAAGGCTGAGTCAACCCCGAGCCGGCTACCTGGGATTGAACCCCGGGTCACAAGCACAGTTTTGGCTGCAGTACAGCAGTTTAACCACTGTGCCATGAAAATGGAGAGAATTGTAATTTTATTTGAGAATGGGAAAAAGAAATGTCAGTTTATCAAAAGGGGAAAATGCTTTTAAATAAGAAAATTGATTGCAATAAATCCAATTATTGAGAAAGTAAAGATTGATTTTAAAAAAAACACACCAGTTTCTTTGTATTTTGCCTGATATGCTTGCATGGCTACCTCTTCCAAAATTACAAGAAAATAAGAAAGCTAGCTAGCCTATGCTGTGCATTGAAGAAGGCAAGAGTATATATAGCTGAGTCTCTGAATTACTACACCCATATTGCCAACAGTACCACTTGCTGAATCTCAAGGTGTGCCTTTGCTTTAGGATCTCAAAAGTCTTGGGAGTAGGGGAAGTCTGCATTCAGTTCTCTTGCATATAATGAACCCCCTTTGGAACTGTAACCCTTTAAATGGTGAATAAAGAGTTCTCTTCTGTGTTACAAGTAATGTTGCGTTCAGCACAAGGCAAGGCTGTCGTGAAAGGGATCATCATACTTGTATGTATAGGAATAAAGAGTTTAATGTCATGGAGCCCCTGAAATGTCTTGAGTATCTTATGAGATGAATAACGAATAGCAAAAATAGCGTACAATTCTGTGAAGTAAAGATATTCCAACTTGGATAAAATGATTTCATTAGTCAGTGAACCTTTATTGCTGTCATCTTAGACAGGGGAAAAAACAATACCGAATAATGAGGCACATTATATGTCTTCCCAGAGCACTTGAAACAGGAAGAGTTGGAGATATTCTTTTGAAATGGAATAATTTCATTAGCTTAAGCTATGGGGACGAAAGAGGATTCATTACCTTGTGGCCAGACTCTTTTCAGTCGAGTTAATATTCTAAGATCTTGAGTAGTAGAGGAATCTACCAAACTTGATCTTCATTATAGATGTACATCACATAACAGCATCTTTTGAAACTCAAGTTTAGCACACAGACAGATGGGTGCACTGAAGCATGACATTAATCAAAAAGAGCTTCAGAAGTAGGTGGGAGCATAGAGGAATCCCAAGATGAACACATACCTGAACCTAAATTTCCAATCTGGTCTAAGATTTAATAATAGTAGACTATCTGTCTAGATAGGCGGGGTATAAATCTAATAAAATAAAAATAAATAGAAAATAATTCCTTTGCTGGCCTAGAACATAATAGGTAGTCTAACAATGCAAGACAACTTTACTTTTGAAGGAATTTCATTAGCAATAAAAATTCGATTCAATGTTGGGAGATTTTCAAGAACCCCCTTTTACACTGAGATTCCTGCTCAACAAACCTAAAACATCTCTCTTGGAACTCTTTGCACATCTGTGGATTCCAAGAATATGTTCTAGGATGTTTATGTTAGTTTTTATCATTGTCTTATGTGCACTAAGAAATATGTGATCCATGCTGCCCCCTCCTGAGACCAAGATGGCAGGTCCAGATCCTCTACTATTGGCTTCATCAACTCAATAGGAAAGTAAACAGATGCAACAGGTTTTACTGAGGCAATAAATAGTTTAAAGAGGCTCTCTTCACTAGTCCTTTCCCCATTTTCTATTAATTCCTTGCCTTGGGTCCTGGTTGGATGCACTGGATCCAAGTCCTTAATAGTTCACAGCTAGGGCTGAGTTGACCTCACTAGTCCCAACAACTGGGCTTTTCTAAATAATGGCTGGAGCTGATCATTCCTCTTCTAAAGCAACTGCACTAACTGCTGGTGTTGGTGGCATTGCCTCCAGCATAACTTTTGGGTGGGGGTGGGAGGCTCTTGTTGCCAGGCATCATACCTCCAACCAAAGGCAACATTGGAAGTAATGCCACCAACACCAAAGGTTGCTTATTACTTCCTCATCCATGACATTTAGAAGTGTTCCCCCCTTAATTTCTTAATCCAGCCCCTTTTAACACAGTTATTACAGAAAGTGAGAAGCATGTCAAATCTTTACATATGAGAATATTTACTCTGTCCAGTGAGCAGCACTGTAATAGGGCAGACTTTCCATTTCTCCATTTGATTTACTTGAAGTGACTTCTGAGTCATTTTTTCAAAGAAAAATCATGACTCATCATCATCATCATCATCATCATCTTATTATTATTATTATTATTATTATTTATTTATTTATTTATTTATTTATTTATTTATTTATTTATTTATTTATTTATTTATTTGATTTATATCCCGCCCATCTGGTATATTCTACCACTCTGGGCGGCTACCAACATACATATAACACAGACATAATCAATAGAAAAACAGTGAAAAAATATTATAAATAATAAATAGCAAAAGAAAAAGAGTTAAGTGCTGACAGGAGGGAAGGCCTGGATGTACATCCATGTTTTTAGTTGGACTTTAAATGTACCCAGCGTAGGGGCCTCGCGAATCTCCGGAGGAAGGTTATTCCAGAGGCGAGGAGCCACCACTAAGAAGGCCCGGTTTCGTGTCTTTTCCCTCCGGGCCTCCCTCGGCGTTAGGCTCCTCAACCTCACCTCCTGACTCGCACGGGTGATCCGGGTAGATCTCGGTGGGAGCAGGCGTTCCACCAAGTATCGAGGTCCCAAACCGTTTAGGGTCTTATAGGTAAGCATCAGAACTTTGAAGTCAATGCGGAAACGAATGGGCAGCCAGTGCAGCATAGCCAGAATAGGAGAAATATGCTGGTGTTTTCTCACTCCAGTAAGGAGTCTGGCCGCTGCATTCTGCACCATCTGAAGTTTCCGCATCAGCCTCAAAGGCAGCCCCACGTAGAGCACGTTACAATGGTCTAATCTTGAGATTACGAGCGCATGCACCAAGGTAGTGAGCGCCCCCGTGTCAAGGTAGGGCCGCAGCCGGGCTATCCACCAAAGGTGGAAAAAGGCGGTGCGGACTACCGACGCCACCTGCGTTTCCATGGTGAGCGTCGGGTCCAAGTGTACACCCAAGCTGCGGACCCCACTCTTCGCAGCCAGGGTCACCCCCCCAAACGAGAGAGAGTCACCCAGGCCACCAACCACGGGGGCTCCCACCCTCAGGACTTCCGTCTTGTCCGGATTCAGCCTCAGCCCATTTTCCTGCATCCATTGCAGTACGGTCCCCAGGCAGCGCCGAAGGGACAGGACGGCATCACCTGCAGTTGGTGAAAAGGAGATGTAGAGCTGGGTGTCATCCGCATACTGATGACATGATGCTCCACACCCCCTGATGATCCCACCCAGCGGCCTCATGTAGATGTTAAACAGCATTGGGGAGATAATCGACCCCTGTGGAACCCCACAATTGGCATTCCACGGGGTCGAAACACTCTCCCCAAGCTGTACTCTCTGGGGACGGTCCTCCAAGAAGGAACAGAGCCAGGCAAACGCCGAGCCACCAATTCCCAACTCGGAGAGCCTCCCCAGGAGGATACCGTGGTCGACGGTATCGAAGGCCGCTGAGATGTCGAGGAGGACCAACAGAGACATTTTGCCCCTGTCGGCCTCCCTCAACAGGTCATCATACAGGGCGACCAATGCCGTCTCTGTACCGTGGCGCGGCCTGAAGCCCGACTGGAATGGATCCAGGGCATCTGTTTCATCCAAGTAAGCCTGAAGCTGATCGGCGACCACCCTCTCGACCGCTTTGCTCATGAAAGAAACATTGGCAACGGGCCTATAATTGCCAATCTCGTCCGCCGCCATATTAAGTTTCTTTCTAATGGGCCTAATGAGTGTCTCCTTGAGGGCAGGCGGAAACCTGCCCTCAAGGAAAGACCCATTTATTATTGCTGTGGCCCATTCTGTTGTTTTCGGCCTGGCTGCTTTGATTAGCCAGGCCGGGCAAGGGTCAAGGGAGGAGGTGGTAGCTCGACATCGATCAAGCACCTTGTCCACAGTGTCAGGCGTCACAGGCTGAAAGGAGTCAAAAGTTACCGGGCAAGACGGTGCACTGGACATCTCTGTTCGACTCACTGTATTCAAAAAAGGAGAGAGCTCCCGGCAGATGGCCTCCACTTTAGATTTTAAAAATGCTGCAAATTGGTCCGGTGAGAAACTAGGGGGAGACCCGTCTCCTGGACCAATTCCGGATAGGTCACGCACTATACGGAATAGCTCCGCCTGCTGGTTTGATGCTTCACTTATCCGGTTAGCGAAGAATGATCGACATGCAGCCTTTACCTTATTCAGGTAAAGGTTAGTTGCGACCTTAACAGCTATCCAATTATGATCCGTTGGGTTCTTCCTCCATCTACGCTCTAGCCTTCTCCTCATTCGCTTCATCGCTCGAAGGTCCTAGTTAAACCAGGGCGCTGGCCGAGCTCTAAGGCGGAGAGGGCGTTTAGGCGCGATCGTGTCTATGGCCCTGGTGGCAGCAGTGGACCAGCTGTCAACCAGAGCGTCGATAGGAGCGCTAGCCAGGTCAGCCATGACCCCTCTCATGGCATCCTGGAATCCAACCGGATCCAGTAGTCTTCGAGGGCGGACCATGGAAATAGGTCCCTGCTCCCTGCATATTATCTTGAACTCTCTGGTAAATGGGTTAAATGAAACAGATAGATAGAATCTTGGCAAGTATTTGAGTCTGAGTCCCAAGTCTGAATCTGAGTCTTTGGTACCAAATCCTGAGTCTGTCCCTATTAAAAGTAATCATTTTCCACTGGAAAAAAAGGGAGGGGTGGGTGGGTTCTGAATCACAAGCCAAATATGAGTCACTGAAAAAAAAAAAGTCCAGTCACCAGTGCGATTTAAGGCCCACTACTGAAGTCTCCATCTCAGACAGACAGACAGATTTAACAGAAACTACCCACACCAAAAATGTTAACTTCAAATTTCCGTGTGTCATGACATTTTGATTCAGAGCCCAGGGTCATTATTGTGTACAAATGGTGGGTCTGTAATGGTTTCTGCTTTTGTTCTAATTGAGAAATCAAATCAGTGCACATAGGCTTTTGCACAGGGATTTAATTAAAGGTTAGTTGGAGTTATTTAAAGCAAAGGGGATATGTTTACATAAGATCAATGTAAGAACGATTATAGGAAAGCAAACTGCTAACAACTGAAACCATTGTATACCTTTTTTTTTTTTGATGAACTTTGCTGTTAGAATGACAGTGCTAAGGGCATCAACTAGTGTGTATGGAGGGTTCGGGGTCTTTCTAATTTAGGTGGAAGATGTCCTGTTTCATGTGGCAGGAGGTATAGATGAGATTTTTTTAAAGTGGAGAAAAAAGCTGGATATTATTCCACAAATGATAAAAGGAAGTGAGATTTAGGAATGCCAAATATTCAAATGTATTTATTTGCCAAATGCACCCAATGGAAAAACATACAATGGATAATTAATAATCTCATATGCCAAAAGACTTAAGGCATAAGAATTAAATGGTGTCACAGGTTTGTTGATTTACAAGCCTGTTAGATAAGTTGAGAGGAATATTCATATCTGAAATTTCTAGGCTAACAATTTTAGGATAATAATAAAGACAGAAGAACTACTTGTAATGATATTGGAGGAAATATTGAGGCTGAATTCTGCCCAGCAACACCCGATGGATGGATGGATGGATGGATGGATGGATGGATGGATGGATGGATGGATGGATGGATGGATGGATGGATGGATGGATGGATGGATGGATGGATGGATGGATGGAATGAATACAGGATATATCTGTGAAGATTCTCAGTCATCCAGGTGAGGTTATCTGGAAATTGAGTCATGGCAACTGGATTTCTTGTTAGGTTGAAACATTTCGCTACTCATCCAAGTAGCTTCTTCAGTCTGAGGAGAGTTGGTAGGAGATCCCTGATATGTCCTCCGCATTGGTTTCACTTCCCCCTGGTTTGAATAGGCTCATTAGAAGGACAAAGGATTGGAGGTGAGGGATAATCCCACATCTGCAGTCCTTCTTCATCCATTGTCATGGGTCATTAATGGTCGTTAACAGTAGTCTTTCTGGTGGGTGTGGTCCTAATATTTCTGGGGATGGATGAAAGGGCAGCATGATCAATAGGAAATAGATTTTATCTAAGGCCTCCACCGCTGTTGAGTGAGGGATTTTCTATATGCACATATATGGCCTCCCTGACCCCTCTCTCAAACCACCTATCTTCTCAGTCCAAAATGAATACATTTTGGTCATCAAATGAGTGTCCTTTGTCCTTCAAATGAAGGAACACTGCTGATTTTGGTCCTGAGCCATTGCCCCTCCTGTGCTGGGCCATTCTCCTGTTTAGTGGCTGTTTGGTTTCTCCAGTGTAGAGCTCTGAACATTCATCTTTGCATTGGTCCACATATACTATATTGCTCCTGTTGTGTTTTGGTGGATGAGTCTCTGCCTTAGTGTATTTGTGGGTTTGAAGTGCACAGGTATGTGGTGTTTACCAAAAATCCTTTTGAGCTTTTCAGACACACCCACCATGTAAGGAATGACCAGATTCTTCCATCGGCTCTGGGTCTCAGACTGTTCCATTGTCCTGCTGGGTCAGGACATTGCCTTGTTAAGGGCCCATTTTGAATATCCACAGGCCTTAAGGGCTGTCCTTAGATGTCCATCTTCCTTCTTCTTGGCTTCTGTGGATGTGGAGATGTTTCTTGCTCTATGGTTTAGTGTCCTGATGACCCCTAGTTTGTGTTGCAATGGGTGATGAGAGTCAAATTGCAGGTATTGATCAGTGTGTGTAGGTTTTCTATATATTTCTATTCCTATGCTGCCTTTGGATCCTGTGATGACTGCACAGTCACTGTTGCCAACTTATACATGGAAGAAGTGGAAAAGAAGGCACCCCTGGGTGAGGATCAAGATTCAGGAAGTACAGGCCTTCACAGACCACATAAATGCAGTGGACCCAAATATCAAGTTCACCAGGGAAGACACCAAAGACAACCGGCTGGCTTTCTTGTACTGTTCAGTCAGTCCAGGAAAGTGTGTGTGTGTTCTCTCTGAAATACGTACATCTTTCAAAGTGTATCTATACTACACAGTCATGACAAGTTAGTTAAAGACTCAAAACATATGCATCCATTGGGCTCATCACCTGTCACCAAACCCCTCCAAATTAAAATAATGGAAAAGTTATTTATTTATTAGATTTATACCCCGCACCATCTGGCAGCCAGGCCACTCTGGGCGGCTGACAACAACAAGACAAAAAACACAATATTAAAACACAATAAGAATAAAATAATACAAACATTGAACAGATACAATAACTAGTAGGATAAATTAAAACAGATGGCTATAAAGATGGTAGAAAGAATGATGAAAGGATGGCAAAAAGGATGATAAAAGGGATGATAAAAGGGAAGCAGAGATATCAGCAACTTAATGCTTAGGGAAAGCCTGATGGAAGAGCCAAGTTTTCAATGCTCGTTTAAGCCCGTCCAACGAGGGTGACAGGCGTATCTCCATGGGCAGATTGTTCCACAGGTGGGGGGCAACCATCGAGAAGACCCAGCTTCTTATTCTTTCCCTCCGGGCCTCCTTCGGGGTCAAGGCCCTCAACTGCTCTGCCTGTGAAGAATGGGTATTACGGACAGATCTGGCTGGGAGCAGGCATTCTGCTAGGTACTGATGTCCTAAACCGTTTAGGGCTTTGAATGTTATCATCATAACCTTGAAGCCAATGCAGAAATGAACCGGTAGCCAATGAAGAGCAGCCAGAATGGGGGAGATGTGCTGAAATTTCATCACCCCAGTTATTAATCTGGCCACCAAATTCTGAACCAGTTGTAGTCTCCGCATCAACCTCAAGGGTAGCCCCACATAGAGAGCACTGCAGTAGTTTATTCTTGAGATTACAAGTGCATGAATCAAAGTTATGAGTGCCCCCACGTCTAGATAGGGACGCAGCTGGGCAATCCTCCAAAGATGGAAATGGGCTGCCCGGACCACAGATGTCACCTGAGTTTCCATTGTGAGATCCAGGTCCAGACAGATGTCCAAGCTGAGAACCTCATTCTTCATGGGAAGAGTCACTCCCCCAAAGGAAAGGGAGTTTCCCAACCCACTGACGCCAGGGCTGCCCACGCGCAAGATTTCCGTCTTGTCCAGATTCAACCTCAGTCCATTTGCCCTCATCCACCCCAGAATGGTCCCCAAGCAGCGTTCAAGGGATGGAACAGTATCCACTGCAGTTGGAGAAAAGGAGAGGTAGAGCTGGGTGTCATCAGCGTACTGATGACACTGAGCCCCACAACTCCAGATGACCTCACCCAGCGGCCTCATATAGATATTAAATATCATTGTGAGATGATCGACCCCTGCAGAACCCCACAATTGAGGATCCACGGGGTGGAAGTCATCTCACCTAGCTGCACTCTCTGGGGACGGTCCCCAAAGAAGGAATGGAGCCATGCCAAAGCGAGGCCACCGATCCCCAGCTCGGAGAGCCACCCCAGGAGGATACCGTGGTCGGCTGTATCAAAGGCCGCTGAGATATCGAGGAGGACCAACAAGGACATATTGCCCCTGTCAGCCTCCCTCAGGAAGTCATCCTGCAGGGTGACCAATGTTGTTTCTGTACCATGCTGCGGCCTGAAGCCCGACTGGAATAGATAAAGGGTGTCAGTTTCCTCCAGGAGTGCCTGGAGCTGATCAGCCACCACCCTCTTGACCACTTTACTTAAGAAAGAAACATTGGTGACGGGCCTATAATTACCAATTCCGTCCACCGCCAAATTAGTTTTCTTTCAAATGGGCCTAATGAATGTCTCCTTGAGGGCTCATTAATTATTGCAGTGGCCCATTCTGTTGTTACCAGCTTGGCTGCTTTGATGAGCCATGCTGGGCAAGGGTCTAAGGAGGAGGTGGTGGCACGACAGCACGGAAGCACCCTGTCCACCTCATTGGACATCACAGGTTGAAAGCAGGTTAACCTCTCCGGACAAGACGATGCACTGGACATCCCAACTCAATCTACTGTCTGTAAAAAGGGATCAAGGTCCTGGCAGATTGCCTCTACTTTAGATTTTAAAAATGCCGCAAATTGGTCACAGGAAATACTAGTGGGAGGCCTATCACTGTGGCCAACTCCGGATAGATAGCACACTATACGAAAAAGTTCCGCCTGCTGGTTGTGAACTTCGTTTATCCAGTCAGCGAAGAATGATCTTCTAGAAACCTTTACCCTAGCTAGGTAAAGAAGGTTAGACGTGATCCTGGCGGCTTTTAAATTAATTTCCATCGGGGCTGTTCTCCAAATGCTCTCTAGACTTCCCCGATTATGCTTCATGGCCCTCAGCAGTTGGTGAAACCAGGGGGCTGGCTGGGCTAGACGGCGGAGAGGGTGTTTAGGTGCGATCCTGTTGACCACCCTGGTGGCGGCAGTATACCAGCCATCCACCAGAACATTGACAGGAGCACCAACCAAGTCAGCTGGAATCCCCCACATGATATCTTGGAATCCAACAGTAACCTGCGGGTTACTGTTGGATTCCAACTCAGTAACCTGCGGGGGCGGACCATCTTAATGGGTCCAAGCTCCCCGCGGGAGGGAAGTGCCACTGTGAGGCTGCATTTAATTAGGTGGTGATCCAACCATGACAAGGGGGCCGATATCAAGTCGGCCACCATCGGAGCACACTCTCTCTGCTCCGCAGCGAAGACCAGATCCAGCATGTGGCCGCCCACATGGGTAGGACCGCTAACTTGTTGGGTCAAGTCCAAGGAAGCCATGGTTTCCAGGAACTCTTGAGCTGGACCGGAAACCTCAGCCTCCACATGAATGTTGAAGTCCCCCAGAACCAATAGTCTGGGGGATCTCAACAGTGCAGCGGAGACTAAATCTGCCAGCTCCGGCAGGGACTGTGTTGGATCGCGAGGAGTGCGGTATGCCAGCACAATCCCAAAGTCACCCCTGGCCCCAAACGACATGTGGACGGCCTCTAGACCTGGCTTTCCACCGCAGAGAGCCTAGCAGCCTCAAAGATGTCCTTATAAACAATGGCCACTCCCCCCCGCCCGCTGGGTCTGCCCTGGTGTTGGATGGCATACCCAGGTGGACATATGAGGGAAAGAGTAGCTCCGCCCTCAGCACCCACCCACGTCTCAGTTATACAGGCCACATCTGCCCGTTTATCCAGGATCAAGTCCTGGATGAGTTGGGTTTTGTTGTGGGCAGACCTAGCATTTATCAACACCAGGGACAGAGAGAGAGGCTGGCTAGGTTGGTTACCTAGGTTCGAACAGGTGGCAGCAGAGCTAGAACAGGGGACAGCCTTCAAACATCTGTCCACTGTTCTAGGTTTGATCGCTACTGCGCCAACGCCATATCTCCCCCTGCCCATAATTACCCATATACAGTGGAACCTCTACTTACGAACGTCCCTACCTACGAACATTTCAACTTACGAACAGCTCCGGCTGCAAAATTTTGCTTCTACTTGCGGCCGGAGCTTCAACAGAACAGAACAGAAAAAGGCAGGGGGAAAGGGCGGGAAATTTAAATTTGCTAACCGTTGGTGGCGAAGAGGCTGCTTCTTTGTAGCTCTTTCGCCCCAATGGTTAGGAAAAGGGAGGCTCAGCCTCCCGGGCTTCCAGCGCCACCGCGATCGGCGCCTTCGGAGGCCTCCCAGGGCTTCCCCGCCGCACGGGTCTACTCACGGGTAAGCACACAGAAGGCACGGGTCTATCCATGAGTAAGCGCCGCCAAATGCCCTGGGCGGGGCGCGCGGCAGGAGGAGGAAGGAGAAGCGGCCGGGTGCCAGTGCTTTGGAAGCCAGGGAAGCCTCCGCAGAGGCTTCGGACTGGTAAGGTGCTGTTTATTCCTTTTTAAAAAGTTGTTCTGGGTGGGTTTTGGAGGGTAGGTTTGAGCTGGGGGGGTTATGTTTCTGTGTTGTTTTGTTGTTTTGTGATTTATTTATTTTTTTGCAGTCCCAGCGTGGGACTTGCTCCAATGTTTATTTTTGGATTTGTTTGCTTTTTTGTTTTTGTTTTTTTGCAGTCCCAGCGTGGGACTTGCTCTGTTTATTTTCATTTATTTTATATATATTTTTGGTATTTTTTTCTTTGGCCAGAATGGATTAATCGGTTTTCAATGCATTCCTATGGGAAATGGTGCTTCTACTTATGAACGTTTCAACTTACGGCCACCGTTCCAAAACGGATTATGTTCGTAAGTAGAGGTTCCACTGTATTAGAAGCAGCCTCGCTGGAATAACAGGCTTCCCGCTCCATTGTAGAAAGAGGAGGGAGGGAGGAAAAACCTTGCATCTGTCCAGGAAAGGAAACATTAGAGCCCGAGATTGGGACCAATTGCCGAACTTGGGATCTCCTGAAACAGCCAACGCTCCCTCCAGCACCATATCTCCCCCTCCCTGTCACCGCCGATATTACATTTTGCCCCCACATAATCATCTATCCAGGCTGATCAGCAATCACCAACCTTAATTCCACCTAGGGGGGGAAGCAAAAGAAAGTGAGGGAGTTTTCACCACACTTAGTCCCTAAACTAAAGAAAAAGGGTCTCTAAGCTAAACTACTATCAGCTAAATTTACACAATAACAAACAAAGGTAGGGACTAACTGGAAATGTACAATAAAATAAAATAACAAGCGGGTACGTACAACAAAGTATAATAAACAAAAGAAAACCTAAGTGTGAGGCAATTGTGCCAGATAAAAGGTTTAAGAAACTGTAGCCAGTAAGGGAATAGGTGGCTGATGTTGTTCATAACAATCTTCAAGCATTCACCAGGTTAACAAGGCCGAAAAGCCAAGACAGATCCAGAGAATACACACCAGATGAAAGTCTCTCAAATCCAGGTGTTGCCTCAGTCATAACTTTAATTGTCCTCATCTTCAGCTTCCAAGCAGCCAGCTGGAATGCCACCATCCAAAGCAGTCCCCATGACCAAAATGCTCTCACCATTTTAGACCAAAACGCTCTCACCATTTCAGGCAGGCAGGGCGAGGTTCCAGCACAGCTCCTTCTCCATCCTCTCCATTCAGCTTCCTGGCCAACAATAATCTCAGTCATTCTCTGCCTTCCACAACAATCATTTCCAAAAAAATATCCATTTCATTGTCTCTCAGCTGGTAAGACAGACCAAATCAGCAAAGCTTTCAAAACAGAGCTGCTGATAATCAAGGACCAACGTCCTTGCCTCTGAGTTGGAGTTGGAGTCTGCAGCTTGCGTTGGGGAAAGAGAGGGAGCCTTCTGAGGCTGGGCATTCTTCCAAGAGCAGTCATTCATCTAAGATGACGCTGCTCTGATAACAAATCCAGCCCCCAGCTCTACCCCACCATCTCAGCCAAGCCTTCTGCAGGTTCTCAGCAGAGGAGTGAAATGAAAATAAAATGAGATAAAGGAGAGTTTCAATTCTCCAGGCACAAACAAAGCTCCATTCCCAAACTCAGGTGGTGAGTGGTCAGTGATCTTATTAGCTTCAAAGAACCTCGTAGCACAGAAGCCTTCACAGAAACAAAATTAAAACAAACATCTCACAGGGGGATCCTCCCCTGCGTGCTGCCCCAACACCATCTTTCTTGTATCTTTCTTGCATTTCAGAATATCTAAGAATCTTGGAGGAACAGCAGAGAATGCCAGAACTATAATGTGGGAATAAAAGATTTTGTTGTTTAGTCGTTCAGTCGTGTCCGACTCTTCGTGACCCCATGGACCAGAGCACGCCAGGCCCTCCTGTCTTCCACGGCCTCCCGGAGTTGGGTCAAATTCATGTTGGTCGCTTCGGTGACACTGTCCAACCATCTCGTCCTCTGTTGTCCCCTTCTCCTCTTGCCTTCACACTTTCCCAACATCAGGGTCTTTTCCAGGGAGTCTTCTCTTCTCATGAGATGGCCAAAGTATTGGAGCCTCAGCTTCAGGATCTGTCCTTCCAGATAATAAAAGATTATCCATCTCTTAAACCACAGGAAACTCTAGTCCCGAGTCACACAGAGAACTGG
Organism: Intellagama lesueurii; assembly: GCA_037013535.1. Classification (NCBI taxonomy): domain Eukaryota; kingdom Metazoa; phylum Chordata; class Lepidosauria; order Squamata; family Agamidae; genus Intellagama; species Intellagama lesueurii. The sequence goes on from JBAJHW010000008.1 coordinate 18,237,661, forward strand.
GTGACTTGGAAGTCGCTTCATAGGCTGTGGATTTGAGTAGGCAGAACAAGTTTTAAGCAATAAATATATGTGGGGTTTTTTGTTTGTTTGTTTTTTGGTCTTTGACTTTGTTGACTCCCCCCCCCCTTGTCTCTATGTGTCATTGGAAATAAGATCCTTGAACATTTATCTAAAATTGATTTTGATGCTTGGGCTGAAGATTTCTCTCATCCTTACCTGAACAGGACAGATCTTGGGCTTGGAAGCTGGCATCCTCGGCTTTCTAAGAGCTCATGCCAGTCCTTTTGCTGTTGTTGGTTCATTGGTCCCATGCTTTCTGAACCACATGGAGAAAAGTGTGTTGGCCTTGAAAGAAACATAATTCTTGAGCCACAATTTCCTACACAATAGGCTATTTAACTATTGCTGTAAACTAAGCACACTCCAAATAATCTAAGCACTCTTTTTTTTTTCCAAGGGCAGGAGACAAATTAATAAAAAAAGCATGATGAGGAACCCTTTGAAGCACAACAAAAGGAGCCATGGTTAAAATTTTAACAAGTTAGAATCATTAGCTAAACAAATGCTGACAGCCCTGCATTGCATTTCAAATCACACATGCTCAGAACAAAGACTTGACTAGCGAGGCAGTTTTAATAGGTCCCTCTGCATACAACTAATTTTTCCCAAACAGACATTTCCCCCCAACCCTCTGCACTGCTGATTTGAAAATGCCACTTTCTATTAATCCTTGTCATTCCTATGGATTGTTGAAAGTTCCAGTTTGTTGAGGAAGAAATAAATCCCATAGATCGTTTTTCAGGGTGTGGAAGGCCATTATGTAAATGATTCATTTCATGGTCTTCCCTCTTTGTTCACTTGCTTTAAAAAGAAGGAGGTCAAAGTAGCCCAGAGTAAGGTATATTTCAGGTTCGGCCAGGTTACAGAATCCTATTCCATCTCATGCTTTTCCACCTCAAAATCAGATTCCCCAAATTTATTTCTCACCTGCCTACACCCTTTGCTTTCCCCATTGCTGGAGGAAAAGCAGCTTGAAAAAAGATGCTTTGGAAAAAGAGAGGAAAGATTTAAGTGGAAGTCGCCTCCCCCCATGGTTCTTCAGCTCAAATTTCACCTGCCCACAGACTGCTTTGGGCTGAAATGAAAGAAAACTTGGAGGGAAAAGATGTACTACATAATGTACACTTTGAGTCTAAGATTATATATTAGTAAGATAGAACATAATGAGGGCCCAAAACAATGACACATTTGTTGTACATCTAAGAGATTGAGTTAGGCACGTCTGGATAAACAAATTTCCAGCATCCCTAGGCTGGCAGAGATTCTGCACAGCTTTCAGTGACCAGGGATCAGCTCACCTAGCCATTTTGGCTAGTTTGAATTGAACTGTTTGGTGATGCTGCTATAGTTACACAAGATCACTTTAATTGTTTAGGATCACTTAATTTCCCCAGGTCTGGGAAAATTCTAAGCTGATTGTATTTTGTCAGGAAGTCCTTCTGCCTATCAAATCTCATATTACAAGGGATAAAATAAGCATCTCAAATCTTGGCATGCATATAATTAAGAGCATACAAGTTGACAGTTTGCAGGATGAAAATAGGAAGCCACATCATTTGAATGTACAAAGGTGTTTTTCTTGTGTGAAATAATATTTTCTGAGACATTTAATCGCCGATCTTTTCCATCTGCATTTCCTGAATAACCTTCCATGGTACAAATGATCAGAAGAAACTTGTTTTAGCATAAGGAAAAACTGATCTTCAATGAGAGTGTTTGCTCTAATTATTGAACCATTGTAGTGCAAATTCACAAATTAAAACTAATTTGGTTGACAAAAGGAGATCTTTACGCCACAGAACAACATCTGCCCCATTAATGCTATTTATAGATATGTACTTAATCAGATTGAATTAGAAAGAAAGCAACAACATTAAAGTGAATGGTAAACAAGAAAAAAAATATTTGGTCATGTATTCAGATTCCACCAAACAGCAAGAATTAATTACATTCTGAAGACATATAATTTGAAGCAGCATTTAGAATTATTATTCTAATCATTATGCAGGGTTATGCAGCAATCATTTTGGCTGATGATGATCCATGAGTCATTCACTTTTTCTGGAAATGTGTAACTTTTATTCTATGAACATGCTGCTCTCCCTGGAGTAGTTGGATTGGATTGGAGAGTTACCTCCACCATTACTGCAAAATGAAGATGAGTAAACCAAAAAAGAAGAAAAAACTGACTTTTTAAAAAAAATTAGACACACATGAGAAATATATTTATATGTGTCTTGGGGGGGGAGAGATCTATATGAATGCTTTTGAATTATTTGTGAAATACATAGCAGCTATTACTGCAGGTGGTTGAAAAGCAAATGTCTCATTGTGCTAATCATGCAGAAGAGTACCTGATTTCAGGCTAATGAAATGATGATGTGCAATCATATTGCAGTCGACCAAAGTGTATTGGCAATGAAAATAATGTTTTATTTTTCAAAATATATGTCTAGTCCATATTTGCTAAAACCTTCTGTACAATGCGCATAACATGAGATAATGGATGTGAAAATGTCCCAGTCTTGATAATTTGTTTTGCATTTCTTTAAATGCTTTACCTGCATTCCCCCCCCCCCCCATTTTTGTTCCATATAGAGTTGTAGGGTTTAGGCATTTTATCTAACTGTTTTAGCAATTCACGTTCAAACATATCTGTATAGTGATAGAATCACAAAACAAAGCATATTAAATGCAAGATACATGATTAAGGAAAAGCACATTAATCCGTGACAAACAAGTATCTTGTAAGCTGCCCAGAGTAGACTTCGGTCTAGATGGGTGGGGTATAAATTTAACAAATAAATAAATAAATAAATAAATAAATAAATAAATCTTTTGCAGCTTGAAGGACACAGTTTCTAAACATGTGCTAAGTAACTTATAACCACAGTATCTGTGTGGCACCAGTTCCAAGCCCCACTGCAGATGCCGGAAACCGTGGATAATAGTGAACCCTATATATAGCATAGTATCTGGTTCCCTCTAGTGGCCAGTTTGGGTAATACATCTTAGAAACATATTTCTGGGAGAGAAGTGTTATTTAATATTTTTCAGGCAGCAGGTAAGTAAAGTCACAGATACTGATCCTGCGGATAGGGGGTGCTATTGTATATCGTCTAGTCATTCCCCAGAGACTGGAGTTAAAGGTGTTATGATGATGTGTAAGTTGGAACGAACATTTCTTCACTTACTCCAAAATCTGTAAAAATCAGGAAAATGCCGCATGGTCGTGGAAACAACACAAATGCAGGAGCAGGTGACACCTTTAATTGACCATTAAGAATATAAAACAAAACAAAACAAAAATAGAGAGCATTTGATGACAAATCATCATCTTCAAGTCTGTGCATCAAGTTCTCGTGGGCAGTTCCAAACTTATGTGCTGTTTTAAAATCTGTGAAATCAGTCTTGCTGCCTGTGGGGCCCCTCTTTCTCAGTCTGATGAGTATGGCCCTGAACTGTCTTGTTGAATCCTATTTTGTTGGTACCTTTAGTGGTGGTGGCTAAGTATGAGACTTTTGGGTTAATCCAAACAGGGACAAAACACAAAACAGGGCCTTTGATTTTTGGAGTCTTTAATGGATTTATGATAGAAAACCCGTGAAATAGAGAAGAGTTAGGATTCTGAAAGAGAGGCTAACAAATTGCAAATGTATTTCTTATTTTTGTATTTTGGATTGCTTCTTTGGCCTTTTATTTCATTGATCTTTGGAGGGATGTCTCCCATTTCCTTTGTTGTTGCCTGGAGTCCTGCCTGCCTGCTCTTCGCCTGATGGACTGCTGCCTGCACTGCTGGGTTGAAACTATCAAAGTGGTAGGACGGTGAGCAGTCTCCCCAAACCCCCACTTTTGGAGGGTTTATGTTGGGAGGATTGTCCTTAATATGCCTCTGTGTGTGTTTTTTATTTTGATTATGATCATGATAACCTCTTCCTCTCCTCTATTGTTTCCTACAGATGAATTGATGAACATAATGAGGCTGGTGAAGTGATTACAAATGTTAAACTTAGAAAGTACTATCACCACCTGCGGAGGTCTTTAGATGACTAATCTTTCTTTCTCAAGTACTATTTTTCTTGTATGTTCCATTCCCCTTGCTTTTCGGGCTAGCTTTGAGGATTCTATAAGACAAAATTGGGTCTAGCACTAGAAACCTGAATGGGAAAATCAAAACAGGAGAACCCAAATGATTCAGGAATTTTAGGTTTACAGAAAGAGCCAGTACCCAAAAGAATGTAAAGCTGGAACAGACAACCTTTGAAAGACCCAAAGTAAAATAGATATTACAGTTTTCCCCGTCCACATCCCTAGTGGTGGCTTTTATAAGTGGAAAGCCAGATCAGCCGTGTGATAGAGTAAAACACTCTCTTTTAGGAGCCAGCATGGGGGAAGAGGATGAAAACAAAGGTTGGAATTGGTATCTGAATTGTGCTATTCATTCATTCATTCATTCATTCATTCATTTACTTATTTTTGTAAAATAGAACATGATGGTGGAAAAATAATGATTTTGGACCACTATTCTGAGAATTCACTTCCTCCATGTTGGCTTTCTTTGGCCAGAGACAATATGGACTCCTTTTCCAGAAGCACAGTACATTAGCTATGTGCTGTTTATACAGTATTTTACAGAAGCTGACTGGATAGCTCAGTGGTTTCTGTCTCTGGCTGTGAAGCTTGGAGTTTGATTCCCCACTGTGCCTCCTTGGCAAGGGCTGGACTCGATGATCCACAGAGGCCCTTTTAGGTATGCAGTTCTAAGTTGATGATGATGATGATGAAAAACACTGCACCCTGCTTACACCCATTTAGTGTTCTAGCTTTGAATGCAGAAATCAATGAGCAAATTAGGTGAAAGGAAACAAAATGATAATTCAAATCAAAAACTCTTCCACAAGCTAGAGGTTTGAGAATCACCATGAAATATACTTCCACATGAAATGTGCATGCTAATATGCATCTCTTTATACGCAATGTAATAGAAAAGGATCATCCACTATTTTATTTTATTTTATTTAAAATATCTTTACCCCACCTTTCTCCTTAAAAGAGCCCATGGAAATACATATTTTGATTGATAACATTAAAAGCAACAGAGCATTCAAATGCCCTCCACATTTGGATGTATCCTAAGATGCTCACTGGAGTGTGGAACAGATTTATGCTGATGATGGCAGTGATTCCTAAAAGCATAGATAACCACCAAAAAAACACACACCAGTAAAATAACCCTTGAGAAATAAAAGTCCACATTGCAACATCTCTAGAATTTAGCATGTAGGAAATAGGCTACGCTGAACAATATGCAATTGTTGTCTTTCTTAGCTGGTACAATCTTGCACTTTGTATTTCCTTTTAGATTTGCTGAATAAAGTTGATTATGCATCATAATTATACAATCATCAAGTTTTATCTCCACAATTTCCTTCTCAATAGCTCCTCAATGTATGTTAGGGGCTATTCAGCATGAACATTTGAAACTCCTTGGTGTATACTGAGAGATCTGTTCAAAACATTTCTGAGACTCAGATATTGGCAGGGTAGAAATTTCATGGTGCAGAGAGAAAGTTTCTGGTGCTGTTCTCACTGGTATAAATATCATTTTAAATCTCCATGTGTCCCAATGTTTGCTTGTTTGCTTGTTTGCTTGTTTGCTTGTTTGCTTGTTTGCTTGTTTGCTTGTTTGCTTGTTTATAGGCTGCCTTTCTCTCCATGGGGACCCGAGGTGGCTCACAAAAGATAAAACAATAATTGTTGTAGGTCTTTCAGGCTGTTTGGCCGTGTTCTGGAGGTTTCATTAATTAATTCATTCATTCATTCATTCATTCAACCTCCAGAACACAGCCAAACAGCCCAAAAAACCTACAACAACCATCGGATCCTGGCCGTGAAAGCCTTCGAGAATACATAAAACAATAAATTTAAAAACACTATATACAGTAAATATCACACCATGTGAAAACCATGTGGAGTCCTTGCAAACTGGTACAGTGAAGCAAAGTTCTATGCCTTGTGACCACTTAAGTGGTCACCACCTCATCCCTTGACCCTTGCCCGGCCTGGCTAATCAAAGCAGCCAGGCCTATAACAACAGAATGGGCCACAGTAATAATTAATGGGTCTTTCCTCGGGGGCAGGGTCCCTCCTGCCCTCAAGGAGACACTCATTAGGCCCATAAGGAAGAAACCTAGTTTGGCGGTGGACGAAATTGGCAATTATAGGCCCGTCGCCAATGTTTCTTTCATTAGCAAAGTGGTGGAGCGGGTGGTGGCCGATCAGCTTCAGGCTCATTTGGATGAAACAGATACCCTGGATCCATTCCAGTCAGGTTTCAGGCCACGCCATGGTACAGAAACGGCATTGGTCGCCCTGTATGATGACCTGCTGAGGGAGGCTGACGGAGAAAACATCTCTGTTGGTCCTCCTTGTCATGGTTTAGGTTATTAAGGCTAAAATGTAATTTCTGAATGGGATTTGTAGTCATGGAACTGTGTAGAAGGAATCCATATTGGTCTGTGTTAGCATAACTAGATGCTTCGAGAATCTTTTTTCTCTTAGAGCTAGTTGGAATTTTCCATGAAGCAAGCTTGGCCAGAGACGATAAAGGTCAAGACACAACATCAGGAAGATGGTCAACAACACCTGCACATCCCATGGGAAACGGAGGTGGAGTGTGAAGAGACAGCCCTTCATTCTGATTGGTTTACGTCAGAGGAGAGTGAAGAAGAAGGGTGGTCCCAGCATGGAAGAAAAATGGAAGACTGAGATAGAGAAAAAACTTTTTTAACCTTTTGATTCTTGATTTGGATTTTAGGATGGACTTTTGAGTTCCAATTGCTATTTTATTAGTATTATGCTAGAATGTAGTTCAGAGTAAGGATAGAGAAAGGGGGGCTATGCCTTGCCTGCCTTTCAAGCTATTTTTAGAGTTTTTTATTTTATTTTTGGAGCTGGAATTTGCTAACGTTCTAACTGCTTTGATTTATGGAAATGTACTTGAATGCTATGCTTTGCAACAAACTGAATATCTCTAAATACTCTATTTTTCTAATAAAACAATAATTCTTAAAAGCTGATGTTTGGTCTCTTGAACAGCAAACCTGCAAAATTATTTTTTGGCCACAGATGTGCTACTGGAGTCCATTTGTTCTTCTCTCTGGTAATTGCTAATTCGAACGGACTTGGGAAAAGGAGTAAGTGGTGCTGCCTGGCTGGGTACCGGACTCAGCTCAGCTGATTAAGGAGTACACTTGCCCCTGGAACCTCTCTGTTCAAGCCGCAGGAATCTCTTAGGAGACCTGTGAGCTGACACTCCTCGACATCTCGGCAGCCTTCGATACTGTCGACCACAGTATCCTCCTGAGGAGGCTCTCCGAGTTGGGAATTGGTGGCCATGCGTTTGCGTGGCTCCGATCCTTTCTCGGGGACCGACCTCAGAGAGTACACCTTGGGGAGAGGTTATCGGCCCCGTGGACCCTTAATTGTGGGGTTCCGCAGGGTTCGATCATCTCCCCAATGCTGTTTAATATCTATATGAGGCCGCTGGGTGGGGTCATCAGGGGGTGTGGGGCATCGTGCCATCAGTACACTGATGACACTCAGCTCTACACCTCCTTTTCACCAACTGCAGAGGATGCCGTTATGTCCCTCCAGCGCTGCTTGGAGTCTGTGCTGCAATGGATGCAGGAAAATGGGCTGAGGCTGAATCCGGACAAGACGGAGGTCCTGAAGGTGGGTGGCCCCACCGTCAGCGGTCTGGGAAACTCTCTCTCATTTGGGGGGGGTGACTCTTACCACTAAGAGTGAGGTTCGCAGCTTGGGGATCCATCTGGACCCAGCGCTCACCATGGAAACTCAGGTGGCGTCGGTGGTCCATACTGCCTTTTTTCATCTTTGGCGGATAGCCCAGCTGCGACCCTATCTTGATGTTGGGGCGCTCACTACCTTGGTACATGCGCTTGTAATCTCGAGATTAGACCACTGTAATGCACTCTATGTGGGGCTGCCTTTGAGGCTGATGCGGAGACTCCAAGTGGTGCAGAACGTGGCGGCCAGACTTCTTAGTGGAGTGAGAAAATATCAGCATATCTCTCCCACTCTGGCCGCTTTGCATTGGCTGCCCATTTGGTTCCGCATTGACTTCAAAGTCTTAATGCTAACGTACAAAGCCCTAAACGGTTTAGGGCCTCGATATTTGGCAGAACGCCTACTCCCACCAAAATCTACCCGGATCACCCGATCGAGTCAGGAGGTGAGGCTGAGGAGCTTGACGCCGAGGGAGGCCTGGAAGGAAAAAACAAGAAACCGGGCCTTCTCGGCGGTAGCTCCTCGCCTCTGGAATAACCTTCCTCCGGCGATTCGTGCGGCCCCTTCGCTGGGCACCTTTAAAAACCAATTAAAAACTTGGATGTTTACACAGGCCTTCCCTCCAGTGAACACTTGATTTTTTTTCCCTTCTCCATCTTGAACTGTTTGTCTATTGATGTTATATTTTATATTTTTATATATATTATACTTTGTTATGTATGATTATGCGTGTTGGAAGCTGCCTAGAGTGGTCGTCTGACCAGATAGGCGGGGTAAAAATACAATAAATAATAATTAATAATAATTAAGTAACATAATTTATGGAAATTCCCAACTTAAAAGGCTTTTAATTTTACTTAAACTCCTTTAAACATTGTATTCCTTTGTGACAAGGTTCATTTGGCAATTATTCTTCCACATCTGTTTGCTTTTTGTGGTACATTCTGAACACGCTCAGAATTTCAGATGCGTGAACAGATCTAAATACATTGCAGACCTTTCATCTGAATCAGGAGTGGGAAATATCTGTTCCATCCTGATTTTCCATTCTTCTTCAGAACCTGAATTCACCATTGATAAATGTGTTTGTTTCTTTTTTCTTTTTCTAAAGGGTTAATCACATTCTAAGATATACCCTTTAAAACAAGGTATTCCATACACCTCATTTTGAGCATAAAACTTAGGTTTTCAGGACAATGAAAGGGCATTTGTGGTTTGTTTTGGTTTTGATCGGTAGTGGTAGTGATTTGCTTGCCCCAAATCCTAGGGAAGATTTATTGTCAAGATTTGCTAAAGTTACCAACCCTTGATGAAAATAATTAACTGCAAGACAGAGTTTTTCAGCCACAAACTGCTTATCAGATAAATTCTCATTCTCTCCATTGAAGAATGAGAACAAAAGTAAAGTTTGGTTGTTGTACATTTTTCGGGCTGTTTTTAAGTAAAGTTTCTTTAGGGACTATCTCTTGTTGTGTTAACTTGCCCAACCAATCCGTTACATCAGCGGTTCCCAACCTTTTAACCCCGCAGACTGGCTAGGGAAGGCGGGGCACCTCCTTGTGCTCGTGCGCATGCGCAAAGGGTGGTGCAGCGCTCGTGTGGGCGTTCACACGCAGGCGCAAACAGGCTGTGCAGGGGGGAGTGCGTGCAGGGGTGGGGGGGAGGTCTCTCTCTGTGGCCCGGCCCAGCTCAGGCCACGGACCAGCACCGGGCCGCGGACCGGGGGTTGGGGACCTCTGCGTTACATCATGCCAGAATGAATTGACCTTCAGGCAGGAAGTCCACATATGTTCTAATCCTTCTGAACCACAATTCCTCCAACACATGCTTGGTATCTCCTTATTGATTTTATGAAGTTTTATAATGCCATCTATGAAGTGTTTTTAGGACCATTTCCCTAGACTTGGCCAATACCAATTAATAAGAGAAGTCCATATTTTTGCTAAAGATGCCTCTGATATACTAATATTTAGACTTGTTTCCCAAACTGTCTCAACTCCCATCTCATTAACAATGTTTTTATAAATTACTGAGATTAATCCTCTTTTTTATTAAAATCATTTCCCATATAATAGTTTTCTAATACTGTAAGTAATAGGACCAGAGGTATTATACAATTGAGTTGCACAATTTTCTATTTGAATTAATTGGTGGCAATTAGTTTTTATTTGAGGTTTTTTTTCTGTTAAGTATCTGATGGTAATTGGGTTTTTTTTTCATTTTCTCCTTTATGGAGATCTTTTTATGATTTTGGGATAGCTATTATTCTAGATAATTTCCAGGACTCAGGTCTGCCTCTCCAATATTGAATTATACATTTTAAAAGGTGTGTGACAACAATATCTTTCTATATCATATAAAAATCAGCTGAGAAGCCATCACATCCTAGTATTTTCTCTCTCTTTTTAGCCTTTTAATAGCTGTTTTTATTTCAGCAAGAGTTATTAGAGAATTAAGTTGATTTTTATACTCTTCTGAAACTGGATTAATTGAAAATGAGCTTACAGATTTTTGTATCTCTATATCTGATTTTATTTCCAGTCTTCACAATATTCCTTAAAAATTATTGATACAGTATCTGTTGCTGAGACATTACCATTAAATTATCCTTTGTTTTATAGAAACCATTGTTCTTTTAGTAAATTTCCTTTTTACTGCATAGGATAGCAATGTTGAGTTTTTATTTGCATATTCGTAATAGTTTCTCTCTAAATAGCTCATTGCTGTTTGGGTTTAACTTATATCTAAGGACTCAAGTTCTACTTTGGTTCTTGTCAATTCAGTGAATATTTTATTAGATCCTGATTTCTTCTGTTGTTCTGAAAGTCCCTTTATTTTAATTTCTAACAATTCTTGCATCCTGTGTTTCTCTTTTAAAATCTTGACCCACTCTATTATAAATTTCCCTTTTAAATATGCTTAAGGAGTATCCCACACAAGTGTTGGCTTCAATTCAACTTTATCATATATATTTTTTCATTAAAAACTCTACCTTAGCTAATGTAGTAATCCAAGCGGCTCTGAAGTAAATATATTGCCTATTTTTGAATAAGTTAAATATTTCTTTGAAAAGAAGACATAATCTCTATCTTTAGGATTAAAATGCCTCTATCCATCAATTAATCTTCTTCAATAATTTTGCAATTCCTACTTCAGCAGCTGCCATTTTCCTAGTTTTTGATGATGTAATTTTTATGTTTAAAAGACAATTAGTATCTCCCGCGCGTCCCAGATTTTTTCTCCCCATGCAAACTGCCTAATCTTCTTAAAAAGTCTTTGCGTAAATTTGGCCTGTACCAATCTGTTTCCTAATGTCCCTCTTACAACTCTAGATCTGCCCTCAGGATCAACTCAGCTGATCTATCACTACAAATTCAGAATTTTTCATAAAAATTATTGCTTTTCCTCTAAATTTATTTGTCCCACTTGCACTAAATTGTTCTCCTAGGGACGGACACTTTATAAAATATTGCCCTTGTTTTCTACTATGTGCTTCCTGTAGCAGTAACACATCAGCACTCAAATTATGAACCGTCTTAAAGCATCATCAACAAACTTGAGAAACTCAGAGAGTATTCACAGTTTCATTCAATTTCAACAGATTTTTTCTCCTCTTCAGTCATAGTTACATTTCATCTCCTTGAGAATTCTGATCTTGTTGAACTTTTTTTTTTCACTCACAGGCATCTGAATTTTCATGCCTTCAAGAAAATCTTGTAGTTCTTCCTTTGTAGTTATCACCCTAGCTTTATGTTCAAGCCATGCAATGAAACTGAAGAGAAATTTCCAGACATATCTTATTCCTTTGATTTTTGGAATGCCTCAGTAAATGGCTTCCACTGTCGGCACCTCTTAATTGTTTCAGCAACCACATCCTGGAAAAGTTCAGTTTCATCTCCTTCATATAAAAACTCCCTCTTATTGTTTAACTCGTGGTGTACTGATCATTTCACTGTGTAACAAATGAACCTTACAACAATATCTCTTTGACTTGCTTCTTGCTTAGGACCCACTCTGACAATTCTTTTGAAGTCTGCTGAGATAATCTTTAAGTCTGGACTAAAATCTTAAATGCATTTCAGGCCTGTATTTCTCAAGTCCTCCCTCCTTTCTCCCTCTTTAAAATCCCTCATACATCGATTACAATTTTCTTGATCTTCAACTTTATCTCTTAATAGTCTTAATTCTTTTTCTATAACATCAGTTCTAGTCTGTTGGTGCTGAGCCAGCTGAAAAGCATCATTAGCAGTCCTCTGTATTTGTTTAATATTAGCCTTCATTTCTGCCACTGCTTCTTTCACTAGTGCTAATATTACTTTCCTATCTATTTGCAGTTCTTTCCTTAATTGTTTTAAAAAACCGTTTCATATTTTCACTGAGCTCACTGGCTAATTTGATTTTCTTTCGTCTCCTCCCTTTCATCTTTCCAAGTGCCGTTTCACTACCCTATTTCCCTAAAAATAAGACAGGGTCTTATATTAATTTTTGCTCCAAAAAAAACCATTAGGGCTTATTTTCAGGGGATGCTTTATTTTTTTCATGTACAATCTACGTTTATTCAAATACAGTAATGTCATCTTCTTCTGGTTGCTGCACAATAGTGGAGGGTGGGCTTTCACTTAACTAGGGCTTATTTTTGGGGTAGGGCTTATATTACGAGCATCCTGAAAAATCACACTAGGGCTTATTTTCAGGTTAGGTCTTATTTTCAGGGAAACAGGGTATTGGTATGCTCCAAGAACTCCACTAAATCACTTTGATCTTCTACTTCTGAAGAGGCATCTGGTCTACTGTCTTGAGCCATCTTCTTTGATCTCCCCAATTCTGTGTTTATTTGCAAATATTATTTATCGATTTGCCAGCTCACATGTTTAATAGTTTTATAAGCAGGCTTAGAGAAGAGCAGATCTCTTATGATGCCATCTTCCACAGCAGCGGGCCACACCCCTTGTAGCGTTCTCCTTTAAATGTGGTCATGGCTCAGGTTTAGTTAGAGTGAGTCATGCATATTTATGTTGCTGAGAGGCGGAGCCAAGAGGCAGACTATAAGAGGCAGAGCCTGAGGGGGAGAAGTGAGATCAGAGTTTTGGAAGGAGTTTGATTAGCTGAGTTCAGAGATTTATGTGATTGTGATTAGACTGATGAGAATATAGTAGGAGATCTGAGAAGTGATTGACCAGAGGCCTAAGGGAGAAGGAATAGAACTGAATATTAATATACTGAAACCAATAAGCAAATAAACTAGAGATCTTTCTATTTCATTAAAGAGTGGACCTGATTCTTTCTAAAGGAGTGATGGGGATTTAGGGATCTCCTGGTGGCAGCAGTGGAAGAAAGGAAAGAGTTTAGTTTTGCCCTGGTGTGCTCTGAGAGCCTGAGTCTAGGTGGACAGACCAAGGCACGAGTGGGTCCAACGCCACATAGGTGCCAGCGGTGTGGGATTCAAAAAGGGTGAAAACGCCACACCCCTCATCACAGCACTTCATGACCGTGCATATTTCCCAAGCAAGAGATACCAAGGCAACTTGTTGAGAAACAGCCCTGGCAATAGGTTTGAGTTTGGTGAGAAGTTAAGAAGTCAAGTTCTGGGATTTTTGCCTGCTTGGTGTCTCTTTGTGAATTTTAGTGACCAGAAGAAGATGCCCTGTGGATCATCTTGACTACTGAAATGGGTTAACATTCAGGCTGCCCTTTGCTATATAAAGTTTGGCATCCTTTTTCCTACTGGCAATGTGAGCATGATATTGGGTCATTTCCTGGCATTTTAATCATGGATAAAGAAGCACAATTTCCCACATACATAAACCAGAGTTTTTATTTAAAGAATTGCATTTCTTGGCTTTATAAAACGGAAATTTAAGTATATATAAACTAGACAAAATTCCAACAGAAACTTCTCTCATGTACAATTACCCAGTGCTAGAGGATCTCAGAAGATAATCGCATGATCTTTAATATGAATGGTGTGATTGGGTAGAACCAAGAACAGCTGAGATGTGGCTACATTTCCTCTGTGACCAAATATTTTGATGGACTGTTTTGGACATAATGAAATGGTGAAGCAAAAGTTTAAGTGCAACACAAACAACAGAGATGAATACAAACCCTTTAACCCTTCAGGTAAACTAATAATGCCATGTGTATTCTGCAGAATGAAGACTTGAAAGCTATCTTCCAATTTCCAAAGTCTTGCTCTACAAACATGTTGCCTTTATGTATTGGTCAGAAGCCCAGTTTCAAAGTTATTATTATTATTTTGTTTGGAATGACCACATTCTTAGAATTGCCTTGTAGAATGTTGATTTGCTCTGCTGAACAATAAGATATACATCAACCATAAGAAGTCAGAATAAGATGCCAGCTTTTTGTTGGCAGAAATATCCTGCTTGTCATTGAAGAAGAGGCAGAACATCTAGATGCAAATGGTAAAGAAAAGCAGACAGCTTCCACAAACAATAATCCTTCAAAGGAGAGAATATCAGAATCCTTTCCTCCAAAAGGTCTCCTTGGGAGAGGTCCCCTTTTTGTGGGGAGACCTAATACTGACAACAATATAAGATAAAGGTAAAGGTTCCCCCTGACAATTTGTCCAGTCATGTCTGACTCTAGGGGGCGGTGCTCATCTCCGTTTCCAACCCATAGAGCTAGCGTTTGTCCGAAGACAATCTTCCGTGGTCACGTGGCCAGCGCGACTAGACACGGAATGCCATTACCTTCCCACCGTGGTGGTACCTATTTATCTACTTGCATTTGCATGCTTTCGAACTGCTAGGTTGGCAGGAGCTGGGACTAGCAACGGGAGCTCACTCTGTCGCGTGGATTCGATCTTACGACTGCAGGTCTTCTGACCTTGCAGTGCAGAGGCTTCTGCGGTTCAACCCGTAAATGTTCTGAACTCTGGGCCCAGGTTGAATAAACTACAAAAGTCTCAGTTCCAGGTTGAGATGCTGCTGGAAACAGGGATATCTATCTGTGCTTGGACTTTGTCTGCAAAAGCATTTATTCATGTTTCTTGTTCTCACTGTTCTGCTGTGCATGATTTTGATCTGTATAAATGGCTTCTGGGGAATTAATTCTGAATTGTTATAGTCCTATTTTGCGGATTCTAGATTGGTTGATCACAGTTGTGGAACTTCCTGCTTTGAACCCACTTGCTCTCTGTAGATTGCATCACCTGACTCGACCAATAATGGAATGGATAATGGACTGGACTGAATTGGAATGGTCATATGACAGGGCTGTATCTGACCAAGAAAAGGACATTTCTGCTGGCAGAATTCTCTTTTGCAACATCATGCCAGAGGTCGGCTGGCAGAGCTAGCAAAGCAGTTAGCAAAAGAGTTGAAAAAAGGGGGTACAGAACGAGTAAAGTAAAACAGAGCTGAGTAACATTGGATTCAAATCCCTTCCAGCTAGAAGAACACAGCCACAATTTTGACATGAAGTTAGGCCTGGGTAAGGTTAATCCTAAGAATTTCCAAATTAATCCTAAAAATTACCACTATGATGGATCAGGCCATCATAGTCATCTTGACTATATAAGATTTGCAATCTCAGTGGACTAAAAGCAATGTTAGTCCCAACAAGAGTAGACCTAGAAAAACAAATGGGACCTGCTAGCCAATACTAAAAAAAAAAAAAAAAAAAAAAAAAAAAAAAAGTTTCAATAGGTCTACTGTAGTTGAGACTAACATTGGATTTAGCTCTGCATGAGTAAACATTTGGTATTATTTCTTGCACATCAACATCAGATTAGGATTCAGTAGCAATTTTCACATCTGTGACTAGGATAATCATTAATTTTATTGGAGCAGGGCCTCATTACTACTGTACAGAAGGATAATGAAGTATGATTGATAAAAGTGTCTATTTGAAAGCTGTTTTTTTTTTCTTTGATTGATGATAAGTTGGCAGTGAAAAGAAGGCCAGGCTCTGAGCATTAAGGAATATGTCAACTAAGCTATGCACAACAAGGGAGATCATCAGCTTCTTTGGAGAAGTAGAGAAGGGAACTGCCATCATCTCATTTAGCAGGCATAACTGCACATCCTCAGATTTCTGTAATTATATGTCACTCAATGAGCTCGTGCAATCCCAGCTTGTTCTTCTGTGACAGCAGTAAACATGCTTCGATGGAAAGCACTAATTTAAAAATTAGGCACAAAAAAATAGAAGCTGAATCTGAAGTGGGAGAGCATCACACACTCCAGTCTAAACTGGATAGATCAAAATGTTCTGGGAAGAAAGAATGCCTACTAACAGTCTGAAGCATGTGTGCATAGACAGTGAAATGGGCAACTTTGAGAGGTACAAGGACAGATGGGTAAACCTTCTATTCAGTCCAAACGAATCCCAATATCAAGTTGTTGTGGTCACAGATGGAAGATGTAATGAGCCAGTGTTAAGATTTTCAGAACATCATGCCAAAGCCTTCCTATGAAAGGCATAAACTCTGTACTTTGAACAGGATGAGGCCACAATGTTTGGTCTGCTGGCGAGCCCTGCTTCGTCAGCATGGGCTGCCATTGCCTCCTTCCCGGGATATCGCGAGACGTTGGAAGTCTCATGAGAGCAACCCAAGAAGGGAGGGGGGGAGGAGTAGTTATTTAAGATATGTTCCCCCCTCCCTTCGGCTTCTTCCTTGCTGGCATCAGTAGGAGGACGGAGCTCCGCTATCTGGCTATCAATTTCAGATGCGTAGCTCTGGTTTGGCTGGGCGATTTGCGGATTTGAGAGGGGGGTTTGCATTGGCACCCCCCCCCCCATGGTTTGCTCCTGAGTTCAGCTCCAGGATTTCGGAGCTGCTTATCAAATGACTTGAAGATTAATTTTAAATTGATTTTAATTTAATTATATTAACTGGGAGTTCGTGTTTGAAGCGGGAACTGTGAGCGGGTTTTGATTGGGATAGCGCATCCGCTCGGGCCTGACCAGACAGTCGCCTGGGCACCCATTGAGCTCAGCGAAGGCCACTATTTTATTAGTAATAACAATAAGTAATAACAATTAATTCATTTCTGTTGAATTCAATTGGTGTTATAGGCAAAAAAAAAAAAGAGGGGGGAAACAGTGAATTCTTATCATTAGAGGCAAGCAGGCTGGCCTGCTTGGTGAGTAGGCGTGCATCCCTCCCGGCCAGCAGATGTAGGCTTAGAGTATAATAATAATAGCATAAATATAAATCCTAAATAAATTCAGTATAATCATTTGATAGGGGTAGATCAATTCAGGTTATTTTAGTAATAATTAATTGATTTTCATGTCATAGATAAGGGTAAATTTGATTTGGTCACTTTTGGAGGTGGGACTAATTAACTTAGTGGGTCCGAACAATTTGATTAAAAGGGAAGGGAGTTAGTAGGTTGATAAATAATAATATTAATACATATATATTTAATTATTAATTAAATAAGTATTATAAAATAAATTAATACATACAATAAGCTAAATTAAATAGATAACATAATTAAGGTGAGTCAGGCAGAAGCAAGCTACTGGAAGAAGGTGATAAGTGCATGGGAGGCAGCCATAGGAGGCTGGCTCGTGGGGCTCTAGCAAGTATTTATATCAATTGCATTGCTCATTAACATATTACTGGACACTTGCTGGGGTGTTTTTAATAATAGTTAATTGTTAGTATTCACTTCCAGGTGAGTAGAGGCGATTAAGAGTAGCCAATTGGTGAAATAAAGTATAAAGGGCTGAGCTTCCGTGGTTGAAATGGCTTCCAGGAAGGGCCAAGGTAATAAGAAGAGAAAGCAGCATGCTAAGAAGCGGTCAGCTCCTCAAGTCTCACCTCCTCCTTCATCCTCAGATGAGGAGACTTGGCCTATTTGGCAACAGCTGCAGGAAAAGATTTCAGCCTTGGAGGCCGAAAGAGCAGCACAAAGGGTTTCACATAGTGAGCCTCAACCGCGCGTTCAGTGAGAGAGGCCAAGAGCCATAGGAGCGCTAAGCTTAAAGCCATGGTGGAAAATTTAATGTCTCGCTTTGCTGCTTTAGAGGCTGATCAACAGGCTACGGGGCCATCCAGAAGAGATTCTGATGCATCAACAGTGACACCTCAGCGTCAGAGTAAGGACAAGGAGCAAGGGCTGATGATGCAGGAGGTGGACAGGTCAGTGGCAGTGGCTAGACGTCAGCAGGAGGGAGTGGAAGAGTTGGCTACAGGTTACAGGCATGGAAGGGGTGAGCATGATACAACAGCACCTATAGCTTCAGGTGAGCTGGCGGTTGCACCCTCCCAATGCTGTCTGCTTGGCCAGGGCCGAGCAGCGGACAAGGGAGCTTACCTTCACACATGACACACGATATTAAAGGGTCTAGGGCCCCAGCCCATCCCTGGCCAAGTACAAGCATGCCGGTAGGGAACTGGGTGGCTCCCTATCCACAAATTACATTTTCAGCAGCACTGGGTTCGACATTTGGCGTGGGGGTTTGGCCTTACCCATCAGTACCTGACACGGGATACAACTCTGTCCCTTTAAAAGCTCTGTCTTTTGGGGATCATGCCATGCCATTGGGTGATCAACTTACTCCAGCTACTAAAGAAAAAATATAGAGAGGTAACTATGTGGATTTGTTTGAGCTCCTTAACAGAGACATAGATATCTATTCTTTGTTTTATAATCACTCCCATCTTGGCATTAATCTAATCTAATTGTTTTAAAAATTATGACGTTTTACGATTGTAATATAATGATGTTTTTATGATATTTGTAAGCCGCCCCGAGTAGATTTTGTCTAGGGGGGCGGGGTAAAAATCCAATAAAGTAAAAGTAAAAGTAAAAAAAGAGCTTGATAAAGAGGATGAAAGGGAGAAAGAAAAACGTAGGAGGCATAGGCCGGAGTGGACATGGGCAAACTGGCTCTCCAGCTTCCTAATTTACGCCGGGGTGGTGGTGAAGGCACAACCTTGGAGAGCTCAGTCTATGTTTCAGTACCTTAAGCTGATCTACAGGGCATACGTAGACTTCACAGGGCAGGCTTGGTTGCTTTACAATGAATCATTCCATATGAGAAGTGCGATTCATCTGAATTTACATTGGGATGAACCTTTACCAGGTCTCTGGCTGCAATATATGACGCCAGCCAGGCCGAACTCAGGCGACAAGTTTGATAGAGGGCATCTAATCCGCAGAGCTGGACAAAATTTGAATCCCCGTGTAGGCACGGGGCAGGCAGTTCAACCCCGCTTGCTCTGCTGGGACTATAACGCAAAAGGCACGTGTTCACAGAAAACATGCCGTTTTAGACATGAATGCTCGCTGAGTGGTGGTCAACACCCCAGTGCATCGTGCTTCAGGGCTAGAACAGAGGAACAACAGCAAAGACTCTGGAGGCAGCAAAAAAGCAAATGGTGGAGGGGGTTCCTTTAAGAAAAAGCCCCAGCCCAATTAAAATTCCAGTCTTAGAGGTATGGTCGCAGGACTACCCCAAGGGGACAGACGTGGCTACCTCTTGGAGGGTTTTAAGAACGGTTTTAGGATACCAGCATTAGGGGAACACAAGGCGTTTCTTGAAAAAAAATTGAGATGAATAAATGGGATGGAAGGCATAGTCAGGGAAAAGAATGGAAAGGAAGTTAAGGAAGGTAGAGTGTTGGGTCCTTTTCCTAACACCCTGCTGGAGAACCTTCAGGTATTGCTACTGGGCGTGGTGCCCAAAAAGAACCAGGGAGAGTTTAGGCTTATCAATCATCTGTCATACCCAGAGGGGGAGTCAGGTAATGACGCCATTCCTCCTGAATTGTGCACGGTGCATTACACCTCATTTGACGAGGCGGTACGGATGGTCCGTAGGTGTGGAGTAGGGGCGGAGCTTGCGAATTGTGACATTAAATCGGCATTTCATATCCTACCAGTTCATCCACAGAATTTCGACCTGTTGGGCTTTCACTTCCAAGGATCTGATTACATTGATAGGGCCTTGCCTATGGGCTGTTCTGTATCATGCGCTTCATTTAAGCGTTTCAGTTCATTTTTGGAATGGAAGCTCAGCTGCAAGAACACGGCCCATTATTTGGATGATTACCTTTTTTGTGGTGAAAGTAACACCGGGAGATGCAAATTTATTCTAGAAGCATTCCAATCAATGGCGCATGAGCTGGGTTTACCCTTAGCTGAAGAAAAAAACGAGGGGCCAGCTACTTCTCTTACGTTTCTGGGAATAGAGTTGGACACACAAAAGGAGGCTTCTGGATTACCAGACAGTAAATTGAACAACCTTAAGGTTTGGATCAGTTTAATACTGCAGAAAAGAAAAGTGTCGCTGAAAGAACTGCAGGAGATTGTAGGTCACCTGAATTTTGCATGCAGGGTGGTTGTGCCAGGTCATGCGTTCCTGCACATGTTATGTGGCACAATGAAAGGCCTATGCCACCCCTTCCACAGAACAAGAGTTACCAGGGGTGTGAGACAGGATTTACAAGTCTGGAGTCAATTTTTAGTTGAGTTTAACGGGGTCTCTTTTTGGAGGTCTGAGACAAACCTTAGGGCCAAATTCCAGCTCCAGACTGATGCGGCTGGCTCTTTAGGTTTTGGGATTTATTTTAGAGGCAGATGGTGCACTGAGTGGTGGCCCGAGGAACGGCACCAGTTAGGGATCACTAGAGACCTCACTTCCCTGGATTTTTTTTTCGATAGTAGGCGCTTTGTGGTTGTGGGTGCATGAATGGGCCAATTCAGTAGTATGCTTCTGGTGCGACAACCAGATGGTGGTTTACATAATAAACAACCTCACTTCGCACTCTAAATGCGGTGATCGTGCTGGTGCGTGCATTTACACTGCACAATTTAAAATATAACATTTTGGTCCAAGCAAAGCACATTCCTGGCCTTGATAACAGTTCAGCTGATGCACTATCACACCAACAGATAAACCAGTTCAGGGAATTAGCGCGAGAAGCTAGCAAATTCCCAGAGACTCTTCCCCCAGATGTCTGGCAAATTGGCGTGATGACGCGGAAAGAGCAATAGGTTTGGCCCTGGCCCCGAGGATGCAGAAAGGGTACTCGGCAGTGAACATAGATTTCAGGAGTTCAGAAACCTAGTAGGTTTGGAGCTGATATGGCCTTCTCCGGTGTAACACCTTCAACAGTTTATAGTGTATTTACATAGGAAAGGCCTGTCACCAGGATCTATACAGGGCAGGATGTCAGCACTGGCTTTTCATGTCAGAGTTGAAGGGTATCAGGATTATACCTCCAACTTCTGTATCAGGAAGATGATCGAAGGTTGGAGTAAAGAAAGGGGTAGGGTTAAGGACACCCATATTCCCCGCATTGTTGGGAAAATCTGCCAACACTCCAGAACGGGGTGAGAAGTTCATTGCCCCCTTACCCCAGAATAATCACGCAAGACAAATATTATGGAATAAACATGGGCCACACTTTATTGAATAATCATTATTGCCCACCATAAAAGGGGGGTCCTGCCATAGTGCAGAATCAGGTTTTGCACAGAGGTCTCAATGGACCCCTTACCAAACAAATGGGCAAGTCCCTAGCCCCAAGTTCTCATGGTCGTGAAGACAGCGAGAACCCAGCCGGCCCAAATTTGACCACCCCCGGACCTCGAGCCACCTTCTTCTTGTTGACTGTTGGTCCGAGAGCAGTCCCAGCGCATCTCCCCCCCCCCCCAAGCACTGTAATCGCACAGCCCCGTTCTGGAGTGAGGCAACTTCCAGGCTTCCAGCTGAAAACTTAAGTGTGCCCAGTTCTTCCATTTTTCAAACCTTAAATTTTATTTTATTTACTCTTCCGTCCCAGTGATGGCTCATGAGTGGGGGAAGGGATGCCCTACTGAAATTTGGAGGCAAGGTGCCCTCCTTGCCAACCATCAGCTATCTACATTCTGTGCTCTCCCGCAGCCTAGTCCACCTCCACTAACTTCTCCCCTTCAGTCCATATTTCTATCTGCCATGCATTGCAGTGCTTTGCATTAACAGTGTTTCCTTTCTTCCTAGACATCCTTGATGCTCCCAAACCTGCAGTTCTCTTGCTTCTTGAACCAGAACATGCTGCAACCACAAAAGGGAAAAAGAAGCTGTTCCAGCAGAGGCAACATGACTGATATTGAGCCAATCAACTCTGCACATACAAAAAAGGGAGAGAGATTTTGTTCTTTTTTTGACCAATGGATTGGAAGTAAGGGGAAAGGCAATGAAGGCAAGCTGAGAAAGGAAAGAAAGGGAAGGATAAATTTGAATAACATTCCAGTGTGTGTGGAGTGGAGGCAGCAGAGGAGGGGGAAAGGCTGAGATTAAAGGAAGAACAGGGTAATGGTGGAAACAACAGGAGGCATTCACAGCAAAGAACAGGAAAAGAAAAGCATGTACATCAAAGCAATTCCTGAGCTTCACATGAGTGTATAACTAGGTGATAATGTTGATGTGCAAGGTGACAGTACCGAATCAATACAGAATTCTCTAAAAATGTTTGTTTGAGAAATATGGAGAATGTGTGAAGTAAACAACAAGGGAACACTGTAGTAGTTCCAACTTTAATTCTCTCTAGACTTGCAGAGAGCTCCTGAGGGGTATATCCCATTGATTGGTGATGATGACAGGCTATCTATCAGTTATTCCAGCTGGACTGGAAAAAGATCACATAAACGGAAGCATCATACGAGCTGACCAAGACTTGAACAAAGGGTGATGGAAATACTAGGTTAGAATGGAAGAAGGGGCAGCTTATTTGGAATCCCATCATGTCTCAGAGACCCCTCTTCCTCTTCCCCATGCACCCAAATTCAAAAAAACTAATGAACTCAGGTATATGTTCTTCTACAGTTTACAAAAAAGGAACCAGCTTTTCTAAACTTCAACCTATAATGAACACCAGTTCTAGTTATTGTTGTTGTTGTTGTTGTAGTTGTTGTTGTTGTTGTTTAATCCTGCTGCCGTATGTTGTGAAATACCTCTTTTGGCTTCAGATCTCAAATACTGCTATACTTGCATTTATCCCTTTCTCTCCCCATGTTGGCCATTTCTGTTGTAAAAAAGGGGCTTCTCTTAGTTACTCTTTTGGGTTATGAGACCCATGAAGAATGACGCAGCCGCTGACGAGTCAGAACAGACTTTGGGCAGCGAGGCTGGCTCTTTGCCCTATACCCCGGATAATGCGAGACTGGCTAGTCTCACAAGAATTGCAAGCAGGAGGGGGGAACGCCAGGTTACTTGAAGGGCGCTTCCCCCTCACACCGCCCTCTTCTTTTTCAGGCACCCACCCGCCCGCCCTATTTCTAGTGTGAGTTTTTGCTGGTTGCCTTTAAGGGGCCGGATAAGAATTTTTGACCTTCATCCTGATTGGCCTTTGGATGGGGGGATTTTTCACCTATCCCACACTGGAAAAGGGACGTTGGCATTTTTGGTGGAAATTTTCGGTCACACTGGTGGGTAGTGTGGAAAAACAGGTATTTTCCGGTGTGTCCCAATGTAATTTCAGGTAAGCCAACAGCGCATCCAACCTCCTGGCACTGCGGATCGTGCGATTACAGTGCCTGTGGCGGGAAGATGCGCTGGGCCACTTCCGGACCAACAGTCATCAACTAAAGATGGCTTGAGGTCTGGGAGTGTTTATTAGCGGCCGGCCAGGTTCCTGCTGTCTTTAAGACCACTGGAACTTGGGGCCGGGGACTTGCCCATTTGCTGATCAAGGGGTATTTGGATACCTCTGCCATTTACCTGTTTCCGCACTACAGCAGGCCCCCTCCTTTTTGCCAAAGGATGGCAAATTTGAATTTGAATTTAAATCAATAAAGTGTGGCCCGTATTTAACCCATATTATTGTCTCACGTCTTTATTCCGGGGTTGGGAGGGCAATGGACATTTGGGAATGTGACTCTGTTGGGTTCTAGAATTGGCAGGAGAGGTTATTCCAGATGGAGTGGTCTTAGTTGGAGGTGTTAGAAAACATAAAATGGTAGCCATGTTAGTCTGTGCAAGCATATCAACAAGAAACACAAAACAAAAGCTAACAACAACAACAACAACAACAACAACAATAAAGATGACAAAGTCGTTGTGACACCTTAATGCCTAACTGCTATATTTTAATGTGAACTTTGATGGAATGTGTCCAGATTTTTACTTTTGAAACTGAATACCAAACAGGGGTCCTAAACAGAGATGGGCACAAATAAAAAAATGAATCACCAAATTTGTTCAAAAATGGCTAATTCATCAATTTGTATTCAGGGGGTCATTTTATAGGGGTTTAAAGTCAAAAAAATTCATCAGATTTGTACCCATCTTTAGTCCTAAATTATTACTATGTGTGAAATGCAACTTGAATCTACCAACCACCACACCCCTTTATCTTAGAGCCCTGTATTGATGTTTTGTCATATAGTCTCTATATTCACACCCTTACGCTTCATGAAATGGGCACATTCCACAAAAGCTGACATTAAAATACAGCAGTTAGGCTTTAAGGTGTCACAATATCTTTGTTTTCTTTAGTTTTTTTGCTTTTGTTTTGTTTAGTGTACTTTGTTGATACATTGGAGAATAATTTAAGATGGCTTGTCATTAGACCTATGGGTGGCTTCTCTGTGCTGGGATTGGGGTGGTGCTCCAATGGCAGATCAATATTCAATTGGGTTATTGCATTGAAAACAAAATGACAAACAGATTTAGTGCAAATACATATAGAGTCCATGTAGGATTATCTGACGGCTAACTTTATATAAAATTGCTTGCTCGCCTGCATCAGGTATTATAAGATTTTGATTTGGGCGTGATTAATAAATAGTTTTGACCAAACTCCGGGAGGCAGTGGAAGACAGGAGGGCCTGACTTGCTCTGGTCCATGGGGTCACGAAGAGTCGGACCCAACTTAACAACTAAACAACAACAAATAAATAGTGCTTTTCTGAAGATAGAAATATTTTTCAGAAACCTTTAAGTCAGAAGTTTAATCTTTTTCTCCCCTCACCTTTTGTGACCAATGTTTTCTCCTGCAATTACTGCTTCCTTTTTCCTCCAAATACAGGGGCATAATTAATCAAAGCCGATCAGTGATCACATAATGGGATCAGATAATGAAGGGGATGTCAGCCACACAGAGAATCAGATCTGACTCTGTGATCTTTGCAAGAAGGGAAAATAATGTAATGAATGAGGAAACATTTGTGCAGGCTGTTGAGAAAAAGAATCTAGCCTCTGTTCAAGATACTTTTTTTAAAAATAAATATTTCCTAAATAAAGAAAGCAGTTTTGTTCAACCCTACTTTACATCAGAGGGGATCAACTTTCAGAGATCAAGGGGGCAAACCCCCAACCCATTTAAAACAAAAACAAAAACGAAATAGCTCTCTTGCATCTTTTAGTGTCTATCTACATCTACTGTATATGTGTATCTGTATCTATCTACCTATATACTTAAACATGCATAACCCAAAAAAAATTATTAAAATGTCCCCCACACCATCTAGAAGATACAGATGGGACTTTTTGAGCCATGGACTGTGGAGTGTAGGGTGTCCTAAAAGTGCTGGGAGTGGGTTCACATTTGGGTTCCTAAAGAGCTACATATTGCCCAGACCTGCTCTACATTAAGGGGAGCTTGCATGTGTGAGCAATTTTTTCATCTAGATACGACACAGCACTTAGGTTTGTTAAGGCCCGCTTCACTTAGACATACCAAAGATGGCTGCTATTCAAGATGATCTTATGGTGGACCTTCTGTCTTTCCTTCTTAAGCCTGAGACATCCTTAAAAGTCTAGCATGTAGCTAATATTGTCATTGCGTTTTTTCTCTTTGCATTCATGGCACAATGTTTACCTTGAAATCCAGTACCTTTCTACTGAAGGCTAAATTTTGCTTAAATAAAGCTGCATTCAGCTATGGCTAACATGTCTTTGAACAGATGCTGTAGGCAGCCCACGAGCAGAGGAATGGACAACAAGCTGTGAGACGAAACTTTTATCACCATTTCTGTACATCAAGATGAAAGTAAGAGACCTCCTTCTGCGGAATTTCTACTACCTTGAGGAAAAAAAAAAGTTAAAATATTTGCATTGGTAGGAGAAACGAGGGAGGGGAAGGATTAAAGGAGAGAAGAAAATAGAAAAGAGCATCCAAATAAAAAGCCAGAAATATTAATCAAACTCAAACTCTGGCAATTCTCACCAGCAAACATCAGAATTCTTGTTTTAAAACAATTGAGCTAAAAGTATCTACTGAACAAACAATGCACATTACTGTATTTTTCCATTTATAAGATGACCCAATGTATAAGACGACCCCCCCTTTTCTAACCCCAAATCAGAAAAAGCAGGGATCAAAGGGCTCCCTTTTTGCTAAGTCCCATGCCTTCGCAAAAGGCAAGGAAAGCGGCTGTCAAAGTGACCGCCGCTTTTCCTTGCCTTTTGAGAAGGCACAGGGCTTAGCAAAAAGGAAGGGGAGGCATTTCTCCTTTCCTTTTTCTTAAGTCCCGTGCCTTTGCAAAAAGGCTTAGCAAAAAGGAAGGGAGAAACGCCTCCACTTCCTTTTTGCTAAGCCCTGTGCCTTCGCAAAAGGCAGCCGTAAACATCTGCCTTCCGTGTATAAAACAACCCTCATTTTTTCCTCAAATTATTTAAGGAAAAAGTGTCATTTTATACACGGAAAAATACGGTACGTTGAGTACAACCCAGCCATGAGGACTATAAACTGAAGAAACATCTACTCACCGGATAGAACTATGAATTTGATTAATTTAGTCATAATTGGCTTCTTCTACCTGATGAATAACTAAATTATAACCCCAACCTTCTAAAAGAGGTTACTGTGTCTCTGTGTTGCTTTTTTCCCCACAGCTCCCACAAATGTTGTGTTTCAAAAGCAGGCAATGTGCTGGTAAATTGTGGGTGGTGGTGGTTATTATTATTACAAAATAATTAGCAAACCCTTTCTCTGAAGTTGGGGATGGACATTTTCCACCTTTTCAAAAACAAAATAATAGACATTTAAAAGAGGAGATTTCATCAGCCATAGTAATGTATTGGGATATACAATTCATGGCAACAGAGAAATAGTGCTAAAATGGGTGGAAAGTGGAAACCTTTCAACAAGCTCTTATTCATAATAGTAAACCCCCCCCCCATCTTTCAGTAGCAGAAGATGGCAATGCACTTATAGTGCATGATATTTGCTAGTGAGCTAGTGAGCTTATAGCCCATCTGTGTGTTACGTCAGTG
This sequence comes from Intellagama lesueurii, assembly GCA_037013535.1. Classification (NCBI taxonomy): domain Eukaryota; kingdom Metazoa; phylum Chordata; class Lepidosauria; order Squamata; family Agamidae; genus Intellagama; species Intellagama lesueurii. Next base: position 18,264,712 of record JBAJHW010000008.1, read on the forward strand.
CGTATCCCAGTTTTAAACAAGCAGCACTGGTCCATAGTGTGCCAACACATGGCAGGTGTCCGACAACCAACAATACCGTGACACAGGATTTATAATTTTTAAAAAGCCAGTTGGTGTTCAAGGCCCAACTAATTACTGTTGGCATGATCCAGTCAAGCATTTTAATTGGTATAATTTCAGCACTTGCTCAACTCAACCATAGGGCTTAACATCAATTGGGCTGTGGCCAGACAAAAGAGAATTCATGATATATTGAATATTGCAGGATAATATCGGTATCAATTTAAACACTTAGAAGTCTTACATGTTCCCCACTGCATTTTAAAATACAGTAGTATTATTCGATTTAGGACCCACTGCCATTTTTTAGAGAAAAATGGAAACAAGTATTTAGAACAATGGGCCATCTGTTGTACCTTGTCTTTTACTTTCTTCTCCTTCTGCACCTTGTGTTCTCGCTCAATCTTCTATCCACAGGCAATGGCATATTTTCAGTACATCTTTTAATTTAAAACAGCATACTCTATGAATGCATTTGTAAAGCTTTTCTGTGCTTTTTTAAAAGAAAAAAATCATTGTTATATATGGACTCTATATATAGTCCATGGAGTGGCTGATGCTCGGTGCTAATGTAAAGCAACCTCTGTTTCCAATGTCTGTAGTGGATTCTAAGGTATGCCATTCACTATCAGAGCCCCCCTGCATGCTTCCTTTATACTTTTTAAGTGGTGCTGTTCGTGTTCCTTAAAAAAAAACACACACATAGGTTTTTTACAGCCCTTGCAGCCTGGTGAGACTCCTGTTTGTTACTCATAAAGGTTAAAAACAAGAGCTTTTGCCGAAAGAGGAGCTTCTTAATTTGTATGCTACACAGGTGAAATCTTTTCGATAGAGAGTACAAAAGTATCCACATGGCTGCTGTGATCTGTTACCCCATTAAAAATCAAACGATATGTTTAAAATTATGGCTTGGATCCAACATTGTTTCCTGCAAACAGAAAAGCTCTTTCCATCCATGAAAGGCTTTTGATCTGGTGTAGGAATCCTGCTGGTTGAACAGAGGATGAAAAAACAAATTCACTGAATTTGACCGTATTGACAAAATGCACTGTTCGCACTTCCCAAGACTTGTTTCGAGAAGAAAAACACTTCACCACGAAAATTCACACAGTTGCAAGGCTGAGAAGGGGTCTGACAGAAATAAAGTGGGCAAAAATGGCATGCAGTGTAACATGGACACAGCTTAAAATATTTGCTTTTTTTAAAAGGTGCACATTTCAGTCAAATAATGTTTTGTTGTCTGCCGTGAGGTCTCTTCCTGAGTTATGGTGACCCTATGAATTAATAACCTCCACAATGTTCTCTCATTAACTCTCCCATTCTTGTCTTGCATACTAAAGACAGTGGCTTCCTTTGCTGAGTCATACCTTCTCCTATTATGTCTTCCTTTTTCCCTACCACCTTCCATTTTACATAGCATTCTAATTCAAAAACACCAGGCACAGTCAATCAACATTATAAAAACATTGACTGGTATTATTTAACAGATACTCATTTTAACCAAAAACCTAAGTATCTGTTAAATATCGGCACAGTATGTATGCTGTTCCTAATATTGCCGTTTTTTGTAGCTCTGATGGTGTTATTTCTGAGATCTGCAACTACTTATAATACTGTGTGAAATTATTGTTGTTGTTGTTGTTGTTGTTGTCTTATGAGTCTTGCCTTCTCCTGCTTTGTGTCCCACATATGGTAGTCTCAGTTTAGTCATTTTGGCTCCTAGTGAGATTTCAACTTGATTTGATCTAGAACCTGTTTATATGGCTTTCTAGTGGTCTATGGTGTCCATTAACCTGTTCTCCAACACCACATTTCAAATGATTGGGTTTTTTTGGGCGGGTGGAGGGGTCAATGAATATAATATACAAATCAGTAAAAATGGGTAAATTATTGAGCACATGAGAGAAAATTTAAAATAAGCGAAATAATTAAGACAAGAAGAGGGAAAAAAAACCCAAAGTCTTGAAATCTGACGTGAAACAAGGATCTGAGGTGGGAGTTTGAGAAATGCGACAAAATTGAGATAGAAGCTTTCACATCACCAAGGTATTTTAAAATCTCTTATTCTCCCTGCAGACATCTATGAGCTCCCAGTTGTGTACAGAATGACGTGTGGGACAGTAAATATCTCATTCTACAGTGGGTGCAATGAAAGCTTCATACCAGTTTCTGAGGGGATCCTCTCTGTGTAAATGTTTTGCCCCCTCCTTGGGTACTGCAGTGTCCTTTCTCCCCCTGACCCATCCCTGAAGTCCTTTTGCATACCCCCTGCCTGTTCCCTCCCCAGTTCTGAAGTGATGGTAGTGGAATCAGGAGCAGGAGCAGCATCAGCAGCATCAGTGCCACCATGTCAGGGAACAATGAGGACAGCCTCTTTATGCAAATGTGGTGGTGGGTTCACAGGTTACTTGGTTATTATAAAAGAGGGTCACAACTTGAAAAAGTTTGGGAACCACTGACTTAACTGAATGAGGCACTTCTTTATGTTTAGATAAAATGCCATTTGCTTTAATTTCAACCTCTTATTTCGATCCATATCATTTGGAACAAGAGAAAACACATTAGCCCCATCCTCCTTCATCCCCTGTGTGACAGAGATTGCTGCCCATAATATATTCTTATCCTTTTGAGACAATCATCTCAAGGACAGTAAATCAAATGATGGCCTTGCAAGAGTGAACTCAGGCTTCAGATGTCACTGATATTAAGTGTTACACCATTAGTCATTGTAAAACTTTGGCTGAAATCCTTTTTGTTAACTTAGTAAATTGCAACCAGAGTAGGCCCATTAAATCATGGAGGAGTCAGCTCACCAAATCCCTATTGACTCAATGGGCCTACTCTAGTGTCCACTTACTACACTAAGAAACGGGGTTTCAGCCAACAACTGTTACTTAACAGCGTGAGCTGAGGACATCAGTCTATTGCAATCTGAATCTAATTTGAATTGTTTGTGTGTGTGCGTGTGTGTGTGTGCATGCTCTTTTCTAACAATGCACAGGTTTACTTTTTCTCCTCTCCCATCCCCACTTTTTTTAAAAAAGCCAGTCTATAAAGATTTAAAAATAAATCTAGGTAAAGATGTGATGGTTCATTGAAAATCTCTGTGGAGACAAGCTTCAGTCAAATACCACAATGAATCATTTTAGCAAGAAGAAATATTTCAGAGAGATAAGTGGAGTTATCTCCCAGTCTGCAGTCTGCTGAGATTATGAAACCTCAGGTGGTCTTTTGTGATTTGTAGGATGTGAAGGGCAAAACAGAAACAGGATTTGGCTGCTGTTAAAATGATGGAAACATCTGCTATTAGTGGGTTTAGTTATCCAACCCCTTTTTTTTGGGGGGGTGCTAATGGTGGGAAAGGATGATGGGCAATGTATGAGTTATTGCCCATCTCTCATGATCCCACCTATCAAGGAGCATCATGTTCCATCAAACAAAAACAGCAGCAATACTTAGTGTTGTGCGTAATATTCACAAAACATTTATGACATGGGGTTTCCAAAAGAACAAGCAAAACTTTTATTTTAGATACTGTTAAAGAAATTGATAAAATAGGAAAATAAAATTCAAGGAGATGGTAAGGAATGCTGGCTTGCAACTGTAAAGGGTTCAACAGAAAATTAGACAGGAAATGAATAGTTTCTTGCAAGAGGCCAAGCCTGGCTGACAAACCCTTAGCAGAAACCTTAGCCCAAGAAAGTCTCTCTGGGTTGTAAAGCAACTCTCCCACCTAAAACTAGTGTTAGTAAGCATGCGAGGTTGTAATTTTTCTCCAACACATTTTTATGTCTGTATTATATTGCTGTTCAGTATTAATGCTGCTAGCATCATCTTAGAATCTACAAGATGACCCTAGTGGTCCATGTTATGTCAACATCTAGGATAGATTATTGTGGCATATTGCACCATCCAGCAACATTTCAAAACTGCTCAGAAACTTGGGCAGATTGCGATAGTGAGGAGAGTTCTTTAAGATCTGCGCTAGAAGTTCAATAGAAAGACAACAAATTTAGATCTGCAAGTTCCTGCATATAGCTCATAAAAAGAAACGCCAAATATAGATGAAATTTTCCACTTTTGTTTCGTTTTTAAAAAAATCCAATCAGGAGTGTCAAGGTTTGAAACTTTGTGTGTATAATTAGGCTAAAATTATCATGAGAATGAAGAAAAAGTGCTGCAAAATGAAAGTATTTTTGCACTTACGGCTTGGAAAAACAGTTGAGCAAAACAATTAGCTAGCTACAGCAGAATAAGGTCATAGATGTATAAACTATTCTAACAGCTGAATGTTGTTTACATTGTACTAAATGATGCTTTGGGTATAGTTGATAACATGGTCTTTGTAAAAGAATTCCATTCAAACCAGTGAGAAGATAAACAATGATGTAATGTGTGTTTTAAATGAAAATGATATTTGTAATCCAATAGCACTCTTTTGGAAAATGTAAAAATATATGAATTATAGGTTTTCTTAGCTTAAAAATATCTGGGATGGCAATTCCTATTTTAGGATTTCGTACATTAGGAGAAATAGTCAGAATATAAATCTTTGTTTCTAAGTCAAGAAAATGAGTAGGAGTAGAATAAACAAAATGTTACATTACTGTTGCACACCCAGCAGTTCCTGGATGAGAAAAATCTGGATAAGCAGAACGGCATTGTTTATAGATTGTGGAGATGTGGACAAATATAAATGTGTGTAGTAGACATCGGGACTAATAAAAAAATGTATCACAATATTCATGAAATATTGCTGATTTGTGGATATTTATCCCTTCATATTGTCAGGCCCCAACAAATACAAAGGGACAAATATTTACTCGTTTTTATTCATCCCTTCAGGCAGGGTGACTGTGGAATGGAATGGGCTTTGCCTTCTTGCAGCCAGCCTGCTTGTCAATGTCCCGCCAATTAGCTGATCAGTGGGACATTGACAAGCAGGCTGGCTGAGGGAAGTCAAACCCTGAGTTCAGTTCCCACAGCCAGCCTGCTTGTCAATGACCCAACCATAAGCTGATGTCAATGTCCTGCCAATCAGCTGATGGTTGATATTCATTGATTTGTTTCTAAAATTTGGTGCTTGGTTGCATCAACCATTTGTCTTTGATGAATGACGAATCCTGATGAAGCACCATTTTTACCAATTCATTCCCCTAGAATTAGATAGGACACACACATGAATGAGGCATTCAATACATCATCACAGATCCATGCCATTTTGGGTACCAGACATCAAAGAATAACAATCATCATAGATTTTTTTCCATAGATTCTGGCTGGCCATAGATTCTGGCTGAGAATATGATCTAATATATTAGATCATATTCTTAGCCAGAATCTCTATTGGTTTGTCTGAATATGCTAACAGACTGAATGTATTTTTGCTTTTAACATCTTGACATTTTTAAGATCCTTTCTAAGTACGGTTAAGAAGTACTTAAAGTTATAATATTTTTATTTTTAAATGATGTGTTCTAGAGATGTATTCTCTACTTTCATAAGACATATGTTTTTATAATTTTAAAACATTTTCATTGTTCTTTTTTATTCTTAAAAGAAATGTAATTTATATTTAAGTATTACTTAAGTTCTGTATATAACTTTATTTTTAACATTTGTAACTTTTCATAAGTTGTGAGGAAGTATTTTTAAGTATATGTGCCTATGGTTTTCTTCATAGGAGCAAGATTTTTGGACTTTACAACAACTTTGCAGTATTCTGTTCATATGGAATATAGAAGCAATGTTGATAAATAAAGCTTGTAGAAATAGACAAACTAGTTTTGCCTGGAATTATTGCAAAAGTGAAAAGACATACTTTGATAGATGAATTTTAATATGCATGTCTGAAATTGTTTGGTTTCATTCTGGAATTAACCATTTACTGGGATAAATATCAGCTGTGATGAACACAGGCTTCGGGTTTTTCTCCTCTGGAAGTCTACGGATTCTATCATAAGAGTCATAGGGAGCATCAAGCACCTAATCTCTGAGTCTGACAGAAGTGTGTGTCACTCTGTTTCCATACCAATTTGAAATTCTTGAAGGTCCACACAGAAAGATGCGCAGATTTTGAGTGCCAATTCTGTGTACACAATTTTGCTGACCATACTCATCTGAAGTCCTGATCTTACTGGTAAAAGAACTGGTATTTGAACCATGTTCATCTGCAATTGTATTGCTGTTAAAAAATTTGATCATATGACACACAGTGGATCTCCCCCCCTCCCCCCAGACTCACGTTATTCTGTTCAGAAGTGTGACATTTAACTTCCTCCTGTCAGGGTCATTTATTTTAGCTCAGGGTTGAATCATGGCCTAATGCCCGGAATTGCTCAATATGCCTTGCTCTCCCAACATAAACTGCTCCCTGCCTGATCACCCTCTGCCACCCTGCTCCTTGCCTCCCTGTCCCTTCACTTGACCTCCATGCCCAATCAAGACTGCCTCTTTGGGTAACCAGCAAAGATGGGGGGGACAGTGGCTGCAGCAGCAACAAGGGCTGTAGCGTTCTCCTTTAAATGTGGTCATGCCTCAGGTTTAGTTAGAGTGAGTCATGCATATTTATGTTGCTGAGAGGCGGAGCCAAGAGGCAGAGAATAAGAGGCAGAGCCTGAGGGGGAGAGAGAAGATCAGAGTTTTGGAAGGAGTTTGATTAGAGAGTTCAGAGATTTATGTGATTGTGATTAGACTGATGAAAATATAGTAGGAGATCTGAGAAGGATTGACCAGTGACTGGAAGGGAGAAGGAATAGAACTGAATATTATAATACTGAAACAAATAAGCAAATAAACTAAAGATCTTTCTATTTCATTAAAGAGTGGACCTGATTCTTTCTAAAGGAGTTATGGGAATCTAGGGATCTCCTGGTGGCAGCAGTGGAAGAAAGGAAAGAGATCAGTTTTGCCCTGGTGTGCTCTGAGGTCTGAGTCTAGGTGGACAGACCAAGGCACGAGTGGGTCCAACGCCACATAGGTTCCAGAGGTGTGGGATCCAAAAAGGGTCAAATCGCGACATTGGTGTCCAGCGGCGGGAAACGAAGTAATCCAGTGAAGCCTATTGAAATAATCCAGTGAAGCCTATTGAAATAATCCAGTGAAGCCTTTATAAAAGAATTTATTGAGTCAAGGGTACCTTTTAGACAGGATCTGTGGCAATGAGGTTTGGTTCCTGCTAGAGCTTTTGGGAAAAGCTTAGTAGCGGGGCCTCAGAACCCAGATCAGGGGGGTCTAAGATAGGGAACGACTCTGTGAGGAAATTTCTGAGTTTTACCTCAGGATCTGAGGATCAGAGGGCTTGCTGTGAAATCCCAGGCTCTGAGAGAGGAGAGCGCTGTGGATAAGGCAGAAGCCAGGTCATAGCAGATCTGAGGGAGAGAACCTAAGGAAAAGGCTTGGATTCTCTGAGAGGGAATTTCTGAGTTTACCTCAGGATCTGAGGATCAGAGGGCTTACTGTAAAATCCCTGGCTCTGAGATAGGAGAGCGCTGTGGATAAGGCAGAAGCCAGGTCATAGCAGATCTGAGGGAGAGAACCTAAGGAAAAGGCTTGGATTCTCTGAGAGGGAATTTCTGAGTTTACCTCAGGATCTGAGGATCAGAGGGCTTACTGTAAAATCCCTGGCTCTGAGATAGGAGAGCGCTGTGGATAAGGCAGAAGCCAGGTCATAGCAGATCTGAGGGAAAGTACTAAAAGAAAAGGCTTGAAAAAAAATTATATCAGTAACTGGAAGTAAGATAAAAAAAAACAGGTCCTTTAAAAAAATTTGTGAACGCTGCTCTAATCACCTCAGAGAAAGAAAAAACAAAAAGGAAAAGATGCCTCCCAAACACGCCACAAGGGGGAGTCCTGAGTCTGAAGAGTTACCTCAGGAATTGGAGGGAAATAAGGAATTAAGCCCTCAAGAATTTGAGAAATGGAAACTGGAAAGGGAATTTAAATTTAAGGAACTACAGCTCAGAGCTGAGCAGGAGGCCAGACAATTTGAGCAGGAGGAGAGAAGGAGGGAACAGGAAAGCAAAGAAAGAGCTGAGCAGGAGGCCAGACAATTTGAGCAGGAAGAGAGAAAAAGGGAAATGGATTTTCAACTACAGATGAGACAGCTAGAGATTTCTGCTCTAAACAATAATCTTAATAATAACAACAGTGGGGGAGGTGGAATCCTGTTAAAGATAGATTTGAAGAAGTTTCCCCAGTACAAAAGAGGGGACTGTCCTGAATCCTTCCTCATTGCTTTTGAACACACCTGCAATGACTTTGAAATCAGAAATGAAGATAGAATGATGGTTTTAAGAGCACAGGTTAGCGGAGATCTGGCAGAAATATATGCCCAGATGAATCCCGAGAAGGCAAGAGATTTTGAGGCATATAAAAAGATGGTTTATTCAAGATTTTGTCTGAACTCTGAACACCTGAGGCGGAAATTTCGCTCTCTCTCTAAAAAGCAGGATGAATCGTACTCTCAGTTGGGAGCTAGATTGGCGCAGACTCTGGAAAAGTGGATTGAAAGAGAGGAGATCACTTCTTTAGAACAGTTGAAGGATTTAATTGGGCTAGAACAGTTTTACTCCCTATTACCTGGAGAACTACGTTATTTAGTAAGGGACAAGAATCCTAAAAATTTATGGGAAGCGGGAGAACAAACTGATTTGATTAATGCTTACAGGAACCCTAGATTTTCAGAGCTGAGAGTAAATAAACCAAACTGGGACAATAACTATAAAAAGCCTTTTAATAAAAATTACCTCAGCAGGAATCCTGAGAGAGAAGGTCAGGGCGGGACTTCCCCGAAGTTGCCAAGGGCTAGCCCGCCAAAAACATCAAACCCTGAGGCACGGTTCGCCAAAGTACCTCAGAATGACAAAAGGAATTTTAAATGTTTTAACTGTGGGCAACCAGGCCACTTACAATTCCAGTGTAGGCAACCATACCCCAACTTGCAGAGAAATGATTCTCTAACCAAAAAGGTGTATTGTGTCAAGCAAGTGGAATCAGGGGAGGAAAATAGTAGACAGAGACCTGATCCCATAACCACCACCACTTCTACTGACCATGAGGAGGAAGATATTCCTATAGCCCAAGTAGTCCATTGTTTCTATATCAGCAATGACCAGACCCTTCTCAGAAACGCAGGTGAAGAGATAGTTGTGAAAGGAAAGAAGTACATTGCAATAAGAGATACAGGATCTCAAATCTCCATTGTCCATTCCGATTTAGTAGCCCAGGATGACATTATTCCAGGCAGAGAAATGTCTTTAAAGGGAATTGGGAAGGAAACCGTGGTTTTAAAAGTGGCTGAGATACCAGTAGAATACCAGAATTGGTCTGGAAAGTGGCAAGTAGCTGTGTCAGATGAAATACCAGCAGCTTTTCTCCTTGGTTGGGATTTAATAGAGCATGTCAAGAGTGCGTTAGTGCTTACCCGCTCAAAGGGGGGTCAAAACTCACCCTCTGCAGCTCAAACTGATACTGTAGCAGGTGGAGCGGTTACCGTGGCAACCCAGCTTGATGATAGGGCTGAGGCAGAACTCATGCTACTACAGAATCCCAAAACAAATAACAATTTTGCCCAGGAGCAGAAGGAGGACATTAGCTTGGGAGTTTGCTTTGAAGCTGCCAGGACTCCCACTGTACTGTCTCCTGAGTGCCCTGAGAGCTTTAGCTTAACCAAAGACCTTCTGTACAGGGAAACGTTAGCTACTCCATACCGAGGAAAAGGGGAACCCCGAAAGCAATTAGTGGTCCCTAGTAAATACAGGGAGAAAATCATTAATCAAGCTCACAGCAGTTTATTTGGAGCTCACATGGGGATCACCAGAACCAAAAGACGGGTTGGCCAGAACTTCTTTTGGCCTGATATGGGCAAACAGATTACTTGTTTCTGTAAAACGTGTGATGTCTGTCAGAGACGAGGGACTGGGCAGGACAGGACCAAAGCCAAATTATGTCCTCTGCCAGTCATCTCTACACCGTTCCAAAGGCTGGGAATCGATCTAGTGGGTCCCTTACCTAATGCCACCCGTAGGGGAAATAAATACATCTTGACCATAATGGATTTTGCCACTAGATATCCCGAGGCAATTCCTTTGCACAACATGGAAACTGACACCGTGGCAGATGCCCTAATCAATTACATGAGCCGATTGGGATTTGCCAGCGAGATAGTCAGCGATTTGGGGATGAGTTTCACATCCAAACTGATCAAAAGGTTATGGAAGGCTTGTGGAATTACCCAAATCAATTCTACTCCATATCATCCAGAGACCAACGGGCTAGTTGAGAAATTCAATGGCACTTTAGTGCGCATGACTAAGGCGTATGTAGCAGAGAACCCAAATGATTGGGCCTGCAAAATACAACCCTTACTATATGCTTATAGGAGCATCCCTCAAGAGAGCACGGGATTTAGTCCTTTTGAGTTACTGCTAGGACGAAAGGCGCGCAGACCTTTAGATTTGCTCCGCATGAACTGGGAAGACCATAGAGAAAGTGACCCAGAGTCAGTGGTAGAATATATGCACAGGTTGCAAAACACCCTGCAAAGGTCTCTAGAGAAAGCCCGTGAAAGAACTTTTGGGCCTGAAGATGAAGTTCTTTTGCTTAGGCCAGTCAAAGGTCACAAGCTACAATTAGCTTGGGAGGATCCCTATAAAGTAGTGACAAAATTGAACAATGTCAATTATGCGATACAGAAGGAGGAAGGCCCTGATGCCTTAAAGAGGGATGCATCTAAAGATGTTCGGGAGGAGAAGAGGGAACTGCCTACCCTTTCCCTAGCTGAGCAAGTGAAGCCCCGAGCCAGACTTAAAGATGACGTCACACTAAAACGACCAGCAGATGACATCCTGTGGACAACCGAGTGGCCGATGACCGCCAGTCGACGGAAAAGGGTGCGGAGGAAGGAGCCAGTGGTCAACAGAGGGACTCCTGAGTACCAGCAGAGGTGTGTCCAGCTGAAGGAGATGACCACAACCGGACCAGTCCATGGTGCGCCAGACTACGATGGAAAAGTGAGAGACTTGGACTTTGCAAATTTTGCCTTTGCAACAGAGACTCAGTTCTTGCCTCGAAAACCCACAACGTTGTCGCAGATGTGCTTTCCAGGAGGCTAGATGAATGATACCAGGACTTTTATTATAAACTGAAATGGACTATGATTCACAGTTAATTATTTATGTAAAAGTTCATGATCGTGATTTCTGTATGGTTGTAAATTCTGTAAAATGATAAGGTAAGGTATATTATTGATTAGTAGATGATAAGGTAAAGTATTGTATTGATTATTAAATGATAAGGTAATGTATATTATTGATTTGTAGATGAAAAGGTAAAGTATGGTATTGATTATTAAATGATAAGGTAAGGTATTTGGTTGATATTTAGTAAAAATGTGAAAGTTAAAATGTTATGAGAAAAAAAAAAGTTTAAGCTATTGCAGCTGTTTGTTCAGGAGGAAAAATGTGTTTCCCCTCCCAAACAAACCTAAGTAAGGGGGGAGGTCTGTAGCGTTCTCCTTTAAATGTGGTCATGGCTCAGGTTTAGTTAGAGTGAGTCATGCATATTTATGTTGCTGAGAGGCGGAGCCAAGAGGCAGAGAATAAGAGGCAGAGCTTGAGGGGGAGAGAGAAGATCAGAGTTTTGGAAGGAGTTTGATTAGAGAGTTCAGAGATTTATGTGATTGTGATTAGACTGATGAAAATATAGTAGGAGATCTGAGAAGGATTGACCAGTGACTGGAAGGGAGAAGGAATAGAACTGAATATTATAATACTGAAACAAATAAGCAAATAAACTAAAGATCTTTCTATTTCATTAAAGAGTGGACCTGATTCTTTCTAAAGGAGTTATGGGGATCTAGGGATCTCCTGGTGGCAGCAGTGGAAGAAAGGAAAGAGATCAGTTTTGCCCTGGTGTGCTCTGAGGTCTGAGTCTAGGTGGACAGACCAAGGCACGAGTGGGTCCAACGCCACATAGGTTCCAGAGGTGTGGGATCCAAAAAGGGTCAAATCGCGACAAGGGCCATGGGGAATGAGAAAGGAAGGAGGGATGGACAGGTGCAGGGAGCCTGAGAGGAAGAAGAGGACATTCCAGTGCAGTTTTGAAGGAGCAAAGGGGATTCTTTGGGCAAAAAGTGAATCAGAGGTACAGATCCTCATGGAGCCACTTGATTTTTATATAGGATCAACCCCAGAATAATCTCAATCATAGGAACCATCTCTTCTTACAGATTGGACAATGGTTTTGGGATGATCCCATGTTAAAATCATGGGGATTCAGGAGAACCATGCTTGGATCAGTGTTTCTGCACCACTGTAAAGCCAGGCAACACTCATACCTATGTTGCATTATGTGGGTCCAAATGGGAACAGCTAGAGCATTCTTAAAGAGACAGAAGCAACTGGGCTTTCTAAAAGGATGAGGAGCTTAGCCCTCCCTCACTTCACCACAGCAGTTGGAGTGGGTGGCCAACATGAGGGCAACGTGGACAAGCTTCAAATGAAATGATTTTGAAAGCCTGTGTAGCCCCCTACAACACAGCTTAAAAGGTATTGAATGTTTTCCCATGAGGAGCAGTTTAAAAATGCAAATGCCTTAACCTCTGTCTCAAAGAGATGCAGACAGCGACTCATATACCATGTGACTGTCACATAACTTTCAAAATGCAACCAAAAAAAACCCAACCTACTATGCATATCATGAGGTTAATCAATAGTGTAGATGAGCCCTAAGTGCAAGTAATTGTCTTCAATATGTTTCATGGTTATTTGTATTTTTTTAACCAATGTAACATATTTTTGTTTTTCTTTCCTCTGACAAAAATGCAGCTATGGATGAAAATCATGTGCTGCACCATCAAACCAAGATGTGACGCATAAAGTAGGGTTTTTTTTTTTTAATGCAACAAAACAAAAGTGCAGACATGTTAAGTTTTTCCATGATGAAGTTACTGCTGTCAGGGAGAATGCTGTCAACAAGATAAAGAGAAGGGGCATGCACTCAAAGATGTGTGAGTTGTAATGAGTTAGAATCAGGCACAACTCACTTATGCCTGTGGAAATAACTGCTCTGGTGGGTATAATCTGCCTACAGAAGAACTGAAAAACTGATAGAGACAGGGTGGGGCCAAAGAACTGGAATAGCAGATCCAAGCCTACTCCTGACTGAAGACAGAGCCACAATGAACCTTATACCATGGGGCCAGCACACTTTTAAATAATTTCTATGATCTCCATATGGTTTGGATCTAGTATGGTTTCAGCTGGCCCAATATTGGCTCAGTTGGCATTTGGCCATCTTGCTAGTTAGGATTGTACCCCAAGACTTTTGCTCCCTTTATGTTGTGAATTTATGTCCGTGTATATGTCTGGTTTTTGTTTTTATAGCTGAATTAGAGTAATGGTCTTGGAATATTGTAAGTGTTGCCAGACTTCTCATGTGGTAGCTGCTCCTATTGGTAGAAATATAACATGAATGATTTGGTTAAATACAATTGGGAGTTCCTGTTTACTCTACGCCTCATTAATAGAGCAAGAGAAAACTCAATATGGTTAAAAGGAAGTAAATTTAAAACCTTTTTTAAACTGACACATAATTAATCTCTCAAACCACAGAAGATGTTTCTGAAACAAATACGTAAGGCTCATAATAGCATTGGGCATTTTGCATGAACTGCAAAATCATGGCATTTCCCATTTTGTTCATTGGCCTGATGTTTGCCAGGATCTTACTTTCAAGGGGCCGCTGTCTGGATCCAGTTGTGCTGCATCTCATCCCCACTTTAAACGATATGGAGTAATTATGTTGTCCTTTCTTTCTTTCTTTCTTTCTTTATTTATTTATTTATTTATTTATTTATTTATTTATTTATTTAATGTGACATCTTTGCTATACAGTGCATTTTCCCCCCATTCGTATTCCTACTCAGAAATTTGAAATTCCTGTTCTGGTGTTCCTAAATCGGTTAACACATGGGGGCAGGGAAGAAACCTTGGTGCAGCTCCTAAGTCACTGAGCTCTCACTAAAATAGCAGATCTTAAGATAAGATCCTTTCCCATCCAAACAGACTCTCCACAGAAACCAGAACTTAGAAAAATCAGGATTCTTGCTTTCTTTGGAAGGCTGCCATGGGTTGAGCTTCTCTCCTTCAGATCCACTGCTTTTTTCATACATGATGACAGAATGAAGGATAGTCCTGGAACATTCCTTTCCTCAAATGTTGGGTGAATACCCTGAATACAGCTTAACAGACAATTCTTTGTTGTTTTCTTAAAGGGGTTGTACGGATGTATCTGTAGTATGTTATAATCTGTCTATTCAACTATAACTCAGTTCTGTTCTATTGTCTTGCTGCACTCCACCCAAAATCACTTGCCCACCCAGCCTGGAATAACAAGACAGACACAGGTATATGGCATAACTAGGGCCACAACTTTATTAACTTATTTATAACCCAAACTTTCCCTTTTCACAAGGGGGCCTACAGTAGTGCATAAGACTGGTCTATAACCAGAGTCAACCTTGACCTTCCAGTCCATACCGCCAATCAAGTTCCTATAACTTGTCTTACCGTACAGCATGCTTCCATGTATCCCATAGCTGTGGTACCCCAAGCTTGCCCCATCCGGGTCTAAAACCCTCACTGCTCCACATCCCCTGGGGTCCCAGCTTCCCCTCCTCTCAACTAAACCTCTGCTACTGCCCTTCTGGAAGGAGGGGTACTTAGCACCCTCTATGTGCTTTCTTAGGAACTATTGTGACCTATTTAATGGGATGTTATTATTTTATAAAACATAGCCTCAAACCACCCTCGCTGGTAAGAATGGGATGGGCGAAAAAACACTCGCACTCCATGCCAATTTGAGTCTGAGTCAAAAATTTCCATCCGGCCCCTAAGCAATCAGCTAATGTTATTCTTACCATAAAGGGTGGGTGGGTGGGTGGGCTGACAGAAAAGCCAAGGAAGGGCGAGGCGAGGCTGGGCAGCCTTTTTCAAGGCTTTGCTCTCACCCAGCCCCTCGCCCGATATGATGCAGCAACTGCTGCCTCTGTCTCCTCTGGCCGGACGGGCAAAGGAGCCCCGCCTCGGCAACTGCGTGCCTCGCTGCGAGGCACATCTATTCAATGTTCAAAAACTGGTTCGTGTAAGAAAATAATTGTGTTGACTCAAGCTCCAGAAAGGGAGGACACTGGAAGCTAAAGAGATGCCTTCACCAATGTGCCCTGTGGTCAGGAATGATCATGAGTTAAGTCACAGATTGTGCTTCCTTACAACTTACCCTCCATATACTAATACTAATCTTCCCCTCCTATTTGAAACAAAGAGGTGAGGAACAGTGATATAGTAGAACTGATACAATAGGCTGACAGAAGGGGAAAAATAGATTTACTTCTTTCCCACATATTTTATGTGCAGACTGGAGTATAGCTTTGAGGAGAATATGAATGATGTGAAAAAAGCTTGGGGGATTAGGTAAAAGCTGGAGCGGAATGGAACAGGCCAAACAAATAACTTGTTAATAAAAATTGCTGCCAAAACTAATGTGATGTAATGGGCACACCTCAGAACAATAATTTAGACATCAAACTGATTAAATAGTACTTTTTCATGAAAGCTTTAATGTCCTAAAACTAGCTAGACCACAACAGCCCAGAACAGCAGCTTCTGAGTGAAATGAACACAACAAATTGATAGCACAAATGCCACTGGATGAGACTGATACAGTAAACCACAAAGCATCTCCAGAAGCAACATTCCAGTACCCATTCCTGTCAGAGGAACAATGTTGCACAAAACAACCTGTAATTGTCACTTCCAGTTAGAACAGCCCAACAAAATTCAGCCATCCTATGAGTTTGGAAGGGACTGATGCAATTAGATACAAATTTGTGCCATTCCGGGCCATTCTGTTCATTTCTAGATGGTTTTCATAGAATCATAGAAAAGTGAAGTTGGAAGGGGCCTACAAGGCCGTCAAGTCCAACCCCCTGCTCAATACAGGAATACAATCAAAGCATATCTGCCAGGTGATTATCTATGTTTTTCTTGAATGCCTCCAGTGTTGGAGCACTCACCAACTCCTGAGGTAACTGGTTCCACAGTTTAAGGCATTAAAGGGTCAATGAAAGGGTACCAACTAATCAGTTTGATGGTCAAATATTATTCTGGTCTCTGTCCATCACATCCCCTTTAGTTTCACAGCTATTTTTATTAACAAGTTCCTATTCCAGCCCATTCACTTCTGTTCCAGGTTTTACCAAGTCCTCCAAACATTTGTATACCTGTGTAAAACTCTATGCTTTTTCTCATCACTCATACTCTCCACAAATCTGTGCACCAGTCATCATATAAAATGTGTTTGAAGGAAATAAATGTTTCCCCTTCTGTCACAGCCTACCATACCCGTCCTTCAAAGAAGCTCCCAAATGTGATAAACAACACACTAAAACCATCTCCCTTTTCTCCCATCATAGTCTGTGATATCAGCATCCCGGTACATTTTTATTGACTCTGCATGGCTGTTGGAAGCCTTTCTTCAATGAATGCTAGACTCTGAATATGAAATGAAAATATACTTTATATCCTGGGACTTCCTTTGGAAAGAAGACCAGGAGACAGTGTTCCAAATTTTTAAGATTAACTTCTTGCCTTTCTGTAAAAGTGTAAAATTTAAAACTGAGATATAGACTAGTAAAAACAGTAAAATTAGATGGGTTGTTTGCATCTTTGTGATCTAATGTCAGCCTCTTTGTGTGCCTGCTGTATATATGTGTTCTTAGCTTCCCAAAAAAGAAAGGATGCTCTTTTGACTTGGAAAAAACTTTGGGCAAAATGTGGCAAGCAGAATAAAAATTCTTGATATCTCCATTTTGTTCCAGAGGTGTGATCTCAGGTAGAGATCAGGTAGGAGTGGGAGTAAGTGAAGTTGTTTTGCAATGCTAAATCAGCATATCTGGACTAAGGTTAAAAAAAAAAGGTAAACATGTTTGTACTCTCCAAGGCTTTCACGGCTGGGATCCGATGGTTGTTGTAGGTTTTTCAAGGAACTCTACCCAGCCACAAGGACCGGTAATCACTGCACACAAAAGACCAGCTAACAACACCCATCAATTACAGTGACAGATAATCTCCCCCCCTTATCACAACAATACACCCATAACAAAAAACACCCTGATCACCATAATCACCCAATCTCATGAAAAGGACAAAAAGCTGATCCCACAGCTATAAATGCTAAACTATCCCACAAACTACACCAGAACACAGACAGAGTTCTAACTCCTGTCTTCTGAAGATGCCAGCTACAGAGACTGGTGAAACGTTAGGGAGAAGAACCTTCAGAACACAGTAAACATGTTTAATAACACTGGAAAAGGTTACCTGCTGTGGACACTCAGTTCCCAACCTGTTTGGGGATAAAGGAGTACGGGGAGCCACTATCCTGCAAAATGTCTTGATCTGCAACTCCAGAAGCAGAAATTTGGAGATGTTTGGACTACACTTCCCAGAATTTCCCACCTAGTAAGGCCAGGCTTCACCAAACTAAAAGTCCCAAGGTGGACTTATTACACTTAAAGCTATATCCAACTGTTGTAACTCTGCATTTTAGATATGCTATGGCTTGCTCCTCTTAAAAAATGACAGAATACCGTCTTCTGAAGGCAATTTTAGCAACAAAAACATTGTGCATTAATATTAATCTATTTTGGTAATCCAAAAGTGTGTTCCATATTTAGTCCTGGGCTGAGAACAAGAATGTGAAAAATATTATAGGAAGCATATCTATTTGAAGATAGGGGAGGGGAAAGAATGTTGGTTATGTTCTATGTTATTTTCCATTTGCATTTTTCTTATTTGGTTCTGCTGTTTAGGGATTTGTTTTTAACTTGCTTTGAGAATTGAAAGAGAATGTTTGCAAGGTTATATTTCAAGTATGATTGGCAAAGATTAATATTCTGATCTACTTCCTTTTTTTTTCCAGTGGTAGGGGGAAATGTGTTTAGTTTCTTCCTTCTTCAGTTTACCCTGTGCAGAGATAGCATCCTTCACTCCATTCGACATGTTGACCTTCTCTTCATGCTGTTTGAACAAGGCTTGTCTTGCCATTTGGAGATTTGTTTTACTTTAAGTCCCTGAGCTTAAAGACCGGAATTCAAACATGAAAGCTTTTGGTGGGGTTATAGATGGTACTGGGCTGGTGATGAATTAAAAAAAAAGAGGAGGAGAATATAGTGGGAGACATGCTGGCCCACACAGAATATTTAATGCAAAGTTAATATTTGCTAAATTTTGCAAATTGGCATTTGTGAATAAGTTGAAGAATGTAGGTATAGGAAGGAAGACCAAAAAAGAATTAAGAAGGAAAGAAAGAGGAGAGAAAGAAGTTTGCCTTCTAAAATGTGGTTTCCCAGTAACAGGCATTCCGGTATGGAACCAGCCCATAACTAGGAACATGTCATGGTGGCAACAATTGGCATTCCCTGGCTTTCAGGCAGTGTACGATGTGCCGCAAGTAAAGCAGCTCCGTTTGCCTCAGGAATACCATTGGGTTCACTATTATCACACACTTATCCAGAGTCCATGTCCATATCTATTGAACACTGACAATGTCATAAGGAATGATCTCAAAATCCATGGTGCACCAACCATGTAAAATTATCTTCCACTTAACATGAGGCAAGTATCTATTGTAGAAGTGGGTGAAGATTTTGTTCAAATTCCTTTTTTTATCATCATTTACCCAGATCTGCAAAATTAGAATGTTTGAGAAATCAAAAGTGATGGATTTGTCTGTCCCCTAGTCTAGATGTTGTTGTTGTTTTAAAAAAACTCATTTTCTCTTTATATTTCTTTCACATTAATTTCAAAAGATAGAAGAAATGGGCATGTCTGGCTGATTACTGAAGCACAATGCTCATGAATTAGCTTGTGAGTTAAAGGAGGGTTCCAACAGGTAAAGAAGGCCCATGATAAAGAACTTTCAGAACCTTGGACAGTGCAAATTTTTTTCTCATAAGAAGAGCCATAGAAGAAACAGCAGGAAAGGAAAGCTTTACTAAGTTGATGTTTTAATATATTTTAAAGAAGTTTGAATGAATTGTTTTAGTGCTGTTACATGCTTGATTGTTTATTTAGCTTTATAATTTATTTTGGTTTTAGTCAGTTTGTTTTTTAATAACTTGTGAGTTCTGTTGAGTCCCTTAATTGGGAGAAAAGCAGCACACAAGTAAAATAAAATAAAATACATAAATAAAATAATATACTTGCTTAGAAACATCCCCCCCCCCCATTTCAAGCAGCTATCGACACACAACAAACTACAAAAAACTAAGATGGGAACTAAATTTGCCTTCTTCCAATGGAATTGACCCATCCCACCCGTTCATCCCAGGTTGAGGGTTTTGGGCCGAGAGAGGCCTGGAGGAAGAAGACGAGGAAATGGGTCTTCTTGGAAATCACACACCATCTCTGGAACCAACTGCCATCTGATATCTGCCTGGCCCTTTCGCTTGGCAAGTTTTAAGAAACATTTAAGAACTTGGCTATTTAGACAGGCTTTTCAGAACACTCCACCAAAAGAATGCAGGAAACCTATCAGCAGCTAAATTATTTTATCACCAGCATCTGAATGGTTTTCTTTTTATTAAATGTTTTATTGTATTTTATTTTAAAGGGATAATGTTTAACACTGGTTCTGTTTTTAATATTAATTTGAAATGTATGTTGATATAATTTTATAGTGTTGTATTATAAGTGTTGTCTATTGTGTTCTCTCTCTGGCCTCTGGGCAGATGGGCAGTATACTTACTTACTTACTTACTTACTTACTAAATAAATAAATAAATAAATAAATTAAAAAAAAACTCTACTAAAAGCCAGACACCATAGTTTGCCATTTGTATCAACTATGCTATTGTTATCTTGTAGACTGATAATTGACATTATTCACAGCCAGATGGTCTTTACTAATGAACCATTGTTACTTCACTCATTATCTGTATCCCCACCTGGTCATTGGGTCATGTACAAATATCACAGTCATGTAGTCTCATTCTTATGTCTGAGGAAGTATGCTCGATCCATGAAAGCTCACGTTAAAATACAGCAGTTAGTCTTTAAGATGCCACAATATTTTTGTCTCTTCTGTTTTGTTTTTGTCTATTTTTAGTCTGATATTCATGCACAGGCTAATGCGACTACTCCTTCAAAAACTGCCCTTCCATGTTTCATTTACAACTGTAACAATTTATGGATCTCTGCCCAGTCTGTCCCTCTTTGTCTTGTTGGTACAAGTGCACAAAGTACAAGTTGTCAGGATTTTTTTTAAAAAAATCAATAAAAAGGGTAGAAAATTGGGATGCTGTTCCAAGTCAATGATTAAAATGAATTATGGGTCTTGCAAAGACTGCATTAGAGAGGGAATATTTAATTTAAAAAATATCAACAAGGGATAGTCTTCCAAATTAAATGCTGTAATAAATTATGGAGCTTAAATCATTGATCAGTGTTTTTTGAAGGTGTGCTTTGCAGGATAGGGAAATTCAGTGGCCAAAATATAACTAAATATTTATTCATTGCTAAATGCAATGGTATAATCTAAAAGGGTGAATAACAATATATAAGAAATCCCTGCTTGAATTTCTATTCAGGTGCCAAAGCACATAATCGGCATGTGACTAGGAATTCAGTTAGCAGGTAT
This sequence comes from Intellagama lesueurii, assembly GCA_037013535.1. Taxonomy (NCBI): domain Eukaryota; kingdom Metazoa; phylum Chordata; class Lepidosauria; order Squamata; family Agamidae; genus Intellagama; species Intellagama lesueurii. The sequence goes on from JBAJHW010000008.1 coordinate 18,285,472, forward strand.
TCAGGGCTCCACATTATGCCAATACACTTACGCTAGTGTAAATATTCAGTTGGATTCTGGACAGATTTAATTTCTAAAAAAATATTTAAGAAGGATACCATTTTGAGATTCACAGTTGAAATACTAAAATGATGTTAAAATATTGATCAATATTAGTTGAATAAATGTTTTCACAAATTTAAATAAAAAGAAAAAGATGCAAATCAACCTATTTAGCCATGCCCTCTTAAGCTCTACCCCTTTGGGAATGCAGACTTTCAGCTGCTCACCATTCCTGTTGAAAGAATAGCAACCAAACATTCTGGGAGAAATCTACCTCACATATAGCCAATCTGCAACGACGCAACATTGCATAGGAGCTATGACAATATTTAACTCAAGTGTTTATCCGATACTTCAGCCTGATTTTTGTGATCTGCTTTGGATATTGTTTCATTTTAGAAATAGTGTAAAGGTATTAAGTCTAATGCATAGTAAATAAGTTACCCTTCCCTTTAATTGAAGTCAATAGGATTTAAAGTAATTTGTAATAACCCCCATTGATTTCAACAGACAGTAAGTGCAACGAACATACTGTGCAGCCATCTATAAGTAATGAAACAAACAAATGAACATCCTCTGCTGGTGACAGTGAGAGCTCAATTCAGAAAATCCAGGTTACACTTGTGAATTGGAAACATCCTGACTGAATGGAACACAAGATTGATGACAAAGTCAGCCTTACCCTGTGATTCACTGATCTGACAGGACTTCATAATACATGTTTATACTGAGAGCATTTCTGCAGAAATGGGACCTAAAATAAGCCCTGCCATGCCTTGTGATGCATGGCATGATCATCTTTAAAAATGCCCACAAGTGAGTTTTATGGAATCATTAATGAAATCTGTATCCTAAATGCAAATGATGAAGCAAAAGAAGGAGATTCAAGGGAGCTCTTGGCAGGAAAAAAAAATCTTTAGGTAAGCAGCAAAAGGCAAAATATAATTAAAATTACTGGGATGTTCCTGTATAACTAGAGGCAATAAAAGTGAAATAGTGGGCAACAAAGCAGTAAAGAGAGACACTGAAGTAAAAACCTTCATGAGATATTCAATGTTCTTTTGTCCCTGAGGTCTTGTTCTACAATGTATCTAAGTCATCTTAGCCATGTAGGAAACCTACTTGTCCAAAGACCAGAAAATGCAATGAGCAGAGCAGAACTAGCCATCATCAGGAAGGGATAAAATGCAGTTGAGATACAAAGCAGCCACATTGGTTGGCACTGTTCATCTTTGGAAATTAAGAAGGGCTGTATGTGTGTGTGTATAAATTATGAAAGATTTGTTTTAACCCTTTAGTCAAGATGAATTAGGTAACTGTTTCTGCTTCAGTCTGATATTTAATTGAATTCTTCAGTTTATTGGCTGCATAGATATTATATCAAATGTCAAGGTAATTTAACAAAAGTAAGTGTTTAAACAATCAAATAAAACAAAATTTAAAGGAAAGAATATCCAGCAGAGCAGACAGCACTCAAGGCAGGTTGCTACTCCAATTTATTATATACATGTATTTGAGATTATTTATCCCTTATCTTTCAAATCAATAATCTCTCAGTTTGGAATCCATTAACTGAAATCATAGTAATGGAAACAAAAAGAGTTTAAAAAACACATACCAAAACCAGTCATTTTAAAACTGTTTAAGAGACAGTAATTAGCAACCTATCTTTAAAATTCTTTACAGAATACTGAAATGAAGCAAGCTAATTCCACAATTTAAGGGGTCACCAAGGCAAAAGTCCAGTCTGCTGTGGTTGGTAGCTGGGTAGCCAAGGGCAAAAAGAAACAAATGATGATTTAATAACACTGTCCTTTGCCCTAGCACTGACCTGAAGCCAAACTTTTGTTTCTCTCTCTGCAACCCTAAAGAAAAGGAAGGAAGGAAGGAAGGAAGGAAGGAAGGAAGGAAGGAAGGAAGGAAGGAAGGAAAAATGAAAGAGAAGCAAGTAGGCACTAGACAAAATTCAACTCTGCAAGTTCCAACGTGTTATAGGAAGGAAGCCTATAAACCTGCATGAAGCTAACTATGGAATCTCTTAACCTTTAATAGCAAACTCTTTTAACCTTGGAGATCAAGTGAATTTCCCCTTTATGAAATATTAAATGGCATTCTATATCATAGACACTGAGTGTTGCCCATTGATTATAGAAATGGAATGAATGACATGAGAGGCATTGCATGGAGATCCAATACTCCATTACACTATGCAATGAAAGTATGTAAAGTTTATTCACGCTAGGCCAGTCAAGAGGTTACTTTCATTAAATGAAGCACAGAAGGGAAAAAAACCTTTTAAAGTAGCAGGTGGCTTTAAACCTGGAGAGAATCACATGCCTTTTGATAAACTGTGCAATCTCTACATCTCAGTTAAACAGGGAAATTTGAAACTAACTGAAAAATATCAGGTTATTAGAAGCAAAGACTAATTGTAGTCTGTTTCCAGACATATTCATACCCTCACTCATAAAGCTATTCCATCCTGTTTCCATCTTAGTAATCTATCAGTCTTTGCTTTTAAAACCAACTGTAAATTTGCACTTACACATATCTTTTAGATGCTTTCCTTTTTTTGGCTCAAGTTTCAAAACACATGTTTCATAAGAAAGAAATCTGTTCTTTCTTTTTTTGTAAGCTGAGAAGAATGCTTGGAAGCATTTGAGGGTGGAAATGATGTCAGGTTTACATCAGCCTTTTTATGTGGATAATCATGTCAGATTTCACAAAGTTTCAAGGTGTCAAACTTTTCTACTTGTACATGTTCCATTGTAACAGTCTCAGGTTTGTTGGTTTGTTCAGTTATTGCCTCTGGTAATTTGCAGTCCTTACTTGTCATGTGAGAAAGACACCATTTTGTAGGATTCATCTCCTTGAGTTGATGTAAATATGACTATTCTAGTGCCACTTGCTATTCTAAGCAAAAGGATTTTAGCCACTGATCCAGAACATTGGTCCATGTAGACCCAGGTAAATGACACTCACAGACAGTAAATTGCTGGGGTTTCATATATGATTCCCTCCTCTTACCCTACGGGAACATGATGTGTGTTGGAACTGGGACCTTTTCCTTTCCATGTTCTGTTATAACACTGAGCTACACCCTGCTCTACAAACCCGCATAGGATCTAGATGTGTATTTCCTTCTTGTATGTATAAAGGCAAATGAATGTATATTAATACTAAAGTAACACTTTGCTTGCCATTTCACATACTGCAGATGTTGTGGCTGTATATCCTAAAGTCATTATGATTTGTTTTGTTGTGTGTGTTTTTTTAAACTTTTTTAAAGCCAAAATACAAATGATATCTTTGCTTTTAAGTCAGTGAAGGACAGGCTTAGGGTAAATGTAAAACAGGCAGTATATAGACAGGCACAATAGGTCCTTAAAGGATGAGTACTTCACAGACAACATGTAGCATCTTCTTTCACATTCTTAGCATGATTTACATAATTCCCTTGAGAGAGGGAAAAGGAGAATACTTGTTGGGAAATGGAGACAAAACATGTCTAATCATTGTTTAATGTTTGGAATAAAGGTTGAAGCGGGGGCTGGGTCAGAGGAAAGCCAGCTTCTGTCAAATAAAAATTCATACTTGGAAGAAAGCCAGGAATGTAAATGTTCTTGTGGGAAGTTTCTTCGGTTTGTTGCAAATATAGAGGTTGGATGCTCAAAACGTCAATGGTGTCTAGAAAACAAGGGCCATGAGGCTTCGATTTAAGGAGCTATTTCTTTAAGATATATTTCAGCTACTGTTTCAGGAATAGTGGGATGTGGGAGGATCTTTGTATTGCCCCCACTTTAGCTCACTTTGGATCATAGATGAGAACAGTTTAGGGGCAAGAGAGTGCTGCAGTAACAACAACAACAAAAGGTAAATATTGTAAATACTTGGAAAAGACGCATGAAGAAAATATGTATAGATGTACCGACACACTGAATCAAGGGAACAAAATGGACACATTTAAAAGATATGCACAAGTAGTGTGCACGTTTTAGCAGTACACAAAAAACTGCACAATTCTAGGTGGAAATAAACATCACAACAATGCAAAAGATGGAATAAGCCCGAAGGTGGAAATCAGAATTTTGACCAACTGAATTTTATAAATTTGGACAACATTTAAACTGCACCAAGCTGTGCTGATCATAAGAGAAATCAAGTCAACCTCTATTTTCTTTCTTTCCTGACTACACACTAAGGAACACTGCAAAATCCATTCTATTTAGTCCAAAATGTATCGCAAAATAACTGAAATCAGTTGTGATGACGCCAAATGCTCAGCCCATATGTCAGTTTTCTTTCGTGTGCTTGCAAATAGCTCTTTAAGTGTGTTTTCTTCTCTGCTGTAAATCCAGGTGCTGTGGAGAACACAAAACTCATGCAGATAGAATGAAATTGATATCAGTACCAAGAGCAAATTGCTGCTGTTAGGTGGCTTTTTCTAGGAATGACATTCCTCTAGGGCAGTGCTTCCCGGCCTTAGGTGGCCCAGGCATCCTTGGATTGCAACTCCCAAAAAGCCTGGCTGAAAGTGAAGGCTTCTGGGAGTTGCAGTTCAAGGATACCTGGGCTACCCAAGCTTAGGGACCACTGTCCTAGGGTATTAGGGTGCATTTTAATGTGTCACACTGTTCAAATGATTTTTTTAATTACTAAGATGCTGCCCACGCATAAAAAATGCTTGTTATAATGGTTGTTAGATGGTGGCAAGGAAAATATGTTTAGAACCATCACTTTGATTTTTAAACATTTCCACATAATCATCCTCTATGCCCCCTGCTTGCACACGCATGCATGTAGTCACACATGCAGACCCAGAGTAACATGAACCTTTCACTGTGGCTGAGGTTAATTATCATCAAGGACAATTGATTTTACATTGTTCAACAACTGAACCATTTGTTGAAAGGACTTTTAGATTAATTACATGTTGGAAAAGGGAAGAAAGTTTTGCAGGCTTGGGAAGAGCTTTCAAACTACCACTGTTTTTCTGATGAGAGAAAGAGAGGGGTGTAGAATGAGGGAGATAAGCTGCCTTTGACCTCCAAGAGAAGAATTTAATGAACTGTAAATGATCACGTCAGATGACAGCATCACCAGTCTAAGATGAGCAGGTCAGAGAAGTGAACGGACTAAACCAACCTCAGCTTAGGTTTTTTTTTTAAAGAAGTCAAATAAATGTAATGTTTCAGCTGAGTGATTCCTTTAACAGCATGGCAATCCAGCATTCTCTGCTGTAGAACTGGGGCATAAACGATTCATTCAAATGTGGAGAACTAAATTAAAATCTTGACCACCTTTTGAATGCCTGATTCAGAAACTCCCCTCTCACTGGCCCCATTTCTTTTTTGCTTTAACCCATGTATGTCTATCCCAAAGTGTGCCCCACTGAGTTCAGTTTCTCAGAGGAATGTGCTTATATGTTCACATTCTTGGTGATTTGGCTGTCCCTGTACATCTAGTCTCCAGACCTTGAAAAGTCCTTTTTAATGAAGAAGAATGGATATCAGAAGCAGAGCTATGCATCATGTGGTTTTTGGGATTCATGGTCCCAGCACACTTGACCTTCCCAGCATTCATCACACCCATCTTATATATATAACCGCCAATTGAGTTAGAAGTAACCATGGAGATAATCAAGTTGTCTCCTTGACTAGTCTGAAAAATAATCTCCACCTCTGCTGAGACCACTCATGTCTGTCCTAAAGTTATTCATAACTAGGTAGTATTAGGATTATGCTCTGGATTCCTTGTTATTATATATTCCACAACTTCACCATATCCTTATGTCAATTCTTCTTAAAAGTATACATTGAAGCTTGGCCGGTATAGACATATCTCATTTTTGGGTAGCTTCTGGACCCCCAGTTGTTTCTGCCCTGTGGCCTAATTTTTTAAAAAAAAAATCAGCAGTAGGGTCTAGATATGGGTGCGCTCCATCAGCCCCTTGCCAGAAGAGCTGGGGTTCCATGTTAATGATTCCATGGGCTCCAGCTCAGCATCTTGACTCATAACAGCTTTTACTAGAGTTACAGCAGCACCTCCTTCTGCCTTTCCCCCTACAGTCCCATAGGGTCAAATTACAGTCTCTATTTACCAGCTTGGGGCCCAATTAGTTTCACTGGAATTCCCCCAGACTCCAGGTTCTGAGCCACTGATGGAGGCTCAGGAATACCCCAAGGCACATTTCTGAGGAACCATCTAACATGGAAGATGCTCTGAACCTCTGATGAACATAAGCTGTTTTTCTGATGATCTACACATTAGACTATGTGCTGGTTGTTGTTTAGTCGTTAAGTCGTGTCCGACTCTTCGTGACCCCATGGACCAGAGCACACCAGGCCTTTCTGTCTTCCACTGCCTCTCGGAGTTTGGTCAAATTCATGTTGGTAGCTTTGATGACACTGTCCAACTATCTCGTCCTCTGTCGTCCCCTTCTCCTCTTGTCTTCTTGTTATGTACTGGTTACCACACAGCAAAAACTATGGACAAATATATGTAACTGCATATGCCCGTAATCATTTGTCCATTTTACTTTGCTCCTTCCTTCCCTCCCCATTGTGGTGGTTTTGCCCAACAAAGTCAGAATTTTGGCTTGAGATCTTCTATGAAATTGAAACTGTTTCCAATAATAATGATAATCGTAATAATAAAATGACCTCAAAATAGGCCTCTTGTTTCTCTTTGTAGGGCTAAACTGAAGTCTTGAACAGAAGGGCTAATTCATCTTCATGTGTCTATGTGCCTGCTCGGTAATTGCTTCAGAGTGGAGCGGTGATCACTCCAATGGGATGCCAAAATATTGCAAGTAATTATGCAAAATTGCACAATAACTCATGACACAGAAAGGAATGTTGTGATGCCCCTGTTACTTCTGTGCCAGTTCACTTTCATGCTCTGATTTCAACATTTCTGCACATATGAGGTTCCATGTAGCATAAGGAACAACAACCGCCAATTGAGTTAGAAGTAACCATGGAGATAATCAAGACCTATCCTTTGCTTCCCGCAGAATCTGTAATGTAAGAGAGAACACATTTTTACCTTTTTATTTATTCATGTATTCAATATAGCATCTGTATCAGATGACCACCCATGTCCTGTTTCATTGCCTCCAGCCAAATAGCTTCTATCACCTCCTGAATAAGCCTGTTCCATTGTGAAGCCACACTTACCATTCAGAAATTCCTTTTAACATCGATCCAAAATCTTTCCCCCTGCCTTTTCCACTCACAGATTGCAAGCCACAAGCACAAGTCTGCTTGATCTTTTAGTAATACTACTAGTAGTAATATCACATCAACAATATCAATAATATCAACAATAATACTACTAGTAATATCATTTCAACAATATCACCAGAATAATATTGACTGCAGCAGTAGATCTGAGCCTTTTCAACAGTAAGAATAAGAATAATAGTGGGAGGACTTTTGTTGCTATGTGCCATCAAGTCACCTCCAACTTATGGTGACCCCATGAATAAGTGATCTCCAAAATGTCCTGTCCTCAACAGCCCTGCTCTGCTCTTGCAAACTCAAGCATGTGGCTTCCTTGAGGGAGTCAGTCCATCTCATATTTGGTCATATTTTCCTGCTACCTTGAACCTTTCTTAGTAATGTTGTCTTTTCCAGAGAATCCTGCATTCTCATGATGGGCCCAAAGTAGGACAGCCTCAACCGTTTCAACATTTTGCTTCCAGAGATAGTTCAGACTTGATTTGATCTAGGACCCTGTTGTTTGTCTTACTGGCAGTCCAGGGTATCTGCAAAGCTCTCCTCCAGCATCACATTTCAAACATTTTTCCCCTGACACCTTTCTTTACTGTCCAGCTCTCACACTCATACATGGTGATTGGAAATACAAGTGGGAGGGTAGACCGTGACAATGAGGAAAAGGAGACATACAAATGATTACAAAGAGAACACAACATTGCAAAAAACACTTGTGAATAAATATTAATAAGTAACTCTTACTAATGTGGAACAGTCCCCCTCACACACCTGTATAACAAACACTTCACTCAGTGTGTGAAGTGATGGTCCTGTTTACTGATAATTATCTCTTTCACATCTCAGTTAAGCTTATGTTCCTTAAAGTGTAAGAAATGCCCTGGTGGAATAATGAGCAAGAATTAACACTCTGCTGCACATCCTAATTAGATTTAATTAGGATTTTTTAATTAAAATGCATAGTGCATGTGTTCTGCAAGTATGTAATCGCTTACTTATTGCTCATAGGGATTCTATACTTATTTTCAATGTAAATATCCAATTATAAGTGCCATTTTGGGTCAAATTGGTGAATTCAAATCCTGCTTACGTAGTTTTTCAAGGAAGAAATCACATTTTCTACAAACAGCATTCCATCTGTCTTAATCGTTTAGTATGTTATTTCAGTTTGTTGCAGCAGTATTGCTGCATTAAATAGTCAAAAAAAGGGGGGGGTATGATTTCAGATTAGTTTTCAGAGGTGTGTGGATTGATATTTTAGGGATATTTAATAGAAATTACAGTGGATTCATTCCTGCCCACCCCCATTGTTGTTGTTGTTGTTGTTGTTACTGTTGTTGTTGTTGTTGAAAAACTCCAGGCACAGTCAAAATTATAAAACATTAACTGGTATTATATAACAAGTAAAAGTTTTAACCAAAAACCTAAGTATCTGTTAAATATCGATGCAGTATTTATGCTGTTCCTAATATTGCCTTTTTTTGTAGCTCTGATGGTGTGATTTCTGAGATTTGCAACTGCTTATAGTACTGTGTGAAATTTCTTGATATTGTTCCCAAAGCCCCCATGACTACAGGGACCACTGAAGTGTGTTTCTTCCAGAGGTGCGATATTTCAATTGCCAGGTCTCTGTACTTTGTTAGTTTTTCCAATTCTTTCATTTCAACTCTGGCATCCCCTGGAATTGCAATGTATAATAATAATAATAATAATAATAATAATAATAATAATAATAATAATAATAATAATAATAATAATAATAATAATATAGCTTAATGAAGAACAACAAAATGTACACATCATATAACGTTAGTCCTTCCTGGAAACTGCTGTAACTATTGAACCTATCCATTGCAGAGCATTGCAGAGGGTTAAGAATTTTATTTAACACTTTTTCTTAATAGGAATTTAACCAACATGTATTTTAAAAATATACATTTGACCGTATTTTGTAAAGAATGAAAGTAGGAGAAAGAGAAAATGACAGATGTTTCCACTCATAACTAGAACTTATCATGAATGAGAAGGATCCATAATATATTCTGCAGTGTGGTTCTTCTAGAGCATAGGCTAAGTTCAAGGAGAGGATCCATATTAAATGCTAGAGTATGAAGAGGAACTATACTAAGTCTTACTTTCGTTTTTCTTTCCTCTGCCCCCCTCAAATTTCTCCTCTGTGGTGTAATTTTCCTACTCAACCAAGGGCCTCGTCTTCTTTTTCCACCCAAATTTCCTTGTTTCTCTTTCCCTGATATTCACCAGTCCTCAAAAGACCTGAGCAGTATCCTTTGTTTGCCATCTTAATTTATCAGACAATAAGTGTTGCATCTAAATGTGATTCCTTTCGTCTTCCGTTCTTAACTCTTCCGTCTCCCTCAAATGTTTTTCTGTCCTTTTTGTTTTCACTTGTAAGAATGTATTCACAATATGTCAGTTTAGCAGTTTTAAACCACTTAAACTACCTTTGGACTGCACATCTGGAAGGGACCCTGTGGATCATCGAGTCCAGCCCTTGTCAAGGAGGCACAGTGGGGAATTGAACTCTCAACCTCCGGCTTCGCAGCCAGAGACTGAAGCTAGATTCCATCCTATGGAATCCTGGGATTTTTAGTGCTGTAATTCAGAAACTACTCAAGAGCCCTCTAGCAGTGAATTCCCAGCACCTCATGGAACTCCCGATTCCAGGAGGGAGCCATGGCTGTTACAGTGAAGTCAAAGTACTGCAACAGTGTAGTGTAGACATAATCTGATTGTAAGCCTACAAGGCAAGATCTCTTTTTAAATTAATTTTCATCCAGCACTTATTTTACAGCTCAGGTAAAGCACATATGCATGATCAAATTGTCTGTTCCTGCCCTCATTCCCAAGCAGCCAAACAAGTCTCAATGGTGGTTGACAGGCCCAGTCTGAAAGGCACCAATCTTGACAGTGTTTGGATTTTCTTTCCTCACTATCAATTTATGGCTTTCTGCCTTTCTTTTTCTCTTCTAGGATTTAGCCTTGTGTAGAGCTCCTTTACTACTTTCCCCCCCCCCCAACTTCACTACTTTTCCCACTTATAACATCAAAAAGCTCTCAGACTGTACTTGTACAACTTGGTTCAGCATGAAAGCATGACAATAACTTCCCTCTGGGACTTTTCACTCAGCCTCCTTTGCCTCAGTGATTCGGGAGACATGTATGATATTCACCCATCAAACAAAAGCTGGCTAGGAAACCGAATTTCTCTTTCAGGGGCTAAGTTCTTTGCTAGCTTGTTTTTCACACTTCACCAAGAATTTCTCTTCAGACAGGGATTGTCATGTGAGCTATCTCAAGCAAACTTTGGAGCTTTAGAAGTAATTAGTAATTTAACAGTTTGGCAATAAAAGCAATAGAAATTTGTCAGGAAGAAATAATTTTAAAAAGAATGCCTTATGTTTTCTAAACTTTGCTACCTATCCCTAAGAACAGATGGGTGAATTCCTTAAAAGAAAGAAGCAATGCAGCACTGTCATCACACATGGAATAAATAGCTGCTGAGACCAATGAATATCTGGAACACAAATCTATGAAAAGGAATTCACAATCCCAGCCCCTCTATCCCTGTTCATTTCACATAATTATATTCTAGTTCTGCAGTTGTTGCTGTTGTTGTTCTTATGAAACAAAATCGAAACATCAGTCACATAACTCAGTATAATGTCCAGCATCCTATAACTTACTTCCATTGACATCAATCAAACATTGCAAATCACAAAGGGTACACACACACACACCAAAAAAATGCCTAGAAGAAATGGTGGTGAGCACAAGAGGGTATCCTGTAGACCATCTTGACTGCAGAGATGGGTATCGCCAACATTCAGGCTACCCTTTGCTACGTAAAGCTTGCCAGTCCTTTTCCTGCAGGCAATGGGGGCATGATATTGTACAGCAATATTGGACCATTTCGTGGTCTTTTGAATTATGGGTACAGAAGCACAATATCCCACATTCATAAACTGGAGGGGTTTTTTTTAACAATTAGATTCTCATTATATGTGCATGGTAGGAGAGCCTCAATTTACTTGTTTTTGCTCTAGCGAGAGTTCAGGCTTGACTTGATTGAGCATCTGCGTATCTGCCTTTCTGGTTGTTTGTGGTACCTGTAAGGTTCTCCTTCAACATCAAAGTTCAAGTGGGTGGATTTCTTTTGTAAGATTCTGCACTTTAACCAAAGTTGCAATTTTATAGTTTTTCAAACTAACCATGTAAGATCCATACATTTGTGAGCCTTGCAGAGCTTTTTAAAGAAGTAAAGTTTCCATAGAAGAATGGGTACAGTTTAAGGAACAAATGGCTAGGGATGCATGGAACCACTGGGTAAAATGAATAAATAAAATGCTACTTTTTTAAAAATAAAAGGTACAGGAATGACCATGTGGGAAGAAATAATGCTTTGCATCCTAATCAGATTAAAGAGTGGGGTGAGAAATGCAACAAAGTCTGACTAAAATAGCACAGCTTCTGCCCTGGCTCTGATAAATTATATTTTCCTAGAAACATAATGGTTATAAACCAACACACAAGTTCAATGTGCTTAAGACCTATTGATTTCAGTTTGATCGTACTGTAATAAATGAAAATCACAGAAGACTTTTTTAATGTGACTGAGTTTGGGCAAAATGGACTGGATCAAATATTTATACTGTTTCCGTAATCTAATTGATGATATCTTCATCACCTTGACTAATAGGGTACTTAGAAACTAGAGCAATGAAAAAAGAGTTTGCAAAAACCGATCCTTTTTCTTCTGTGTTTCAGCAGTTCAGACTCTGTTCCGCCATTCTTTATTTCTTCCTTTCCTTTGTCCAAATTATTTTCAGTGCCTGAGTGAACGACCAAAGCTGCAGCTTCACACTTCTCTCTTGATGCCAACAATTCATGATTAATGTACTGACGACACAATTACCAGGACAACCAATGGTTCAACATGACACAAAAACTTCATAAACTTTATGCTGACAGTTGCTCAGCAAGACATTGCAGAACAGTAGAAAGCGGAGAAAGTTTTGAAGGAGCAGATTGGATTAACACATTCTAGAGAGTGGCTCTTTGGGAGAAAAGTACTGAAGGCAGGCCATTTTTAAGCCACAGAGTTGCTGCAAAACTATTGTCATTAACCATAGTAAACTTTAGGACAAAAATTCTAGGCTTAAGATGCATTCTACTTTAGGAGTGGGGAGGCTTTGGCGTACAACTTCCTTTTATCTCATCACTCTTTAGTCTCCTCTGTAAATAGGCCTGCTCTAAGGCAAACCTACACTGATCATTTGTGTTGCTGTTTTCAATGCTGCAAATGAGAGCGATTCAAAATCATGTGACAGTCATGTGGTCTTGAACTGCTATATGTGTTTCCCACTGGCAGGACCGACCATCAGCTGTTCGGCTCTGCTTGGGAAGCCGTGAGAATCAGCAAAGCTGTATCCCCCAGCTGGGAGGAGGTCCCTTCCACAATCCCAGCTGGGGGATTGTGCTCCACCTCTTCCTGGGCAGCACTGAACAGCTGATGGTTGGCTCTGCAGCTGTTGGAGACCACTTGGAAGAGGTCACGGCAGGGAATCCCCCAGCTGGGAGGAAGCTGCCCCTCCAAAACAAGGTTAGTCATGGGCAGCAAGCGGTGGGTGATTGGGTGGTGGAGGCAAGGAGAATGGAGGGGGAAGAGAATGAGAGGGAGAGGGGGAGAGGTGGAAAGGGAAATAGGGGGCACAAGGTGAAGGTGGAAGGTTGTGGGGACAGATAACTGAGGGGTGGGCAAGCCAGCAATCAGATGGGTGTTGGGGGAGCTGTGGTTTTATTTTATTTAGTCCTGCTATTCAGTATTGTACTATATGAGATAGCAGGATTTTTTTTAAAAAAATGGCAGGGGCATTCACATATGTGGAATTGATTCTTTGGCATTCTAAAGAATCGATTCCATATCTGTTGCAAAATCAAAGGATCTTTGCCAGAGGAGTAGAAAAACGTGCTCCCCTGGCACAGTAGTCTGTCTGTGCAAGTGCCTTTTGTGTATGCTAAAATTTGTGGTGTGTGTGTGTGTGTGTGTTTTAAGGAGAACGCAGCACAACAGTGGTATTTTTTGTCAGCGGGGTCATGGGCTCTTTAGCCTAGTCAGTGGCAACTACAGTGGGCCCATTTGAATCAACAGAACTTACAGAGGAGTTGACTCATCAAATCCCCATTGATCCAATGGGCTTACTGCAGGATGACTTGCTAAGCTAAGCAACAGGATTTCAGCCAGTGTCTTATTCTCTTCAAGACAGGCTAGTAGTTAGATCTCTACTTCAGATCTCTACTTCAGAATGTGAGACTCCTAGTCCAAGTCCTGGAATTCCAAAAAATTTATTCTGGATGATCAGCAACAACAAAGACTTCTCAGGGGTTGATCCCAGTCTTTGAAATGCACTGACTAAGAACCCAGGTTAGCCCCCTCCCTGTTGTCCCTTTTGTCATCAAACAAATACCTTCCTTTCCAGGCAAGCTTTTAAGCAGTAAGTTATCTCAGGAATGTTAGTTTTATAATACAGGCTTTTTAGTTATTTTTGATACTTGCTTTTTAAAATCTGAACATATATTTAATTGTTTTTTTTTAAATGTGATATTTATGTAGTGTTTTCAAATGTAGTGTTTTATCTGTTGTGAGATGCCTTGGGTCCCCTGTGGAGAGAAAGGTGACATATAAATAATTTAAATAAGTAAGCAAACAAACAAGATGCTTGATGCTTGTTCCTCTCTAAGATATATCTCCTTGTTCGCACCAGTATCTTGACACATTTGTATGAATATTGAAACATAAGAATAACATGTGCAGATCACGGTGAACAAAATTTATCATTGATCCCAAAATGAGAAAATAAATTTTACTTTAATGAATAACACATATCATATTGTACCATATTGTATTGTATCATACCACATATCTTATCTTCCTACTTTCTATGCCACTTTTTAAAGGAACCAGTTTTAATTCCATTAAGAATAAATACTGTGCCTTTGATGATAATGTGATCAGAAGTAAGACAAAGACAGAATGTGCTGGGGAGTGAAGTGCCAAAGCATGATAGTTCCAAGGAAGGCAGTTGTCACAATATATTCCTGTATGCGCTCAATGCATGCAGTCATAGTTACATGGTGCTAATGGGGCACATGTGCTTAACACATATTAAATCATGGCACATTTTAGCTCTGGGGTTGTTTGTAAAAGAGAGTGACAATGCTGAGACCTTCTTGGTGCAAAAGTCTAACAGAAGGGCAAAAGCATGAACATGGCATATTCATCATTCGAGTGAAGGAGGGAATCTGTCTTCTTGACGATGATAGTGGGTGACTTTATTTGGCTTGCATCATTGACATTTGTTTCCATAAAAGCCATTCTTTTTCATCCTGATTCTCTGCCCTTTTATCTTTCCTTGCCAGATTTCCACCTTTGAAGTTGTCTGCACTTTTTTTTTTACTCTCAGCTCCCCTCTCCCCAAGAAGACATACAGAATTTTCTCACAACATTGTACACAATTTCTTGGTGGCAGCTCCCTCTTCCAGCCCACGCCACAGAATTGGGGGTAGGAGTTGGGGGCAGTCAGGAAGATTGAAAGGGAAAGCTTCTTGTGAAGCTGCTTAAACATTTTGAGAAATTGAATACTTTACCTTTAAATCTTCCTAGACTTTGGAAAGGAACTGAGACAGAAATGTTCTGTTGGTTTTAATGTTTGCCAGAGATGCTGGTAACTCAGGGACTTGGGACTTAGACCCAAGTCCCAAGTCCAAGTCTTTCATAACAAGACTCAAGTTGAGTCCCGAGTCTTTGGTCCCAAGTCCCAGGCCTCGAGTTTGAGTCCCAAATCTTGGACAGAGGCCAGGAGGGGACATGTTCATGTGGGCCTGGCCTCTGCACTCCCTACTGCCGACCTGCTACTGTCACTGCCATGCCACTTCCCCCCACTACCACCCGCACTGACTACTTGCTCCTGCTGCCACACACCACTGTCTTTAGAAGCAAGCAGTAAGCTCAGCTTCCCTTCCAGGAGCCAAGTGTGCCACTTCTGAGCATGTCTAGAAGTGGCGGGCCTGGCTTCTGGAAGGGAAAACAAGCCTGCTCGCTTCTAAGGACAGTGCTGTGCAGCAGCAGCAGGAGCAGACAGGCAGTGGGAGAACTTGAGCGACTCTGAAAAATGGTTCCAAGATGCAAGTCAAGTGCAAACCATTGGCAAAAGACCCCAAGATGAGTCCAAGTCAAGTTGCTGGTGTGATTTAAGTGCAACTCAACAGTGAGTCTCAAGTGGCAAGTCTCCATCTCTGGTGTTTGCTATTTGGCACAGCCATATAAAATGGCTACAGATAAAATCAAAATATTGGATCAAGGATGACACTTGACACTTGAGGAGACTAAATATATCCACATATTCAACTCTCCAGATCTTTTCCTTGGCAGCCAGTAAAGCAGTGGCTCCCAACCTGGGGTAACCCAGCTGTTCTTGGACTGCAGCTCCCAGAAACCCCAACCAGCACAGTTGGTGGTGGAAGCTCCTGGGAATTTCAGTCCAAGAACACCTGGATTACCCATGTTTGGGAACCACTGACCTAAAGGCATTGCCTGGTTCCCAAAAGGCAAAGCCTGAATGGGCACGGAACTATACCGCATGTCAGGAACTGGTGGGTATTGCCAGGCCCTTACTCTGGGTGTGGGCCCTAAACTCTGGCTGGGAAATGGCCACTAAGGATAATATGCCATCCAAGGAGGTGGGCCATAAGGTGATGGGGGAGGCACGCCCATGTGTCCCCATAGTCCCATGGGGGAGCTGTTTCCAGGCCAAGGGGGGCAATGCTGCCTGGTTCTCAGTACCCCATGGCAATGCAGCAGCTCTACCAACTGATCTGGAACTTAGATGTGGGAACCAATCTCTTCTCCAGTCTTTCTAAACAGCTGATTCCACCTATGATTCTAATAACATTTCAAGTTTTGTATCATATCAATTATTTTGTATAATTACAATAAATAAAATAAAATCACTTTTTCAGCTTCTGTGAATCTCTCTCTCTCTCTCTGTCTCAAGCAGAAATAATCTCAAAGTGAAGGCACAATCTACATCAAAACAGCAGACATTTTTATTCAGTACAGACATTTTTCACAGGTATCAAGCTGCTCATAGCTGTGCCAGAGGTAAATGGCATGCTGGAGAAAGTCACAGAAGGGCAACCATTCTAAAAATGCAGTTAGACCTCCTACATTCAAATGCATTTGAGTCTTTACTGGCAAATCCTGTGGATTATGATGACGCTCGGTGGGTGGTTTTCATACACACCTCTGCTACAAGGCAATTGCAGTTGATGCTGACTCAGCCATAGGTTTGCTTGCAAAACCAAATATTTTCCCTCACAATAGGATTTTAGGAGGAGGGGAAAATGCAGTGATCACAGAAAAAAGGAAAGGCTAATTGCCTTGGAGAGAGAGAGAACAAAGGAGTCGACAGCGGATGTCCGAGCCAGCGGAGCCTACTGGCAACGCCCTGAGAGCTCTTTTTATTGACTTAGCATGATTACATAGTATGTTATGAGAGAGACAGATAGGATACTTATTACCTAACCATAACTAGGATTGGCTAAAATAACCCTTTGATCTTATGCTCTGCCTCTAAGCGAAAGGGCAGAAGAAGGGGCTACCCCGCCTGCTGGCAGCTGCTGCATCCTGCCAGGAGTGTATACACGTCACTGAAACAGAATTCAGCTACAACCTTTAGGCAGGAGTTTCCCACAGGAAAATAAGGTGGAGATGTTCTTCATTAATTTATTTCTTAAGCTATCTCCAAATGTCAACTGAAGTGAGGCAAATCTGGAGGCTTCCAATCACATCAACAATATGAATTTTGATAGAAGAAAGAACAAGCAAAGGAAAAACAATAAGGATGTAAATAATATACACTAAATTTGTCATTCTCATTAGTTGAGGTTGTCTGAAAGTGAAATAACACGTCAAAACAAATTTTCAGTCTTGAGGGGATTCCTCACTTCCAGGCCATGATTGTTCTTGTGGGTGGTGGCCTTTTTAATTTGTGCAATTTTTCTCTTTACCAGATCAGTGCCCGTCGGCATGTGCATGGAAGAAATGTTCAGTTTGCATGCCTGGGCTGTATAATGGAGACCTGGATGGGCACTGAAAGAGGGTTTACCATCTCCCAGATGTGCCCACCGGGGTACTCTATCTGGCACCAGGGAAAGTCGGAGGGGTGGGGTGGGACAGGGTTGCAGTAGTCTTCAGGAGTTCCATCTTGGTCAGCAGGACCTCTGCACTGCCAAGCCTCGGTGTAAAGTATTTGCACCTGGCTATGGAGTTAAGGGATGGATTTGGGATAATGTTAGTTTACCACTCCCCCTGTGGTCCTGCACTCTCCCTGCTGAGGCTGCCCGAATTCATCTCAGTGGTGGTGTTGAGCTTACCCAGATATTGATAGTCAGAGACTTCAACATTCACACCAAGTCTGAGCTCTCGGACACGGCCCTGGATTTCATGGAGTTCATAACTTCCATGAGCCTATCCCAACATGTCATCAGCCCTACACATATTGCTGGTCACACTCTTGATCTGGTGTTTTCAACTGCACAGACAGAGAGTGATCTGAGGGTGGGGAATATCAGATCCCTTCCATTGTCATGGACTGACCACTTCCTGCTGAAATACCCCATGTCAACATCATTCCCCTCCCAGGTAGATTGGTCTTGTCAAAATGGTCTTCCCCCAGATGCTTCTCAACCCTGATGGGTTCAGGGAGGCCTTGAGAGAGTTTCCAGAAGACCTGGCTGGTGATCAAAGCCCAAATAACCAGGTGGTATGCTGAAATGGGCCAGGCAGTTGACATGATCGCTCCCAAATGCCATCTCTGTTTCAGAGCCCTGGTTTATGGAGGAGGTTTGAGCTATGAATTTGGCTAGGACCAGGAGATACATATATCAATGCCCTGAAATCAACCAGAAGGGACTTTAATATCAAGATCATTGCTGAAGCTGCAAACCAACAATCAGAACTTTTCCCAGTGGTCCACTCCCTCACCAACCCTGGTCAGTCACAGCCTCATCCTGGTGATTTCACCAGTGAACAATTTGCTGCCTATTTCAAGGAAAAAATTGAGGCTATCCAGCTGGGTCTTTTTTCCACTAATAGCATGGTTGATCCAGTGGAGATTCCTGATGCATCTTATTCCTCTGCCTGATTGGTTTGGTTTGAACCAGTTATATTAGAGCAGGGGTCAGGGAACTTTTTTACCTTTTACCCCCCAAAAAAATTATATAAGCCGACATTACCCCCTTGATTTGAAAGGAAGGAAATCATACATTATTTGAATTCAAAATCTTATTGAATCTACACAGGCTGTGTACCGAACTAGCAGGATGCACCAAATTTAATAAAGATGTGCATTATTTTTGCTGGAACACATTGCACTCCATCCATGGGGTGGTATAGTGAGTAGTGAGGTGTCCAACGTGCCTAGCAAGTTGCATTAAATTTTTGCTAGCTCGCAGAGGATTTAATCATCATCAATGGCTGCCCGAGTGGTGCTAGCAATGATGTGCTTGCTAGAGACAGCCAAGGCAGAGTTGGGGGAAGCTTTTCCTACCACTTTAATCATTCTGTGTGTGGTGTGCAAAAATGAACAAACCAGGCTAAAGGTCATGTCACCCACCCTGGTGCCACAGCCCAACATCAAAGGACCAGTGCGCTATTTTTTTTTATCATCATCAATGGAAAACTCAGCAGTGGCCAGAGGATTGGAAAAGATCAGTCTACAACCCAATCCCAAAGAAGGGCAGTGCCAAAGAATGCTCCAACTACTGTACAATTGCACTCATTTCACACGCTAGCAAGGTTATGCTCAAAATCGTACAAGGTAGGCTTCAGCAGTATGTGGACCGAGAACTCCCAGAAGTACATGCTGGATTTCGAAGGGGCAGAGGAACTAGAGACCAAATTGCTAACATGCGCTGGATTATGGAGAAAGCCAGAGAGTTCCAGAAAAACATCTACTTCTGCTTCATTGACTACGCAAAAGCCTTTGACTGTGTGGACCACAGCAAACTATGGCAAGTTCTTAAAGAAATGGGAGTGCCTGACCACCTCATCTATCTCCTGAGAAATCTATACGTCGGACAGGAAGCAACAGTTAGAACTGGGTATGCAACAACTGATTGGTTCAAAATTGGGAAAAGAGTACGACAAGGCTGTATGTTGTCTCCCTGCTTCTTTAACTTATATGCAGAATACATCATGCGAAAGGTTGGACTGGATGAATCCCAAGCCGGAACTAAGATTGCCGGAAGAAAAATCAACAACCTCAGATATGCAGATGATACCACTCTGATGGCAGAAAGTAAGGAGGAATTAAAGAACCTCTTAATGAGGGTGAAAGAGGAGAGCACCAAAAATGGTCTGAAGCTGAACATCAAAAAAACTAAGATCATGGCCACTGGTCCCATCACCTCCTGGCAAATAGAAGGGGAAGATATGGAGGCAGTGACAGATTTTACCTTCTTGGGCTCCATGATCACTGCAGATGGTGACAGCAGTCAGGAAATTAAAAGGCACCTGCTTCTTGGGAGGAAAGCGATGACGAACCTAGACAGCATCTTAAAAAGCAGAGACATCACCTTGCCAACAAAGGTCCCCATAGTCAAAGCTATGGTTTTTCCAGTCATGATGTATGGAAGTGAGAGCTGGACCATAAAGAAGGCCGACCGCTGAATAATTGATGCTTTTGAATTGTGGTGCTGGAGGAGACTCTTGAGAGTCCCCTGGACTGCAAGGAGAACAAACCTATCCATTCTAAAGGAAATCAACCCTGGGTGCTCACTGGAAGGACAGATAGTAAAGCTGAGGCTCCAATACTTTGGCCATCTCGTGAGAAGAGAAGACTCCCTGGAAAAGACCCTGATGTTGGGAAAGTGTGAAGGCAAGACGAGAAGGGGACAACAGAGGACGAGATGGTTGGACAGTGTCACCGAAGCTACCAACATGAATTTGACCCAACTCCGGGAGGCAGTGGAAGACAGGAGGGCCTGGCATGCTCTGGTCCATGGGGTCACAAAGAGTCGGACACAACTTAACAACTAAACAACAAGAACATTTATAAAGCTTATTAAGTACTATGAAATCCTGGACTTGTTTCCTCCAACATAAGCCACCCTCTGAAAAGCAGCTATATATAGGAGTGCAGACTTTTAATACACATTTTATACACTACAGAAAGTGTATACACACATTTCACTTATTTGAAATGTAGTGTTGGAAAAGAGTTTTACAGATAGCATGACTTGTCAGAGAGATAAGTAAAGCAAATTAAGTGTGGACTCTCACTAAAAGCTAAAATAACCAAACAAAGGATATTGTACTACAGTGGCGTCATGAGAAGACAAGCTCACTGGAAAAGGCAGCAATGCAGGAAAAAGTGCAATACAGTAGGAAAAGAGGAAGAATGCACATGAGATGGATTGACTCTATAGAGAAAGCCACAGTCTTTGTTTGTAAGACCTTTTGTTTGGTGTTGCAGTCAAAGCAGGACTAGGAGCAGAGTGACAGGGATTCAGATTTGGGGAATAAACTATGATACTCTTGCCTGCTTTGGGGATGAGAAATACAGAAATGCAATTGCTACACACTTCAGACATCTAGTCCTAGGTGTGTTGGTTGTCTTTTACTAGGTGTTTGCTGTTAGCGAGACTCTTCTAAATATTCCGGTTCTGCCCAGTACAAATTCAGCGTCTAAACAGAATCTTGAAGTACTTGCTCTTCTCAGCAGAAACTGCAGAGCTAAATGCAGCGGAGATTAAATTTTGAAGGTTGCTTTTTTCATGGTTTTATGAAAGAGTCAAGTCTCTTTCTGTCTCTTTCTCTCTCTCTCTCTCTCACACACACACACCCTAAATTTTCAACAATCAGTCGCTTCAGTTCAGTATGTCTGTTTCCTCTCATTACATTTAAACAAGCTTGTCACCCGGTCCCTCTTTCGCACCTTCCTACCTTAATTTGAGCCTTCTCTCCTTGCAGACACCTCCTTTTTTCATGGCTTTATGAAAGTCAGTCTCTCTCTCACATAAACCAACCCTCCCTCCCTAAATTTTCTACAATCTTACCTTTTAAACAAGCTTGATGAATCCACCCTTCCCTCTCTCACACCTTCCTTCCCGCCTTATTCAACTCCGGCGGAAGTAGTCATTCACAAGCCTCCGGATTGACTGCCCGGGGCTACAGCCATAAACAATAAAGCCAGCTTATCTCCGATCTCTAAAAGAAGGGAGGATTTACAAGTGCCGCAACCAAGGAAGGAAGGAGAGGTGGCTTCCAGTTTGAGGATCGGCTGCAGGGGTGGGGTGGGGTGGGGGGGGTAGCACTCTGCTCATTACCCCCAGGATTTTCATTTTTACTCCATTTGGGGTAAATTACCCCTGTTCCCCGACCACTGTATTAGAGGATGTTTCCAGGGTGCTGGTTCACTGTAGACCAACTGCCTCCCTGCTTGACCCTTCTTCAGCCTGGCCACTAAAAGCTGCAAGTGATGTCACCTCAGAGTGGGCCATGAATATTATTAATACTTCCCTAAGGGGAAGATAACCAAGAAAATCATCAACCATTCTGAAATGACCTAATTTGGCATTAGACAATCTTAACAACTATAGGCTGATTGCCAATATTCCTTTTATAGATAAGGTGATCGAGTGAGTGTTGGTGGAACAGCTCCAAATGTACCTGGAGGAAGAAAATTGTCTTGAACCATTCCAGTTCTGATTTAGTCCGTCCCATAGCACCAAAACAGTACTGGTCACACTGCAGGATGGTCTTTTATGGAAGGCTAACAGGGAGCTCATTCTCTGCTGGTTCTTTGGGATCTCTCAGCAGCCTTTCATACCATTAACCTTGGTGTCCTCCTGAACAGACTCCAGGAGGTTGAGACTCTGGAGTTAATCTGGCTCTGCTCCTTCCATTGGAAGATTTATACTGAAATACTTAATAGATTTTCAAATATTAATATTATTTTTTCTGATCATCTCTTTTTCATCCTTAGTACAATTAAATATCATCATATCACATTTATTCTAATTTATCTGTAATCCTCTTACCTCTCCACATTCTTTTAAATGTGATTTTACTCTGTCCATAACCATTAATGGGTTTTCTATTGTTAATAAAGTATCATAAGAAAATAAATTAATTTTAACTCTACCTTTTGTACCTATGCCACAAATTAATTTATCTTCTCTAATGACATTTGTCAATAGTTCTATGACTGAAGCAAACATTAGTGAGAAAAGGGGGCATCTTTGTCTATTACCACACCCTAGGGATATCTGATCCATCATGCTATCATTTACTAATACTGTTGTGGTGTTCTCTGAATATAAGTGATCTATTCCAAATCTAAATTTCTCTCCCAAACCTAGTATTTTTATATTTTTGATAATATTGTTATTACCATCTTTAATGTTGGCCATTCCACACAGTCAAATGCCTTCAAAATATCCCGTGAAATTATTCCTGCCTTCACCTTGTTTTTTTTATTTAAAAAAATACTCTTTTAATACTCTCCTGGTCATATTTGCCACTTGTTTTTCTATTATAATGCCACATTGGTCTTTTTTTAAAAACATACTTAGTGATAAAATAATTCATTCTCTTTGCTAATATTGCTGTAAGTATTTTAGCATCTGGATTTATTAAGGACATAGATCTATAAGTTTCAGGATTCATTGGACTCTTATTCAGTTAATAATATAATTAATGAACATTTTCAAGATAATGGGATCATTTGTCTTCCATTATTTTATTAAAAAGAGACTTCAATATAGGTACCAACATTTTTCTGAAAGGTTTACAATAACCCATTCCCAATCAATTCATTCCTGGAGTCTTTCTTACTTTTAATTTATTAATAAACCAATCACTAATAGGTTGCTCCATTAAATCTCTATTTGTGTCTTGAAATCTATTTCCCATTTTTTTTCTCAATATATTCTCTAATACTTCTCAAAGAAAGTTTCCTCAAGTATATAATTTTTGATAAAAAATCTTGGAAGACTTTCAATTTCTCCTTCATCAAATTACACTTTTCTCCATTTCATCTTTAACTACTCCATTTATACTTGGTAGGTAGGTAGGTAGGTAGGTAGGTAGGTAGGTAGGTAGGTAGGTAGGTAGGTAGGCAGGCAGACAGACAGACAGACAGACAGACAGACAGACAGACACTCCCTTGCTTCCTTGTGTTTCCTTTTTCCCTAGGCAAAAAGGAAATTTGAGGGGGTTCATTGGTTGGGGGGGATCATTGCTGATTATGGGAGCCCATTGAGAGAAATTCCAATCAACAGATACTAGAGGTGCAGTTTGAAGCCTACACCCCTGGCCTGTGATTTCAGCCAGGCACAGAAATCTATCAAGAACCTTTGGGTTCCCCTTTTTTCTGTTCTATCCACAATATAGGTCTTCTCAAGTTTGATTTGATAATATATGGAACATTCAATCAAGTCCGGCAGTTTCTTGATTTATTAACTGTGCCTTATGGAGACTCCTCATTAGGGTCTCATGGAGAATTGGGGATTACAATGTTGCTAGCTCAGTAATTTTCCAGTATATGTTACCTGATTTTTTTAAAAAATCAGATTAGAATTTAATATGTTTTAAAATGTGAATTTCTGTGTACACCTTTTAAAATATATTTTCCTCATTGATGAAAACACATCTGCAGTATGATTTTGCACATGTCCGTACACACCCACCCACCCACCCACCCACATACATATATACAATTCTATGCACTTTCCATGTCTGTGTATTTCATCAGACACACATGTAGTCATTTATGGGTAATGAATGGGTTCTAGAGGATAATGTTGCCTGTCATTAATAAGGCAGGGCAATGTAGACCATGGAAAATCCACGTATTCATTTAATACACATTTCCTCCTTCCAGATGGATGGGGAGTTTTGGGGAATCATTTAGCTTTTGCCCTAAACATGGTAATGGTACTTCTCTACTTCATGCTGTTGCCCCCCTCATATATGCTATTCAGATTTTATTGGAATTGCAAATTTCAACATGCATTGGTAATGTGACGTGGAGGAGGTACACAAGAAAATATTTTTTTCTGGAGTATTTTTGAAATATTATCTAAATGGTAAGGTATTTCATGCTACGTTTGTGTACTATTCATGCTTTCTTTTCTCCCAGAAGGCAGAAGGAAAATGGCCTAGTACAATTAATGGCCATCTGTATAAGACAGATGGTCCCTCTACATTATGGAGAGCAAACCTAATTTGATCCATTAAAAATAAATTCTGTCCATTTTGAGAGGTGGATAGCATGAACTTTCCACCAAGATAATTTCATTTTCCGCCATCTAGCCCTCAGTGTTCACTTTAGACTAATTCAGGACTTCACAGTGTTTCTGTTTGAATTATAAAGAGTTGGTGACAATTCTGTCTCTACAGAAGAAGGCAACCAAGAACAAACCTTCTTTGCAAAAGTGCTTTTGGAGTTACAGTACAGGCTGGTTTACAGAGGCACATTCATCACTCGATGTTTCATCATTTGATGTTTTAAAGTTCCTCTCTGGCAAGTTTGTGAAGAAGTAGCTCAGCTGAACAGTTCTGTGTCAGGTTGACATTAGAGGTTTTGCCTTTACTGATAATACGTGATGACTAATTGAGACCCGGACATCATCCTTCAGTGTTATAGACAATTATTGAAAGACAGGATTGACTTGACCAAACTTAAAAGGGTTGGAAGTAGGGAGATCAGTCATTTAAAAGTGACCATTAGTGTTTGTCCACCATGTATTTTTAAAAGCACAATAATAATCATCACCCAGTTTTCTACCTTGGGTCTGGAAACACTGATAAAATTCCAGTTCATGTGAAAGCTAGATGTGTTCCTCTCACTCCATTCAACTTTCTGTTTTTGAAGCAGAGCTGTGAATGACCTAACTAGGAGGCAAATTTAGGGCTTCCAAGTAAATTTGGGCCAGAGAGATTTTCATCCCATCTGATCTGATCTGTGCCCCAGATCCAGATGGTAAGTCTTCCATATACATGCATTGGAAAACCAAAACAGGTATCATTTTCGTTTATTTTTGTACTGATCTTGATGTAATATACTTACTAAAGGAGTAAGTAAACTTATCGCATTTCAGACTGATAGCTTCAGGGTTACTGTACTAGACATTTTTATAGTTTGCTTTACTCCTCCATATATATTTTTTAAATATTTGTGTCCCAACTGATCTGACGTGGGCTCCAGGCACACCAAATAAAATAAAATAACATGTAAAACTAAAATCCCTGACATCTCCTGTTTAAAAGGTGTAAACATCCATTCATTTCTTCTGATCCTTAAAAGTCCATGCAACAAACGAGCAGATACAGCAATTTTGTGCCATTTTCTCTGTTGGCATTCCCCCCCCCCCCCCCAATACAAATCAGAAGTGACTCTCTGCAAACTAACCTGGAAGTAGCCTGAGCTGATTTGTTCTTGGATTTACAAAAATGTTTATTTTTGTTGTTGTTGTTTAGTCGTTTAGTCGTGTCCGACTCTTCGTGACCCCATGGACCAGAGCACGCCAGGCCCTCCTGTCTTCCACTGCCTCCCGGAGTTGGGTCAAATTCATGTTGGTAGCTTCAGTAACACTGTCCAACCATCTCGTCCTCTGTCGTCCCCTTCTCCTCTTGTCTTCACATTTTCCCAACATCAAGGTCTTTTCCAAGGAGTCTTCTCTTCTCATGAGATGGCCAAAGTATTGGAGCCTCAGCTTCAGGATCTGTCCTTCCAGTGAGCACTCAGGGTTGATTTCTTTCAAAATGGATAGGTTTGTTCTCCTTGCAGTCCAGGGGACTCTCAAGAGTCTCCTCCAGCACCACAATTCAAAAGCATCAATTCTTCGGCGGTCAGCCTTCTTTATGGTCCAGCTCTCACTTCCATACATCGCTACTGGAAAAACCATAGCTTTGACTATGCGGACCTTTGTCAGCAAGGTGATGTCTCTGCTTTTTAAGATGCTGTCTAGGTTTGTCATCGCTTTCCTCCCAAGAAGCAGGCGTCTTTTAATTTTGTGGCTGCTGTCACCATCTGCAGTGATCATGGAGCCCAAGAAAGTAAAATCTGTCACTGCCTCCATATCTTCCCCTTCTATTTGTCAGGAGGTGATGGGACCAGTGGCCATGATCTTAGTTTTTTGGATGTTCAGCTTCAGACCATTTTTTGCGCTCTCCTCTTTCACCCTCATTAAGAGGTTCTTTAATTCCTCCTCACTTTCTGCAATCAGAGTGGTATCATCTGCATATCTGAGGTTGTTGAGATTTCTTCCGGCAATCTTAATTCCGTTTTGGGATTCATCCAGTCCTGCCTTTCGCATGATGTATTCTGCATATAAATTAAATAAGCAGGGAGACAATATACAGCCTCGTCGTACTCCTTGTAAATTTCTGGTTTGCAAGGAAAAGAAACTAAAAATGTAGAAAATAAAGGATTATGAGCTGGGATGGGAGTAGTTCTACCCAGTGCCATCAACTTTGGGAATATAGTGGGCCTTCTTTTGGAGGCAAACCTCCTGCTTGCTTGCTTGGTTCTTTGTTGCCTCCCTCTTTCTCTCATTTTCATCTGATCCCCAGAAAATGGGGAAAATGCATATCTCTCAGAGATGTGAAAAATGCCTATTTAGTGTTCCCAATTCAGAGCCTGGATTTTTCAAGAGTCCCACTCACTGCCTTGATCAAATGACAGTACAGCACTTTTGGCACCCACCCACTCTGGAACACACATAGGCATTCAGATTTAGGTTGACTATCAGGAAAAAATGCAAGAGCGGTATGACAATGGAAACAATTATCTCGGGAGGCGGTGAGCACTCCAATTCAAGAGAAAATTGGACAACCATCTGTCAAATCTGCTTTGATTTGGATTCCTGCTTTAACCAGGCAGTTGGACTCGATGACTTCATAGGCCCCTTCCAACTCAATTATTCTATGATTCTGTGATCCACAGCAATTTTAAAAAGACAACACTTTGGCCCCAGTAGCATAGACAAGGCTGCCCTATACCATGGAGGAAAAAAATGTGAAGCTAAGTTAAGGCAGAAGTTTCTTCTGTGGCACTCTGGCCAGGAGTGCCCCCAAACAGTGAAGAGTAATGAAGAGGACAGAAGAAAACATGTGTTGAGGTGTGGGAGATGTTCCCTTTTGTTCCCAGTCAGTGACATGCCTTGCCCAAGTTCTCCACTGATGGCCTAGCATGTCTGTCTCTGAAACATACATAGACACCCATGACAAGGAAAGAATGGATCTACAAATAAAGACCAGCAGGCCTTAAACACTAAAAGCATAGCTAGCCAATGAACAAGCAAGGCAAGTATAAAAAGCAATGTACTATCCCTCACCTACCATGCCTGACAGTGTAACAGTTGCTTTTGGGTGGCTAGGGGGAAAAATAGAATGCAGTGATGTCCATCTAAATGGATCTCTCAGCAGAAGTTTTGGCTTTCATTGAAGATTCAGGTGTCAATCTCCTTTTACTTTCAGCTCCCTTCTTTTGTTACAGCAAATGGTACCAAATATTTTGGTTAATATTCATCATTTTTTAAATTCCCCAATCTTCCATGACTTATAAGGGCTCCCTAAGGGCTTCTGGAAACCAGGGATATGCATTTTATTTTTTGACTCCCATCTCTAAGGCTGCATGGCTGTCTTAGTCCTTGCTTCCTGTTGTTAATGGACAAAAGAAGGAGTTGCCACCATGCTTCACGGGGGTCATAGTCTTGCTGCCCTTTAAGCTGCATAAGTTGCCTTCTGAAGAACTACAGACCCCAGGAAGCAGTGCAGCAGCTTTTCATTCTGTAACTTGCAGGCTTCAAGATAGACCTTGGTCCACATGAATCAATATTAAGGTGTCTGTAGGTGTGGGTCTCAGGGCTGAAACTACCAGAATTCTTCCTGGAGAATTCTTGGATAATTGAATAACTCTGGTAGTTGGAGTACAAAAACACCCAACTCAACCCAAAACACACACATAAACAAAGAAATGGCACATACCTATTGGGACCATGAACCACTCCACATCTCCTCAGAGATACAAAGAACCCCATTTTGCCACATTTTGACCACATTTTGTTTAATTTGCACACACAAAAAAAGGCTTCTTCATTTTTCAATATCACAATAATTGCCTCACCATCTCATGGCCCAAGGGGAATAATTTTGTGATTCCTGGTCTCATGTATAAGAATGAAGTGAGTAAATACGTATATTCCTGTGTTTTATATAGATGCAGGTGGACAGCCAATGCTTCTATTTCTAATGGTTCAAACAGTTCTTGATATCCCTCTGACAAAATGAATGACACTATGGATTTTGTAAAGGAGGAAAGGCGAGGCATTCCTTGCACACACATAATTTAGGCCACTATCAAAGTAAAACTCTCAGAAGAGTCACAAAGAAATCAAAGTGTGGTGGACTTCTAATGACATTTTTGTCCATGTACTTGATGGGGAGGAAGAGAAAAAATGGCACTTCTCTCTCTCTCTCTCTCTCTCTGTGTGTGTGTGTGTGTGTGTGTGTGAGAGAGAGAGAGAGAGAGAGAGAGAGAGGGAGGGAGGGAGGGAGGGAGGGAGGGAAAGAATGCAGTTCTTTAAAAGATGATCTTAGATACCTGCAATGCATTTTCTAATGACAAGTGGAATAGCGAATGTCTGATGAAGACCACATAGATATTGGGGTCATCCTATCAACAGCAACAGCAATAACTTCATAATACTCAGAGTTTAGACTTTAATATATCACTATACCTTTTAAGGTGGAATATGGACAATTTGGGGCCAATTCGGAGGGTGTATAGATGACAATAGTTGTTTCACTGGCCCAGAATTTTGATTTAGTTCCAAAGGGGCCTTTCAGATTATACAGGTTTGTTCACAGATACCTTTGAATTAATGGATGGCAACACCAACCTGTGATTGCTGGACTAATGATTCCCCATCCCATATGGATCACACACCACTGGCAATGGCTGGGAATATGGTGCTTTTTCTTTGATAATTCTGAGGGAGGGAATGAGTTTATGTTCCTCAAGAATTCAGGAGGTTCTAATGCAGAGGAAAGTCATATAGATTTGTTGGCAAAGGCAACCCTCTCCTCTTCAGTTGCTCAATATCTTTGGAAAGCAGGACTTCCTTATTTGGCTTGTTCCACATCTGAGCTTCTCTGGGTCAACCAACGCTACTACTGAAGATGTTGTAAAGTTTCAGGCTTCAGTTTAATGCTTCATGTGTTCATGTTCTATGTGAAATGAACGAAGCACTGAGTTTACACAAGAATAAGCTATCAGAGAAAAATGTGTGCATTACCTCACATAACTTCAATTGTGATGGAGTCAGGTCACACATTTGGCTGCTACTCACCTATTACAGAATAAGAGAGGGGAAATTCTTGTGTCTATCTAAAAGTCCATGAGTTTAAATAAGAGTCCAATCAATTCATGCTGGGGAAACAGGGATGTCACTGTCTCAATAGATCTGTCATGGACTCTGTCCATGCCTTAAATATCAGATGTGGTGTAGAAGTATGCACAGATAATTCTTAGTATGTCAAATTCCTTACTTCTAACCAGTCACCTCAAAATATTTTCCCAGTACAGTTTATATGGAACAACTCCTTTTTCTTCCTCTCATCCTTCTGCCACTGAAGGTTGAACATTTCTATTCTGAATTTGGATGCAGAAGCTCAAAACAATGTTGATTTTGTTATTTTATTATTTTATTTTATTTCTATTCCACCTTCTCCCAGTGTAGGTACTCAAGATGACTTTCAAATGGTTCATAAAACATAAGTGGATAAAAGCAAAATAACATATAACGTTAAACACAAAACAGCCAAAAACGTAATTCGTGTTTGTATAAGGTTAGTGTAACCTGCAATTAATTGATGAGAGGCAATTGCAATTAATTGATGAGGGGCTTAGAGGCATCTCAAGTTGCACAGTTGGGTCCATGACCTGACATATGATTGAAACATGCTCAGTTAGCTACAATTCATCATGGCAAGTTGCAGAAATCTTATGCGAACACTAAGAGAATTCTGGCCAATATTAAAAAGACTAGTAAATTTAAAATGGATGCAGGTGAATGGACTGAGGCTGAATCCGGGCAAGACAGAGGTCCTTCGGGTGGGTGTCCCAGACTTCAGTGGTCTGGGAAACTCCCTTTCCTTTGGGGGGGGGGTGACTCTTACCACCAAGAGTGAAGTTCGCAGTTTGGATCTACATCTGGACCCGGCACTCACCATGGAGATCCAGGTGTCGTCAGTGGTCCGTTCCGCACATTTCCACCTTCGGTGGATTGCCCAGCCATGTCCCTATCTTGATGTGGGGGCGCTCACCACTTTGGTCCATGCGCTCGTAGTCTCAAGATTAGACTACTGTAATGCGCTCTACGTGGGGCTGCCTTTGAGACTGATGCGGAAACTTCAGATGGTACAAAATGCAGCGGCCAGATTTCTTACAGGGGTGAAAAGGTACCAACATATTTTCCCCACGCTGGCCACCTTGCATTGGCTGCCTATTCATTTCCGTGTTGATTTCAAAGTTCTTACGATTACATATAAAGCCCTAAATGGTTTAGGACCTCGATATCTGGCAGAGCGCCTTCTCCCACCCAGTTCTGCCAGAGTCACTCGTTCCAGCCAGGCTGGGTGGCTGAGGGGCCTAACGCCTAGGGAGGTCCAGAAGGAAAGAATGAGGAACAGGGCCTTCTCGGAAGTGGCCCCTCGCCTTTGGAACAACTTGCCAGTGGAGATCCGCCTGGCTCCCTCTCTGGGTGTTTTCAGGAATAAACTTAAAACCTGGCTATTTGGGCAGGCTTTCCCTCCTGCCATATCTTAATTTCTTATACTTCGCCATCCTGGATCTATAATATATGTTTTTGGTTTTATTGTTTTTAAATTTGTAAACCGCCCAGAGTAGACCTTTGGTCTAGATGGGTGGTATAGAAATCAAATAAATAAATAAATAAATAAATAAATAAAAGTTTAAAAACACTTGCAAAGCACACCATGCCAACCATAACTGTGCAGTATTCCACAAAAAAGAATCTGTCTCCTGTCCAAGTTAATTTCTGAAAGTCTGCCTTAAAAGGGAGATTTTTACTTGTCACCAAAAACACAGCAGAGATGGAGCCAAGCTGGCTTCCCAAGGGAAGACATTTGCCAACTTGGAAACAACTCCTGAAAAGGCTGTTTATCGTGTCTTTAATAAATTTGGGATCAAGAGAAATGCTTCCATCACAGATTTTGAAACCCAATCCACTTGATGTAGTGAGATACAAGTGTTATGTCAACATGTTCAAAAGAAGAATTACAATCATCATATAAATGGGAGCCTGGACTGACTTGGGCAGCCCCTGTTGCTAGCAGAGTGGCGGATTCTGGGCTGGTGGAGGGCTGCAGAGGGGCTAGAGCCAATATGGTAGCACTCACACAGTTTCTGCTGAGCCAAGGATGCTGGGAAGAACAACTGTGAGGGATTCTTTCTCCCCCCCCCGTGGCTTCTCATTGGTCAGTACAGAAAGAATTATCCTGCCAGCTTTACATTGGTCAATGACTTTGGGGCAAGTGAACCGCGGGACAGAAGTTTCCAGTCCTGTCCATCTGCCCAACATAAAACTAGAGCAAAGAAACCATTCTGGTCAGTCTGCAGTGCACCTGGTGCCATCAGCAGCAGTTGAAGCAGAGGATCCACAGCTGGCAGGTGACAGGGGCAGGCTCTCAGGGCAGCCTCATCCAGAAGCACCCAGAGCTTGGAAGTGATGAAAGTGGCTCTCAAGGTGACCACAGACACTGGAGCAGCAGAACGCACATGACTAGCACTTCCTTTCCCATCAACACCATGGAGGGAGGTGAATCCTCCACCACAGAGTCTTTTTAAGGCAATTGGGACTGCATAGTCCAGCTTTCTCCCATTCTCTTAGCTGAAATCACAGGGTGGGCCAATGCAACCATGGCTAGTACTACTTCCTTGCAGAGGGTGAGACAAAGCTCTCCCTCCAAGTGAAATCACTCGGAGGACCCAGGCAGCTCTACAAGGGTCCTCAGGGAGTAGTTGGGACCCACATGGCCAACTCTCTCCAGAACATCTCTGGAGTATATAGGCAGATACCCATAACAGTGACTATGCTTATATACTCTTGCATTAAAGAGCTGAAATCTGGGGGACTCAATCCACCCCCACTCTGGGGCCAGGAAAATAAGGCCAGCCCCCTAAACAGCCACCTGTAGACCTTAAAACCTTCCTAGAATGGGCATTGAAGTTGTGGGTACAATTGGCAGTTTCCAAACACTATGTAGATGAATTCTTCTTTGTGGAGAAGGCTGGAATCTCTGATTGTTCCAACCTGCTAAGCCATTTCCAGTAATTAGCAGCTGAATCTGGCATTCCCTTACCCACAGATAAGACAGAAGGACCTATGATGTTGTTCACTTATCTTGGCATACAAACTGGCATGGCTTCAGGGACTTACAGCCTTCCAAGGGAAAAAATGATTACCCTCAGGGACCTCATAACAGCCTTACTACCTGGCAAAAAATAGACTCTCAAGGAGTTACAAGCCATACTGGGTCACCTCTGTTTTGGGTGGTGACTCTGGACTGAGAATTTTGCACCAGGTTAGGTAGGGTTATGGTAGGAGTATCTGCAGCCCACCATCACATCAGGATTTCCAGAAGTAATAAAAAAAGGATTTGCTGGTCTGGCTAGCCTTCCTATTGGAATGTAATGGGGGTGTACATTTCAACTACAGGAAGCAGGTAGAGGCTTACAGATCCACTCAGGTACAACCAGGAGTGTGGGCTTTTCTCTCCAAAAAGCTGTATTCCATATTCTTTGCATGTAAATTTAGATGGTCTGGAGCCTGCTCTACAATATGCCAGCAACTGCATTTCCATCCATGTTATTATGTTGGAAGTATGGAGACAATAGACTTGTAATAAAATATGAACCAATCAAATGTTCTCACCATCCCACCCTTGGGTAGCTACATGTATGGAAATATGTCAGAGTAAGGACATTGTGGCAGAAAATCTGTCCTCCTCTTTCTACTAGTGGAGTTTCCTGCCATCATCTACCTAAGATGGAAGACTCTTGAAATGTTTCCCCAGTACTTGTATCTGAAGCCAACACATTATGTGTCTTACTTTTACTTATCTAGAACAAGATTAATGAGTTATTCAGTTAGGTTTATTTTTTACTCCTTAACTGTTTATTCAACTTTAATGTAGCTTAAATCAGCAATTATGGGTCTTTTTCTTGTTTTTCTTGGGAAGGGAGACCAAGATTCATTGCTCACCTTCTGAAAACCTCAAATGGTATTAGGGCTATCCAATAATGTTTTCCAATGGTAATGGATATTTACAATTAAAATTAATTGGGCTGATTAAATACAGAAACTTTGCTTCAATTGTTCAACTGCTTTACAAGAGGAACACAGGACAAAATATTTATTTGAAAGTATTAGAGTACATTAGTTTTGGCTAGGGTGAAGACCAAAAAAAAAAGCTCATTAAAAGGAAGCAGAGTAACCTTTAGAATACACACTTTCCTATTAAAACTAAAATATTGACCACAACATTCTCATTTGTTCTTCTGAGCTCACCTAAAAGTCTCAATCAATTCTCCAATTGCATAGAATTTCCAAAGCACCATC
Source organism: Intellagama lesueurii (assembly GCA_037013535.1). Classification (NCBI taxonomy): domain Eukaryota; kingdom Metazoa; phylum Chordata; class Lepidosauria; order Squamata; family Agamidae; genus Intellagama; species Intellagama lesueurii. The sequence goes on from JBAJHW010000008.1 coordinate 18,319,479, forward strand.
ATCCAGCAAACAGAAGAACAAACAGAAACCACAGGACACATTCATCAAATGGAATCAGATAGTTGTTGTTGGTTTTTTTTTCCCCTGGTTCTTTTTTCTTCAGTTTAAAAACTGCTTTCTATAATGGATTTTAAAGACATGGGGAAATAAGAAGAGGAAGAAAAGTTGGTCTTGATTGCTCTTGATCTTCATTCTGATGAACTAAATCTTGATCAGCACTAGAAATGCTTGTGACATTCAATATCAACTGCCATATCTGCATCTCCCAGATTGATGCACAGATTATATTTAGGCACAATGCTATTAAAAAGGTAGAAAAAGAGATGGAAAGCATCAATGCCTGCTAAGAAAAACACTCTGCTGCCACCAGGGGAGGAGACTGACATCTAAAATCTCATAGAAAGCCCAAAGCCTCTCCAACACATTCCAATAACTGAGGTGCCAGAGAGGGCCTCTTAGTGACATCACCAAACTGCAGCAGATGCCCTCCATTTTTCAACACTTCAGTGTGAAGTGAGGGATTTCCATCAATGTTGGCCATGGACTGTGCTTTGCATTTTCCTTTTCTTTTCCAAAACATTCGTTAGCTACACTCCTGAGTGCTCATTCATGTGTACAGAGGACGTCACATGCTTTCACTTAGTTGAGAACTTCACTTTAGGATGTTAGGATCTATCCTCTGACCTCATATCTGGTTTCTCGTTTCTTGTTGCTTCTCTAATTAGATTTAGGCTTTAATCAACTATCGTTTTCCATGTCTCCACAGCCTCAATCCACAGAGGTGAATAGCCATACACACTTTACACTCATTCAATTAATTGCCAAATTAAAGTATTTGTGAAAATGTTGCTGCTAAAAAGAACAAATACCAACATAATGGACTGTCTTTTGCTAATGAGATTGTATCAAGATCTCCTTATCGACTGTCACAATTGCAACCATTCACTGAAAGTAAAGAATGATTAAACATATTTTTAATGTTTTAATGTGTTTCCTTACTGCAGGAAATAACACTCCCCTACAATGATCTCAGATAGGTAATATGTACTTTCCAACAGATACCCTGTTAGTTGAGTCAATGGTAAAGAATTATGGGAGTTGTAGTCCAACAGCCACAACCTCCCAATCTTTGCTTCATTTGAAGCATTTTTGCTCCACAATTCAACCAACAAAAGAGTCCCAGGTTGCCTTTGAAAGAGTGGCAATTAGACTCACAATCTCACAAAAAAACAGAAAAAGGGATGAGGAGAGAGAAGAGGGGAAAACAAAGAAGCACCAACAGTAGCGGGGTTTTTTTTTTAATTTAAAACTAACAGGTAGCAATTCAGCAGGTTATGAAGCTGGATCTAAGGACAAGGAAATGCTTGCTGTCAGCAGCTGTAAGGTGGGGAGACTCTCAGATGAATTTTTTGTGCAAAACGCACTAAAAAGACATACATTTAAAATAATATAATTGGTCATTTTAAATAGTACGGAGGCATAATTAGTTGTCAAAATCATAGATTTAAACAAGCAAGGGTAATCCTTCCATGTAGATTTGTTCCTTCAATTGATAGAATATATTGGTTGGGTTATTCCTAATTAAGAACTTTTTAATGTCATACTTGGTCATACTTTAATCCCATAGCTATACAATATTTATTGAAAGAGTGTGTATGTGATACATTAACCACCCAGGCTCCACCAAATATTTTGGTGAACATTTTTATCCATGGCATTACATATTACTTGCTACATTTGTGTAATGTTTTTCTTCTTCTGGTGAACTCTAGGTGATGTACATGGCTTCAATTCATCCCACTTTATCCTTGCAACAATTCTATGATAGAAGTATCTTCTGATATACTGTAAGGTCATCTAATGGGTGTTATGGTTTAGTCAGGACTAGAATCTGGATCTCCCCAAGCACCAGTCAACCATTCCAAGAACTAGTGGGTTGCTTGGATCAAGGGCTGAAAATCATATGCTGGACCTACCCACAGTACATTGCTAAATTGATTCAATGGGTAGAATTTAGTTGGGACTAACAGATTTAGGCTAAAGACAAAGATCTGAAAAAAATTGGAATGAAAACTAATAGTATCCTTGAAATCTGAAATTAGTTGGCTTATTAGTCTGGTTCTAGTATGACAGAATCAATCCTTTCCATGAGCCTCACTAAATTGATTGCCTTTGGTGGTAGCATGTGAGAGTGGAGGTTTTTCCACTCAACAACCTTGAGGTGATTGCTATGGTGGCTTCCTTCAAAAAGAGGAGATCGTGATGACAATGCGTTCCTCAAGAAGTGGAGGAACATTGGCAATGCCTCCTTCAAAGTGGCAACCATCAAAAGCTGGCATTAAGCCGGCCACTTCTTCAGTCACAGTTGGCACTACACATCCTGACAGCCAAGCCGTATTGCAGACTTATCTAGAGAAATCACTTGTGCTGCAACACAGTTGAGTTTTCTACCTATTCTTCTCTTAAGGACTGGTATGAGGACCTCCAGAGCCTGGCATAGTGGAAACACAGCCAGTTTTCAATGTTTGCAAACAATGTTCCTTCTCCTAGGAAGCTGGATTTTCAGGTTGAATCTTCAGTCAGCATAACAATTCATACCTCCTGACTCTCACACATGCTCAAGGAGTAAAAAAGGTAGTGTAGCAGAGTGATAGTTACAGGATTCTTGCCTCTTGACCATAACAATGCCAAACAGAAACATTAGGCGAGATGGACACAAAGTACAACCTGGTACAAGGCAGCTCCCTATGTTTCTCTTTCATGTAGAGACTTTTTAACATAGAACTCTTCCTCTGTTTCTGCCTTATGCCAAGATGGTGCATCTGAAACATCCTTTATTAATATGTTTATTTACCACAACTCTGCATTTGGTGAGTTGTACCTTGAAGCAATTGTATAATTGACAAATCTAGTAGTTGAAATTACTCACCAAATAAAATATGAGTTGGAAGTGTTTGTTTCTGTGAATCAGGGCAGTGGTAAATTTCTGATTTCTTCTCTTTTCCTTTCCTTCCCTTCCCTTCCCTTCCCTTCCCTTCCCTTCCCTTTGGAAATCAGTAAACTATTTTCTATGAGTTAAATAGAAAATATTGGTGTTTAATACATTGACTTCCTTTTTATGGATGCAAAAACCCAACTAAAATGGTGAAAAGGCCATCGGTAGCCAACAAGTAAGAATACAGAGTGGATTGTCAGTCCATATTTCTTCGGCCACTGCTGAGTAGCTGTCATGGGACATTTCCAGGTCATTGGGCAGCTTTCCTGCCCTGTCAGAACCTTGGAGTTTAATGAAAGAAACATATTTGACTTTCAAAAGCAGCATCCTTGCTGGACTCATTTATTACATTATACTGATGTGGTGGAAACTTTTGTTCAATGCTTTAAGATTTGCTTGCTATTCTTGAACAAACTTGCTCATGCATAAGTGCCACTAGAGGAGATTATTGAATAACGCAAGGTACCAGAAAGATAAATGTGATGTAAATGGAGCATTGCAGACTAGTAGCTGATTCACACATATATGCATATCCCCTTAGCATTCTCCCGGTGCTTTGGTTCGTATCTTCACTAGATCAAATATCTTGGATTGTTATTTTCTCCTAAAAGAAATATGTTTTGTTGCTTATTGTGAGGAAGTGCTGCTACTGTTATTGTTGTTCCATGTCTTATAACTGCACACTGAGCTGTGTGTTCTTAATGTGTCATATTACCTACCCCAACGAAAACTACAGTGGCATATGTTCTGGTCTCTCTGGTGGCAAATGGTGAGATGGTGCTTTCAGGCAAATGAATAAATACAAATGATACAAGGGTTATTTTGTGTAGTCCTGCCCTGTCCACCCCCAGGGCAGAAAGGCACTCTGTACAGATCCCTCATGTCTGGCATTCTTTGGAGATAGAAATGAACACACACAGAGACCCAAAAAAAGATGTGCTGTGAGAAGAAAGGAAAAGCAACATTAATACACAGTCTCAGGTAGATTCAAAGAAGAAGAAGATTGCAACTGAATCCCAAAATGTTTCCTGGGTGCTCCAACTATTCACATGCTAGGTAGGGCATCTGAACAAATTCACCAGGCTGTAGTGGCTGCTGTCCACATTTCTTTTTAGCTGCAGTGTGAAATGAGGGACTTCCATTGATTTGGTATGGCACTTGGAGACTGTCCATTTTCTTCACTTTAAAAGCATTGTTATGCTTCTAGTACTAGCTGTGCATTTGCCCATGCAGGTGAATGCCAGCATACTTGTTCTTAGGCCAGAACTTTACTTTAGGACTCTAGGGGCTGTCTTTCTCCCTCCCTCTTCCCCATTATGTCTTTTGTTACCTCAGAGTTATTTGTGGGCAAAAGAGAGTGGGGTGAATTCATTAATTGCCCACCCTACTCCGGAATAAAGACGCGAGACCAGAAATATGGGTTAAACACTGGCCACACTTTATTGAAACCATCATTGTTGCCATCCTGTGGCAAAGGGGGGTCCTGCCGTAGTGCGGAATCAGGTTTAAGCACAGAGGTCTCAACAGACCCCTTAACCAACAAATGGGCGAGTCCCTGGCCCCAAGTTCTTGCGGTCCTAAAGACAGCGAGAACCTGGCTGGCCCCAATTTGACCACCCCCGGACCTCAAGCCACCTTTTCCTTGTTGACTGTTGGTCTGGGTGTGGCCCCAGAGCATCTTTTCCCCCAAGCACTGTAATCGCACAGCACTGGGAGGTCAGATGGGCTATACCTTACCTGCAATTGCCTGTTTTATCCGCACTACCTGCCACAGCATAGGGACTAGCATAGCTAAGTCCCATGCCCGCCATCGAGCCTATCGAGCTCAGCACACAGGCCCCCCTTGATGTCTTCCAAAAAGACATCCAAACCGCCTGTCGCGTTTTGACCCTTTTTGGATCCCACACCTCTGGAACCTATGTGGCGTTGGACCCACTCGTGCCTTGGTCTGTCCACCTAGACTCAGACCTCAGAGCACACCAGGGCAAAACTAAACTCTTTCCTTTCTTCCACTGCTGCCACCAGGAGATCCCTAGATCCCCATAACTCCTTTAGAAAGAATCAGGTCCACTCTTTAATGAAATAGAAAGATCTTTAGTTTATTTGCTTATTTGTTTCAGTATTTTAATATTCAGTTCTATTCCTTCTCCCTTCCAGTCACTGGTCAATCACTTCTCAGATCTCCTACTATATTTTCATCAGTCTAATCACAATCACATAAATCTCTGAACTCTGCTAATCAAACTCCTTCCAAAACTCTGATCTACCTTCTCCCCCTCAGGCTCTGCCTCTTATACTCTGCCTCTTGGCTCCGCCTCTCAGCAACATAAATATGCATGACTCACTCTAACTAAACCTGAGCCATGACCACATTTAAAGGAGAACGCTACACCGCCATTGGACAGATGTACACCATCTGACCAAAAAAACTCAGGCCTATCCAAACGGATCCTCTGGTGACCAATCACCGATCCAAGGCCGCTGAAGACCACCCTGCAGACTTCCTGATTAACACGCCTGCGAGCAGTGTTAATGGATAAAAATTCTCTGGCTTCCCTCCAAGCCAACCGAGGGATGATCGTTGACCAAATGATGCTCATCGCCGGGTACGTGGCTTTCAGCCAGGTAAGATCACGCAGCACATCCAGGATCAAGGCCTTTCCACAATGTTTGGTCAGATTGTTGCCACCCAGATGTACCACCAAAACATCTGGGAAAAATTGTCCAAAGGCAGCCACTCTGCACAGCTGGCACCACTGCATTCCACGCACTCCTCTCCACTCGATACGGGCTCTGGCTCCAAGGCCCAGACAGCTCCCCCATGGGTATGCAGCTGCATAGCGAGCTGCCCAAAACACATAGCTGTGGCCCACGATCATAACACACCTTCTCCTTGCTGCTTCCAAGATACCTGCAATACATAAAAGAACCAGGCCCCTGCCTAGACATTAGGTAGTGTCCTGATATACCTACGATAGGTGGACGAAGACCACCGCCCAAGCCATTTAATGTCTTCTACGTTATAGCCTAAGGCTGCTGCTGTGGATGCTGCTCCTATTCTAAATGAATGTGTGCCAAACCTCAATCCCTGCACGCCAATCTTATTTAATGCTAAATTGGTCAACTTCCAAAACTGATATTTTGTCAGAGGTACTCCATCACTGTGTATAAATATCCTTGGGTCTGTCCCCTAATCTGCAGGTATGCATCCGTGGCTGCCACCGGGCAAAGGTTGTCCATGTGGCAATGTTCCAACGTAATGTAGACTCCCCAACCCTGCTGGTCGGCCTTGGATCGGCGAATATGTATTCGAACCATCCCATCCACAACCCTAACGTCTTGCCATTGCAGGGCTACCCTGGTCCTGTCTCCCTTTCCTGAAGGTGTAGGCATCCTTCAGTCTCAAGAGACTATGGTAACGTGCTCTGTATGGAGGACTTGGAACAGCGTCTAGTGTGGCTGAGAAGGCCAATTCGAGAGTGACAATCCCTTCCACACTGAAGACAAATACAATCTGTCCCCTGTCCAGCTCCCTGATTTTGCTGCTTTCGGGACTGCCTCTTTGCCTCGGCCTGCTGGACAAGTGTCTCTTCAAAATGGGGGAGGCCATGATGCACCGCCTGCCTGCAGGCTGAAGCTACTACCTCACTAATCCTGAGGGCTCCAAAGAATGTCAGTAAGGACACAGCTTTGAATAATGTGACTTCATAGTCATCCCTGCATAGTGCCTCCCACTGTTTACAAATGCCTTCTAACAAGGCAGGCGATATGGGAGCTCTAGTGTCCTTGACTCTACCTCTTTCTTTAGACCACCCTTCGATCATTTTCCTAATGCAGTAATCTGAGGAAAAGTCCTGATAACCGTGAATCCTGGCATAGTAGGCGAGAGCCAACAATCTACCTTGTATGGTTCTGGGCACCAGTCCCTTCCTATTCAGATAGACAATAAATTGCTGAAGATGTTCAACAATTTGAACCAGGCCATACCGGTTCCAAATTTACTAAGTTCCTAAACTCCTGAAAATCTATACTCACAGCTGAGTACCCTTTTCGTGTCCTTGGTGCCAAAGCCAAACCTATTGCTCTGTCCGCGTCATCTTGCCAATTTGCCAGACCTCTGGGGGCAGAACCTCCGGGAATTCGTTGGCTCCTGGATCTAGCTCCCTGAGATGCTTGATCTGTTTGCACGACAATGCATCAGCTAGGCTATTATCTATGCCAGGGACATGATGGGCTTGCACCAAAATGTTAAATTGTAAAGCCCGTAATGTGAATGCTCTTACTAATGACATAACCTGCTCTGAATGGGACGTGAGGTTATTTATAATATAAACAACAGCCTAGTTGTCGCACCAGAACCGTACGACTGAGTTTGCCCCTTCACCTGCCCAGAGCCATAATGCGCCAACTATAGGAAAAAAATTCCAAGAATGTTAGATCTCTGGTGACACCAGCCTGATGCCACTCGTCTGGCATTTACCGGCGCACCATCTACCTCTGCAATAAATTCCAAACCCTGATGAACATGCAGCATCCGAATGGACCTGAAAGTCCACCTTAAGTCCTATCTCACTCCTCCAGAAAGATATTCTGTTAAACTCAGCTAAAAACTGGTTCCAGACTCGCAAATCCTCTCATACCCCGTGTAATCCTAGTCCTGTGTAACGGACGACGAAGGCCTTTCATTGCATCACAAAGCCATCGTAAAAAGGCACGCCCAGGCGCCACTACCCTACAGGCAAAATTAAGATGGCCGACAATCTCCTGAAGCTTCGTCAAGGACACTTTTGTCCGCCGTAACAGTGTGGCTATTCGAATCTTAAGGTCATCTAACTAACCCTAACTAAGCCGTCGGGGTGAGCGGTACCGGAAAAGTAATTGGCAGATATGGTGTAGCCCATCCGCCAAGCTGCGCGCTCGTACCGGGCCATGGGGTACTTGGTGCCCTAAAACCCTGAATGTCGTAAGGTGTATAGGCGGTGGGAGTACATTGCCTACTGCCCTGCCAAGGCCAAGCCTGTATGAATGATGGTGTGTCCGGTGCTGCGCTTGACTCACCTGTCGAAGGTGATACCACAGTTGGTTCCTCTCCTCCGGACATATATTCTGGCGCAGCCACTTCCAATGCCTCCTGCCTATCAGGATCCGCCAAACCAGCTGCCACCAACATCGGAGCCCTTCTACCTTTAGTAACGTTCCCCCGCCGAGGTGTCACTGTCGCACCATCAGCTTCCTGCTGTTCCGCTTCTAGGATGGCAAACCTAGATATTAGATCATCAGCAATAGCCCTAAGCTTGGCTCTGCGATGACTTTTGGCATCCCTAGCAGAGCGTCATGGTTGCGCCTCCCTAGGTTGAGGGGCCTGTCTGGCCATTCTTTCCACTTCAAGCGCAGAAATTTTTTCCTGCAGCTGTTGCCATACAGGCCAGGATTCTTCATCGGAAGAGGACTGAGGAGGTGACACCTGAGGGACTGGCCTTTTCTTGGCCAGTTGTTTTCCCTTCCGGTTTCCTTGGCTCTGGCACGAAGCCATTAGGACCTGTGTTCAAATCCTGCCAAACCTGTGTAGCACGCCACTCACACCAGCCACACTCCAACAAGATCCCGCTTATGGGGACCCCGAGGGGTAACCCCTGGTGACCTATGAAACCAAGAGCACTTGTTGCTGCCGATATGTATTGAAACCACTGGTGCTACTTAACACCGCTCAAAATATTATTAATTAAAATTTATCAAGTGCAGGCATTTTTTTTTAAAAAAAAAACACCACTGCCTCACCAAATAATTCCCAATCAATTATCTATTAAATTAATTACAATTAATTCAGAATGTTGATGCCTTATCAATTTATAATTAATCACCTAGAACCAATTTATGTACTAAATTAATGGAATATGCTAAACAATAATTAATTAATTAAATTGCTACTTGATCTACTGACAAATTAATATTCTATATAGACAATTAATCAATTTTTATATTTATATCTTGTTTTATTTTAATATTATTATTATTATATTTGTTTAAATATTTATTTAATTTATTTATTAATTTATTATATATACTTATTGCCTTTTTTCTTTTTCCTTTCTTTCTTTTTTCTTTTTTAGGTGTAGTTTATATATTATCTGCTATTTATTCTATATCTCTTTCTCTTTTTTTAATTTTTTTATTATTTTGTATTGCCTAGGTTAAGAAAGCACACCCCAGCCTAAGCCGGTCACGTGGTGCAATTCAAAATCTGAACTGCACGAAAGCTCCAGCTTCCTCTCTGAGGCGCTCTTGGGTAACCTGAAAAACGCATGCCAAACCCCACTACCGGATCTCCAGGCGTGCCCTATTTGCACCTATAGGTACCCTCAAATTAATTTCTTTTCTGTCGCACACCTTCTTCTTGCGCTCTCTCGCTCTCTTTCTCCTTTTTTCTTTTTCTTTTTTTTAATTTTTAACTGCTAGCAAAACAAACCCGATTAAGGATTAAATCAACCCCACTATAACTAAAAAGGCAATTCCCCCTTTACTAAACAGACCCAAACAAAGAATTAATCAGCAATAATCAACAATCAATAATTAAATGATTAGCATATAAGATAATTCAAGCCTAAAAGAATAAGCAAACTGTGTGTGTGGGGGGGAGCCGATGCTACCCCCCCTTCACCGAACTCCGAGGTGTTCAGGCCTTGCCAGGCACTATGCAGATGAAATTAGCCAAGCTGAAAGACTCTGTCCGTGTCTGTTGCCAGCCAAGGAAGAGGGAGGAGAGAGGGGGGAACGGCCCTTAAATAGCCCATCATTCCCCCTCTCCTCCTGGGATTTTCTCATGAGACTTAGAGTCTCATGATCCTCTGGGGAGGGAGGCAAAGACAAGCCACACCGCCGAAGCGTGGCCTGGCAGCGACTTGGGCATTTGCTTCACAAGGTTGGTGCTAGCCAAGTAAGTAACCTTTGGATACATGTGTGGATTGTGTCCACTTTGTGTCTGAAGCAATTCAGATAATATGAAAACTATCTTTGTGATATTAAGAACATTTAAGCAGCATACTAATGATACAGAACAAAGGTTCTATTTAGACCATCACTGTCATTCTCCAGATGGAGGGATCTTTTCTTCAAGAAAACTGCAAGGTCCTGGAGAAGACTGGACTAGCGGACACACATATTACTCCAGAAAATCCTGCACACCTTGGGGAGACAGTTTCAGATTCTCTCTTCCAGAGCTGGACAAGGAGGTAGGGCCATGTAACAGAAGACAAGGCTGTCTACTGCTCTGGAGCTGAGGAAAGAGGCAGAATCTCATTCTGTCTTTAGCAGGAGGCATTAAAGGAAAAAGATAATGTCTGTGGCTCATTAAAGAGTTCTATACCTGAGCAGCCAACCCACATTGCTGAACCTTGGTTGGAGTTTTGAAAGCTTATGGTAACAATGCCTGTATATTTGTTTTAGCTCCTGGTCTTTTTTTTCTTTGTCTACAAAGCCTTCTCATTCCTCCTCAGATACTTCTGGACATTACACTTAGATGTGACCTTGTTATATTTATCTGATCCCTGTTTGGTTGGAACTTCAGAGTGCCTTGACTTTATTTCCAGAATCTATCCAGCATAGGAATAAGATAATTTCTACTTTTGCACAGTAATTACCTAGCTGTTACTGGAAATTCAAAAGCAAGATAATTCCTTTCTCTTACTTTTGCCTCATAATCTGCTATTCCTTGGCATATTGCTTTGAACATAGTTCTTTTAGCTATCATGAATAGCAACACATTTATTTACTCTTCCTGAATTTGTTGAGCCCCCTTTAAAATCATTTACTAATAACTACCACCACTTCAGTGCAGTGCATTTCATAAATTAACTATGCATTATACAGAGAAATTGTTTTCTCTTGCCTGACTGCATTGGAGTATAAGAAGATGTGTGCTCATCCTCCACTTATTTCAATGGACTTAAATGTCCATTAACATGCACACAGCTTATTGTCTGCAAGGTGGCACTTGAATGTCTAAGACTGCAAAGTGATACACTCTCATTGATTTGAAAGCAGTGGGAGATCTCAGTATTGAGTTATGAAAAGCATAACCATACCACAAATGGGAGCTACCATTATTCAGTTGAATGCAGTTTAGCATGAATATGGCATTGCCTTTAGACTCAGTGTCTTTTCTGGCCAATGTCTCCTTGATTTTGAGAATTTGGTGCAGATGGGTCATCAGCATTTCCATGTTACTAGTTTCTCTATTGTCATATTTAGGTAGCTGCCAAAGGAGGCCAGCTTCACCATACATTTTGGACAGCTTTAGGTGGAAAGAGCAAATATTCTTAGAAAAATAAGGGTTTAGAAGTCATCAGAGTTGAGTCTGAAGAAGAGCAAAATGTGCCTGTATTGGAAAATCAATTGATAGATAGGAAGGAGAGCTGAAAATCCAACAGATTAATGAAAAGAAAGGAAAATTAGTGTCTCATTACTAGGCAATGGTTTTGGATTTGGCAGAGTTTTTCCCTGTTGGAATGACCAGGGACATATTGAATAATGTTTTTTATTAAATAAATAAAAACACTTTCTTTCTGATGTTAGATTGATTAGACACATAGCCTCCTCTGATTTTGCATTTGCTATTAAGCGACAGAGATGTGTCACTTAGACAAAAAGTGCTTTTTCAAATACATGTTAAACTCTGTCCCTTTCCAGGTACTTGACTTTCTGGTGTGATATTTGGCTCTATAAGAACGTCTTAGGCAAACAGAAATTCACTTGAAAGTTTTATTGCTTGGGGAAAATTTTCCTAATGGAACTTTTGAGGCTCCATCTGCAGCTGTCAGGGAACTGACAAAGAATAAGCTTATCTATGAACTGGGACCTGGTGGTTTAAATCTCACATAAGCCCACGGGACAAGTATTCCTACTGAGGAATGAATAATGAAAGGTGAAGGAACCATATTATGGCCAAGGAGCTTCCATGTTGATGGAAGGAACCATATTATGGCCAAGAACCAGGAGTGATATTTTTCTTAAACTCTCTTGCTTCACTGTGATAATTGTTATTTATTTTTTTTATTTTATTTTAGGGCATTTCTATACTGCTTTTCATTTAAAAGACCCTGAATGGTTGTCAATAGAAAACCAATAATAGCAGTGGCTAAAATGTGTGGCATAGCAGAAAGACAAAATCCATAAAATACATGGAAAATGATGCATTAAAAGCTGGAGTAAGTGATAGAAAAGTAAGAAAATACTTAAGAATCACATGGGTAAATTGAATCCTCATTTGACCATGCACATGCTCAATACTGGAAATCCTCTCCTCAAGGAGGAGACCATTCCACATGGTGGGCTCTGCAATGGGGAAGCCCCCTGAGTTTCAATGGAAGGGAAAGTTATCTGCCCCTCTTCCAGAGCTGACATACTTTTTCCCATTTCTGTGAGCATGCTGGGAAGATGAGATGACTGTGGAGGCTGTAGAGCCATCATATTTCCCTAATTTGTTCCTGTTCCTTTACAATAGGCCTGCTTTTCCCTCTGATAGCAATGGGGCTGGAAAAGAGTGGGCAACCCCTGTGATTGACATTCTCAGTTCCCTGGAGAAAGGGTGGAATATAAACTTGAGAAAAGGTAAAGGTGTCTAGAGTTCAAGTATGCCTATTTCATTATTTAGGACCAAATTACCCAGAAGACAATGTCAATGTTTTTAATTCATTCAAAAGAGAGCACAGAGGTGTAAATGTTATTAGCTGCAAAACCATCTGTATTGACTTCTGCTTAATTTCCACAAGGATGCCCCCATCTGCTAAACAGAAGTGACTTCATAGGTTGCAATTTTTCTCTCTCACTTCAGTGTCCACTCTTCTGAAAAAGGAAAGACAATAGTGACTGCAAATGTTTTCATGCCTATCCTCTGTCTTAGAGTGGTGGTCAAATATCTTGAGATAGGCAGTATACCAGTGGTATACAAATAGTACATCAGTAAAGAGCAGAACTGAGTTGAACATTTTCTGTTGTTCCATAGCTCTGCCATAAAGACTGAGAGTGAAAACAAAATCCATTTATTTCTACTGGGAGGGTGCCACTTACCTTTCAGTTACCTGTATATGGTTGTAGAATGTATTCTTCCAGGTTTTTAAAAAAAGAACCAAAACCACATGCAGGTGTATGAGATTCTCAGTAGCAGCCAACAGAGAAACTTAATTGCTGAAAAAAATTATGTACTGACAGAAAGACATCGGGAAGTGGCTAACATAGCCTCCTTCAGCTGGAAATTTCATGGTCTCGGAGTTGACCTCGGAGAGACCTTCTCTCACATCCTCACCAAGTATGAAAGTGGTGGAAGTGAGAGAAGGACTTCTTCTATACATCTCAAAGCCTGGACACACTTTTGTGGAGGAATACATTCTTTCAGACAAAAGACAGCATAGTACTCCTCTGCTGTGTAGAGAAGGCAATGGTGATTGCACCTGTAAAGAGGTACCTGACCTCAGCAGTCCATACCCCGATAATGTATGTTGTAGAAGAACTGATCAATCCTATAGAAAACCTCTGGTTTATGAATGTGGACTATTGCTTCTTTGTCCCAGATTCAAAACACCAGGAAACAGCCTAGCATTGCTTTGCAATATTAACAAAGAAGAGGGAACTGGTCCATCCACTGGTGGCTGTAACTGGTCCCTGGCCAGCGGTTTCTAAACTAATATATAATTTTATTTTATGCTTAGCTCCTGAAGAAGGCCACAGCCAAAACGTGTCGGGCCTCAGGTTTTTAGATAAGAATAAAGTCTATGTTGTCAATATTTTTATACATCTTCAGACTCGGTCTCTCATTTGTACTTTTGCAATATCAAGAGCCTGTTGGCAGTAGGAAAAAGAGATTCCTTGTGTCGCAAAGGCCAGGTGCTTCTGATACCAATGACAGTCTATGGGATCCTCTCTTCACTACCACACACACAAAAAGATACTCCACAAAGAAAAATCCCAGAGCCAGATTCTTTTCGTTAGTGAACCGTTTCTGACCCCAACACACAGAAATTGTTATGGTTGCTTTTTTTCTGCATAACATGTCTAATGGCATTCCTGCTGTAAGATTCCTGTGCTAATCTACCCTATTGCCTAGAACTAAGCCCCACTGATCTCAGACAATAACTGTTGAATTCACTGATGAACTCCAAGCTAAGTTTACCCCTTGGGAATGAGCCCTGTTGACCTGAATGGGGCTCACTTAGCAGTACACTGTGTGGCTTGCTCCTTCTAAATCCCTGAGAAGGGAAGAAAGAAATTGAGGCAGGAAAGAATTGGTGTGGCTGCAAACATTCCAGAGAAGTTCTGTCTTTTTGTGCCTCCTCTTTCTGTGTCAGTTCTCCCTTTCTCTTGTATTCCCTCTTTCTGTGGCTCCTCTTTCTGTCTTTCTCTCTCTCTTTGTGGATTTTCCTTCTCTTCTGCATTTCCCCACCTTCCTCACTTTCTCTCTCTGTGTGTCTTTTATATGCATGTGTGTCTCTATTCTCTCACTTTCTCTTTGTCTATTGTTTCTCTCACACAAAAAGACTTTCCTCCAGCTATTCTCTCTCTCTCCCTTCTTCTGGCTCTGTGGCTCCCTCTCTTTCTCTCTCCCTCTGTGGCCCCTCTCCCTCTCTGTATATTCAATAACTTAAATCTCAACATAGAATTTCCAAAACAGGAAATATTCAGAGGTAGTTTGCAATTGGTTTCTTCCCAAAAAAAGTAGCTTGTCACTGCCATTGTCCATGAAAGATCTATGTAATCTTTCACTACTGCTGATGCCCAGTAGGTGGCCCCCAGTAGTCTCTCTGCTCTCATCACCATTGAACTATCAATCAATGTCTGCTGATATGACTGCTAACCCTCAAGAGCATGGATGCATCTTTATTCTGGTGTGTCAGCTTTGACCATTCTGCCTTTGGTGACCCTGGCCAGAGGTAGATTCCACGCACTTAAATGAGATTCATTAGTTTCTTTCAGTGCTGGCAAGAAGTGTGTGCAACAGCTATGGAGCACTTCAACAAGCATGTGCATCCTGAGTTTATGAAAGAGTTCCAATGCAAATCATGTAACTTCTAAATGACAAGACAGATAAACTTCACATTTTAAAAATATAGCATGCGGCAGGTACAATTTGCTTTCCAGGAAGCAATAGTAGGTGTTTAAAGTATGAAAGGAGAAAATAAAAAGGCAGGAAAATGAGATCACAGGAGATGGGAAAGTTTAAAAAAAGAACAACCCAAAAAAACAGAAATTAGAACTTTAGAAGGACTTACAAAAACTTCTTCAAATCTGGTACAGAGTCAGTCAAGTACCATTTGGCCAAATGTGGATTGTTCCCTCCAATCAAAAATGTGTTACAGATGGTTTTAACTGGTTACACAGTATCACAGGTGCCTCTGATTCGTGGGACGGCTTTTGGATGAAGCCAAAAGAAATAGCCTTTCCAGGTGGTACAGCGTAGTGGGATAGGAAAAATCCAAATGGTCCTAAAGAAGGAGCTGCAATGGTTCTTGCTAACTTACGCCTCCCTATGAGGCAGCAATGTGTTCATTGTTGAAAGCAATGCAAAGCATGCTGCTTATATACCCCCCCCCACAACACTTAAAGCACTCTCTGAGCAATTCACAATTTAATTATGTAGACTACACATTCCCCCTGCCCCCAGCAAGCTGGGGACGCAATTTACCAACCTCAGGATGATGGAAGGCTGAGGGAACCTGGAGCTAGCTACCTGGGACTGAACCCAAGTCCTGAGCAGAGTTTTGACTGCAGTACTGCAGTTTAACCACTATGCTACAAGGCTCCTTCTAAGGTCAGTTCTGGGAGATGAGAAGATGGGTGGTCATAATGAAACTGTACAAAGAAATCTCTTGTTTTGCTTCTCTTTCAAGGCCCCCAATTTAAAATTATTTACATGAAATAAAACATCAGTTTCTTGCAAATGACATTGTCTGTATACAGTCAGACAGTACTGTGCTTGGTGGTTTACTTAGCCCAAAGAAATGTTACAAAATGGTGGAATTTCCACCAGAAAGATTTTCCAGACAAAGTTGTTTAGCATCAAAAAGGAAAGCAGACTTGCTAAAGGACAAAAGCCCAAGGCTATCCATAGTGCTCATGAGCAGAAGCTGAATCAAACTCGCTTTTAAAATGTGCTGTTTAAATTTTAACTCCAGGATTTAGCAGATACAAAAGGAAATGACAATTTCAGGTCATTATCTATGCTAGTCATTCAGAGCATCTTTAAGAAAAAGCTGCTTTATGCTTTGATAGAGGGGGGAAAAAAGACTTTTCCCCCAAGAAATGCCTTGACAACAGAGTCCTGCTTCGTTCACACAGTGGAAAATTTACAACCAATACAGACACTTGTTGACCAGGCAAAATGCCAGTCTTGAATGAGATTTCTTTTTCTTTTTCTTTGTTTTCTCATTCAAGTACTGGTCTACTGATGTACGCACTTTTTATATATAGTTCCTTTACCTTCAAAAACAATTTGTATTGTTTTATAATTGCCTATTTTTTAATAGCAGTTCTCGAGGATGGGAGCCAAAAGCATGCCTCCAGAGCCAAGGAATTTTAACTGCTGAGGGAACACACCAACCTGAAACTCTGATGGCTCATCTCATAGGAGAGGTTTGATGGAAAACATTCTGAGGGACTTTTTAGGATCTCTCTCCCTTTCCCTCTCTTTCTGTGCTATGTATGTACCATACAGACTAGATACTATTGCTGTTGCATGCCGTCATCTCACATCTGACTTAAGGTGACCTTGCTCAGCTCTTGTAAACTCAAGTTGTGATTTCCTTTAGAGAATCAGTCAATCTCATATTTGGTCTCTTTTCTTGCTGCTTTCAACCTTTCCCAGCATTATTGTCTTTTCCAGAAAATCTTGCCTCCTCACAATGTGCCAAAATTAGGACGGCCTCAGTTTTGTCATTTTTGCCTCCTGAGATAGTTCAGACTTGGCTTGTTCTAAGACCCACTTGTCTGTCTATCTGGCAGTCCAGGGAATCTGCAAAGCTCTCCTCCAGCATCATATTTCAAATTAATCATTTTCCCCCCCTATTAGCTTTCTCCATTGTCCAACTTTCACACCCATATACAGTAACTGGGAATACAATACTAGATACTTGTGGTGTGGAAAATGTCATCTGTTTCAATTTGATTTGAGTTATTTGTCTTATCAGTCACAACTGGTTGTGACCCATTTGATTCAATTTGTGTCCAAAGATTTTGTATATATAAATGTGAATAATCAGGGGGAAAATCTAGGAAAATGGGAAAAATAAAGTATTGTGACCTGGAATGGGAGGTGAAACCCAGTGGAAAGACAAACTAGGGCTGCCACGGAGTGAGAAACAGGATGCTTCTTGCTTGCTTAGTTGAACTGTACTATATTTCTTTCTGTTCCTGGGCAGAGAGAGGAAAGGGGGAGAGAGAGAGAGAGAGAGAGAGAGATACAGTCCCATTAGAACAGAAATGCTAGAAGGCTTCTACAACTGAACATTTCCACTACAGTAATGTGGAAACTTCTGATGATGGACTTAATTTTCTCTATATAGAGAGGAAGGCCCAAAATCAGGAAATAAGGCATGCAACACCTACACCACAGCCATTAACATAGAGATAACAGAATGATATTAGCAGTGAACGTTTTGACCACTGTATCAAGAAACTCCTGGTGGTGGACCTCCTTTCCCATCTACAAAGATATTGTAGCTCAACTACAGCAAAGAAGCTCTGAAACATCCAGGCCTCCTGAGCATCCCTCTGAGCTGAACCTCTGAGTTGAACCCCTTTTGGCTGTTCTCAAAATCTCTCAAATTATAGCCTGAGAAAAACCTCTCAAATCTTTTTTTTCTCCAGATTTACTTTAGAAAATGATTGGGCCGCTGCTAAGCCAATGCTTCAGCAGCGTGGGCTCGCCTTTGCCTCCCTCCCCAGATGACGTGGGACTCTTAGTCTCTCGAGAATGGACGGGGCGAGAGGGGGGAGCGTCAGGTTATTTAAGGACGTTCCCCCCTCTACCTGCCCTCTTCCTTTTCTGGCATCAGTGAAGGAGAGAGCTACGCTACGCTGCACCGAGGACACGGAAAGGGTACTCGGCTGTGATTATAGAGTTTCAGGAATTTAGGAAGCTGGTTAACCTGGAGCCTGTCTGGCCTGCACCACTGGATCACCTTCAACAATTCATTGTGTATTTGAATAGAAGGGGATTGGCACCTGGAACTATTCAGGGTAGGTTGTCCGCTCTCGTCTTCTACGCTAGGATTAATGGGTATCAGGATTATTCCTTGGATTACCGCATTAAGAAAATGATTGAAGGGTGGTCTAAGAAAAGGGGTAGAGTTCAGGATAACAGGGCTCCCATATCACCTGCGTTGTTAGAACGCATCTGTAAACAGTGGGAGCTTTTGTGTAGGGATGAATATGAAATAGTTTTATTTAGAGCAGCATCCTTGCTGATGTTTTTTGGGGCCTTTAGGATTAGTGAGGTAGTTGCTGCTGGTAAGAATGACGAGACTAAGGTAGCTTTGCAATGGCAGGATGTTATGGTTGTGGACAATACGGTTCTAATTTATATTTGACAATCCAAGACTGATCAACTAGGCAACGGTGCTCAACTTACGCTAACGCGTTGCCATATAGAAGACATATGCCCGGTGAAAGTCACCATTGCGTACTTGGAAGTTAGGGGACAGGACCAGGGCTATTTCTTTAAGCATAGAGATAGTTCGCCATTAACTGGTACTTTTACCAGTTCTGGAAGTTGACAGATGTAGCGTTGGACATAGTTGGCATGCAGGGATCACGTTTTGGCACACATTCCTTTAGAATTGGTGCAGCATCCACAGCTGCGGCCTTGGGATACAATACAGATGAAATTAAGCATCTGGGTCGGTGGTCTTCATCCAATTATCATAGGTATATTAGAACACTTCCTAACGTATAGGCAGGGGCCTGGTTTGGTTATGTCTCCATAGGTTCCGTGGTGACGGAGAGACGACGACACGTTGTGATTTTGGGCCACAGCTACGTTTATTGGGCAGCACGTTATGTGGCTGCATCCCCATGGGGGAACAACCTGGGCCTTGGAGCCAGAGCCCACATCGTATGGAAAGAGCTGCGTGGAATGCTGTGGAGCCAGTTATGCAGGGCTGTGGCCTTTGGCCAATTTCCACCAGATCTATTGGTAATACATCTGGGTGGCAACGATTTGGCCAGGTTTCATGGAAAGACTTTAATTTTGGACATTTTACGTGACCTGAGATGGTTGAAGGCCACATATCTGGCCATGCATATAGTATGGTCGACGATCATCCCTCAGTTGGCATGGAGAGATGCCAGGAATTTTTTCCCCGTTAACACAGCACGCAGGAGTGTTAACCGGGAGGTTTGCAGAGTGGTCTGCGCTGGCCTTGGATCGGTGATTGGTCACCAGAGGATCCGCTTGGATAGGACTGAGTTTTTTCAGAACGATGGTGTACATCTGTCCAATTTGGGTTTGGATGTCTTCCTTGAATACATCAAGGGGGGCCTGCTTGCTGAGCTTGATAGGCTCGATGGCAGGCATGGGACTTAGCATAGCTAGTCCCTATGCTGTGGCGGGTAGTGCAGATCTAACAGGTTTTCTGGTGAGTCCCATTACAAACTCAGGTAAGCTATAGCCCATCTGATCTCCCAGCACTGCGGATCGTGCGATTACAGTGCTTGGGGGAAAAGATGCGCTGGGGCCACAACCAGACCAACAGTCAACAAGGAGAAGCTGGCTTGAGGTCCGCGGGTGGTCAAATTGGGGCCGACCGGGTTCTTGCTGTCTTTTAAGACCGCGAGAACTTGGGGCCAGGGACTCGCCCATTTGTTGCTTAAGGGGGCCTTTGAGACCCCTACGGTTTAACCTGATTCCGCACTACAGCAGCCCCCCCTTCGCCAAAGGATGGCAACATTGATTATGATTAATAAAGTGTGGCCTGTGTTTTAATCCATAATTCTTGTCTCGCGTGTTTATTCCGGAGTTGGGAGGGCAATGATCGGGCTGCTGCTGAGCCAATGCTTCAGCAGCGTGGGCTCACCTTTGTCTCCCTTTCCGGTTGACGTGGGACTCTTGGTCTCTCAAGAATGGATGAGGCGAGAGGGGGGAGCGTCAGGTTATTTAAGGATGTTCCCCCCTCTACCCGCCCTCTTCCTTTTCTGGCACCCCACCCACCCACCCTATATTCTAGTGTGAGTGTATCTGGTCGCCTATGGGGCTGGATAGGAATTTTTGACCTGTATCCTGATTGGCTTTTGGATGCAGGGATTTTTCGCCTATCCCACACTGGAACAGGGTGCTGTCATGTTATGAGGTGGAAATTTGGTCGCACTGTCAGGTAGTGCGGATATAACAGGTTTTCTGGTGAGTCCCATTACAAACTCAGGTAAGCTATAGCCCATCTGACCTCCCAGCGCTGCGGATTGTGTGATTACAGTGTTTGGGGGAAAAGATGCGCTGGGGCCACAACCAGACCAACAGTCAACAAGGAGAAGCTGGCTTGAGGTCCGCGGGTGGTCAAATTGGGGCCGGCCGGGTTCTCGCTGTCTTTTAAGACCACGAGGACTTGGGGCCAGGGACTTGCCCATTTGTTGCTTAAGGGGTCCTTTGAGACCCCTACAGTTTAGCCTGATTCCGCACTATGGCAGGCCCCCCTTTGCCAAAGGATGGCAACATTGATTACGATTTATAAAGTGTGGCCCGTGTTTTAATCCACAATTCTTGTCTCGTGTCTTTATTCCAGGGTTGGGAGGGCAAAGAGTTAATGATACTGCCTAACAGGAAACACCGATGTTATTCCTCTAAAGTGCTTAGTTGGTGAAAACTTTACTTTAGCCTAGCATTTTAATTACTGACAAATGATTGAACTAACTAGCATCCGGCTCTATCCATTGAAGACTGCATCTGTAAATATTGGCAAGTTTAAGAAGCATGTTGCATGAAGTCCCCCCGACATTGCCAGGGAAAAAAAAAAGTCAGATGCTGTTCAAAGTGACATGCCTTTGTCCCCACTGTCTTCATTTTGTTTTCACATTTACATTAAGTTGCCAGTTTTTGCCCTGAGTGATTCCTTTAACAACAAAGGATGAATGACATGAACATTTGCCTTTGCTTATAAGTCAGTTGGTGCCTGCAGTTCAATTCTACTCAAGTTAATTTGGGTCTTGCCACATGTCTTTAGTAAACATCAACTTATAAAAAATGTAAAATATGCCAGACCAGCCATTTAAAAGATATCACTTCAGAAGCATGAAAATCCACCATATTAATCTTTTATCAGTACATCACTTCAAAATGAAGTATTAATGAAAAACAAAGTCTGAACAAAAATTACACAGTCTTTCATACTTCTAAACACAAAACAGGTTGCGCTACAGAAGACTCCATGAAGGCATTTCCCTCAGACTTTGGCTTTGCAGTTGGATGAAGTAACTTGTATCCCCCCCACCACCACCTCTCTCAATCTCCATTCCCTTTCTCTCTCCTTTCTCTTTTTATTACCGCAATATATAACAGGCACTCCTGTGGTGGGGAATATGACTCCCCCCATGACCATGAAATGGGAGAAACAAGTCCAAACACTAAACACTTCCTTCTGTTCATTAGTAAGGAAGATCTCTGATATATATACAGATAAAGCAAAGATATCTCTGGGATGCTTTGTAGATCAAGGCAGTGAGGAATCTGGATTTTATTTCCTAAGGAGTAAAACTTAGTTTCATATGAAAGAAAAAGGAGTGGGGCATGTTCCTTTAAAATATTGTATTAAAGCAAAAATAAAATAAAATAAATAAATCACAGGGCTTCTTAAATGGGCACAAACATGAAAGAATATGTGTGTAACCAAACCAGCAGCAAAATAAAGCATCATCTCATGTATTTATTTAGATGGTGTCAGAACTATGATGTTTTCATGGTTCCTTATATGCCATTGTTCCAGTGAGGACCAACCTGTCTGTGGGTCCACACGCCTTAATGCCAAGAGCAAAATACCAATCTCGGATTTCTAGCTAAAGATCTCTGAAATAAATCTGTGGTTCCACCACAGTAGAATCTCTGATATTACTGATTGTCTGACTCAAGATAATAATGCTTTGCTGGCATAGTGCCAGCCTGTGTCATGAAGAACAAGGTCTTCTTTTTCATTTGGAATGCCAATAATGGCATGCCAGAATTCATTATCCTGCTGTTATGGCAGACTCTCTGCAAATAAAGAATAATCTGGTTTTTTAAAAATTAAGGGATTTCCACAGTCGTGTTTCCATACCTGGTTACTTACAAATTTCAGAAAAGTTACTGTTCATCCATGCATATCTCTTGTTTCCTGTATTCACGTGCTGCAATGAATAACTTGTGTATGTGAATACATAATACATCATAACTGAATTAGGGATATGATTTTATTTTTCACATTTGAATACGAACCAAACTGACTTGCACTTCCTGAATTAATTTATGAACTGTAATATATTTATTCTTTAGTTTTTCCACTCTGGAAACTTGGTGAATCAGCTGTCTAGCCAAAAGGTAGGCATATATACATGTACATAATGTACATTATGGAAAATAATGTCATGTGTTAGGGGAAAGCATTTATAAAAATGTGCTTATTAGGGAGAAATAGGCATCTGTGAATAAGAGCAAAGGAACAACTTCCCTTCCCCACTGTTAATATCCCTGAATTTTGTGCAAAAATAGATTTTAAAAAAATAACCTTTCCCTTGGGGAAAAAGAAAGTACTGAAAGACTGAGATACAAATAATGGATAAAATCAAGTTAGTGCAAATGTGCTTCCTTAATGTTTGTTTTTACATGTATACCATCCAGAATAGTGCTGTGCACTAATGAGGTGGTATAGAAAGAAAGAAAGAAAGAAAGAAAGAAAGAAAGAAAGGAAGAAAAAAGAAAGAAAGAAAGAAAGAAAGAAAGAAAGAAAGAAAGAAAGAAAGGAAGGAAGAAAGAAAGAAAGAAAGAAAGAAAGAAAGAAAGATGATGGACAGACAGTGGTGATTTTCCAGTATTAAAGGCTTCCACACTCCATCACCAGGCTCCCAAAGGCTTCTGCAGGGTGAAAATGATCCCTACAGAGTCTTGGAACCTGAAGGCTGGGGTGAGAAGACATTTTAAACTTGATTAGATTAAAGATTTCTATTGCCAGGTGATGCTGTCATCACTATTTATGTGGCACAGTTGCGCCGACTCAATTTCAGCTAGTGTTTGTAAACATCTATGATGGAAAGCAATTGTCTCAGTTTTCCCAAATTGAGCAAATTTGTACAAAAACCTGGATTTTGTCAGACCATCATTTTTCCTGCTGCAGGAACAGTAAAGAGAGTGCTGCAAATTCCTCACCATCCTTCAAGGTATCCTTATCAAAAGCTGTAAGGATACAAAACCTGAGGATTTAAATTCCTGGGTGTGTGTGTGTGTGTGTGTGTGTGTTCATAAATACAACTTTGTATATGATTTTTTTGTGCCGGAAAAGAAAAGGAAAAAATGTACAGATCGATGCAGAAATGGGAACAGACTGAAGCTTGAAAAAAAGGTGAACATTAATAGCAGTGAAGCAAACAGATTAATTTTCCTTGACAGACCTTTCCAGGACAAGCAGAGTGGTCAAATTCTCATATAGCCACTCGCCTCACTGAATGATATTAGGCCAATATTCTCTCTTAATCTACCTCAGAGAGTTACTGTGAGTACAAAATGGTGCAGGAGTGGGAAATGTGGATACTGCTCTTTTTGCACAATCTGAAATGAAAGAAATTCAATCCTCCCCCCCACACACACACACACCCCTAGTAGAGACTAAGTACTGCAGCCACTGACTGATATGATTTGGAATTTTTCCTGCTCTGTGTTTCCTTTATATGAGCAGAAATGAATAATAGAATGATCAGCTGGTCCAGCATCCTCTAAATCTTCCATGATATCCCTAATACTTCATTACTTTTGTTAATACTTTATTAAATTGTGCAATATTCCTAATGCCTAAAATGAATATAAAAATCAAAAGATATTTTTTTTCAAAAATAGGGATTCTGTTCTTATCGTGCAGTAGTGATATTCAGTATGAATTAAACTTAATCAAAAAGACATTTACATATTTTAAGTAAAAGAGCCATGTGTGGTAGTGCAGCAGTGCAAATCGACATTCTACAAGGAAATTCTGAAAATAGGAGCAGCCCAAACAAAAAGTCATAACTTTGAGACAGGATTTTGGATGAACACTAAATTTAGCACAGATATAGTAGGCAGTCTTTTGTTGTCTTGTGCCAAATTTGGGGAAGTTTGGGCAAAGGGTTTTCAAGTTGAGATTTTTTAAAAATGTAAAATTGTTATATATATATAAAAGAATAGAGAACAAATATTCAGATGCACACTTATTTAAGTGGTAAAATTTATTATTATTATTATTATTATTATTATTATTATTATTATTATTATTATTATTATTATTATTATTATTATTATTATTATTGGCTGGAGATAATCTTACTTGGTGTTAGCAGATCTTTGGCACCTATATTTTGTCGTAATTCTGACCATTCCACCCATCTTGTTCCTACACAATTGTCTGGTAATTAAAGGGAAAAAACCCCTCCAAAAATGTATGTGCCATCAAGTCACTTTTGATGGGTGGTGATGTTAAAATATGGCCTTCAAAATGTTCTATCATGAACAGCTCTGCTCAAATCTTGCAAACCAACAGCATCGCATGTTCTGTTCCTATTGCCTCCCCCACCCACTTCCTAGCAAAGTTATTCTTTCCAGTGAATTCTACTCAGGTCTTGCAGACTAAAAGCTGTAGATTCCTTTATTGAGACAATCTGTCTCCTATTAGATCATCCTCTCTTCCTACTTCCTCCTCCAACTTTTCTCAGCAATACTCCTTTCTGGTAAGTTCTACATTTTCACTTTATGTGGATGGTACGATCATCTCAGTTCATTCATCTTTGCTGAAGTGAGAGTTCAGGTTTGCCTTGGTTGTGCAACCACTTTTCTGCCTTTCTGGCTGTCTGTAAGGCTCTCCTCCAACACCATATTTCAAATGAATTCATTTTGTCCCTGTCCTTCTTTGCTGTCTTTTTTTTTCAACATAGCATGGATTATTTTCATCTTGGTTTCCAGTGACAATCTATGTCACGACAATTTTAACTCCTGGCTCTCTCTCTCTTTTAAATTTCAAAAGGCAAGACAACATATTTTGGAAAACACGCCCTCAATATGTTCATAAAGCTTTTGGTATGATATAGTTCTTCCTCAGGTTGTCTACCTTAAGGAAATGGTTGAATGCACAATATCATGCCTACATCGCCAGCAGGAAAAAGTATGCCAAGCTCTATGTATCAAAGGGAAGCCTGAATGTTGACAACACCAATTACAGAAGGCAAGACTTCTGGTCTACAGGATGCCCTCTTCTGTTGACTACTATTCACATTTGTCAAAAAGCAGCCCTGTGCTTGAGTAAGAAGTGGTTAACAGGTGGGAAAAGGGAATTTTTCCTTGCTTGGTGTCACTTTATGAATGGTAGAGCAGAAGAAGGTATCCCATAGACCATCTTGTCCACTGTGACTGATGTTGTCAATACTCAGGTTGCCCTTTGCAGTGTAAAGCTTAGCATCCTTTCTCCTGCTGGCAAGGCAGGGACAACACTGAGCAGCAATATCAGGGTACTTCCTGGCACTTTGAATCACGGATACAGAAGCTCAATATCCCACATTTATAAACTGGAGGTTTAGTTTTGTTTTGTTTTGTTTTTTAGGAATTGAATGTATGTAGACTACACACGTGTGCACATGCGCACGTGCATGCGCGCAAGCGCGTGCACACACACACACACACACAAAGAGCCTTTGTTCAGTTAGACATGTTTTGTTATAGCTGATAGAACTTATATTGAAACTCAAAGCAATTAAATTCTTTCCAAATAACATGTGGCTTCTCACTTGATTATCGTAGATCTTTTATTTATTTTTAATAGCAATAATAATACCATTGTCAAGACCTTAAGTATTTTTTTTCTTCCCATTTACCATCTGTAGCAGTAGACTTCTTTTGACAGCAAAATCATTGTCAGCTGTTTCTTTCTTTCTTTTTTTCCTTTCTTTTAAATGGTCTTAGCTGCTTCTCCTGATCACCTTCTCTCTCTCCTGAGAAATCTATCTCCTGAGTGCCTGATCACCTTATCTATCTCCTGAGAAATCTATATGTGGGACAGGAAGCAACAGTTAGAACTGGATATGGAACAACTGATAGGTTCAAAATTGGGAAAGGAGTACGACAAGGCTGTATATTGTCTCCCTGCTTATTTAACTTATATGCAGAATACATCATGCGAAAGGCTGGACTGGAGGAATCCCAAGCCGGAATTAAGATTGCCGGAAGAAATCTGAACAACCTCAGATATGCAGATGATACCACTCTGATGGCAGAAAGTGAGGAGGAATTAAAGAACCTCTTAATGAGGGTGAAAGAGGAGAGGGCAAAAAATGGTCTGAAGCTCAACATCAAAAAAACTAAGATCATGGCCACTGGTCCCATCACCTCCTGACAAATAGAAGGGGAAGATATGGAGGCAGTGACAGATTTTACTTTATGGGGCTCCATGATCACTGCAGATGGTGACAGCAGCCACAAAATTAAAAGACGCCTGCTTCTTGGGAGGAAAGTGATGAGAAATCTAGACAGCATCTTAAAAAGCAGAGACATCACCTTGCCGACAAAGGTCCGCATAGTCAAAGCTATGGTTTTTCCAGTAGCGATGTATGGAAGTGAGAGCTGGACCATAAAGAAGGCTGACCGCCGAAGAATTGATGCTTTTGAACTGTGGTGCTGGAGGAGACTCTTGAGAGTCCCCTGGACTGCAAAGAGAACAAACCTATCCATTTTGAAGGAAATCAACCCTGAGTGCTCACTGGAAGGACAGATCCTGAAGCTGAGGCTCCAATACTTTGGCCATCTCATGAGAAGAGAAGTCTCCCTGGAAAAGACCCTGATGTTGGGAAAGTGTGAGGGCAAGAGGAGAAGGGGACGACAGAGGACGAGATGGATGGACAGTGTCATTGAAGCTACCAACATGAATTTGACCCAACTCCGGGAGGCAGTGGAAGACAGGAGGGCCTGGCGTGCTCTGGTCCATGGGGTCACGAAGAGTTGGACGCGACTGAACGACTAAACAACAACAAGCTGCTTCTCCAATTAATTTTTATTTGCTGTTCGGTCTGTTAAGTCACTTGTAAATCCTAATTCTCATTTTGAACATTATTAGACAAAATACATGAAATATGTTTAAATGAATTGAGTGCAATCAGAGTAAAGGTGGCTTGTGGCTTATAGTGAGAAAATTTATTGAAATATTTTCTTCACAAAAATAAGAATTAGAGAGAAGCAGCCATCATGTAGCCTTCATGCATTTATGTTCCCCGCCCCTCACATTCCTTAATGCAATCTGCCACATGTTTGAAGCAGTGAGGAACTACAAATTTCACTGATAAAATTCAAAATGCACCCCTGTTCCCAGAATGGGGATGATTATATCACAGGGTTTCCAACCAGATGTTTAAATTCACAGGTAGCTATTTTAGTGTATTTTAGTGAGGGACGTGGTGGCACTGCGGGTTAAACTGCAGAAGCCTCTGTGCTGCAAGGTCAGAAGACCAGCAATCGTAAGATCGAATCCACGCGACGGAGTGAGCTCCCGTCACTTGTCCCAGCTCCTGCCAACCTAGCAGTTCAAA
Organism: Intellagama lesueurii; assembly: GCA_037013535.1. Classification (NCBI taxonomy): domain Eukaryota; kingdom Metazoa; phylum Chordata; class Lepidosauria; order Squamata; family Agamidae; genus Intellagama; species Intellagama lesueurii. The sequence goes on from JBAJHW010000008.1 coordinate 18,347,233, forward strand.
AGCATGTAAAAATACGAGTAGATAAATAGGTAACTCCACGGTGGGAAGGTAACAGCATTCCGTGTCTAGTCGCGCTGGCCACGTGACCACGGAAACTTGTCTATGGACAAATGCTGGCTCTACGGCTTGAAGACGGAGATGAGCACCGCCCCCTAGAGTTGGACACGACTGGACTAAATGTCAAGGGGAACCTTTACCTTTACCTTACATATTTTTGTGTAATTATTCTATAGTAAGATAATATTTATAGGAAGTGACATCAAATTGATTCCAATTTACAGCAACTCTAGTATAGTTGCTGAGGTGTGTGAGATACAAATAGAGTGCCACCACCCAGTAAATTTCTAGGGTTGAGGAGGGATTTGAACCCAGGTCTCAAGGGTCCTAGTCCCTTATTCTGTCCACTACATTGCACTGGTTGTCTTCAGGATGATACATTTCACCAAAACAAAATAAAACAATGGAAAATGAAACCGTTCAACCCCCCAAAAAACAAAATAACTTTAAAATGTATTTATTTTAAAAAAAATTACAGCATCACTTTGCTCGTACAAAAACACACAATTATTTGCAAATCTGGAAATCAAATCTCAATATTCATTTCCTCCAGCAAATACTCAGTTGTAAATTCTCACCTTATGTGTCTTTGATGTTGATGTAATTTGACATTCACATCTGATAGAATTATCTTTTCCTGTTGCATTCTTAATGCATTTCATTTTACAACATTCCCTTTAACCCACCCACTGCAAATATTCTTAGTTCCTCTGTGATATCTGTTTCTGTTTATGGATCTAATCCTATACCTGCTTACCTGGGATAGGCAATATTGAGCTATACATGAGGATATACTGTTTGTGTAGGGCCATACTATAAACTCTCTAATGTAACTGACTTCCTTGTCTACTCAAGTCAATGAAAAATCTTTCTTTATCTTTATTAGATTTTTACCCCGCCCCCCTAGACAAAGTCTACTCGGGGCGGCTTACATACATAATAAAAACATCATAATACATAAAAGATTTAAAACATCATAATTTTAACACTTATATTAAATTAAATCAGTACCAAGATGAAAGAGTAAAGATCAGTTATTGACTGGAGGGAAGGCCTGCCTGAAAAACCAAGTTTTCAAATGAGTTTTTAAAACGCCCAGCGAGGGTGCCAGATGAATTTCAGTTGGGAGGCTGTTCCATAGCCGAGGGGCCACTGCCGAGAAGGCCCGGTTTCTTGTTCTTTCTTTCCAGGCCTCTCTCGGCATTAGGCCCCTCAGCCATCCCTGCTGGCTATTCCGGATGATTCGGGTAGATCTATGTGGGAGAAGACGATCTGCCAAAATGATGTCTCCGTTTAATTTAAACAGGGAGAAGTAAAGGTACATCAACCCAAAAATGGCTTCACATATTTCTACATGCGGGATTTAAAAAACAACAACTTTGTATGTCACATCATTTAAAGTACAATCACAAATGTGGAAGTAACTACTACCTTAATTTAATATAGTTTACCCATATAAAAGACTGGAATCTTGACTCTTTGCAGGCTATTCCTATAATGTTTACTTAGCTATACACTCTGGTGAATATGGACTTATTCAGGTGTTCCCTCACCATGTCTACTCCATATGTGATGCTATTCCCTCTCCCTCCACCATTGCTTTCCACATGTGCACACTATGGTCTGAAAAATGGAAGGCTGTTGTATGTCTATAGTGTCTACATGAGAACAAGAAACTTGCTTTTCCCCCACTTTCTGACTCCCATATAGAGGCTATACAGATGCAACAGCCTCCCACCGTACGGACTCTTACTTACACATGTTAAAAGCAAAGATGGAAGGGAGAGGCGACAGCAGTCATCCTACATCACATTTAAAGTACACATTGATACAGAACAGCTGGATAGGGGCTTACTGTCGTGTGAAAATACCAGCCTAAGTGCCAGGTGTAAACAGAAATTGAATACTCTTTGCTTGGAGATTTCTGGTTGATGTTCAATGAACTGATAGAAGTTTCCAACTCCCTATGTATCTAATAATAATTGTGATTTTAAAAGCTCACCCTCATCAACTTATGCTGCTGGGAAATAACCCAGAGGCAAGGGGGGGGGGAGTAGAATTTGCTTTAAAGGGAATTATCTCTTGTTTAGACAAATATTTTTAGAGAGAAATTAACTTTGTTAGTCCCAGCTACAATACACACCCACTGAATCAATAGGACCTATATAAATGTTAACTTTCAAAACCCCATAGATCTTGTAGGTCCACACTAATTCAGACTTCCAAATTAATCTAGCCTATACTCTTTAGGAGATTAAAAAGAAAAAGCATGTTTAATCATTCTAGGTAGAAATGTGTGAGGAGGGGGAAAGGAGGTGAGTATGCTAACTGTGCATACTCTATGGCCATTTTCACCACCCTCCACATGTGGCAGAGTTTTTGGCTGTTATGCTTTCCCCCTTTAACTCTCATGATGTGTTGTCTGTCACCTTATTTAGAACCTTTGCATGGGTCTAAGCAATGGTTCCTGAACATTAGACCCCAAATATTATTGGCCATTGTCCATTAGTCATGGTGGTAGGGAGTGTCCCATGGCTTGACATTCAGACCCAGGCTTCAGAACCACTGGACTTCAGTATCATCTGTCCAAAGGGAACACACAGAGCTGTAACTAGGGGTGGGGTGACAAAGACTTTGACCCAGGATGCCCAGATTTATAGGCCACAAAAATTTGCTGCTGGAACAATGTGAACTCCAAGGACATATACTGCCCCCACTCCATTGTGTCCAGATGAAAGGAAACACAAAATAGGTGGCGCAGGCTTGGTGTGGAACCAATACAGCCACAAAACACTCTTTTTTCCTCCCCCTATGCCTCCATTCTTTCCTTGCATATGCCATTTGCCTTGGTCAACAATAAGCTGCAAAGCCCAGGCATCCAAATTGCTAGTTACAGCTCTGGGAACACACACCAAGCAAATGAAAGGCATTAGCCAGCAGGACTCCACTACATGACATACAATAGAAGCTGCCCACTCAGCATTTTGATTTCCACAATGAAAACCCACGAGCCCATTATTCTCAGGATGTTCGCTTACAATTCCCTTCTCAATTAGCAGAATGGATTTTTTTTTTCCAGCTTAGCTTCATTTGAAGATGTTTTGCTGGTTGGAGTGGTCCTGTTTTCTGGCAGTGAATGATTACTAGTACAGATGTCTTATGCATCTGTCTGTGGTTATGTCTGAGTCACAGAGAGTGAGATTATAACGTTCAAGAAAGATGTCAATAGCAATTTTTCCTTTTCTCCTCAGTTGCCATCACTTATACTTAGGAACAAGCTCAGCTTTTCGCTTTTATATACGCAACTAGAAGGAAACATTCAGACAAGGCTTAATACAGTTGAGGGGCAGGAAATGAAGGATTTGTCATGGCACTAAATCAACTGCAATAAGAAGAGATGACTGGATAGGTGCAACAAAAAATCAAAAATAATGAAAACATGCTGTAGAAAACTGTACACAAGATTAAGATGTAACTCAATTGTAGCCCACTGTTGGGTGATTCAAGGATAGAACCTGTACAGCTGTGGAAATGTTCTGGAATGTATAAGTATGAATGAATAACTTTATTGCGGTATAAAACCATAGAAATACATCCAGCACAGTTACAGGATAATACCCTGGTAACATAAGGGAGTATCTACAGAGAATTCAAAATTCAAAGTTTAAAATTTAATTTAGAGTTTGAACCTTCTAATTTACCCATCTTCTTAGTATTAAATTTAATCAAATACAAACAAAAATAGCTATTTGTTTAGTAATAAAAGAGTTTTCATCATTTAAAATGTATAAGCAAAATCATAGGCCTAGGCCCAGAAACAAAGGCCTGAAACTTTGGTTAATGAAAGCAAATGCTGTCAGCAGAACCATCTGGAAAGGCAGTTCTTTTTGAAGTCAACAGGGTCATCCATGAAAGAGGAAGGGAGTTGACGAGAAATATGACAAAAGATTAAAAAAAATACTTCATGGCATTTTAAGATATTTAATGCTGGTCTCATCAAGGGTCAGCGAAAATCGTGGAACTGCTGAAACGCCTAAACAAGTCTGTACCAAGCCTATAAATATGCATCAGTGTTACTCTGTGCAAGCATATTGGACAGGAAAAAACTAAGGGAAAGAGAGAAAGCAATGTAATATATTAATACAATGTATATATATATATACTTCTTCATAATCATTATCTGAAGCTGTGAAATTTGAGGAAGTGGACTCAATCCACAAATGTTCACATTAAAATATATCAATTAGTCCTTAAGATGCCACAATATTTTTGTCTCTTGTATATATATGGAGTTTCTTATATCTTCTGTTTGTCCATTTGATCACTAATATTTTGTCCAGCAGGGACTCTTTGTGCTGAGGATCATTTACATGAACTGTAACTTGATGCTAGTTGTCGGGAATGGGGGATGATTCATTTGATGTTGGAAGAGAGTGTTATACCAAGAGCCACCAGAAAGATAAATAGGTTGATGCTAGATCAATTCAAACTAGAACTTTCAGGAGAAGCTAAATGAGCAAACTGAGACCATCATACTTCGGACATACCAAGAGAAGACAAAGCTCACAGGAAAAGACATTAACTCTGGTACGAGTAGAAGGCCATAGGATCAAAGGTAGATGTAACTTGAGACTGAATCAATAAAGGAAGTCATGGTCTTTAGTTTACAAGATTTGAGCAGGGCTGTTAATAATAAGACTTTTGAACGTCATTGATTCATAGAATGGCCACAGGTCAGAAGGGATATTGTAGCACATAGCAACAACAAACCTGATGCTTTTATAACTGAAGATGCCAAGAAATTAAATTTGGGCCTTCTGCATGCTTACTGTGCTCTACTACTGATATGACAGTGGGGGGAAATATTCACAAAATAAATTATGGCTGGTATTAATGTTAATGCCTGTGCAGAACAGACATACTGTAATTGGCCCAATTTAATGTATATATTCAGAATGCACACCACCAACCCTATATAAATTGGTGTCTTTTCTCTCTCTCTCTCTTTAGGTCTTTGTAATACAATAGGCATTTTTGAACCTGGAATCAAGAATGAGACAAAAAATGTTCAACTTGAAATTGTGAAAGTAGTTTTAGCTCTTGTGGATCAGATGTCTTTTTCTTTCAATGCATTCACTTATCGTTGCTTCATTATGTTGTTATGATGAGTGACTTTGTGGAAAGAATGGAGAAACAAAGGGGGAAGGATTGCGATAAGATCTGCTTCCCTTAAGCATGCTTTAGGGTTCATGTGTGGCAATATTATCAAAGGCTAGCTGATAATTGCATGGAAAATATCCAATTAGCACCTACGTTGTCTTTTGTAGTAATGGAACCTGTCCCACTGTTGTAATGGGGGAAAAGAGTTACCACCATGTTAAAGCTTTTGCAGCACCACAAAGCACAGACAAAAGTTAGATGTCCAAATGGTGCAATAGGATGCTGTGCAGCTTTAGCTTCAGAGCACTCTTGAATCACAGAATTAATTTACATTCCTGTGGGAAAGTAAGATGGCTTTAATAAAGTAACGATCATAAATTAACACTAACAATTGATGCAAAATATATACTTCCTGAGATTTACTTTGGCCATGTTACTCTGCATTGACTTTGCATCCTGAGCATCTTGTGTTGGCTGAAGAGAGATCAACGTAAGATAGGAAATGGATTGTGGTGGAGAGAAGAGAGAGGAGCTGTTCGCAGAAATTATCTTAAATTCCAGGAGTTGGTGCACTTATGTATAATCAAGAGAGAGAAACAGGGTGAATAAAGGAATGTGTCACCAGTCTCTGCTTTCATATAGCAGCTTTCATTGAGCAAATGCCACACTGAGTGTAAATAACAACAAATAAACTCCTTTGCACAGCCATTTTATATCCCTGAAATCTGAAGCAAGGATGAAGTGATGGAGCATTCAAACAGCAAAACCTGCACTCCTGCTAAGCTATAGCAACAGTGCTTGCACAATGAAACCATTAATGTTCTTTTTAAGGCAGGAATGGGGAACTTGTGGCTCCCTGTAAGCCATTAGATTGCCGCTTCCATCATCATCTTGCTAGGGATGATAGCAGTAGCATCTGGAGGTCAAACACGTTCCTCACCTCTGCTTTTCAGTCAGAAGGAAAAGCAGAGATGGCACTTTAACACCAGACTCAAAACTTTGCATCCTATGTTGTAGCTTTTGCCACCAGACACTTTGAGAAGTTCTTTGACTTCTGGGGGTATTCTACATGTTCAGGTGCTGATCTTAAAAGAGAATGTTGAGATTTTGGTGGAATCATGTGGTCCCCTAGTTTCTAGTCTTTGCCACTTTTCATGCGTTCAGCTGCACGTTTTGAGATCTTTTTAAAGATTCATTTTCCCCACAAGACACGAATCCTTTTTTCATGAAGTGCACCTTTAAAACACATTTTGATGCGTCTTTTCAATCAAGATCTGAGACTGACTATTCAGGAAGGAAAAAGCGAATGGATCACGAATTCTGATTTGCAGATTACTTCCATTAATGTCAGAATTCACAAAGATCAGAGTGCCCTTGAGGGAACCCGCTTCCAATGTCTGGATGACATAGTTGTGAAGTTGGGATACCTGCTCCATCTCAGCCTAGCAATTATCTGTGAATTTTAGGAAAGAAGGGTAGGTGTGATAATTGGTTCAGGACTGTTTGAATGAACTAAATCTCAAGGCGATCTTCTATGATGGGAAGAAGCTTTCTGCATCACATGTTTAAATGAATTTTAAAATAGGAAAGTCATAAAGCAGCAGCAGACAAAAAGGAAGTAATGTATCCAATGACTATACATAGTACTACCAAAGTAATAGCATTGTGGCTTTCATTAATTCGTCAAAAAGCTGACAACTCACAAGGTACCAATATTTTTGCTGTGATACTGTATCATAGCTCCAAATCTGAACAAAGGCAGCTCAGATACATATTTTGGTTATCATTCATAATGGATGTAAGATTCACATTTATCTGAGGAATATTGGCTTGTTGAATAGTCTTCAGATTCTTCTGATCAAACATTTTCCATGCCATAGCAGTAGACAAGTAAATAGCAGTAGGCAACTACACAGTAGGTAATTTTAATTGCAGGAGACAATTGAAATTACAAGTAATATATTTGAAAATAATGTTGATTTACATGTTCATGTGTACAATGATCTTCCTTCTAGTAAGTGAAAGAAAAAGATTGTGTGTATCAAGAGGTGGGTTTCATGGTCGTAACTTTATTAAGTCCTTTCTTTAATATGAATTCAGTTGCTTGCCATATATTCAAATAAATGGAGATGGAAGTGAGCCATGAGAAAAAGGAATCCCCATGCATTTGTGGCAATGAAATCTGGTTCCCCCTCAGACTTCCTGAATTCTCTTTTTCTTTGCCACAAGATTAGAGAGGACATGGTTAACCGGCACTCATGTCTTCTTCCTGACATGTCTTAGACGTGAGGGGAAAATGCTCGAGCTGGCCTTCCCTCAAGTGACTCCTTCTTTCCTCAGTTAACCACTTCTCACCCTAACACAAAGGAAACGTCAGGGCAGTTTTTTTGACAAGTTCAACAAAGGTGAAGAATCTCCAAGGAGGATCCAAGTGTTGAAAATAATAGACTACTTACACCTGGAAATAGGAGGCACCCACACCATAGACAGATCAGTGCAGCACAAGCCCCAACTAAATTTGCTGAAGCCAGGATCCTTTGCCTGGTAGCTCCTTATCCCTGCTCTCAGCCTTCAGCAATTCTTGCCTCCCTGTCTCATTGATCTTCTGCCAACCTGACATGGAAAAGTTTAACAGCCTTTTTTCTGTTTATGGACAGACCCTGGCTGTTAACCATGACCATTCTCTGCATAATTCTTGAACTCCAATAAAGTTCCCTTATAGGCTCTGTGTGGGTCCATCCCTGATTGCACCCTGTGTGTCTACATATTCCACCTGCACTTATATACTTCAGGGGCTATGCATTGGCTTCAGTGTAGAGATGAGTAAACAGGGGTGTTTGTAGCACAGCAGGTACAACCTGGCTCAAGAAGTCTCCAGTTGTGTTTGGGTCAGTTTGGGTACACCACTGTTCACTGTTTTGGGAGTTTCAAATGCTGAAATCTGAACAAACAAATAAACTTTGTGCCAGTTGCTGTAGGGAAAGAAGTAAGGGCCAAAGCAGAAGTAGATCAAGAAGAGCAGCCCAAGGGAAGCTAAGATTTCTCCTGAGAACTCCAAGTGCTGAATCCTGGGAAGGACTCGCACTGGCCTCAGTGGATACCATTTATTCCACAGTAACCTGACCGAGCAGCTATTATGGATCCAGACATGACAAGGGGAAGGTGGTACACCACTTAGTAGACAGGCCACATTCTAGAATTTCCTAACCTTTTTGCTTTTTGTTAAGTACGCTATTTCTTACACTTGGGATGGAGTGTGTGGTAGAGATTTGGTAGCAATGTGAATCTCCCAATGTCTCATTATTTCTGAGGAGAAAAGTAACAACAATTCTTTCTTTTCTCCCTCTTCTCAAATCTCTTTGGATAGAAACCTATCTGAAATCTCATGGGACTTCTTGACTAGCTTGCCGTGTTTCCCACACAAAAGGGAAAAAAATATCTTTGTTGTGGTTTGCTTCAGAGAGGAAGTCTCCTTGGGATTTTGAGATTTTCTGTTTGAAGAAGGAGACGACATTGCCTGTGACAGTTTTCCGTTTCCATTGCTGAGAGCAGAGACTCATTGCCCACCCAGCCCGGACTAAAGAGGCAAGACACAGTAGTTGGGTTTAAACTGGGCCACAACTTTATTAACTATTTAAATCTAAATTCCCCTTTCACAAGGGGGCCTACCATAGTGCGAGATTTATCCAAATCCGGTGTAGCCTTTACCTCCGGAGCATGCTAAAGCAGGGTGAGTTCCCAGCTCTGAATCATGCTGTCCTCCATACAGCATGCCTTCAGCTGCCCCATTATAGGGATACTCCCACTGCCTCAGCCCACCGAGCCTCCTGACCCTAGGTGAACTGCTGCACAGGAGATTCCCTTAAAAACCCACCCCTGTCACAGACCCTACTGGCTCCACCAAACAGGGAGATGGGATGTTTTACCCACACCGGGTGTCCTCCTGGAACTCACCCAAACTCTTGCCCTTGTACTACCCGCAGCTGTGACCAATTAAGCATGACATTAACTATCAATTACAATTTTATCTTTTATCTTTTATTTTATAAATTTTATTTATTTACTCGAACAACACTCTAAGAGTAAGAATGGGATGAGGGAAAACTCACCTGCTTCCCATCACCTGCCAACCAGGGAAGCGGGCCAAAAATTCCCATCCGGCCCCTAAGAGACCAGCTACTCTCATTCTTACTTCACTAGGGTGGGTGGGAGGGTTGCTTGGCTGATCGCAGAGAGAGGCTGGGCATGAGGGAAGCTACCTTTTAAAGGCTCTGCGTCCCTGCCCCCCACGGAGTGTAGCATCATCAGCCTGAGCTGCCATTCTCTGGGTGGGCAGACAAAGCGTCCCCATCACGGCAGCTCCGTGCCTTGAGGGGTGATCCTTCTCATTAATCTCTTTTGAAAATGAAATGTCTTTTACCCCAGTTCTTTGACAAACATTGAGGAGACTCCGTCAACAAAGATTCTATGAGCTGGATTTTGGGTTTTTCTACTTTTGGCAGAGTAGAGGGGACTTTATGATTGAAACCTTCCCTTCTGAGCTGCTGAAGAGAGTAACTCAATCATGTTTCTGTTGTTTTTCTCTGTGGTACAGGACAGCCTCCTTTGTATTACTGACATTTGAATTAGCCTTTATTCATCATGATAGCCAACATCCCCTATCTTTCACCAGCAGAAGGTAGCATTCTGACTATAATCCAGACTTGATATTTCCTAGTTAGTCTATAGCCCAACAGTGCATAAAGTCAGTCTGTACCCCAATTCCAAATTTGGAACACCACCCCATAATATTCCAACTTATAGCAGCTGTTCAACCATTAGCATTCTGTTGGAACGATATATAAAACACTGATTTGCAGAACTTCCACACAACATTAGATGGAATAATATTGAACATTTGTCCATTCCCAGAGGCCTATGATTAGTTTGCCAAGGCAGTGAAAAGATTGTGCCAACTGTCCATACCCCGAAGATGCAGAACCAACTGCCTTCAGCATGTAACATCAGAAATAGTCACCCAAAGGAATAATTATTTTTCACTATTTGTACACAGACCCCTTGAATGAAGAAACCATATTTGCTGGGCAGCAATTATTTTCTTCCATTGCAGAAACAAAAAGAGATAATTGAATAACATTCATGGAGGAAAGAAACATGTCAAGGAACAGTCAAAAGGTCTGGAGATTATTAAAGTGGTTTCACAATGACCCAACTAATGCAAATATTTCAGCAGATCAAACAGCCCAGCAATTCCTCATTGATGGTGGATCTGAACAATGCTATAGGAAATTAGAACGTCTCTGGAAGAAACAAGCAGCAAAAGACCAATGACCTTACAAGACAATTCAGTGTTGCTGAATTAGAAAAAACCTATTTGTAGAACATGGATTTTCAGGATTCTGAAAATTTGCAGTAATTGATGTTTTGAAACCTAGTAAAGAGCCCACAGATTTCAGGCTGATCTCATTACTTTGTCATCTTTATAAAGTTTTGTAAAAATGATTCTCAAGTGTGTAATGGAAGTAGTGAAACCATACCTCATTCAGCAACAAGCTGGCTTTCATTCTGGGAAGAACTTGAAAGCACAAATCCTATGTTTAACCCAACATGTTGTGGACAATTTTGAAAATAGGAAGATCACAGTAGTATCTTCGTTGACCTCTTGGACACCTATGATATTGTTCATCATTATGTACTACTGCACAAATTCTATAATTTAGCAAAATATTGTGAGCTAAAACAAAGTAATAAAATCACAGAACACAGTCAATAGAAGACTTTTTTTTAAAAATGTACTACCCCAGGGCAATGAACTGGCTCCCATATTGTTTAACATCAACACCAATGTCTGAGTACTTTCTCAGAACACCGGAAGTTTTATTTGTGTTGACCCTCTCACACCTGCTTAGCTTTTAGAGGACAGAACATCTTCTAACAGATGTATTAGAGGAACGTGCACATGTTATGAGATAAATCAACTTAAACCAAACCCTACTAAGACTCAGATATGTGCCCTCCATCTGAGAAACAAGCAGGCATCTCGAAAACTTCAAGTTACCTAGAGGGACATCCAACTAGATAATTGTTTTCTGGTGTATCAAGGAGTTAATTTGGATCAGAACCATTGACACGCTAGAACAAAGGGTCTCCGCAAGGAACAATGTTCTTTGAAAGCTATTGGGAACCAGTTGGGGCACACAACCACAAACACTAAGAACTACAGTCTTGGTCCTATGCTAATCTACAGGCAACTATACCAGCCAAAGGGACGTGGTGGCGCTGTGGGTGAAACCGCAGAAGCCTCTGTGCTGCAGGGTCAGAAGACCAGCAGTCGTAAGATCGAATCCACGTGACGGAGTGAGCTCCCGTCGCTTGTCCCAGCTCCTGCCAACCTAGCAGTTCGAAAGCATGCAAATGCAAGTAGATAAATAGGGACCACTTCGGTGGGAAGGTAACGGCATTCCGTGTCTAGTTGCGCTGGCCACGTGACCACGGAAACTGTCTATGGACAAATGCTGGCTCTACGGCTTGGAAACGGGGATGAGCACTGTGCTCTAGAGTCAGACACGACTGGACTAAATGTCAAGGGGAACCTTTACCTTTACCTATACCAGCCAGGTGTGGTATAATTGTAGCCAATGCACAATATGTAAGTGTAGAATCATTACTGAATGCCTAAACCCAACCTCTACTGATAAAATCAGCTACCTAGCAGGCATTGACCCAAGTAACATACAGAAAAAGAAATAGCAGCTAACAGTGAAAGACTCAAGGCATGCACATCAAATATGCATCCACCCTTGGGCTATCATTCCGCCTCTCCCAGGTTAAAATCAAGGAAAAGTTCGTTCAGAACATCTGTGAACCTTGAAGGAGCAACAGAGAATGACAGGACTTTAAAATGGAAAGAAATAACTGCTCACCTCTTAAAACAGATGGAACCCCAGGAAAGCCTAGTCTCGAGTTACACTGAGAACTGGATTACCTGGAAAACAGTTCAAAGGCTATGGTGTGACGTTGGCAGAACCAATGTGAAACTAAGTTGTTTTTTGCACCAACACAATCCTTTGTTCATGTAGAGAAGGACAGGCAATTTCACACACATGGCAGTGTTCTCTATGGCACTCAACAATTACTACAGAAGATTTTATGTTAGCTGCCCGAATACTCTTGATGTTGTCCTTTATTGGGTGAAAATTATCTCATGGATGTACTCTGATGCCTCTGACATGAACAAAGAAGAAAGAACAAGAAGGCCCTTCTATCACCTGCAATCAAGCTTGCACAAATACAGGTCAGCCTTGTTGTAATATATTAGTTTGTTGAATAAAAATCGGTAAAAAAATGAAATAAATGAACTCAAACTATAAAACATACACTTAATTGTTTGCTTTTCCAAATCACGGTTTCAGGGTGGGTACGATCAGAATGAGGAATTTTGTAAATTCTCCCATGCTGCAATCATGATAAAAACCACATTTATACTCTGGTTTCTCTCCAGATCAGTAAAAATCACAGCCATCCCTAAGGTGCTTTTTGGCAAAGAAGCCGGCTGCCATTGGATGCACTGGAGAAAAATGTATTGGGCAGAACTATCACCACAATATTTTCACTGTTTCCTCCTCCTTTCATTTCTACTTAAATAGCTCACTTACCTTGGAAGCCCTGTTAGGGTCACTATAAGCTGATTCTGACTTGACGGCACAGAATACACACACATTCATAAATAAATGCATCCATGTATGTGCTGTTATAGAAGCAGTCTCATACAATGGGGACATATTTATGTTACTTATTTCAATCTTCAGTCTTTGAATGTTCTTCATTACTTCTTTAACCTTTTGGTATGTATTATCAAGGTTTCTGTTTCTTTTCGATGTGCGGCAGGCATTGAGATGTCCAAAGAAATAAATTACTAATCAATGTAAGCATTTTCTGCTACAGTAATGCTGAGCGTGTAGGTTGAAGATATGGTGGCTGGTTAAATAAAATAAAATAAATTTAGATTAAATATCAACAGAACTACAACCATTACCATTGCAGGATGTGTGTGTGTCTGTGTGCAGTTAATGGGCAAATGATCAAACACTGATAAAGATTGGCTTACCCTTTTGATTTTCTTAAGAAAACTTACTCTGAAAAGACTCTGGCTTTAGAATGTTTCTGCACAGAAAAGAAAGAGGGGAAAAATCATTAATGTAAACTTCAAAACCACCTAAGGTGTTTGCCCTTTTACAAAGTGTACAGAAAATGACTTGTAACATTCAGCCTAATTTGCCCAACTGTAGCCGATTGATAAGGACGTATGGCACCGAGAGGAAGGGAAATGGATTATGAAACAGCAATGACTATTCCACTAGGGTAAAAGGATCTTCTTGGTACTATCTGGGAATTCTGGGTAGCAGATATGAATTCTGTCATTTTATTAGGTGCAACAAAAGATATGGGGAAAAAAGGAAAACATGAATTTATTCACCTAAGTCTTTCTCCCTAAAACACATTAGAATACACTAGCAATGCTGGAAAAAAAAACTGGTGGCATCTCTCTTTCTTTCTTGAGAGCAAATAGTCTTTCTTCTTCTTCTTTGTTAAAAATCTATTTTGTTAACTTGGATTTTAGCATTGAGCAGGAGGTTTGACTTTGGCTTCTTCCAACTCTGTTATTCTATGATTCTATGCACTTTCCAGATGACCTCATGACTTTGAAGCTTATGTGGTACTTTTTTTTTAAAGAGAAACCCACTCAGCCAAATGAAATGTGGCATACTTCTTAAGGAACAAAATAAATCTGTGCACACACAAATACACAAAAGATTGAACACGTCTAATGAAATGCCTTTCTCTGTTGGACATAATACCAAGACTTCGTTGAGGTACTATCCCTCAAAAAAGCTGTAATGGTTTGAAGGACAGAACATGCCCACAGTCTGGCTGTACTCTTTCTCTTGCTCATTCTATTGTGTAATGTTCCTGCACTTGAGATGTCAAGGTCAAGTATATAACATTTGGAAAAAAAAAATCTCAGTCCGATATGATTTTTCACACTCCTTGGCAATGTGAGTCTGTGGGAGTTTGGGTCAGCTGACAATTTCCCTTGATAGGATTCTTCTCTGTCATCATTGTCTCCAAAGAATTGTCTGAGGCAGCTCATTTGAGTGTTCAAGGGCCCATTTCATACTGGCCCACAGGAAGAGAATGCAGACCAAATGTAACTCACGATTTAGAATTTGCACAACACTTTGCAGGCAATGTTGCTCAGATTCACTTTGACTTGGATGTTATAGTTGATACAGGTCCTGTGAATGTAACTATGGCCCCTGCTTGTCTTGTGCCAATGGATACCTTTCTATTTTTGCACACTGATGATGCAGATAGGACCCTTGGCGAGGTGAAGGTGATCACATGTCTGTTGAACTTGTCATTTCTGGCTTATAAAAGCTGTCATAGATGGACTGGAAGAATAATAATAAGAATGGGTAGGAAGAGTGGTGAATGCCTCCTTGCAGAAGGTAGGATCCTAGCATGCTTAAAGGAGGCAGTAGTAAGGCCATTGTTGTGAAAAATCCCTCCTTGAATCCCACAATATTGGATAGTTACTGGTCAGTCTCTAATGTTCTATTCTGAGGCAAGGTGTTAGAGCAGATCATGGATTATCAGCTCCAGGGGCTCATAGGTGAGATGGATTATCTAAATCCATTTCAATTTGACTTCAGACCTGGTCATGCTTTGGTTACTTTGGTGGACAACTTATGCCAGGAGCTGGACAGAGGAAATTTGTCCCTGTTGGTTCTATTGAAGCAGCTTTCAATACTATTGACCATTAATTATATCCTTCTAGGTCACCTTTTTGGGATGGGATTTGGAGGCACTGTCTTACAATGACACCAGTCCTTCCTGGAGCGAGAACTTGGAAGGTGGTGCTGGGCGGACTCCTTTTTGACATTCTGGCCATTGGCCTGTGGTGTCTCTCAGAGTTCTAGAGATGCAACCACGTTGAAAAATCGTACAGATTTAATATATGTTTAAGGGGATATATGTACATTTAAATTAAGTTCAACATACAGCTTGAATATGTTTTTGTCAAGGGGGAAGGGTTTCTAGTAATGTAGTGAATTCAAAGTAGGCACTGAAAAAGGCACAAATGGGGGTGAACTGAAAAAGGGATGTGTTCCACCCTGTTAAAAAATCGAGGAGGAGACAGACAGTAATGGACATGAAAGAGACATGAATAGAGATGGGCACAAACCATGAAAATAACGGTTTGTGATGGTTCACGGTTTGTTGCTACTCACGAACCATGAACCTTCACAAACTTTCCAATTCAATAAACCTTCTCATGGTTTGTGTGATTTGAGAATTCTGGGCGTGGTAGAACAGCCCCTTTGTGAATCAGAAATGCCAGACTTGCAGCAAGTCTTCAGCTGACTCTTCTCACCATTCCTTCCAAGTTTGTTGAAGACTGGATCTGGGACACCTGACTTGGAGCTCTATGGTTGGTTGCCTGACCTGACCATCAATCCTACACAAAGTTTTTTTTAGGGTCACCCCAGCGTTGCCTAGGGAATTGATTAGCGCCAGGTTGCATGGCCAGACACAAAAACTGAAGTGTGTGAATCGCCAGTGCCAATAATGGTTCAGCATTTCGTTTCATTCTGAGCAGGTGTGTTTCCCCTAAGCACCCCAAAACAAACTACCAAACAGCCCAAGTCGTGTTTTTTTCTGCTCTGTGGTTGATTCTGTGCCCATTTTTAGGCAAAACTGGGAAATGGATTGTGGATATAGATTCTATAGATATGCAATATCCTGGTCTCTGTGTATGGGAGCACTGAGGGTAAGGCTTGTGTGCATGCCTCTATACCCCTTTTATAAATCCAGATTTCACAAAGTTTCCATTCAGAAGAGTTCTACCTTTTCTTTCTCCCTCAAAGAAAATCCTCTTTTTAGCAGATGCCTTCTGCTGTCTTCAATGGCCATATCAGGATTAACCCATCCAATTTCAAGCACTGTATTCATGGTTAGGATGTAGTAGAGGATTTACCTCTCTCCTTGCTGACTTGCCTCATTTGTGGGAAGGTATTTGGGACAGCTTCTCCATAATATTGCTCATGGGTCAATCCAACAATTTAAAATTTTCTTGGCAAACCAAAAAGAGCAGAGATAAAAACATGTTCTCCTTTGCTTTTCCATATGTGCCAAATAAAATGTGATAGATTGTTTCAATGATTTTTTGGTTTTTGTTCCTGACAGGATATCTTTTTGTTCATTGTGTGTGAGTGTGTGTGTACGCATGTACATGTGTGCATAAAACTGAATTTAAGACTGCAATTAAGGCTGTTTCATATCTGCTCAGGCTCCTTAGAGACAGGAAATTGGAAGCTAAAGCTAATACCTTAATACACACGTTCTTTAAACAGAAATGACATTGTGCACTGTCACGAATTCAGCTTGCATGCAACTTACTCTCCATGAACCCATGGTTTTCATTGATCACCCAGGCCCCACTCCAGATCAAGAGGATGGAATGCCTGGGAAACCATCAAGTATCTGGGCTTTTTTGTACTGATAGAGGAATCCTCTTGTGAGTGGAGCCATGCCTTTATGATGATGTTTCTTTATTCATATCAGAAGTACGACGATACATGTAATAAAATGCAATATAAAATTAAAGCAAAATTAAGTTAAGCCAGAGCAGGTAGAACCAACTACAACTTTCTGCACCAAGGAACAAAGGCTGGATGAATATTCCCTCCTTCATCTCATCCACTAAAACAAAAACCAACCCAGACTGGTGGACTAAAAGGAAAAATTCAGACCAAAAAAGAAGTATGGGGGAAATCAACAAATGAAATGAAGCTACCACTAAATCTAAAGAAAACTTACTCAGGGTAACTACTCAAGCAATCCAACACAGCTTTTCACATACCTGCAGTCCATAAAGTCCAGGTTAAAGTATCTAAAACTTACCACTGATCACCGAAATAAGAAGGTCCTCACTATACTTATTTATTGTCTTCATACAAACATCTTCCAACCAAATCAGGTATATCTGTGTAGTTCCATATTGTTCAGAGCAGGAAAAGTAGCCCCTATTTGCTCATAGGGGAGAGGGTCACCACACACACATCTCTTGTAATCATAAGGGTGTCAGTTTTACGTTACATGGATTTCTTTCCTCTTTTCATTTTTCAACCTGAGCAGTCTTTGGATGAGATATCTAGCACTTACTCTAATCAGCCCTGACAATTTGAATTCATTTCTAGGAGATGATTGAAAACACAGCTTTATCTGATCATCTGGATATACAAAGGTAAATGTTCTTTCCTAACATAAAAAGTTATTAAACTCGGGAACATTTAAATGGGCAGAAAGTGGCAGAGGAAAAGAAAACTCTAAAAAGGGGACTTCTGTAAAGAATATTCTCCAGGAGTTCTGCACGGAGAGAATCCTGCAGAGAGAGGCTTCTGAACATAGATATAGGCTTCCTGGGAAGATCAGTGAACAAGAAAATTATGCCAGGAACTAAATACTGATACAGATAGAAAAGTTTGGATGGTCTGAGCTTTCAGAGACACTGTCGCACAACTGGAGATTTTTAACAAAATACCTCAGATCAGCATGCAAATTCTGGAAAAAAAAGATGACCAATTTGTTAAATGAAAAGATAGGCATATGAAGCAGATGTGAATCTAATACATAAAAGCCATCCTTTTCTACTGTCTCTTTTCTCTTATTTAACAGGTTTATAAATCTCTACCTGCCTGATCATTGCACATGAGATCAGGCAACCATTGCAAATGTTTCTTGCCCCTGGAATAGCAAGGTATTTTCATAGAGTCATAGAATAGTGAAGTTGGAAGGGGACTATAAGGCCATCAAGTCCAACCCCCTGCTCGATGCAGGAATACAAACCAAAGGATATCTGCCAGATGATTGTCTAAATTTCTCTTGAATGCCTTCAGTGTTGGAGCACTCACCACCTCTCATGGTAGTTTCTGACAGACAAAGGCTGGTGATAATGATTGGCAAGAATTATGTTAGTGCAAATTGCATGGAACTGTACAGCTGTGCAAAAGTTACCAATGATCCTTTCCCATGTCCTTCACAGAGAAACAGACCTATCCATCCATCCATCCATCCATCCATCCATCCATCCATCCATCCATCCATCCATCCATCCATCCATCCATCCATCCAAAGTCATGCAATAGCAGTAGTCAGGCCTCACCAAGGGTGCAGAAGATGGGAGAGAGCTCCTTTGAGGTCTCAGTCCAGTCTTCTGACTCTGAATCCATTGAACATGATGGATCTTCTCTTTTCTTCTTGTCCTCTTCTTTAAACCTGGCTCTTGCCATCCCATTCCAACTCCAGTCCTACCCTCGCATATCCACCTTTGGACTCCCATCTGGGACACCCCCTGCCTTCTGTGCCCTCAGGCCACCCTGCCACTGGGGTCTCTGGGAATTCCACTAGGAGGGGTGGTTCTGAGACAGATGGTCCACTGGGGACAACCAGTGCATCTCCCTGGCTAACAGTAATTTTGTGCAAAGATATTTTGTACAACATGTAAGCAAACAAAGGCCACCTTCACTCACTATTGCAATGGTGGTGAATTGGCTTGAACATTTCTCATTGAGGCTTGACTATTTCTGATTAAGATAGTCTCAGTCAATGAGAATGAGGAAATGCCCCCCACAAGGACTTAATGAGGTGAGACATAAGAGATGGTGCAAAAAAGGACACAATGTTATCGATCTATTTAAGTCCCTTAATCCAAGTGGTCTATCTAGGCCCCTTCCTGCACAGATATGGTGAACCCGTCAGCCTTGAGATCAATGTACCTTCTGGCTGGAGCGCCACCTCTCTTACATATGACTTCACCCTGTGTGCACACACGACTCTGCCCGCCCCACGCACAGGGTTCCATCATGACCGGAACCTAACATGATAGCTGTGCAGAGGAGGAAGAGAGCTGCACACAGGGAGGCAGAAACATGAATGTACTCACACACCCTTGTCTTAGAAGGAACCTTGCTTAGACCCTTCTCTGCTTAGTCAGTCTTGTTCTCATCAGCCAATCTTGGAAAGGGCCTCTTGGGTCTACTTCCAATCCAAGCCATGTGATTAAAGGCTAATCATAGCCTTGGCGTGCCTCAAAGGGAATCACATATCCATATCTCTGAATCACATGAATTGGGCATATTTAGGTTACCCAATCACACAACAGTACCACCACCCCTTCTCCCAGCACTGTCTGCCAAATTGTGATCTATTTGAATCAACACCACCCCAGATGTCTTCCATGACCTGAAGGAGGTCAGAAGGAGGTAGAGAAATTTTTCAATGGGCTAATCTTTTTTTTTCAATGGGCTAATCAGGGAACCCAAGGCAAAAAAATGCTTATCTGGGCCCAAAGTGTCCAGCAGACCTCACTCTGGCCTACAGTGTGGGTGGCCAAGCCAAATGTGATGCTAGAAGGAGGCCAATGTTGTGGTAGGGCCCGCCTTTCAGGTCTCACTTCTCTGTCCCCAACACCAGACATGCCGTGATATGTACCAGATGTGGTCCTCTTTCTTCCTGGACCAGGACAGCACTCTCCTTCCCCTGCAACTGCTTGAGAGCAGCAGCACAAAGGAGTCATTCAGTGAAGAACTTAGTATACAAGTATATAGAGTTTAGGAAGTTAGTCTTACTTGTCCTGTCTCTATCTCAAATTCTGGTTAATTTGTCTTTTCTGTTCATTTTTAAAAACTAAAATATAAAGATGCATCTCCAAGGAGTGTGTGTCTTTGTGTATGTGTACGTATGGGGATTTCTGGTAACATATCCAGTCTTGTGCCTTGATTACAGCTACAAAGTAATTGCTGGAGAAGCAGAGGGCTCATTATCTGGGAACATGACCTTCTACTAGCTGGAACCATGTCTACTAAGACTTAAGTTTCTTCTGGTTTGAGCTGCCATCTCATACTTAGGCGGTAGCAACCCTCCTACTTTGTGAGGTTGATTTGGGGTCTTGGTCCATCTACCTGTTTGTAACAATCATGGTAAGTGCTCCATCCTGGACTTGCACTCACATTTTGCCCTCAGGTGGCCATCATGGCCATTGAACCGGATGTGCTGCCAACAACACCATAGCCTAGCCACAGTTCAGTCCCTGCATGAATGATGAAACTGAACTTTTTGCAAAGTGACTTGCTGCTGTTGTCGGCATTGTTGTTTTGTTTGTTTCATTCTTATTTCATCAAGGCAACTCGGTGATTAATGGAACCTTAGGGCTCCCTTACCATAACACGTGCTTTACATTGATCAAGTTCCTAGGGCTCATTATTATTCATTAGTTGCAGTCAGCTTCTTCATTCTTTTTTGCTTAAGTCCAAACTGTTATATGATATTCACAACACCCAGCAGAAGAGAACAAGACAACACACAAATCTTGGTATTGTGGACAGTTTCTTGCTCCTTACTCTTTGGAAATAGATTTGATCTGGAATTATACTGTGCTTATGGCTGCAAATGAATCCCTAATAATAATAATTCCTTCTAATATGAGAAGAACGTATTCATCTGTATAATATTATTCACCTTTATTCAGAAAGATTAACAACTTGCACTGAGTGGCTTTTGTAGTATTTTCTAATTCCATGGGACTTCCATGTATTTTAGGGTACTGTTCTACAAAAATATTTCTTCTGAATGACTCCTTTCTCAGTGAAAGGCTATTCCTTGTGCTTGCACCCTAGAGAAAGCCAGCGCATGTCCCTTTCATCCTACAGTTCAGAGGTACACTGAGGGGTTTGGTCTTTGGGGTAAGAGGCTCCATCTTCCACCCTCTCCACTGTGAGGCACAGATGCAAGTCTTCCATGAAACAATGTACCTTTGCTCCCAAAGAGAAAGAAGTCTACTCTTTCAATAAAAGGAAATTTGAAGGTGCTGATGTTCATTTTGCTAACACACTCTCTATATTGGATCCTGAGTTGAAGAACAAGGGGCCTTGACTGTCCACTTCTCCCTGCCCCAAAGGGTGAGCTTCAAGCACCAGAGCCTTCTGTAAATTGCACAGAAACCCTGACCAGCCTCAATTTGGGGGATACCTTGCCTGGCACATTCCTGACTCCAATTACATGCCTCTTAGCCTGTCATGACCTGATTAAGAATCAAAGATTAGTCCTCACCCTGAGAACCAAATCTCAAGATCCTATGTGCCTTGGTGAGGGCCCCTCAATTACCAATAAGTACCCTGTGCAGCTTACCACTATCTGCCTTCCTTTCTGTGCTATCCCCTCTGTAGTTATGACCACCTATTTACGATTGACACTGATCAGCCCATATCCTCTGTGGGTAATTAAAAGGAAGAAGGCAAAAAATCCCTTTTGTTCAATATGCCAATAGGAGACTCCAGGCTCAGACTTTCTCTCTGGTCCTTGTGCTACCAGTTTCCTAACTCTGGACTCACAGGGTGGACAGGTAGCCCAGGAGATGACAGCCCAAGAGGCTGGTGTTGTGCTGGGGGCTTACGTGTTCTCCTAATCCCCACCCATAATACTGGGATACAGACCAGACTTGCCTCTTCCTGAGATGGAGCAAGGCACCCCCTCTACACCAGCTTTGGATGTGGCACTGCCCCCCCCCACTAGGCAATAACAAGGTGAGATACAGAGATGGCATTAAAGGGCAATAACTTCATCCCTATCCTACATGAAGACCACCCTGTAGTGTAGATCCAGGGCCTGTGAGCAAGAAGTTCTGACTGGGCACCCCAAGCCTCAAACCTCAAGTACATTACAGCCAAACCCTGACCAGTGTCAATTTTGGGAAGGCTTTCCCGGGCCCATGTCCAGTCTCATGACATTCAGTCAGCCATGACCCAAATCAGCACCAAAGTTTTGTCTCCACCCAGGGAATGGAGACCCACCCAGGGAGCCCGTCACTACCTGCTCTCCCTTCTATCCTCTGTAGCTATGACCACCTATTTATTTTTGATGCTTCTCTGGATCATCCCGTGAACCATGTGGTGGTCTCCACACTTGCCTCATCTCCTTCTGGGGTGCAGCAAAGCACTTCCTCCACACTAGTCTTGGTGCTGTGCCAGAGGTGGCATTCAGCCAAAAAAATCTCATTCAAGACGAATTCAGTAGCCATCTAAGTAGCAATTTAAGGTAGGTTTTAAAACAGAAAATTAAATACTGATAGTTCATTTTTTAAACAAGGCTGAAAATTCATGATAGCAAGATTTATTTAAATTAGAATAATTCTTTAGAATGGCAGAAAATTCTCCCAGACACTGGTAATTTATCAGTGTATTGCTGACAGTAGAAAAAAAAACTGGAATCCATTCCTTTTAATCTAGACTGGTAAAATATGAATAATATTTCCCTCTTGATTTTAAATGGGTAGATATACTCATTAGTCATCTCAGGATTTGTCTTATATGGAATACAAATGGATCTCTTGATCAGAATGATGTGATAGCAATCTTAGCTCGGCAACTTTTCTTGTTGACTAGTCAAGGAGGTAATCTCAAATTTGCCCAGCTATAATGACCATGAAGACGTTTATCATTTGCAAGTTCAATTTGGGCTAGAGGTTGAATTAATTCTATTGATTAGAGCCTTTTTGGCCTTCATTTGTGTATTTCAGTTCCCCAGGGAACTTAGAAGTAAAACAAAAGAAAAGCTGAGGTTTCCGTTTACTTGGAGTACTGCTGCTAAACAGCAAGAGAGCATAAATAAACTTACTGTCAAACAAGTGAGACAGACCACTGTAGTATCTTTCTTCCTTTGTACAAATGAACAGAGCTAAATAAATTATGAAGATTTTAAAGAAAAGCCTGAAAATGTAATTGCAATCTCACTGATCAAGTCCAATGCGGTTAGTTTAGAGCAACCCTGTGGTGGATCAAATGAGACTATACAAAGAACCTGCTCATGTCGCACAACAATAGTAGTATTCTTGGTGTGGTATCACTTCAGTACTTTTTGTTAAAGTGTTGCCTTACATGCATTAATCATCAGATTCATACAATCATTTCTAACCAATGAGTTAGTTTAAGGAAGTTTCATAGTTAAAGGGAAAACAGCTTATCATCTTTTTGCATTCAGGGAAATCAGATCCAGGTCAAGCATTTGCTGCAAAAAGCAAAATAAAATAACACAGCTGAAATTATTCAGTGGTTGAAATCCTGTTATGAAAATGGTGTAATGTTTAGAAGCAAACTGCCATACATTAAGAAATCTTAACAAATAACTTTGGGGGTATTTTCTATTCCCACAGGATCTGCAATGTATTGAGAGTTGTAACAATGAAAAAAAAAAAAGCTTGTTATTTCAGAATCAAGGTTGTTCCACAATACTCACACCTAGAGCAAGAAACCACATGTTTGCTTGGGGTGGATTATTTGTTTTGTGGGGGGAATACACACTAGCACCAATTCTGTGTCTAACCACCACTACCACCCTTACATTTCCAGTACAAAATAGCAAAACACTTGATTTGGACCTACTAATTAAGAAACAAGCATACACCCTGAAGGAAAACAGCTGTTGTTATTTATTTGCAGGGAGACATAACAGGAACTGGTTTCCAAAAAAAGGACAAATTATCTCCCAATATTTTTTACAGCCAATTGTGCAATTGTTACAAGAATCATGTACAGCACTGAGGTAGCCCTCCTAATTGAGAAACCTAAAAAGCTGAGATGACTAATTGGCAAGTCTTCAATAGAAGAGAAATATTCAAATTTGGGGTGAGCAATAGCATTTGTTTCTTTTCTTTTTTCTCACCACTCTTTGGAAATTTCATGAAAATAGCATACAGATACTGCGCAGCAGATCAAATCAACAATCTTCTATATGGCAATTCTAAAAACGGACAGTCCAAACAAAAAAAATATAACTTTTAAACTGATACTTAGAGAACTTGTTGGAAAATAGATCTGACAATTGCTTTGTGTTTGGGTGAGAAATGGTTAACTGATTAAAAAAAGGAGTCAGGTTCTGTGTTTTCCTTTGATCTGTGTCTCTTTGTGAATGGTAGTGAACTCAAGAAGGTATCTTGTAGACCATCTTCACTACTGACATTGGTGTCATCAACATTATGGCTGTCCTTTGCATCCCAAACCACAACTTTTACTGCTCACCCAAACTAGATCAGGGGCTGGTTTCTCCTATGTCACTTCTTCTTCTTTAAAGGGTAAATCATCTGCACCAGAGTCTTACAGCAAAATGTTGCCTGAGACCAGCCAACTTAATTTACCTTGTGACGGCTGTCTGGGTCTCTCTTCCCCCCTAGGTCCCAAGACTTTAAGGAGCTCATAACTCTTCTAGCTTGCCATGCCAGCCTCTGAATCACATTATTTGTGTTGACTTGAAGTCTTTCACTTCACTAAAATGTGCTTTGGGAGGTCACAGAACCTGCCTATATATTTTCTCACTCTCACGCACATACGTGTCCAACTATTTAAGACTCAGCTGCCCTCAAATATTCCCATACTTCCTGAGAAAATCATAGCAGGATAAGCAAAATATTCCCAGATATCAATGTGCAGTCAGGTGACCCAAGCCAAAATTCCTATCAAGGCCCAAAGCAGCTGGCCGTAACTTTCACTGGCTCCCAGAGTGAACTAAGCCAAAGCAACAAAAAGGTCTGTGTTAGGGTGGGCATGATTTATATATAACCGTCTGCTCCTGCCATGATGTAGTCAAATTAGCAAATTGTGTTGTCTCAGAAACTTTTCCTTCCTTCTCCAAATCGGAGAGCACGTCTGTGGTGTCCCAGGCTCAGGGTGGGGCCAGGATGCTCCTTGGTGTTTACTATTATGAAAGCCCTACAGATAGATAGGTGGATCACTGCTCCTGAAAACTCTTGGGAGTGGTGAGTCATCTCTTTTGGCAGGAGAAAAGCATTTTTGAAAGGAAATCTGATGAGGTCAGGGACTATAGAAATAATGTCATCCAGGGCTTAGTCTACCCTGCCCTAAGCCAAACAGGATGCACCCTCCCAAATTACTTATTATTAGAGATGGGGGTATTCGTATTCGAATATCTCTGCACAGGTGGCGTTAATGAGGGTCCAGCCCCATGGGGCCGGACGGTCCACTCACCGATCCACCACAGACGCGGATGGAGCAATTCTACCAATGGCGCCGCAGCGCGCTATCTGCTCGCCACTCTTCGACCTTGCAACGAGGCTTGTCCTCCTGCCTCCTGCCAGGAGTAGCAAATGGATCGCGGGCTGTGGCACCATTGGTAGAATCATGCTGTCCACGTCAGATCGGTGAGTGGACTGTCTGGCTCCATGGGGCTGGACCCTCATTAATGCCATCTGTGCGGGGATATTCATATTCATATACAAATATGAATACCCCCATCTCTACTTATTATCCAAGAGAGCAAAATGCTGTTCCTGCACCACCAGAACTATTGTGGAAGGTCGGACAGCTTCAGTGCTAAATAATGCCACTTTGCAAGAATATTTTCAGTCTATTATTGGTAGGGAACATGGTGGGAACACAGGAGAGAGTCTTCTCTGTTGCTGCTCCCAGACTTTGGAACTTTTTCCCACAGGGAGCCAGGCTGGCCCCATCTTTGCTGTCCTTCTGCAAGCAGGCAAAGACCTTTCTCTTCACGTGAGCCTGAACCAGTTACCTGTGTGTGATTTATTTTTTTTAAGATGGATTGTCATGCATTACTGCTTTGACTGGATTTTTTAGTACTACTTGTCTTTTCCATTTCTCAGAGTGGAATTTTTTTAAATTGCATACTTATTATTCTTAGCTTTAATATTGTCTTTTAATGATGTAAGATGCCTCTTTACTCTTATCTATAAATATTGTATTTCACTGTTGTAAGCTGCCTGGGTCCTTTTCAAGGAGAAAGATGGGGTAAAATATTTTAAATAAATAAATAAACATGTTGGAGACTTTTGGAAGATATTACCGAAACCAGCCATATAACGTGTTGGAAACACTGGATCAGTAGAAGCACATTCTACAGTATTCCTTCCATTAAGGTCTGAATGGTCATGCCATTCTCTGAGGGTCCCCAAACACAGGCAAGATTCCAGATAACATAAGCACATTAATTGAAAACATTAGTTCTGATAGAAAATAAGATATAGCAAAGATGACTAAAGCTTAATCACTTTGAGGGGAGACAGAGCACTCACAAGATTAAGTAGGCAGATGACTCTCAATCTTCTGGAAGTGCCC
Organism: Intellagama lesueurii; assembly: GCA_037013535.1. NCBI lineage: Eukaryota > Metazoa > Chordata > Lepidosauria > Squamata > Agamidae > Intellagama > Intellagama lesueurii. The sequence continues at coordinate 18,373,653 of JBAJHW010000008.1, forward strand.
AGGAAAGCTGAAGGACTCAGCTTAAGACTTCCTAACACATAGTTTTTATGCACCTGTAATGACACTTTCTATGACTTAAAATGACCTCACATAATATAATTGTGCTAAAACCTATACAATGATTAATCTTCTTTTTCCAGTAAGCACAAACCTTTCCCTTTACAATTACCCATTTATTTGTACTTTGTCCACCTGTTCTGCTAATTTAAAAGCTCCACTTTGCTACTCATGCTTGTGTTTGGTCCTCTGCAGTTGGACGATCAGTTACAACCCCATTGTTTTTCCTTCTTTACATCCTAATTACCACCAAAGTCTGCTCCAGGCTCTGTCACCTCCCACTAATTCATATAAAAATTAAGCTGCTAGGAGGCTTAGCACCCATCTTACACATGATATTAGTCGTTATGTGGACTTCAGTTGGACTGATCACCTCCACTGTAACAATATAACCTATTTGTGTATGCTTATGTGTCCTTTTGACTGTGACTCTAGCCTGAAAGCAAAAATAAATCCTTATTCTTACAACAAAAATGAGGCAATGTTCCAAAATCCTACTCCTTCCTACCACATGTACACCTCACACTCTTTCCCATAATGGAATGGATGGCTTGTTGATTGAGGGGGCACCTCCCCAAAAATGCCTAGGGTACCCCGCTTCTCTGGGCAAGAGCCATCCTTAGGCAAAATACATTCATTACTATTGGGTGTGTTGTCTAGGGTTGATGTCAATTGCAGTACAATAAATTCTGGATGGCTACACTTTCCCCACTCTTCTACTACAGCTAAGACACTTTCTATCACCTTTTGTAGCCTCACTCGAGCTGCCTGTTCCTCTTCATTATTCCATGACCATCAGATCTAAGCCAAGATGGTCTCATGGAAAAGAACATCTTAATTTATTTGGTCTGCAAATTTGTTCACAAATGCACAGGTCTAGTGGTACACAGTAGTACACTACAGTACACAGTAGTGCAGTTAAGGGTTTAATGCAAAATGAAAAAAATAGTACTAAATTGATGTATTATCAGTGAAAAATCCTCCAGGCACTCTAATACACACTAATGACTAGCCTCAAGCATTCATTATCCCTACACAGGTGACTCATTAACTTGGCCAGCTGGTAATGTGAACGATCCATGTAGAGACAATGAATTAATTTTGTCAGACCAGCCTTACCAGAAAGCAACAATCTTATCTAAGTGAATGACCAACACTATTCATCTTCCAATGAAAATTCACATCCAGAAGTATTTACCGTAATATTTTAAGATATCCTAAAGTATTTTATTTTATTTACTGAAAACATCAGGCTACCAAGAGCTGTAGGACAGAGACTTGCCTAGTCTATTACCTTGTTTCCTAAATTGGTCAAGCAAACATTTCCAGAAAGCCCCTCCATCAGGGTTACTGAAGACAATTGTTTTTCCCCACTATAATCCTTACCCAGGAACTGGACTTCATATTGTCACCCCATTTCATCCCCTTTTGTTAAAGGACACAGTTCTTTGTTGGCGGTGCATCTGTGGACACAACATGAGGGAAATTATCTTGACATTCAAAAAAAGTTTCTTGAAGAAGCTGAGTCCAACAAGTCCATGGGTGGGAAATACATGGGTGGGCAATACCCTTCATGGTCATGTGTCATGCCACATCCCATTTCTCCCTGCAAGCACCAAAAAGTAGAGGTGTGTAACTCCTTCTGGGAGATATTAAACAGCATTGTCTCCCCAGTGCTGTTTAATATCTATATGAGGCCGCTGCGGGAGGTAATCAGGAGTTTTGGAGCTTCATATGACCAATATACAGATGACATCCAGCTGTATCTCTCCTTCCATCCCTCTGCAGAGGATGCCATTCTGTCTCTTGAGCACTGCCTGGATTCCATGAGCATTCCAGGTGGATGAGGGATAGTAGACTGCAGCTGAACCCGGACAAGATGGAAGCCCTGTGGGTGGGTGTCTCTAGTGTTTGTGGATTAAGTGCTTTCCTCTCTTTTTTGGAGGGGGCACTCTCTCTGCTAAGGATGAGGTCCGCAGCTTGGGTGTACTCCTGGACCCAGCACTATCAATGGAGTCCCAGATAGCATCTGTGGTCCGCTCTGCCTATTTCCACCTAAGGCAGATTACCCAGTTCATCCCTACCTTGACACCAGGTCCCTCACCACACTGGTCCATGCATTGGTAGTCTTGAGATTGGACTACTACAATGCTCTCTATGTGGGGCTGCCCATGAGGCTGCTATGGAAACTTCAGCAGGTCTAGAATATGACGGCAAGACTACTGAGTGGCATAAAGAAATATGAACATATCTCCCCTACTCTGGCAGCCCTGCGTTGGTTACTTGTTTGTTTCCATGCCAGCTTCAAGTTCATGGTGCTAACTTACAAGGCCCTGAACAGTTTGGGACCTTGATACCTGGTAGAATGCCTACTCCTGATAAGATTTGCCCATCCTTTGCCATCTTCCCTGGCCGGGTAGTTGAGAGTATTGACCCCAAGAGAGGCCCGGAAAGAGAAGACCAAAAAAGCAGTCACTCCCCAATTCTGGAACAACCTCCCGCCCAAAATCTGCCTGGCCCCTTCACTGGGAATTTCCAAGCAATTGCTAAAAACATATTTTTGACAGGCCTTCTCAGATCTCATAACATCCTAATATAATGGTGCACTTAACATTTATATTATCAGTCCTGCCAACTTGCTTTCATATCATTTTAATTATTATCAGTTAAATTTTGCTGTTGCATTTGTGTCTAACTTGGTTTTTATAACTATTATGTTTATTGTTTTAAATTGTTGTTTGATGATATGTTTGTTTAATGTGTAAACTGCCCAGAGTGGCCTTGGCAGCCAGATGGGTGGTATAGAAGTCTAATAAATAAATTAAAATAAAATAAATAGTTCTATTTATGTATTTATTTATGTATGTATTTATTTAATGCTATATACCGCTGACTTAGTACAAAGCACTACTCTAAGCAGTTTACAACACCACAGTGTGACAAAACAAACTGACACACCTCTATCAAAAGTGTATAGCCAAAACAGCTGCACAAAGGAAGTGACTACAATGCACACCCTTTTCTCCCCATCAACCCATTTCTCCTTTTGCCTAGCAAAAACGTTTTCTATACAATAGAATACAAATTTATTCTACAGCCAAAGGCCCAATAAAAAACCTTTTCTGTGAAACTGTGGAGCTTCTCTAGTCTTCTTTCTTCTGTTTCTGTGCAATGCAGTGTCATTTCATGGTACGCAAACTCTGGTATGTATTTCTCACACACCTCTATAGTAAAGTCAGTCTGTCACCACCCTGCACCATGAAGCTGCCTGTTTTTGGGCAGCTTTAGCTGCTGCTGCTACAAGCGAAGTAAGTGCCCAAGCAGGGAGATGGAAGAAGGGAACAGAGATGTGTGAGAAATTAAAATTAAATCAAAGAACAAATTTATGCCAAAAAATGTTGAATTGGAAAAGGAACCTGCAGTGAGGTTTGCTGTAAGTAGAGATGGGGGTATTCGTATTCATATACAAATACGAATGTCCCCGTGCAGTTGGAGTTAACAAAGGTCCAGCCCCTGGGGCTGGACCATCCACTCACATGTCTGCCACCACCGCTGGCCCCGCTCATCCTTCCAATCGCTCTCGAGCGCCGTTCTCTTCCTGGTCATCTAGCCACTCTTGGCAAAAGGAGGGAGGAAGAGTCTCCCTGCAAGGCTGCCAAGTGGCTAGCCGAACCGCGCTCTGGGGCGATTGGAAGGAAGAGAGGGGCCACCGCTGCCAGATGTGTGAGTGGACGGTCTGGCCCCAGGGGTCGGACCCTTGTTAACTCCAGCTGCGTGTGGATATTTGTATTTGTATATTTGTATACGAATACAAATACACCCGTCTCTAGCTGTGAGTGTATTGTAGTTATTCTACATGTCCTTCTCCATCTTCTTTTTTGCTGAGTCTTTATCCTGTTTACAACCATTTTTTAATTTTGGCTTCACCCCACTTAGAGATGCAGCTCAACATGAAAAGCAGCCCTTGAGTTTATGGAATGTGTCCACCTCAATCTAGTTCAATGTTCTGTTTCCAAGATTACCCAGAGAGATGTTTCTTGGAGGCTTACAAATGGGACAAGACAAAATTTTCAAAAGGTTCGTGAGTTTACTATGTCCGCAGCAAGGTTATTTGGACAGAGGCAGCCTAAATTGCGGATAACAGAAAGAGAATTGTTCTCTCTCTCTGCCCATATTTTCCTATTATTTTTGTACTTGATTCAGAATATTATAAGACAAATCCATTTGTTTCTTTTCTTTGGTGCTTCATTTCCAGCTATCCGTCCTCACAGGTGCCTCCAATATGAATTAATGCTCAGCTTTTCTGTTGACTGCTGGGGAAAAAAATATTTCTTCAAGAATGACATTTCTCTTTGCACATAGAAGAGATGTTATTGCTTTTAAATTTCTTCTGAATCTCAGATATTTGGCAGTGAGACATCTGAAATCTCATAAAGGGGAGAAGAGATAAAGAGCAGTGGAAGTATGATTTCCCTAGATTGAGGGGAAGTGGAATGCTCTTTAAGAGAAATGCTTTTGGAAGTTAATGAATACGTAAAGAGTAGATTTGTCACCGAAGCTACCAACATGATGTCACCAAAGCTACCAACATGAATTTGACACAACTCCGGGAGGCAGTGGAAGACAGGAGGGCCTGGTGTGCTCTGGTCCATGGGGTCACAAAGAGTCGGACATGACTTAGCGACTAAACAACAACAACAAGATTTGTCCCAGGCAAATTTCATTTTGTTAACTCTCGTATCTCTTTCTCATAGGTTGGGAGAGGAGATCTGATCCTGGATACTCAATCCCACGATGGCCCTAATTGGCTTTTTGAGGAATGTGAGATGGTCATGGAGCCTCTTAACCTTGCCATCCCTCAGTGGGTTTCCATGCCTAGTGGAGATTTGAACCTAGGACTTCTGAGTCCTAATTTAATACTCTATCCATGGCACCACAACACTGTCTTTTATTGATCAGTTGCAGCCTTTTGAATCAGGGAGCGTTTACAAAATGACAGTTTTTAAAAAATTGAAAGGCGGTCAAGCTTTGTTGCACTATAGCACAAATGTACATAATTGATGGCAATCAGAAATGAAGAAAACATTTCATTGTTGGCAATCTGGTTAATACAAAGAGGTATCTTCTGCAGGAATAATACAGATGTTACTAGAAATGTTGACAGAACTGATGGAATCAAACCTCTGACAATTGACTGAACGGTGAGACATTTGTAAACCAGTGACAATGCTATGAAAGATATATAGCAAATTATGCCAGGGATTAAGAAAATATAATCAAGAAAGGCAAAACGAAGCAGCTGTTTGAAACATTCATAAAAAGAGCGTTTTATTAGATCTGCTTTACTGTTGAATTTTAAGTCAGATTTAATGAGCCTTCACAGACACTCCAAAGCAAAAAACAAAACAAAACAAAACAAAATAAATAAAAAATCTTATTGATAGACATTCTAATACAGCACTAAAAGAACTGTATCAGCTCAGAGGAAGGCAGTGTTAAAATGAGTGGCACTACACAAACATTGGCATTTAGAGATTTTTAAAAAAGGGAATGTGTATCACTATCAGCATACGGTTTTGTAAGAAAATATAATACACTTGGCATCTCTGGTATAATTAGATTGTAATGGAACAAAATTTACACTTTTTAATGGCTAAACAAGTTCATTGTAGCTATGATCATGTGGCATATATTACAAGAACAAATAACATCCTACTAGTTATTAATTTTTCCTGTAGAGTTTATTGTACTACCATTAATCTTGATGAACTAGCCTGATACTAATAAGGTGACATCCACTGGATTTTCAGTGAAATGCAACATTCATTTCCTGGATCATTATATTAAATTATTTCCATACTCTGTTTCAGGTTGCTTCATGATTCATAGAGGAGAAATAAAATGGCAGGGGTGAAAATTGTTTTCTAAAACCATGCTAATCAGATAGACACAGCTGAGTAATTAATAATAATGATTTTCCACCTTCTGTATGTGGTTCCTCTCCCCCACACCAACAATGCAAATATTTTATTTATTTATTTATTTATTTATTTAACTTATATGCCACCCACACTATTTTGGACCAGGAAAGATATTACTGAAGGAGGGGTGCATGATATCTCTGCTCTAGGCACACAAGGCATTTCTTGTTGCATGCTGCTTGATTTCCTGTAGGGAAAAGATATCACTGGAGCTTCAGATATTTTTTTTAGAAGTAATTTCTTGCTCATTCTAAAAAGAAGTAAAATAATAAACTTATCAACACCACATGTTTTAAAGGGAGATGTATCAGTGATGTATCCTTAGCACATTATTTTCGTTCTATTATTGCCATTTTTTAAAAAAGAAGTAAATTTGAACAGCACAAAAATGGCTCAAGATGCCCAATGGAAATCAATGTTTTTAAGGCAGTGAGTAATTGTTACTTGTTAAAGGTACCTACAGGCCACAATCCTGTCGAGGCCCATTGAATACATGAGGATTCAGTGAGTCAAGTGCTCCATAAGTTTCATTGATTCTAATGGGCCTTTTCTAACTGCAACTTACTGTGCTAAAGTAAGTCACTGTTAGAGTAGGCCCATTTGAATCAACTGAACTTTTGGAGCACTTGACTCATACAATCCCAATTGATTCAATGAACCTCCTCTAGTGCAATTTACTATACTATGCAACAGGAAATTAGCTATTACAGTCAACCCTCGACTTACAAACTTAATCCGTTCCGGAAGGAAGTTTGTAAGTCGAAAAGTTCGTAAGTCGAATCAGCATTTCCCATAGGAATGCATTGAAAACCAATTAATCCGTTCCGGCTGTTTTTGGTTCTTAGGTCGAGGGGCGGTTTGTAACTCGAATCATTAGTTCCCATAGGAACTAATGCAAAGCCGGTTAATCCGTTCCTACCACTAGGGGCAGAATTTATTTTCTTTTTTTTCCTTTTAACCTAAGATGACTTAGGTTTTTTAAAAAAGATTTTTTCGGTTCGTAACTCGAATCTAAGTTCGCAAGTCGAGTCAATATTTTTCTATCAGAGCGGTTCGTAAGTCGAAATGTTCGTAACTAGGGCCGTTCGTAAGTCGAGGGTTGACTGTACATTCTTGTTAAGCAAAAGGAATGGGACCATACTTTTATTACCCCCAAACCCCTCATGTTACAGGAAATGTTATTTTTGTAACTTTTTTACTTGTTGGCTTTGGCTGCTACATATTTATCATTAAAAACAGTATTAGCAAATAAAGTATGAGAATGAAGGTAAAAAACAGATGACCCTAACAGTCTTTGGCTTTTTTTCAGCAAAAAAGCCAAAAGTGCAGCAAAATATGTGTAAAATTTAGGGACGTGTGAGGAATCTGCACTAAGTCCACTTCTTAGTTTCATTTACATTTGATCCATTAGGCAGAATCATGCCCCTTTTTGTGAGTGCTCAAGTATGATAATGTAGCCATTCTTCCCCGGTGGAGTCTCTTTCATGCCCGGTTGAAAGACTGGATTGAGAAATCGGATACATGGCCTGTTGTACAAATCAAGGCATGAAGGGCAGTTCTCAAGAAGGGAAAAAACTACTGCACAATTGTTTTGATGTCTGTGGTCTCTCAAGAGGTGATTATATTGGCCATTTACCCCCACTATTTGCATTGGATTAGGCAGAGATGAAATTGAATTAAGAACGGTTGTCTACACGATACAAAGCTCAATCCAGGGAATATGGGGTAGGTGGGTGGGAATTGTCTCTTTTTAGTGGGGAATCATCATTCTTTTTTCAGCCAGTCCCAACTGCTCTGATTCCTTGGCATTGCTTTTTCTTTTTCTGTTTTCTGCTATGTGTGGTGACCTGATCCAAAGGGCTGGCTCCTGTTGTCTCCAAACAGTGTGCTTGTGGGTTTCCCCCCCAAAAAAAAAAACCTTTTCAAGTCAACTCAGCAACAGACTATCACTGTGTCACTTGGGAAAAATAAATTTTAAAAAGAAGTGGAAATTGACACTTAACACTTTGTCAGATCGAAGGTAGCTTCTGTTTGTGCCCTTGGAGCTCTGTGCAAACACAGCTTGGTCATCTGGGCAGCTCTAGCAATTTCATGTTCAGAAACCAGCAAGGACCCAATTTGAAAAAACTAAAGATCACTGTAGATCAAAGTGTATATTCCCTTCTGTGTAATCACAGCAACAGCTGGATTTTGGTCATCAAATCCATGAATCTTATGCAAAAATGCACTGACTCAAATTCCCATTGCTTCATTGGCTCTAATCTATTTGGGATTAATAGCTGTATTTAAGAATCTGTTTTCATTCTTATGGAATCATAAAGGCTACCTATTTTTATTTGGGCTACACTTTTGCTGACTCCACCCCAGTTCATGAAAACAACCCACAAATGCATAGGTCAGATAATATATTTTAAAACAGTATCCTATTGAGCTTCTGCTAAATGAAAAGCCTACTGAGATTAAAGTATACTGTTTATGGAAGGGTTGCCATGGCAGAAGCATGGATCTCCAAAAAGAAATCCCTTCCTCTACTTGTCATGCCTACACAAGTCCACATTACTATGCTGAATTTTCACTCTGTAGAAGCTACAGTAGTGATATATGGAAGTGAGAGCTGGACCATAAAGAAGGCTGACCGCAGAAGAATTGATGCTTTTGAATTGTGGTGCTGGAGGAGACTCTTGAGAGTCCCCTGGACTGCAAGGAGAACAAACCTATCCATTCTGAAGGAAATCAACCCTGAGTGCTCACTGGAAGGAGAGATCCTGAAGCTGAGGCTCCAATACTTTGGCCATCTCATGAGAAGAGAAGACTCCCTGGAAAAGACCCTGATGTTGGGAAAGTGTGAAGGCAAGAGGAGAAGGGGACGACAGAGGACGAGATGGTTGGACAGTGTCACCGAAGCTACCAACATGAATTTGACCAAACTCCGGGAGGCAGTAGAAGACAGGAGGGCCTGGAGTGCTCTGGTCCATGGGGTCACGAAGAGTCGGACATGACTTAACAACTAAACAACAAACAACAACAGAAGCTCAGTAGCATATTACTCTTAATCTACAGTACCAAAAGTCTTTTTGCTCTTTTACCTGCAACAGGCTAACTTGGCTACAACCCCCTAAAATGTTTTCATTGTGAAGTTTGACAGACTCGACTAATTGAAACTGGACAGAGCTGTCTGGTCTTTACACAAATAAATAAGTATTGCCTTTATTAATAATGATGATGATGTGTCATCAAGTCAATTCTGACTTATGGTGACTCTTTCCAGGGTTTTCTAGGTAGAGAATATGCAAAATGCCTTTATAGACTACTAAATAAATATTAAAATCTGCTGGCTTTCATGGACCAATACCCACTTCATCAAGCAGGCACCGGTGTCTTGTCGTTAGTGTAGAGAATTTAGAGTCCCAGAAATTCAGGGTAGATGGATTTGCCAGGCGTGTTTCTTAGATGTGAGTTAGGAAAGATGCAGGTAGCATCTTTAGGGACCACCAAAGTGACAATGATTCTTCAGAAGTTAAAAGATTGCCTTCTATCTTGAGGCTTCCAAAGTCTTCTCCTTGACAAAAGGGGTCCCTAAAGAGCCTCAGGACCTTGATGGAAGGAATTGGGAACTTTTAATTAGGGATAACATGCTGTGACTGATATCATCAGCCTTCTGAGCATGGAGATGGGGCAACAGGTTTTCAGCCCTTTTGCTTTTTGCACTCCCTCAAACCAATTTTGCCCCCACCATTCACTGGCCTAGAACCAGAGGTCAGGGCATTATATGTGGATTTGACACAATTGACAGTATCTAATTCTCTGCAGTTATGTGCTGCCAAGTAGCTTCTAAATTATGTGGTACTCAAGTAGTGTTTCCAAGCAATGGGAGCTGTTAAAGGAATGGCTTGCCATTGCCACTTGCATCCCAATGGGTTTCCATGACTGAGCAGGGATTTGAACCCAGGTCTTCTGTGTCCTAGTCAACGTTCTATATTTTACACTACACTGTATTCTGAAGACAGACATATTCAATGTCTTGTTTCAAGGCAAAATTTTCTCACCTGCGTGGCCAACCATATTACTGTGAACTGCTTCAAGATCCATAATGGTCGGAAAAGGATATGCCATATTTTCAAGCACAAATACTGTAAAATACCATAATGCATTAGTGAAATTCCTTGCAATGAAAGACAAGTCCTTTGTTTCAGAGTGGCGCCACAAAGAGGATCTACAAATCACACACACAAACCCAAGTGCAGGCATATGCAATGTATACACCTTGTCTGTAATCTGAGTGATGTCCAAAAAGGTTAGTTCCACATCTTATGCAGCTGACACTGAATTTTGCCTCAAGAAAAAATCTGAGGTGAGCAATGCTGGTTATTGCACAAGCGGAAACTTCAGAGGAATTCAGAAGGAATAAAGGAGAGAGTTTTGATAAGTCTACTGAAATTTCTCAGGGGGATTTTGCACACACCCAGCATCTTCCACACAGAGAATTTCTTTCCTCTACTGGAGTTTTTGAGTAAGGGCTGAAGCCACAGTTTGAAGGCACATTTTACTGAATCTCAGAGCAACTGAGCTCTACAGGCGCTTTAAAGCAGAAAAAGCAACTTTACCTCAAGGTCACCATTTACCACTGTGCCCATTTCTGTCAAGAAGTTAAGAGAGGATGTTTGTGTGGGAACTGATACAGATGGCTTGCAACCTAAGTACATAATTTTCTAGATTTTCTCTCTCCCCTCCTTCCCCCCCTAGCTTTTATATATCTTTTTCTGCTGCAACAAGAGTAATTTCACTGAGCAAAGAACAGAAGGGAAATGACATGGTAGAAAATAAAAAGCTACAAAATGCTTAAAGATTTCCTTAAGTGACAGGAGTACGCTTGTGAGCGTACTTAATCTGCCTAAAAGTGAAGCTGAACTGGGTAGAAATTACTGCATCTCAAATCTTGCCTGTCATTAAGCAGTGCTGTTGTAAAAGTTGCAGGACCACTTAATAATCTGTTTTTGTTGTTGTTTCACTTGTATTCATTTATTTGCTTTTAAACTCTGGCCATTAAATATCACCTTCTCAAAGTTGTCATGTTTACTATAGCGGTGATGACAGCCACCATGAGCAAATGTGATATGCTCGTGGCTTCTGCTGCTAGTATTCCATGATGACTGCTGCGTGGCCTCTGAATCACTTTGCACGGTAACAAGAACTGCAAAAATTGGATCCAAAGAACAATGAATGAAGGGAGAGGGGAGAAGAGCTGATAAAGCTTTCCCGCAAATGCTTATGGGACAGTTTGTCCAAGGATTTGTGGAATGCAATAATACCTAAATGGCTTAATAATTAGTTTACTTTAGTTATTATTATTATGGTCCATGACCAGCATAATACAGATTGAATTTTTAAGGCAGCCACAATGCTAATACCGAGGGGAAAAAGAGGTAAAGGAAAGTTAAAACTTAAAATCATTACCCATTAAATCTTTACATATCTTGCATGCAGCTGCGAGAAATTTCGAAATTTTCTTCTTCTTCTTCTTTTTCTTCTTCTTTTAAATCAGAGGTATGTCTGAGAGAAAAGCCTCACCTAGTGATAAGATAGTCCTATGAATTCTTTGGGGGGGATGGGTCTTCCTTTGAAGTTATTTGGCAGGGTAGTCCTTTTTGAAGATATCCTTCGTTTGAAGGATTGATCAGTAAAAAGATAAAGAGTGCATAAGGAGGGAGATCTGAGAACCTCATGCTGTTCACCCACAGAAGACAATGACTAGGTGACTTGTGTTCCTGCTGAGTTACAAGTTGCTAATTATTTGTAGGAAGTTAGTTTCAAACTCTAGTCATCATTTATTATGCCCCATATCAATACATTCTTTTATTTAAAGAAGAGGATATATATTGATCAAAGTGTACATGCTGTGCTTTCTGAAGCTGATTGTTACCAGCTATAAAGCTGAGATGTTTATGTATGATCAGATGTTATAGATAATCTTTTACAGCTCAAGGGAATTCCTTGGCTTCTGAAAACATCTGAATATATAGTGGAAGGTTTTCCAACCTCACCTATTCTGCAAATTAGTGTGCTTTGTTTTGTGTTCAGCCTTAGGACTTTAACATGAAATGTCTTTGAAGTCAGATTTCTTAGTAAATGCAAATGTCTCTCAGAATCATGTTTCTCCAACAGTGCTTTTGGCACTGATCATGGGCTTTTATTCTGGGAGTCAAATTCTTCAAAATTTGGCCTATCCAACAAATTCTTGATTTGTGTCCTGGATAATTTTCTTTTACAAATGTGGAGGAAGAGAGTATAGGATTAACAATGCTTGACTTGATTCTAACCAATGGAGATGACTTGGAGGAAGTATAGCCACTAAGTGGAACTCTGGGGGCAAGTGACCATGTTCTACTTGAATTCTTGATTTCAGAGGAAACAAAAATGGAGTGTAGCCACACATGTATGCTGGACTTTAGGAAAGAACAATAAGTAATATTCAATAGCAGGAGATACAAACAACAAAAGGATTCCAAACTAGGTAGGAGTTTCTTAGAAAGGAAATTATTAAGACACAATTACAAGTAATTCCAGCAAGGAAAAAAAAAGGTAGCTAACATCTTGGAAGACAGGGGGGGGGGGAATCAAAAAGAGACTCAAGCACTGGACAGAAAACAACAGAATTAAATTTAACAGCAGTAAATGCAAAGTTCTACACCTAGTGGGAAAAATGAAACAGTTACAAGATGGTGAATGCTCAGCTCAGTAATAATAAGAGCAAGAATTATCTTGGAATTGTTGTAGATCACAAGCTGAATATGAGCCAACAGTGCAATGTAGCTGCAAAAAGGCAAATGCTATTTACGCTGCATTAACGGAAGTACAGTCTCCAAATCCTGTGTAATTCTAGTTCCCCTCTACTCAGCATAGTTAGGACTATGTCCATTTCTGGACACCACACTGTAAGAAGATGCCAACAAACGAACAAGTTCAGAGGAGGGCAACAAGGGTGATCTAGCAGCTGGAAGCCAATCCCTATGAGGAAAGACTGAAAGAGCTGGGTATCTTTAGCCTTGAAAAAAAGAAGACTGAGGGAAGATATGATAGCACTTTTCAAGTAACTTGAAAGGTAGTCATTGCCCCCCCCCCCCATCCCAGAAATAAAGAGGTGAGACACAGGTTGATTGGGTTAAAACTTGGGCCACAGCTTTATTAACTATTTAAACTAACCCCCCAACTACAACGGGGCCTGACCGTAGTGCAATCTTCTTCACAGACTGGAGTAACGTAGACATCCGGACGATTCCAATAGAGCAGGGCGAGCTCCTATTTCTGAATTGTGCTGTTCATTGAACAGCACGCCTTCAGGTGCTCTGTGCTAAGGGTAACCCACCTTCTAAGCCCACTGAGTCTCGTGACCCTAACTGGGCTGCTGTCCGGGAAGTTCCCCTATGTAGAACCATCTCTCCTCAGATGCCCAGTTGGCTCTACCTGACAGAGAGATGGCATAATTCTTGCATCATGTGCTAACTGTGAACTCACCCCAGCTCTTGTCTTCACACTACCCACCATGGCCTGGGGCTATTTATATGCCCCAAGCCCACCACCAGAGCTGAAAATTTCAGCATGAAGGCCCCCTTGTAGGTCCCTGAGAAAAAGGCCCATACCCAACTCTGATAAGTGAACACCATCACCTCTATATAGCTCACACCGGTGTCCTCTTATGTCCAGATGCTGAATCAAAGATCCCAGACCAGCCTTCATGGCTTGACTAACCTCGCGATTGATGCCACGCCTTGTGCAGTCAATATACCTAGGATCACATTCAGCCCTCCATACCAATCATGGAATGATATTAGACCACATACTTTTCATCACAGGAAACTTATGCTTCAATGTCTGCAGGTCCTGGATCACCTGCAATATCAATGACTTGCCTGTTCTCATTGTCAAGTCATTACCTCCCAAATGAACCACAAATATATCAGGGGGCACACCAGTAAAGCACAAAAGAGCTCGCTTTAGAAGCTCGGGCCATAACATACTCCTATTTCCTTTCCAGTCTAATGAGGCTCTGGCCCCAAGACCCAAGTTACAACCCCAACCGGTCCGCAAGGCGTGGTTCACTGCCCAATGAACATAACTGTGGCCAAATATCACCACTCGTAGACGAGTGGAAGCTGCCTTGTTTCCTGAAAAAGTAAACAAATTCACCTCTAATGTGGGAGAGAATGAACATAGGACTTAAATCTATGTGACGACCACCTCCCCACTTTCTTTATCTGTTCATCACTATAACCCAAAGATGCTGCAGTGGACGCTGCACCTATTCTAAAGGAATGAGTGCCGAATTTCCAACCCACAATACCTGCTACCTGAAGACCCCAGGAAGTAACAGTCCAAAATTGATATCTCGTAAGGGGCGAGCCATCTTTATGGCAAAAAAGGTCACCCCCTAAACTCTTTCCCTGAATAGTGCCAACATAAATAAAAAAACCTGGCAACCAGTTTGCCCAACATCTTTTGGGCCTCTTTTTCCTAAACCTTTCCTTTTCCCTTTCTTCCCCTTTAGAGCCTTTCTTTTCTTCAATTTCTCTATTTAAGAGCTTGAATACATCCACGTACTCGCCACGCCAAATCTTTTTTATAGTGGCCGGGAGCAGGTGGTCACCCAATGGGAGAGACTGATCACCGTAAGGAAGTGCACTATGAGGGACAGAATTATACCCTGTATTAGGGATTGCATGATAGTTATACTGTTGCAAACCCTCAAAGTATTCCAAAGTATTATCAAAGCAAATTAATTAATTAATTAATTAATTAATTAATTAATTAATTTATTTATTTATTTATTTATTTATTTATTTATAATCCTATTCCACCCCAAGGGGGGGGGCTGTCCTTGCCTGCTATTGGATTTATATTTACAACAATCCTCCTCTATTCCTTTCTTTCTTTGTTTTTTCTTTTGTTTTAAATTAATATTAATTATTATTTTTTAATTTATGTAATTTCCTATAATTATTTTTTTAATAAGCTGCAACGCCACCGTGGTGCGCGCAATGCAACAACTAATTTCACTTTGCTCTTCCTATTTTAAAAAAAGAACTGACCACCAGCAGATGGCACACCACCCTCCTATTCCCCTCTTTTCCCTATTATTTATTTATTTATTTATTTATTTATTTATTTATTTATTTATTTATTTATTTATTTATTTATAAATGGGGGGTAAGGTTGGGGGGGTTAGTAGGATGGGGGAGCCCAATTAATAAACCCAACACCCAACCTGGGTTACAACCCTTTGTTATTCCCCCAAGCCCAATTCAAATATACTTGTTGGTATTTATAACTATGATGACTATAAAATGGAAAAACGACCAGTAAACAACTTAATTAAGAAAGTTAACACAAAAAACAACACACAAAGTCCCCTAAGTATTAAATTAGAACACTAACCCCCCCCCCACAACTAAACAATTCCCACCAAATATAATTCAAATATAAATGGCAAAAACGGGGGGGGGGGAAGGGGGGTGATAATCTTCTACCCCAAAATTCCCCAACTCAGAACAACAAAGGACAACAGTGATCAATTAAACAACAACAATAAGCTCTAATGAGCCAAGCTGAATTGATATAAAAAACCAGCTAGGTCACACTGATGCGCAAAAGTGGGAAAGCGAAACTGCTGCTCTCAGCCGACACAGCTCGCCTCCTTTGCAAGAGAAACAGCAAAGAGGCTGAGTCAGAGGTACAGAGCCTTAATAAAAGCTCTGTCCCTCCTCTCCTCAGAAGCGGCATCATTCAACCATGACGCCGCTTTCCAGGCAGGAGAGCAAAGCCTCCCCGCCATGATGACTCTGCACAATGGCGGAGAGGTCATAGAGAAAAGGGGCAGGATCTGTTCTCCATCACCCCAGAGGACAGAACACATAATAATGGGCTCAAGCTTCAAGAAGCCAGATTTAGGCTGAATATCAGGGGGAAAAAAACACATTTTAACTGTTAGAGCAGTACAACAATGGAACCAATTACCTCGGGAGGTGGTAAGCACTCCTGTGCTGGAGGCTTCGAAGAGAAAATTGGACAACCATCTGTCAGAAATGCTTTAATTTAGATCCCTGCATTGATCAGTGGGTTGGACGTGATCGCCTTATAGGACCCTTCCAACACCATTATTCTATGATTCTTTGGTACTATCCTTGTATCTATTTCTGTCCTACTTTTCTATGAGCTGTTCCGTAAAACTTGGCCCAACTCAGCAACATCAAAGTGTATACTTTCATTCCTAGTTTAGCTTTTATAAACACAGCCCTGCTATTACTTAGCTGTACCCCACAATGGTTGCTGTCTGCAAACATCCTTTCACTTTCTCCTGCACACTCCAATTGTCTGTAATGAATGTGGACAGAAGCAATTGGCTTGGCTTGTCAGTGGAACTGAATAACCAATTGCAAGACAGACAAGAACGAATAGTGATTACCTCTATCTCAGAATTGTCTCTACTGCACTAACAGGAAAAAGAAGCAGTGACAATTGATTTACTACAATAATATTGAAGAACTAATGAAAAACACACACAAAAGCAGAGACCAGTAAGAAGATGCTGGTTTCAGATTGCTTCTTTTCATATTAGCATCACACAGAATCACCCAGCAGCTCTGACCTTTAAACAAAGGTCATTAGGCTATAGCGGGTACACGACAAAAACCAACAACTTTGCCCATTAGTATCGTGTTACATAGCCTTCAATTCTGTTATAACTCAATACATTCCCAGTGAGAGATATGGAGTATAGGCTGGATGACTCATCCTCCTAATAAAATGTAGCAGAAATGAAATTTCTTATTCAGCTGAATCAGCCTATATCCGAGCCCCCAACAACCAGTTACAGGAACTCAATTATTTTGCTCTCGTCTAATTTCATTTCCACCCAAACCACCACAGAGTCTTTTTCAGCTATCCAGAAAAGACTTCATTGTGAGAAAAATCTACCCAAACAATTTTTTTAAGGAAAAAAAAGTTTATTTCAGGACTATTTCTACATTCCATACCAAAAAAGAGATGGTAGAAATGCTTCATTGCCTAATCCAGGCTTTCCACTTTGGTTGAAATCCTGTTGGTGTATATTTATTCGGCACAAGCCAGATGATGTCATCATCTGATGATAGAGATCTCTCACCCCTTTAGGTTAGGGATATGAATATGAAGTGTGGCACCACACCACGGTTCCTACCTGCCCCCCAAAACCAGCCTGGTCCACTCACTGGGCTCCTTGCAGTGTGTGTGTCTGATGGCGGCAACATTGGGCCAATTGTGGAAGGAGTCCCTTGGGTGCTTCCCTATCTCTCACCTCAGCTGATTGCTCAGAAGCTGAGCAGGGAGACTCATCTTCCCACCTCCTCACTGGAGTGGCCAGCTGTGGAGAGAGGCAGGGAAGCGCCCAAGGGCCTCCTTCTGCAATTGGCACAATGTCGCCACTGGTGGACGCATGTGCTGCGAGGAGCCCAGTGAGTGGACTGGATGGGTTCTGTGGGGTGGGAATGGACCACCCTGGCCCCTGTGGTGCCGAGCTTCATATTTGTATCCCGCAAGATACGAATACGGAGCTACCATGTCTCGTCACTATATATTCCCTTTCAGTTGCCGAACCAGTCATTTCATGGAGGTGCAGGTCAAACAGAGGAATGTAGCCATCAGTATAGATGTCCATCTAGAAAGCATTTCTGTTGTGTCTGAACACTGATACATCAAAACTAAGAATATTTCAAGGATGAGGGAAAAAACTGGAAAAGGCCCATGAAAGATCTCATCATTTTCACTATCACTTCTCTCTTTGTGAACTATTGAAGGAAGTGAGGGGAAATAGTGATGGTAACAACTGAAAGTCAATAGCATCACTGGTGTTCTAACACCATAACTGTTGTCATTTATTATTTTATAAATGTGTCTATTTTCATATCAGGCATTGTACTAAAATAGAAGAGCAGATCCCTCCCTCAGGCTGTCTCTTTCTCTCTCCCATTAAACACTGTATATTTTCTTTTTGAAAGAGTGTTCAACATTGTCTGGATCTTGTCCAATATTACCAGTGGATTCTATAGAAAACAGCATTCTACCATTTTCGGTTTGGAGTAACCATGTGAAATTTTAAGGGCAAACATTTCATTTCCTTGGCATTACTGAATGTTTGTTCCTATTTAAAAACATTATCCTTTGTCTTACAGAAGCAGAGTTAGTCACTTTAGGGGGGAAATCAAGATTTTTTTTTCATGCTGCAAATCCTCAGTCTCAAGCTGTCACTCTTACTCTGAGCATCTCTGTTGTGCTCTCTTAGAGGCTTCAGTGTATACTCCCCCAGGAAATCTTTCTTGGCTCTGTAAAGCAAAACAAAAGAGACTTGATTTGAATAAGTCTGACTAGGAAGCTCTTCCATATCAGAAAGTAATCGAGCTGCAAAAACCTTGAGATAATTAATGTTACCAAAGCTTAGCCAGTTATTCTTAATTAAACAGTCCTTCTGTGAGAGATCTCATATGTCAGATAATTCTCCCATCAAAAAAGGGGTGGGTGGGTATATTTGTTGGTCTGGGAGATGGGGAGCCAGGTTGAAATGTTCACTCATGACATGCCCATGGTTATCCTGTGATGACAGCAATATTAAGGAATGAATCAGCCATATACTGTATTAGAAAGTTCATATTATCCAAAACAAAACATGTTTTTGTGGAAGGAATTCATACTTTTAGCTACTAGCCATTAATAATCATGTGCCCTCAAGTCAATTCAATTACAGGTGGAGAAATGGCCTTGGACTTGCTTATGAGCCATAGGGCAATATCAGTTTTTAATACCTATGAGATCAGGGGCCAATATTATCTCAGAGATCCAGTTTCTGTTGACTTCATGTGAAAGAATTCTTGAACCCAGGTTCACCTTTAGAAGGAAACAAGACTCCTTTTTACTTGTTTAGTAGCAAAGTATGTATCTTCTTAGAAGGGACGTGGTGGCGCTCCGGGTTAAACCGCAGAAGCCTCTGTGCTGCAAGGTCAGAAGACCAGCAGTCGTAAGATCTAATCCACGTGACGGAGTGAGCTCCCGTCGCTTGTCCCAGCTCCTGCCAACCTAGCAGTTCGAAAGCATGTAAATGCGAGTAGATAAATAGGTACCACCTCGGTGGGAAGGTAACGGCGTTCCATGTCTAGTCGCGCTGGCCACGTGACCACGGAAACTGTCTTCAGACAAACGCTGGCTCTATGGCTTGGAGATGGGGATGAGCACCGCCCCCTAGAGTCGGACACGACTGGACTAAATGTCAAGGGGAACCTTTACCTTTACCTTTTTTTGTATCTTCTTATTATCATAGCATTATCATAATCCCTCTGGCCTTGACTTCTTCATGGAAATAAGTTGGTTCTTTCTCCAAAGAAAACTTGCTCTGTCTGCTTGTTACTATGAATTCATGAGTAACATTAAGGTTTTTATTCCACTAGTCATGCTATAGTCTACCTTTAATGGACATATCTGTAAGAAATGTCACTAAATCATGGGCCTAGAGATGAGCATGAATTAAAAAACAAATTGCAAAATTCATCAAAAAATCACGTCAATTTGTATTCATCAGTGGCAATGATCTCCTGACGTATATGAATTGATGAATTTTTAGCCATTTTTGATTTGTTGGTTCATTTACCCATTTTGGGGCTGTTTTCATGCCATTTTCACCCCCAAGCCATCTGCAGCCTCCTCCTGTCAATCAGGCAACCCTCTAGGCAACCCTGGGAGGGACCTAGAGACTGGCAGGTTAGGCAACCAAATGCACGGCTCAAAGGGCTCTGGGGAGTTGCTTGTCAAGAGGATTTATTTCCACTTTTGCTTAGAGTTTTTCTTTGAGTAGTTGCTGGTGTCTGTGTGCCAGGCAGCAGTTCACAGTTGTAGTGTGCAAAGCACAACTTTATTTCATTATTTCAAATAGTGGGACTTTATGCGGGTTTATTTTATTCCCATTTATTTTTGGAGTTACACATTAGGGTAGGGTGGGTGATCTCTCTCTGTGTGTGCTTATTCTGTAGGTTATTTTACCCTTCTCTCCAATAATTCCATTTCAGGTTTCAAGTTTCTGTTACTTTGTGAGTTTGAATCTCTCTCTCTCTCTCTCTCTCTCCCTCCCTCCCTCCCTCCCTCTCTCTGTTTGTGTGGGGGGGACTGGATGGAGACTGAGTAGTTTTTGTTATATTTTTCCTAAACCCCCCCATACTGTTTCTCTTCTTGAAAAAAACAACTTATTCCCCCCCACCCAAAAAAAATAATCTTATAGCTTGGCTCAAGTTTTTTTTTCTCCTGGGTTTTTACCCCATTGCCTGTTTCTTCACTCAAGGGACCCTCACTTCTTTTTTAAAAAATTCTTTTATCTCCCCTCCCTTTTATTTGTACATTCAAAGGTGCCTGTGATTTCAGAGTAGGAGTTGTTAGAGCACCTGAAAATGAGGGGCTGTTGGGTCTCTGGGGAAAAGAACATTTTTATTAGATCAGCCACCACCGTTCATTCCCATTTATCAAGGGATTCAGGTCCTCCCATAGAATCTGGTGGCCGTCTTCTTCTGGTGGGCTTGGATGTGGAAGTGGAAGCACAGCTCACTTCTCTCAGGTGGCTGAAGAAGATTGACTACTCTTACTTCAGGAATCAGGGGAGTTAGTATTTCCAGAGGATCCGGAATCCTCCCAGTCCTCTGAACTGGAAGTTACAGGGCATGTTTTCCCACCACCACCCTTGTCCCCAGACTCCTCTCTTTGCAGCACACCCCAATCATCACAGAGCAACACCTCCCAGGCCAGCAGTAGACAGGGTCATCATTCCAAACATAGCAGAGTCTCTCTATGGGACTATTTCAGCACCTTGAATGATGACCCACAGCTTGCATGCTGCAATGTCTGCCTTATGGTGGTCCACAGGGGCTCCAGCCCCAGACATCTTTCCTCCACTGCCCTCTGCCAGCATCTGGAGAGGCACCACCCAAGGTTGCTATCTGTGGAAGGGTGTTTGATATTGTCTGGGGGAAGGAAGAGATCAACACCAAGAGGAGAAGCAGGAGGGAGAAGGAATCCCTGGTGGTGAAAAGAACAGTCATGGGGGTTGCTGCAGCTGGGAGTTTGAGGCAGGCCATATTCCAGGATGTACTTCCCATTTGGGCTAGAGAGACCTTCAGCAGATGGTCCAGGGGCAAGGCACAGGAGGCGAGCACTCATCTTATCACCAAGAGCATTACACTGCTTGGGCTTCTACTGTCCACTGTGGAAACCCTGGCCTTTCATGGGTTGCTTCATTTTTATTGCCCCATGGTACCCACCCCCAGGAGAACCATCAGCTGGAGAGTCCTGCTCTCCATCTATGATCACAGGAGGTAGTCCATGCCCAGCCATCATGGGCACACAGTCATAAGGTCCACTTTACGGCTGACATGTGGAGCAGAGGTCACCATGGGTACCTGTCTCTCACAGCTCACTGGTGGCAGCTGGAAGATCTGAAGGGTGGCAGGGCATCGGCAACTGGACTGGGGAAGCACTTGTCCTGCCACCACACTACAGGGCCATTCTGCTGCAGACACAGTACATGGAGGCTCAGGTGATGGGGAGGAATATCGTCAATTTGTTTTTGGCCATGATGCACAAATAGGCACTAGGGGGTGAGGTCATCCACGGGCACATGGTCATGGATGCTCAGCAAAACATGTTGGCGGTGTTGAATGCAGCAGAATTTGAAGGCATTGTGTGCATAATGCACACATTACACCTTGTTGGGCACAGTGCTATTGGCCTGGGGAGCAAGATCAAGCCTGATTGATATGCAGGCATACAAGAGACACCAGCACTCCTGGAGAACTGTTGCCACCCGGTGAGCCATTTTCTCAGGGAAATCAGTCTGTCTGCCTCTCTCCCACCATTGCCACTCAGGGGA
This sequence comes from Intellagama lesueurii, assembly GCA_037013535.1. NCBI lineage: Eukaryota > Metazoa > Chordata > Lepidosauria > Squamata > Agamidae > Intellagama > Intellagama lesueurii. The sequence goes on from JBAJHW010000008.1 coordinate 18,395,619, forward strand.
ACCACCCTACCTTTCTGCAAGCTCTGCCACTCAAGGGAAGAAGACAACCTGCACATGGACCCTGGGAACCACCCTCTCCCACATCTTCCTTGTGCCCTCGCATCCCGGGGGAAGAAGAAACCTACTTCTCAGCAAACCCCTCTAACCCAGGGAGAGAAACCTTGTACAAAGAAGACCTAGACAATCTCCTTGTCTAAATAACTGTAATGCATTAAACCAGGGGCAAGGCAAGCATGACAAATAAACTATATATGCCTCCACCCCATGGATCCAAGTGCTCCCACAGATTCACCACAATCAACTGGAAAAAAATGTCCGTGAAGTCTCCTTATGTGCCCTCTAGGAAGTCTGGACTGCAATTTTGTCATGCTCTTGAGAGGTCTACCCCCAAGAGGCCAGCCAATCTGAAAAATAGCCCTCAACCCTGCCAAAGGTGCCCACTCCAAATTAGATTAAAAGGTTCCTCAGGACCTCTGTAACAAAACAAAACAAAACAAGATCCCACAGTTCTCTAAAATCTGTTTCAATGTAATTCCTAGCAACAGAATGCAACCGGATAGAGGGTAGCTTAGTGGCTGAGCGCCTGTTATGCCCCAGGAAGGGTTTATCTTCTTTGCCATAAACGTGCTATTTGACTATAGGCAAGCTAAAGCCACTCAACCTTCCCATCACAGTGTTTGTGGATGATTAATCTTGGGTAGCCAACATGGGGTGGCTGAGAAACAAGAATGTTGTTTTTCTTTTCCCTTTATGTAGCTTAATCCACATACGTACAGTGATCATAAAGCACAGGATGATGAGTCACAAAGACATGGACCACTAATCCAGTTCAACGATTACTGGATTATCCCATTTTGAAAATTTTACAGAAATGCACAGAAAAAAAAACCCATCAAAAATTGGCAAAAGCTCTCTGAGGATGCTGTCACACTAATGAAATCAATTGGGTGATGGATCAGGGTTTTTGAATTCAGCTGAAACTCATGTGGTAGTCATGTTGTTCATGGTTTGGTGTGTGTGTCCTCTTGGGAAAAAAATAATCTGTTTTTAAACTGTGTTGTATATTCATTGAGAGGGCTACACAGGCTTTTACAAATGTCGTATTTGAGGCTTTGTCCGGTTCCCATCCACTTTCATAATGGCTGCCTTTCACAGCCACTAGCTGCTGCTGCTGTGGCATTATTTTTAATATATTATTTTCTAATTTATTGCAATCTGGCATACTGTTTGTATGAAATGACAGATAGAAAGAAATTAAACTATACATTTCCCTGCACCCCGACACATACACAGATAAACAGATAGACAGACATACAGACAGACACACACACACACACACACACATACACACACTTGTGAAGTCTCTGGTGCTGAAACTGATCAGATTGATACTTCTAGGCTTGTGAAGGAGGGAGACACGTGAGTGTGCACGTACACAGACACAGACACAGACACACACACACACCGGATGGCGAAGGAGTGGGAGACACACCAGTTAGTGGCAAACACCATTTACAGCAACAGAGGCCTTCATGTATGCAAAAACAATTCGAAATAAATCAATTTCACAAGGGATTTAAAATAAACAACGTTCTTGCAGCTGAGTAAAGTACCCAGCTTTCTAACTAAAATATACAGTTCCCAGTCCCAAATATATATTTGGTTATCTTTTTAAAAATTGATTTCAAACATACACAACTCAATTAAAATACATCTTGTTTTCAATGTGTAATTGCACTGTGAGGCACACTAAAACAACCCAACCCAAAACAAAGAAGCCAAGAAACCCACTAACTTACTTTGAGAAGAACAAATTTGACAGTGTTTCGTTTGCTGGAATAGGTCAAATTCACAGAAGATTTACATCTCTGTGGACTAAGAAGGTCTAACTACAATGTACTGCTTTGGGTTACCTCCAAGTCGTGACAGTTTCAGGATATCACAACTGCTGGAGAGTCTGGAGCACTCTCCCTTTGGATGATGAACTTAGCTGTCAAGGTTGTGGGAGGGGCTTGTCTCCAGAAAGACTTTTCTCTCTTATTTTCTCAACCTAGAAAACCTATATCCTCTGTATACAAACTTGGACACTGGAAAATAAATTAATCTCACAGAGATAGCCAAAGTACAGATATGAGAGTTGCAGGAACAGCTGCAGACACGAGTTTTTGACTCCAGGATATCATATAAAAACACAGGGAAATATATGTAAAATGCACACCTCCTGCCAGAAAGCTTACTGGCAAAACAGCTTAGCACAAATACACTTTATCTTATAAGATGCTTAGTCAGGAACGCTGGCAACTTGATATTACACTAGGGTGAGGGAGGATAGAATCCTTTTGTTCACTTCCTTGACAATTTTGTTAAGCCTTCATAAGACTTTCAGATTTACACATAATAACACATGCTGTAAAGGGCCTCAGGATGATTGAAATTCCTTTGGAAAAATGCATACCATGTGAAGACAACGGAATTCAAAGCAATATAAGTTGGGTCTGCTCTTTATATTCTTAAGTTTTTGTTGTTTCTAGGCCAGAGTCCTATTGGTGTTCAGATAAGCTTTGTGTTACTTGCCATGGCTAATTGTGGCAAATTGATGAGGTTCCTGGGTTGCTCCTCAGTTTCATGTTTGATCACAACTAAGATGCACCTGCAGTAAGTTACATAAACCTTATCTGATCACCAATAGAATTCCAGCCCTTGTTTATCTTCTGCTGTGACTCCAACACAGAACATAAGAATGATAAGGGGGAAATAATTTCTCTTTTGAAATTGTCCCTCCTTGCCAGGATGTTCAATACCAAAATTATAGAAATGTACACAAATTACACATCCACACTACTATAATATTTTTAAAAAACTAAATTCTCTTTCATAGACATAGATATATATTTTAATTCTATTTTTATGTATTAAACCCATCATTTTACTGTATCAGTTTGTCAGACCTCACTGGGAGGTGCTTTGAGGGATCTCCCTTACAAGCCAACCTAAAGGCAAGTCTACACATACAGCCAACCCTCCTATATGGGTGTAAGTGCTGGATTATTAAAAAAAACAGATGCTCAATAGAATATTTGTGTTTGAAATGTGGGCATATAGAAGAATCCTTTGCTACTCCTTGGTTTAGTGAAATAAAGAATGAAGAATTACTTCATCAGATAGGAAAAGAAATAGAAATTATTATTAAGAAATGCAAGCTCTTTAATCTTGGACACATAATTCATCATGATAAATATAATATACTGCAATACATCATTGAAGGGAAGATCAAGGGTAAACGTGGAAAAGGTATAAGACAGATTTTTTTGCATTTGTAACATCAGAGACTAGCTGGGCCTTAGTAGAGAACAACTAATCCACACAGCAAGCAATAGATTAAGACAGTAGCCAACCTCAGCAACTGAATCAGCATCCAGAGAGAGAAAATGTACATGGCTATGTTGTATGGTTTCTTCCTCCCCACTTTTTACCCTTAAAAGCCTACAAGGTAGTTTTGGTTGAGAGGTATTCATTGGCTTAGGGACATAAAGTAAGCATTGTGACTAGAGATGGGGGCATTCGTATACAAATACGAATATCCCCACACAGGTGGAAATAATGAGGGTCCGGCCCCATGAGTCGGACCCTCGTGTTATCAGCCATGATGATAATTCGTTAATAAACATTTCCAATTTCTCCACTGAAAGTTCTGAGAATCCTGTGGATTCTTTTCATCATCAGGAAGCTACTGAAGATAGTGGGACAGGTCTTGAATGACCAAAAATCATCACTGCCAGTAAAGTCATCTGGTTATTAGGCATGTGATGGCTAAAAGCAAAATGTCTCCTTCTGTGTATGTTTTGTTGTTGTTGTTGTTGTTGTTGTTGTTTGTAATCTTGGCCACACCAGGACTCCCCAACAAGTTTCATTTCCTTATTTGCATTAGTCATGTGCCTTTGCAAGCAGTACATTCTATAATTTAAAGAATTTATTTATTTATTTATTTATCTCCCTACAGTGAGAATGCTCTCCGGGCAACAGAATTGCCCAAACTTTTGCACACTATCCTGTGACACTTTTTTTAAAAAATCTCCATGCAGAAAATAGACATACAAAGAGACATACAAAACTGTTTCTGCAAATCTCTATGGAAGCAGCAGAATAAAATAGAATGAGTATTTCTATAAGCTAAGCACCAGGACATGCACAGTTTTACAATGGGGCTCTGTCAAAACAACTCTCAAGTAACATGGAAGGGAAAACTTTTCAGTTGTACACCTGTAAAAGCTCTTCTATATTTAGGAATTGTTAGAGCTTGTAAATAATATCCTATTGTATTTTGAGGTCTAAGTGGAAAACAGACCTACCAAGGGCATAATTTCCTGGCGGCATATATGTTATTCTTTTGTTCAGTATCGTACGGAGTCTGCCTTGGTCAATTTCTCATCTTGCAGAGAACAAGAATGTTATTCACTGTGGTGGTGAAAACGTCAAAATCTCTCTTCCAACTTCTTTGGAAATTGAGACCAGGATTTTATATCTTGCTTGCTCTAACTCCTCTTGTTTTGTGTTAGCCTGTTGTTCTGTATAGTAGCTATGTAAACTCTGCACAGCTTAGTGCTCTTTCTGTTGAATCCTACACAGGGTAGATCCCATCCGGTGCACCTTTGTGTTTCTTTTGTCCTTTCCAGGTGAATTCTGTCCAAAAAGACGGCATTCTGTGTGGGACTTGTAATGGTCCTCTGCAGCTTGACATGTTTCCGGGGGGGGGGGGGGGATGACTGTTTCCAAGAAATGCCATGAGTCTTCTCATGAGAATGCTTAGGAAAAAAAAAATCTAACACAGAGAATTTTCATTTCAAGTAGAAAATAGTGATTTTCCCCTCAATTTCCTTCTAAGAGTGAGATTGTGGGATTTCCATTCCTAGTAGTTAACATGCAAATACCTCTGAAGTAAAAATAAAAATAAAAACAACAACAACGTGTGTAATCTGCATAACACACAAATTGTGCAATGTAAACAAAGTTACATAATTTACATGGTATACAAATTAAGGTGCCTGGATTTAGAGAACTGGAACATGACAACCCTAATTATATACACATAGTTTTGCAGGTTCCAGGCAAAAAGTGAATTGACTACAACAGAATGTCTGATTACAAGCTTCCAATAAATGACTTAGAAACCAATAAAGAAGATGTACATAAACAGACACTTGGGAGGAGAGAGAATAAGAGGGGACATCAAATTGAGGTGCTGATTCTTCATGAAGAATTTCATTTAGACTGGCAGCCGGCAGGCTAAATGGACAGCCAAAAGAGCCATTAGGTTGACAGCCATTCAGGAATGGTTCAACAGAGCTTTTGGTGACTTGGGGCTGAGGCAAGCTGGCTTTCAGAAGTCTGCCAAGCAAATATTTTGCCTGTCAAGACATTAAGAGATGCAGATGTAGCCCAGGCAACTGTTCTGTATAGTAAGACTCTTTATTAGCTCCTTTCTAGACGGTGTGATCTGGGAAGGCTGACAATAATAGTATGCCTTCTAACAGAGCTTAGGAAATTTGATTGTTGTTGTTGTTGTTCTGTTGTGGTGGTTTTAAATACAGCTCTCAGAATTTCCCTGCCAACATTTCCACTGACACGAGCAGTCTGTGCCAAAAAGTAAAGTGTCCAAACTCTGCTGTCTAGTCATTATCAAGCCAGTCACCCAAAGTTTAGAACAAGGGACAACCCAAGACATTTTATATGCCCACATTTTTCCACCTCAGGTGAAGGTGAAGATGGCACCTCCTCATTCCATCAGATTAGCAGGTGAATTTTACTCCAACAGTCTCCATATAGAACACTTTCTTCACCGACATCCGAAGGGATCATACTAGATAAACTCCTCTGATTATGAGAATTACCAGGTCTCAAGAGAGTCAGCATGCTTCCCCAAGATCCCAAGATAGGGACGCCAAGTCTCATGAGGACAAGTCTTATAGACAAATATTTTTCCTTGAAGGAAGAAAATGTTATGTGTATTGTGACTTGTAACCCATCTCTGCCCATTTGTGGCTTCTCAGGTCTCAAGTTTTTTCAATTTATGCAAAATTAGTAGACCAACCCACCCACCCCAAACCTATGAATGAGGAGAGGGGACTGAGGAGAGAGCTAGTTGGTCTACCCAATTGGGTTTGTTATGCCATTGGGAGCAAGACAGAGAGTGGAATACCTTAGGCCTATTTACAGAATCAGCTAGCCCTCAAACAGTTCCAAATCCAGTTGGCCTGGGCTGTGTCTATCACATCACAAAGACCCATCTCAGCCTTTGGCCCTGAAATCTCAGGAAATACAATATTTGCTAACTTGGCAATCCTGCTGTGATAAGGTAGGGAGCAATATTTTTTCTCTTTTTTTCCTGCTGGATTCAGTCTGATGCTTTACAAATTAGGAGGAGTCTTCCACTACCTGAATACTGTTGGATTCGGACTCAATAATAGCACGCACTCACCTCCCATCTGATCAGGGCAATCAACTGGGGGTCAGACACATGCTCCGAGGCAGCACCCAGGCTCCTTGCAGGGAAGCTGGTTGCTGCCTTGGCACATGCACCCACCTCCCAGCCGACAGAGTCTGTGCCCCAGCTCCTCTGGCTGGCTTCTCCACAACTGCCATTGCCTCTCCAGGCAAACCAGGCAGGCTGAGGCAATGGTGGTGGCAGTGGCTGTGGTGACGGCAATGGCTGCAGTGACAGGTAGGCCAGGCGGGGAGGTAGAGATGGGCCCCAAACATCATGAACCATGAACCGGTTTGTTTTCTGGCTTCTGATTTCTCTGCATGCATAGTGCAAGCTTGGGTGTGGTGAAGATGCTTTCATGTGAGCAGGGGTACTCTTTTGATTTGCACTGCGATTCTCAAGGTGATGTGCAGTTAGTCTCAAATTAATGTACAGATCATCATAACAGATCTTCCTAACTTCACACTTCAGATCTTGCGATGACATACAAGATTGTTCAACTATTTGGATTTTAGAAAGATACATTTAAATGCAGCTAATAGATTTACTACAAAACATGTACAGTTTATCCACCCAGAGGTGTTTTTTTTTTAAATTGATGTGTGTTTTGAACATAGATCAATCAGAGACAGACTAGAACAGGCCTATGAATAAATATGTATGAAACAGACAGGGACTAAAATGGGTTCCTTTGCATATAGCGAGTATCTATCATATGCTGCAAGACTTTCAGAGACATAAAATCCATCTCCACTGATTTATCAAAAGTCTCAAACTTTCTTCTCAATTTCTGTGAATGATTCACCCTAACAGGAGCCAAATAATAATTGAATATTATTATTGGATATTTTTCTTAAGTACCACATCTAATTTTTATGTGGCTGGCAGTCTGTGTGAATGTTTCCAAATGACAATGGAGTGATAGATTTGATGCTGCCTGTACAGAAATTCACAGGAACCCAGTATGGTGAAATGAATAGAGTGGTGGACTAGGACTCTGAAGACCAGGGTTTGAATTCCCGCTCACCCATGGAAACTCACTGGAGATGTTGAAATGGTAAAGGTAAATGTAAAGGTTCCCCTTAACATTTAGTCCAGTCGTGTCCGACTCATCCCTGTTTCCAAGCCATAGAGCCAGCATTTGTCCGAAGACAGTTTCCGTGGTCACGTGGCCAGCGTGACTAGACACGGAACGCCGTTACCTTCCCACCGTGGTGGTGCCTATTTATCTACTTGCATTTGCATGCTTTCGAACGGCTAGGTTGGCAGGAGCTGGGACAAGCGACTGGAGCTCACTCCGTTGCGTGGATTCGATCTTACGACTGCTGGTCTTCTGACCTTGCAGCACAGAGGCTTCTGCGGTTTAACCCGCAGTGCCACCACATCCCTCGGAACTGGTGAAACCACTCCTTAAATATCACACTTACCTTGAAAGCCCTATTATGGTTGTTATAAGTTTGACTGGATGGCACGTAAAAAGAACAACAATGTACAGAAATTCAGGAAATCATTTGTATCATGGTACTATTCAATATTGCTTATCCCCACAGCTTTCTTACTATACACATCTCATAAAAGCAAGTTATAGTTGTGCTTTTGTTTACTTCACACATTAAGATAAAAGACAAACAAGATTGTTGAACTCTTGTCTCCTGACACTGAATCTCAACAAAGATTTGATTTTCTTTTTTCTTTCTTTCTTTTTAAAAAAAGTCCCCGGATGAATGCCCTCTCTGTGGGGACACCAACATGCTTAGATGTGAATGTGGCCTCATAATTGACATTTCTATTCAGTCTTTTTGTCGGGTGCAAAGATTTTTGGAAGCCATAGGACTCCATTTTGAATTAAAGCTGAGTCCCTGGAGGTTTTAATTGTGTGCTTCTCACCATCTATAGTCCCTGAACAAGATCAGCTTTTATTAGCAATAATTGAAGTTGTGAAATGCAAGAAAAGAACTGATGGAGCCACACACTGTGAAACCATTCAGTGACAGCACAAATACTGAAGGCTGTAATTAGGTAGCTAAAGAGGACTTCAGAAAAGAGCTACATACTACTGGTCCTTCAAATAATAAAAACAAAACAAAAATAATTGTGAGCAGCAGGCATACTTCTGATGTGGTAGATTTACTTGCAGATCTGTCAGAACAAAGAGCTTGATTTTGTTTGGCAGGCCATGAAAATGAATTTTCACAAATGTGTTATTGAGTGTCTATAGTTTTAAAAAGACCATATCAAAAATGCCAAATTACTTTTTTTGGGGGAGTCTGTATTTATGGGGGAAAGTGTTTAGAGGAAAAAAAAAGCTTTGCAAACAAATCTCTCTGATAAGAATGATCAATTCCAGAGCCTGTATCCAGAATTTTATTCTGAGTACATTTGGTTGTTTATGAAAAGGCATGTTGGAAACATGTTAGAGACTCAGAGACTCATTCAAATGTTTCAAACTTTTTTTCCCAATTTCTCGAAAAAAATGTGAGAATTTTGATTTTTGATTTTTTTAAAAAATAAATTCTTACCCATCTTTATGAAGGGGTGCTTCTCCTCAGCTGAGCTGTTTGAATTAGATTTGCAATTTCCATTTCAGTTTCCATTCTTTTTCATTGAAGGCTTTCAGGAAGAACTGGGTAGCCATCTGTCAGGGATGCTTTTGCTGTGGTTCTCGTGCATTGACAGCGGGTGGACTAGATGACCCAGGCTCCCTTCAACTCTGTGGTTTTATGAAATCTCAGTGTAGAAATTGGTATCACCTCTAATATCAGGTTTAACAACTACTTGATAGGAGGAAAATCTCTTTCTCCATCAGGTCAGATGTGTGGGGTCCCTAAGCATCTTTTCTGACATTACCCCAATCCTCTCCTGTTAGAAGGTCTGAGTAGTGCTTGTCCTTCTCAGAAGCTGAGGGGTGATTATTGATTACAAACATGATGGGAGTAATAGACTGTAAGTAGTAGATTTCAAGCAAGGTAGTCATGGTTCTATACTTTGTCTAAAATCCTGAAGTACTTGTGAAGTTTGGAATGGCTTCCTGTCGCTACCCACTAGATATGGAGAAATCTGTCAGTTTCATTCTCTCACATATTCAGATTTTTTGTTTAGAAAAAATAAAGTTCTGTCCAGCGCAAACATGTGATCAGCATTTTTTTTTCTGCTCCAAGCATGAACAAATTCATAGCTAATTGGAAAACTGTAGTGCAATCTTTGCTTGCACAATGGGTCCCTAATTTCTGATAAATAGTGCTAAGGGAGGGAATTAATATCTCAAGAATGAGCTCTACAAACTTCCACAGAATACTAGCTTTTTTTTCTTTTTTCGAATGGTGCATAATTAATAAATGCCATTAATTTACTAATATCACTAATTTATTAATTACTGGAAAAAACCTGCTTGACTTTTTTCACTCTTCCACCGTTGTCCCCCATAAACCTCTGGAGATATGCATTATATAAATGCTAATATTTATGCTGCAATTGGCAAATAAGAATAAGAATATGGCTGTATTTAGTTTAAAATTTAGTTGTTATTTTTGCTTAAATCGCCTGTCTTTTTGAATTGAGGATATTAAATATTTATAAAAGGAAGAAATTGCAATTTTTTTTAATTATTAAAATGAAGAGAAACAACATTTTCACCCATCTGCATTGCCCATACCATGGAAAGAAACAGCGCAGGTCCTCTGCCAAGGCAAATACACCTCTGTAGCTCTTCAACAATTCCAAATACTGCCATGGTCTCTGTTTATCAGCCCCAAACATCCTTTACCAGCCTCCAGGCATGCATGCAATGATGTCTAGAAGCAGGTGCTTCTTAGAACTTAAGCAAGTTATTTTGTTTTTCTCTAGTTTTTTTGCACAGGAATTTCAAAATAAGCTTTAACATTTTGGTTTAGGCAAGTCTGGAGGCCAACCTAGCACATAATTATTTTATTTTATTTTATCATTTTAATCCTGCCTTTCTTGCTTCCGGAACCCAAGGCCTCTTTGGTATAAGAGTTAAAACAGCTACAACTAAAATGAAGCAAGTTATGAAACATAATGGAAGGAGTTAGCACATTAAAATACGCATTAGGTTAATATGCTTTGAAACACATTTTTAAAAGTCACAGTTGAAAAGTACCTCCTGCCATTTTTTAAAAACTTTCTTCAGCAGCCAGTCATTAGCCTGAAGGTGGTCTGAACAAAAAGGTTTTTGTCTGCAGTAGAAGGAAGGCAGCCTCGCTTCACAGAAAAGAAGAGCCACAATTTGGGAATAACCTCCAAGAAGGCCGTCTCTCATGACTTCACCATGTGTTCCCATGAACATGGGGGGGGGGGGGGATACTGAGAAAAACCTCTATCCAAGTTATATTAGGGTTTTTAGGTTACAGCACACTGAATTGTGCCCAGAAAAAGATTGGAAGCTAGATCCTGGAAACACAGTATGCCAGAAAGAAGCTCTTGGAAGAAAGGTACTAAGCTTATCTCTAGGATAGCTTTGGCTTAATTAAATATATTGTTTCCCCAAAGCAATTCATCAAGTTCTAGGAACAGAGAATCTGTAGTAGATAAATAGTTTAAAACAAAAACTAAAAGAAGAAAACAGAAACAGAGTTATAGGAATCAAAAGATTTTTTCTTTCTTTTCTGATTTATAGTATATTTTAATTACAGTCCATTTTTCCACATCATCATTCTACCATCTCAAGCTGCACATGTTTAGACAGGGCCTCAAATGAAGCAAGGATGCCCAGTGTGGTGTGGTGGGTGGATTAGGACTCAGAAGACCTGGGTTGGTAACAAACTGGAATAAGTTTGGAGGAAGGCAACAAGGATGATCAGGAGAATGGAAACCAAGTCCTATGAGAAAAGACTGGAAGAAATGGACATATTTAGCCTTGAGAAAAGAAGACTGAAGGGAGACAGGATAGCACACTTCCAGTACTTGAAAAATAGTAATACAGAGGAGAGGCAGGATCTGCTCTAAATCATCCCAGAGTGCAGGACATGTAAGAATGGGCCAAAGTTTCAGGAAGCCAGATTTTAGTTGGATATCAAGAAAATCTTCTTAACTATTAGAGCAGTATGACAATGGAACCAGTCACCTTGGGAGATGGTGAGTGCTCCAACATTGGAGTCATTCAAAAGAAAATTGGACAACCTTCTGTCAGATCTGCTTTGACTTTGGATTCCTGCACTGAGCAGGGGTTGGACTCAATGGCCTTATAGGCCCCTTCTAACTCAATTATTGTATGCTTTTATGATTCCAGAAAGGCACTTGAATAGTATGGTTCATATAATTCATTAGGTTTCACTAGTAATGATTGACCCACATATTGCTATTTGGATCAGTGATTCGGTCTATATTTGCTGTTATGTAGCATCAATAAAATACAAGCAAGCAAAACAAAATATGCCCAACAGTAAGATACTACATCCTTTGATCATTAGTTATGAGAATTGACAAAGAAACAGATGGTGTCACTTGAGGTTTGAATCGCTGTCTGGAGCTCTTTGAAAAGAATGACAAAGTTATCAAAATCTCCTCCACCAGTTTGTTTTAAAACAGAAATCGACAGTTGCTCTTAAATCCTGCAAATCAGGTAAAGGAAATATGATTGCATGTATTTGTTGTAGTATCAAGACATTTGGTCCACTGTCTGATAAAAGAACCCATTCATACCATTGCCCTCCCAGCCCGGAAATAATGAGGCAAGACACAGGTTGTTGGGTTAAAACTTGAGCCATAACTTTATTAACTATTTATCTATCCCCCAAATACAAGGGGGCCTACCGTAATGCGATATTGTTCTATGTCCGGATGATCGTAGATCTCTGGAATCTGCCTAAAGCAGGGCGAGCTCCTAATTCTTAATCGTGCTGTCCGTTGAACAGCATGCCTTCAGGTGCTCTGTGAAAGGGTACCCCCCCCAACCGACTCAATCCACTGAGCCTCGTGACCCTAAGTGGGCTGCTGGCTAGGAGGTCCTTCCATGTAAAACCCCCTCTCATCTGATAGCCGATTGGCTCAAACTGACAGAAAGGTGGCATAATTTCAGCACCACGTGTCAACCATGAATTCAGCCCAACTTTTATCATCGCACTACCCACCACGGCCTGGGGCTATTTATATGCCCCAAGCCCGCCACCCAAGCCGAAAATTTTGGCTCTAAGGCCCCCTTGTAGGTCTCTCAAAAAGAGGCCCTAACCCAACTCAGACAAGTGAACGCCATCACTTCTGTATAGTTCAGGCCGCTGATTCCTTATGTCAGGATGCTGTATTACAGACCCAAGTCCCGACCTCATTGCTTGGCCAATTTCGCGGTTTACACCGCGTCTCGAGCGATCAATCCGACTAGGATCACAGTCGGCTCTCCAGACCAGCCGTGGAATAATATTAGACCACAACAACTTCATTGAAGGAAACTTATCCTGCAATGTCTGCAAGTCCTGGATCACTTGCAGAATCAACGACTTTCCTTTTCTTATTGTCAGGTCATTTCCTCCCAAATGAACAACAAATATATCAGGGGGCACACCTGTAATACTTGGGAGGGCTTGCTCCAAAAGCTCAGGCCACAGCATACCCCTCTTTCCTCTCCATTCGAGAGTGGCTGAAGCCCCCAAACCTAAATTACGACCCCAACCTGTCTGCAAGGCGTGTTTCACTGCCCAGTGAATATAGCTGTGGCCAAACACCACCACTCGCGGCTGTGTGGAAGCTGCCCTGGATCCTGCAAGAGAAAAACAGAGTCACATCTATTGCGGGAGGGAACAAACATAAGTCTTAAACCTATGTGACGACCACCTCCCCATTTTCTTTATTTGCTCCTCACCATAGCCTAAAGCTGCAGCCGTGGATGCTGCACCTATTCGAAAGGAATGAGTACTGAATTTCCAACCAGAATGCCAGCTTCCTGAAGGCCACGAGAAGTGACAGTCCAAAATTGGTACCTTGTAAGGGGGCAAGCCATCCCTATGGCAAAATAAATCACCACCGGAATCCCCTCTTGCCTGAACAAATTCGGTAAGGGCTTTAACCGGGCAGAGCTCTTTTACAGAACAAGATCCCAAACTTATAACTTGTCCCTTTCCAAGCTGATCAGTCTTAGATCGGCGGAGATGAAACAAAACCCTGTCTTTGGAGACCAGCAGGTTGTCCATCTGCAATGCTGTACGTGAATTATCCAATTTGGATGCTCTCACAGGTTCACTAATTTGAAAAGCCCCCCAAAAATGCACATAGGGTAGCTGCCTTAAATAACTTAACCTCATACTGATCAACACATACAGCTCCCCAAACTTGACCTAATTGAACAAGAATTCTGGGGGACATAGGAGTGCGCGTATCTTCCTGCTTACCCCTTTCCTTGCTCCAACCCTCAATCATTTTTCTGACCCTGAAGTCACTGGCCGGATCAGGGCAACTGTGTGCCTTAGCATAAAAAGCAAGGGCAGACATTCTCCCCTGAATGATGCAGGGAGCCAAACCTTTAAAATGGAGGTGAACTGCAAATTGCTGCAAATGGTCCACAGTTATAGGCCATGTTCTGCCCATACCTTCGCTTTTGCAAACCGCAAAAAAATCCTCGCATGCTGCTGCATAGCTGCACCTGGTGCTTGGAGCAATCGCTAAACTTATTGCCCTGTTGGCTTCAATCCTCCAATGCTCCATACCTCTTGAGGCAATATCTCTCGACGAACTTGAGCTTCCGGGGCCAACTCCCTGAACCTGTCGATCTGTTGACGGGACAGGGTGTCAGCCAGCTCGTTCTCTACAACAGGCACATGACAAGCCTGGAACACAATATTGAACTCCAAACAACATAGTGTGAAGGCTCTCATGAGTCTCATAACCCTCAGTGATTTAGATGAAAGGGTATTCAATACATGGACTACTGTCATATTGTCACACCAAAAGGTGACTGTGGAGTTGGCCCAAACGTCGGCCCAAAGCCATAAGGCTCCAAGAATCAGAAAAAATTCCAGAAATGTGAGATCTCAGGTGACTTCGGAGTCACTCCATTCCGAGGGCCACAGACCAGCACACCATCGGCCTCTAAAGTAAATACAATAAACTGATGACCCAGCCGCATCAGAGTGAACTTGGAACTCAGCTCCCAAGCGCAGTTCATCTCTCCAAAATGAGATGCCATTGAATCCATCAAGGAATTGCAACCAGGTTCACAAGTCATCTCTCATGCCCACTGACATGTTTATCCTATGGTGTGGCCTCTTTAAACCACTCATGGCTCTGCAAAGCCTTCTCAAAAAAACCCTACCAGGGGCAATGACTTAACAAGCAAAACAGGTGGCCCACCACCTCCTGGAGCTTCTTAAGGGTCACTCTATTGCGCCGTAACAGGCTCCGAATCAGAATCAGAATATTTTTCTGTTTATAACATGCCCCCATTTATAAGAGCCACCGACTTTTCTAACCCCCCAAATTAAGAAAACTTAGCTTTGAGGATTCAGCCTCTGAGCTCAGAATGTTGGACATTTTGTCTCTGTTGAATCTTGAGCCTACAGGCTCCACCTCCAAGGAGGTGTGTTCCAATTGGTTTGTTCAGGATCAGCTGATGTCAGTTCCATAAGGCTTGTGATTGGAGGAAGCTAAGTCTCCTGACTGTAGGAAACTAAGCCTCGTGGCTGAAGGAAGCCTGTTTACACAGACAAGGTATGTGCCGTTTTGTTCTCTCCTCAGCTATCTCAGCTTACTTCTGTGTAAAAGACGCCCCTCAATTTTTAGGGTAATGATTTTAGGAAAAAGTAGCATCTTATAGATGGAAAAATACGGTAATTCAATCCCCAAAAAGGTAAGTATGGTGGACAGGCCCTCCATTTTCTCCTCTGCCAAGGGAACACCCAGCTCCCTTGTGACAATCTGAAAAGTGCTCATGAAGAACTCACATTGTCCAGATCCTGGCTTCCCACAAAATAAAAACAATCATCCAAATACTGGACAACCTGCTACAGCCCCGCCTTACACTTGAGTGCCCATTCTAAAAATGAGCTAAAGCGCTCAAAAGCAGCATAAGAAACTGAGCATCCCATGGGCATTGCCTTGTCCATGTAGAAGCAACCCTCAAATTGGAAACCTAGTAATTCAAAATCATCTGGGTGAACTGGTAGCAAACAGAAAGCAGACTTAATGTCTGCCTTCCCCATTTCCGCCCCGTTGCCGCAGGATCTAACCATCCTTATAGCAGCATCAAAAGATGTGTAACAAACTGTACACCGCTCTTGGGGAATCATGTCATTAACAGACTCCCCAGCAGGGTAAGAAAGATGATGAATGAGATGGAACTCCCCTGGTGACTTTTTAGGGACCACCCTGAGAGGGGGAATGTGCAACTTTGGCACAGGTGGTGCCATAAAAGGTCCAGCTACTCTCCCTTCTGCTACCTCCTTCTGAATCTTTTTTCTAACTACATCTTCCTTACCTTTGATGGATTTTAAATTACTGTAGCACGCCTATCACCCAGAACAGGAATCCTAAAACCAAACTTAAATCCGTCTAACAGATAACTCACAGCCTCCCTATCAGGGTAAAACCACAACCATTCCGCCAGTACCATTACATTAATTGGACTGGGGCCCCTTTGCAGCGGTAACCGAACCTGCTGCAGGCCTTTTTGCCCCACCTCCATCCTTACCACCACCTGGTCCTGGGCATTCTCTAAAGCAGGATATGGAGCTATGTATGCCCCTACATACGGAACACTGGTGTTGGTACAGTTTACGGTTGCAGAAACCTTTGTGTTAAATTCCCAGCAAACCAGGTGGGTTTGAACCCCCTGGCCTACCCAAACACGGGAAGAATTGTAGTGGAAGCCTTTTGCATCAAGTGCCTGCTATGGAAGCGTTCGCCCAACATGGGGCGAGATGGGGTCATGAGTTGCAGCCATTGCCTGGGGTGATGCACATCCCAGCACATCTACGGGTTTATTGTGGCCCTCATACGGAAGCCCTCATCATAAAGCAACCACGCGGGGGCCGGAAAATCAACATACGCCCTGTATCAAGATATTGCATAAGTGCAAAGGCCCTTTTACAACTGTATGCTTTTACAACTGTACCAGCGTAAATTAAAAAACCCAGCAACCAATTCGCCCGACACCTCTCTGCTTTCTTCTTCCTAAATCTCTCCTTGTCCTTTTCCTCCTCCTTGGTACCTTTCTTTTCTTCAATCTTCCTATTTAACAATTCAAAGACGTCCATGTATTCGCCTTGCCAATTTTTTTCTATAGTGGCCAGCAACAAGTGGTTGCCCAATGGTAAAGACTGATCACCGCATGGGAGTGCACAACGAGGAACAGAATTGTACCCCGTGTTTGGAATTACAGGGTAGGTGTGCTGCTGCAAACCCTCAACAAAACCTGGCTTCAGACTAGGGGTTAACCACTGTTGGTATGGTGCTGTCCACGGCTTCGAAGCTGAAAGAGGTCTGATCAGAGTGGGAGGGCTAATACCAGAGCTGTTAGGCAGCACACTAGGATCAGGTGGAGAAAAACCCAGAGAATTAACTTCTCGCCAAGGCCAAATCCCTTCTGTGTGTCGTGTAGGTTGTGTGTGTGCAGACTCACCTGGAACTACAACTGCTGGAGTTGCTGAGTTGACTGAAGGCAATTCACTTAATTGCTGACTAGTGCAGGGAATACAGTGGACCCTCGATGTACGCACGGCTCAACGTGCGTACTTTTCGAGGTACGGAATTCTTCGGCCACAAAATTTCCAATCGACTTGCAGCCGGAGAATCGACCTATGGACCGGAAGGGGGAGGCGGGGAAAGCACCAAATTCAAATTTGGCACTTTCCCCGCCTCCCCCTTCCAGTCCGTAGGCCGCCGATCGTGCCTCCGGATGCCTTCCAGGCCTTCCCCGCCGCCATGGGAGGCATCTCGGAGGTCCCCCCCCGCCGCCGATCGTGCTTCGCAGCTTCTCCGGAGGCATGATCGGCAGCGAGGGGGACCTCCACAGGCCTTCCCCGCCGCCATGGGAGGCCTCTCAGAGGTCCCCCGCCCCCACCGACGCAGGCTTTCCCAGGGTGGACCGGGCCTACTAGGGGAAGCCCTCCCCTGGTAGGCCCGGTCTACCAGGCTTTCCCGGGCAGTAGACCGGGCCTACTGGGGGAAGCCCTCCCCTGGTAGGCCCAGTCCACCCTGGGAAAGCCTGCGTCGGCGGGGGCGGGGGGACCTCCGAGAGGTCTCCGGCAGCGGCGGAGAAGCCCTCGGAGGCCTCGGGCAGCGGCGATGGTGGCGGCAGGGGACCCCTGGAAGGCTTCGGAAAGGTAAGGTCTATTTATTTTCATTTTGTGTGTGTGTGTGTGTGGGGGGTTTTCCTGGGCCGGTTACGGATTATATTCTACCTACAGACTTTTCGACCTCCGGCCACCGTGCCAATATGGATTAATTCCGTAGGTCGAGGGTCCACTGTAGCGCCATCTAAGCCTGTCTGTCCACCGGGTGGAACGCCCGATCCTGCTTCAGTCACCAGGCTCCCTGTTGTTCAATCAACTGGTTAGATATATCCATCCTAGGCTCCTGCGTGCCTTCCACTTCCGCTCCAACAGGTGTAGATGAGGAGCCAACCTCAATGGAAGCCATCACAATTGCCCCTGGAGCTGCAGAACATTCTTTTTCGAAAAGAGCAATACGGAACATCATTACATCACCTAGTTGCCTTAACTCAGCCATCCTGCATGCTTTAGACTCTCTGCTCGATCTCCTGAGGGTAGCAGCACTAGAAGCCTCCCTGGCCAGAGCCCTTTTCCTCTCAAATTCGTGCAACTTAGCCAAAATGGCACTGTAATCAGGCCACTCCTCCTCATCCGACGAAGAAATTGCAGGAGGTACTCTGACAGGAGCCTTGCGCTTTGCAGGCTGCTTGCCTTTCTTGGCGCCGTGTCCTTTTTTGGGCCCCATGCTAGCCAAAGTGGCTATAAAATATAACACCAAAATGCTCTAATTTAATATTCTCAATTAAATACTCTTTCCTTTTTTTGTTGTTTTTGTTTTTATATAATTTATTTATTATTTAGATAAAACAGCAGCCGTAGATAGAGCTTAACCTATAATTGTTTAAATTTATATATATATATATTGTAGCTAAGCTGTAGCTCAGCAGGGGGCACAGCACCCAAGCCTACAATTCTGCTCTCTCTTTTTGTTTTATTATTTTATTTTATTTCATTGCAGTACCAATAAGTCAACCAGTAAGTGGTGTGGCATCCAGGCCTTCTATCCTGTTATTTTCCCTTTGTGTGTGTGTGTGTGTGTGTGCAATACCAATAGGATAACCCACAGTGGGCGCAACAATGCAACCCTGATACCGAATCCTTATTAATTATTTGAATTATTTTATTTATTTAAAACAACAAGGACCAAAACACTGGAAGGGGAGGAGGGGTTCACTTTTATCCCTATAACACCCCCTCCTTGATTGATTCTCTAGGAGTCTAACTTAATTAAATCCCTGCTAACTCCTTTTTTAAAAAAATTGCCCAGACTGCACCAACAATGGAACTATTAAAGAATGCCAAAAATCATAACCTTCCTAAAGCCCCCTGACCCACACAGAGAAACAGCAAAGCCGGGGGGGGGGATCAAAACTCCTTCCCCCCACAATCAACAATCCCAAACTGAACAATAAGTAGGAAGGAACTAATCAATAAAATATGAACAATAAAATTGAATTAAGTAAGGAAATTAGAAAACTTAAGTCAGCTGGGTTACGCTGATGCGCAACCCGAATCCAAAGATCAAAGGCGAAATGGCTATTCTTGCCTGGCTGCACGGCTCAACCCTTTGCTCTCTCAGGCGGCAAAGAGGCTGAGCCGGAGGCACTGAGCCTTCTTAAAGGCTCCGCTCCCCCTCCCCTCAGAAACGGCATCACCCAATTGTGACACTGCTCTCTGAGTGGGAGGGCAAAGCATCCCCACCATGGTGACTCTGCACCATGGCGGAGCGAACAGTCATGTTCATAGGAAGTGGCTCTTCTCTGGGTAGGTTATAGTCATAGAAAGGGCCTTCTCTTCCATAGCACTGTGACTTCATAATACCCTTCCCAAGGATACTTGGGAAACCATTGAGTCTGATAAGCTCCAAGTTCCAGAACAATATTTCTTTCACATGCCACAACATCAGTTTTAATTGCTGGTAAATATTTTATTCATTCTCCAGAAGTTCCCTATTGATGTCTGTATTTCCCTATTGATGTCTGCATAAGGTCTGAGTAACTTGCCACAGCTAGTTTTGTGATTAGGTGCCTCATAAATTAGCCACAATGAGCAAAGTTATACAAAACGTACTAGAGATGGGCATGAACCAAACCACTAACCAAAAAAAAAAAAAGATGAATTGGACTGGTTCGTGGTTCAGTTCGTGGATCCCATTTCACCAAAATGAAGCAAAATACCAAACTATTTTTGCCCTTGATGCTTCATTTTGCTTTAGCAAAATGGGATGCTTGCCCCTCACCCTGCCCCGATTGCCTCTCTACCTTGTCTTGAAGCCATCGCTGCTACCGTTATCCTGAGAAGCAGCAATCCTGGTTCCTTGCACGGAAGCCAGACCTGCTGCCTGTAATCATGCACACAGGCAGCAGCCCCAGCATCAAAGCACCAGGGCTGCTGCTTCTGTGCTGACAGCCCACCTGTCAGCTGAGTGGCGGGCACATGTGCACAGGCAGCTGGCCCAGCTCCTTGCACAGAAGCTGGGACTGCTGCCTGTGTGCATGTGCCTGCCTTTTAGCTAACTCGGACACAAACCTGAAAAACAAACTGCAAATCGGTTCATTTTTGGGGGGTTCATGATAGCTTGTGGTTTGTGGGTAGCTATAAATCACGAAACATCACAAACCACCAGTTTTCTGGTTTGTGTCCATTTCTAAAACTTACACAAACACCAATAGCATCCTGACCACTTTTTTACTGTTATTATCCTCACTCTTGTTGGTATAGTCATCATCTTATAGAATGCCTAGAATCTTTCTAAAGATACTTTTCTGAATTACACTTCACAGAAAAATTGTGATGGCTTGGGTACTTTGGGATATGTAGTCCAAGGAAATATCCTTCCTCATCTCTGTGCTGTGTAGAGCCTACTGATTTTTCATTGTATGTTTGGCAATGCTGCATTGGTTGCATAGCAACTCTTTTTTGATTGCCCTGATGGGAAGGTGCATACAACTTGATTGAAAGACTGCCATGAATGTAAATCAGCACCTATGTGGTCCTAGAATGAATCATTAAAGTTCAACACAATTGCTACATTGGAGGGCATATTTATTTATACATCTGTTGAAGACTCGTGGTAGTTAATCTTCTTCAAGAGACATCAAGTGAAGACATTCAGACTGTTCCATTCTATTTCTCAAAAGGCATATCTAGACTTGCTCTTTTGGAGCAGGCCAGATCGGGCTACAAAGGGTCCGCTGAGGTCAGGAAGAGGAACTATGTATCATTTGGTGCACTCCTCCCATACAAACAGCAAATTATCCCTTGTAGTCCAATCAGCTGTCAATTAAACACTTCCCTTGATCATCTGCAGAATGTCAGGGGAAATGATTTTATTGTTTATTACGAACCACCCAGAGTGATATCTTTAATGGGGTGGTATAGAACAGGAAATATATACGTAAGTAAGTAAGTAAGCAAGCAAGCAAGCAAACCAAACACTCACAGGGTTGCTGTCCTTTCCACTAGGAATCTCATCCCATGCAGTCTTCCCTCTGTTACCTAAGACAGATGGGGAGCCTTTCCAGAGTCCACACTTTACTGGGACCTGTAGAGGGCTCACCATGAGCCTAGGAGAAGTAAAAAAAGAAGGCTAATGAGTTGTGACACTAGAAGTAGCAACCTCAACAGGACTCAGTCTACAATAATGCAGAATGAATCAGCTGCCATAGGCAGCAGATCTTGAACATCATGAGAGGGCAGCAAATGATTGGGTATTTTAATGTTTTGCTGCTAGGGAGTGGTGGAAGTGCCTACGTGTTTTTCCCAATTCACATGCCAAAAATAACACGGCTGGCTGAGGAGGTCAATAGCACTCCATTCTGAGAGATTGAAGGGCAAAACTATGAGATCAGGGAAAGGGACCTTCAATAAAACCTTGTACAAAACATATATATGTTTCGGCTACAGTAGTTACCACCTAATCAAACTACTGTAACGTGGTCTGCTGCACTGGAAAAATTTTCAGATGCTACAGCTAGTTTGCTGCATACAGTGGATACACTGTGGTCTTGTTTTAGATATTTTATAACGCCAGTCTTGAACCAACTGCATTGGCTTCCTCTCTGTTTCCAAAGTTAATTGAAGCAGCTCTTTTTGATCTATAAATCTCTAAATGGATTGAGGCCAGACAACTGAAAGAACACCACGTCCATGTCTGCCCAGAGTTTGAGGTCCGAGGCCTTGTGTCTCCTATTCCCAAGAAGGTAGGATAATGGGAATATGAGAGGCCTTCACCTTAGCTGTGGAACTCCCTTCATTCCCATGGAAGTGATGTTTACTGCCAATTCTGACGAGGGAGCCTCGTGGCACAGGAGTTAAACTGCTGCACTGCAGCCAAACTCAGCTCACAACCTGGGGTTCAATCCCAGGTAACCAGCTCAAGGTTCACTCAGCCTTCCATCCTTCCGAGGTCAGTAAAATGCGTACCTAGTTTGCTGGGGGGCGGGGGGGCAATGTGTAGCCTGCATAATTAACTTGTAAACCACCCAGAGAGTGCTTTAAGCACTATGGGGCGGTATATAAGGCAGCAAGCTTTTTTGCTTTTTATTTTTGAGAAAGGTGTTGGTCTCATTTTTACAAAACACCTTTCAGGGATTGGTTTAATACTGTTCCAAAATGTTTGTAATTTCATTTTGAATTTTTTGAATTTTCATTTTGAATGCATTTTACCTGCTTCTCCTTATTTTAATTATACTGAATGGCACTTTGGGAACCTTGCTTGGTGGAAAGGAGATGAACAAATGTTTTAGTTAATCAATCAGCCAACCATGCAGTCAATCAAATAAATTCTACAGTGAAGCTTCTGAGCACCTACAATTTTGAAGAACGACACCTGAGCCTGAATCAGGTCAACAGGAAGAAAATTAACTGGAATTACCTCCATTAGATGTAAAAAAAACCTTTTAAATAAAAGTAATGAATACATAAAAACGATAGAATTTCAGAGGATGGATCAGCCTTACAAGGTCCAGGAACATGCATAGCCCCTGGATCTCTGGAAGCTGCCTACTCCTGTTCTATATATTTTCTTCCTTAATCTGGAAAAGGTAACTGGTATTCTCAAGGTCAAGGTACATAGGATACAAAGTCAGCCACATTACTTTGGCACATGAGACAGAAAATCTCACAAACACCTCTGCCCATTCCTGGAAATAATGCAACAATAATAATTTGAGTAACAATTTGGTTGCCCATTCATGACACCCCAATTCTAATGGCCAAGATAACTGACCCACTTTGCCAAGTGGTAGAGCCAGCTCTGGCATGTTTATGTTTGAAACAGGAGTTGGAATTCCAGAATAATCTTTTTAAAGTAGATTTCCTTGCCACATGCAGCAGTATCACACACACCCTCCCGCCTTGGAGCAAAAGGCATCATGTTCATAAAATAAATATTAAGTTTTATTTTATCCTTAACTTCTGAGTCCTGGTAAGATGATTTATGAAATGGTAGATTTATGCGATGCTCCCTGGGTATATGGTGCACTAATTATTATGAAAATGCACATTGAGCAGAACTTCCGGTGACTTTCCATATCTTCCTTTTGCACGGATACCATTCCTTTTCTTTTTCTTTGCCCTTCCCACATATTCCATTCAAATGAACATCAAGTCCTTTAACCCATTTGTACATTTCAGTGGAAAGAGCAGAAGAGAGCTCTGTAAGAACTGCTCCAAATTGGTATAAATATTCATATAAAGTCTCATTTTTAAAGATTTGTTCTGTGGTGTAGAATACAGAAAGAAGGCTGAGGCAGTGGGGAAGAGAAGAAGATGTAAATCTAGGAATGCCTAGCAGTGGAGGACAAACTTAGAAGAATTAGGTTTCATCTCAACGTTTCAAACATCCAAGAACAAGCACCTCCTGGGCTTTCATTTAAAAACTGCAGGAAAAAAATAGCAATATTAGATGCTTACCCTTGAGAACAAAAGGATACAGAATGTCTGGATTTTTATATTTAATCAGAAAATAAGAAATCCCTAAACGGATCTTTGAAAGAAATATCATATGAGCTGCTGCAGAATTTGTTCTTGCCATGGCATTTTAATAATGTTAGAGGGCAGAGGTCATAATGTCAGGTCAGGGATTCGGAAGTTTGAACATTTCCCTAAGAGCCCTACAGAACCTCCCAGGGGTGGTGGGAGGGCAGAAACCTGTGTTCTTCACAGCTGGCAGTTATCACCAAAAATAATTAATTCCAGGATGAAGCAAAATAATCATAGACAATTGTATCAAAATTCATCTGAGTATCAAGGCACAAGTCTTTTCACGGTTGCAATAATTCCAGGCAACATCAGCTTGTCTAATTCTACCAGCTTTATTTATCTACATTGCTTCTATGTTCCATAAACACAAAATCCATCTTACCATGAACATTTGGACTTCTGATACTTGCTCTGAAGAAGTGGGACACTCACGAAAGCTCGCATACTGTATGATTTTTTATTTTTTTTATTAGTGGTCTATAAAGATATCACCTATTGCCATTTCTTGTATTTGTACCTTAGTGTTGTTATTAAAATTCAAAACTCTTACAGCAATGAAAAGAACTGTAGGCACACATTCTTAAAATATCTGAAAGCTACAGTTCAATTGTAGGCAAATACTTAAGTCAGAATTAAATCCAAAATACAGGAGCAAAAATACAATAAACATTAAAAACCTGTTTTCAGTTACATTCTAAAAATGCAAGAGCTTATAACCTAAAAAGGCACATTTAAAATAATAGTAATAAAAAACAGAGAATACATCTCTTAAAATATTAAAGTTCTTCAAAGTAAAAAGCATTATAATGTTAAGCAATCTTTAGCCTTAAAGCATATTAAAAATACACACACACAAAATTACTCTAAGTGCTCACCCAGCCAGACTAATTTGAATGTATGGAGGAAAATCCATGTTGAGTGGTGTAGTGTGGAGTTGCCTTGTGATGATGAGCCACATTCCTTTGTGTGTGACTTACTCCCTATATGTATAATTCTTTAAGTTGTTTACACTGCCTCCCAATCTGTAAGCAACATCATTTCCAGGAGCCCGGAGATCCAAGGATCTTGAGATCCAAGAAAAAAAGTTGTTAATGAGAATCCTAATTGTTATTACACCTACTGTAACTCCAGAGTGTTGGAATTTGATATCTGGCATGCTGCCACAATAAGAATAACATCATTGTTATGACTGAATTTTTTCTCCAGAGCTTTGAGTATCAAAGAGCTGTAGCATGAAAGATGGAAATCTAGGATATTGTAGTTACAGAGAGTGGAAGCCCTAAGACGTGCAAACACCACATCTGCATTTAAAAGATGTAATATAAACATGTTCAATTGTCAGGATGATATGATACAGTGACCTTGCTCAGCTTGAGAGCTAACTAATTGTTTGTTTGTTTGTTTTAAAAATCTGGAGGCCCTTCAAAACATGACAAAATTATCTTCACGCCTCCTAAAGGGCACAAGTGGACTTCTTCATCTGTCCCTCCCTCCAATAATAATAATAACAATAAAGCAATAAAATAGAGCCTTCAGGATTTGGCATCCTGAGAGATATGAGGGTTCAAGCCCATCCTTAGTCTACCTTGATTACAAAATTATTGCACTGCATTTAGTTTGGTCCTGAAAAATCAAGGTCAAAACCATTTTGGAAGGCATCAGTTTCTGTTGACTGAAACCTTGGCTTGTGGGAATCTTATATTAAATGTTGCTGGTGCATCCATTTGCACGTATGAGCTATTCTCATCATGTTGTAGCTTTGTAACTGTTTGGCTCGTTTACCTCCTATGACAAAATCAGGCCAAAAAATTGCTTGTTTTCCAAGCCTAATTTGACACATCATGGCCTTACCTCCAAGTCTTCCTTGAAATGTTACATGCATGCAAACCTCACATGTACACACAAAATACTCTCCTGCGATAATTCTAATCTTGAAATAAATTTATGCTATCAAACCACAGTTAGATTTACAGCCTCTATAAAGTGGGGAAATATGCAATAAGCCATGAATAACAAATATAGCCCATTGTATCCCAGGACACAAATACTCTGCAGTCCTCACTCTATAAATAAAATATATTTAGGCTGCAATCCAAGACAGAGTTAAACATGCTTTAAATCCACTGGAATCAATGGGCCCAAATGTGCTTAACTTTACATAGGACAGTGCTCCTAGTTTGCAGTAAATCTTAATCAAGGTAATTTTGAAGGTGATATATTAGAAGTGTTGGAAATACTTTCTTATCTGAACAACATAGGAACATAAGCGTGAAGCCGATATGGATAATTGTAGCCTGAAGTAACTGTTTCATTCAAAGGGCCTTATCTCCTTTACTCCTTTTTCTCTCCTGAACAGATAACCATGTGTTTAATTTTTCCAAACGACTACATAAAAAATATACGTGATTGCTAACCGCAGTCAAACTCAATACAGATATCTTTAAAATGTTCTCTCCATTCTAAAGGTAAATTGAACATATATTTTTAAAATGTCCAGCTAGAGAATCTCCCTGCAAAGCATCTCTCCTGTGGTCTTTTATTCATTTAACAAAGAAGGGAGCTTCTGCTCAGGTCATTTGCACTCACCTGTACTTCAGCACCACCACAGCTGGTGGCAGCAAAGTGTTCCTGTTCTCTGAAATGGCTTTTTCATTTAAGGTGAAATATTATAAATATACTCCCTCTAGTTCCAATTTCAAAGAAACGACAGGCCTTTTTACATGATTGTCAGAAGGCAAAGGGTCGTGGCAGGGTGGAGACAGCTTCTACCTAGGGGTGTGAATACCCCAGGCATAAGTTCAAATGCCATATTTATTTTATCGCCATCCCTGTAATGGACTGTGAAATCTTCAGTTTGCACTTAATATTGCAAGTCATTATTCTGATTCCCTATCCCAGTGTGATGTAGTGGATAGATTGATGGATTAGGTCACAGGAGACCTGGATTTGAATCCCCACTCTGCAGTTCAGTAGGTGGGATGGAACTGGTAAAGCCATCCCATACATATCCCACTTACTTTGAAAGCCAATTAGTTATTTCTGACTTGAAGGCACATAAAATAAATGTGAATGCTGGATGGAGGTGTACCTACGCAGCTCCCAGTGTGATTACTGCAGGTCATAGTGTCATAGATGAGACTTGGTAACCATCTGCAGAGGCAGAATAAAGAGCTATTTTGTATCTCAATGAATCATCCCAAAAAGATTGCATGCCTTCGCCCTGTGCCACAAAGATACGGGCCAGCTCTTACAAGGGGAAAGAGGGATCATTTTAAGTAGAAGTACAAGGGGATAAGATTGTTATTGTTTTTTTTCCCTTGCCAAACAGTGCTACCAAGGGATCATATATAAAACTATGTGCCAGTGTGGACAGGCTCTAATACTCCTTTAGAGGTCAAGATACTTAATTTGTCCTATTAGACTACCTCCCAAGGCAAATCCATCATGCAATAGCATGCATAACTTACATGTTCTATTGTATTCAGTTTCAATGTACTTCTTAGTGATCAGTCGCCTCTGTTCTTTTAAGGCATAAGAAGCAAGATTGAAATTGAAAGCAGGATTTCTGTATTTTATTTGCTTATTTGATTAAGGAGCCCTTAATCAAAAATGTATACACTCTGCAGACAGATTGTCACATTTTGAGAAGGGGCTCTTGTCTGCCTTTGAAGGTCAGAAGTAGGTGTCCTTGCATATATGTTCAACAGGGCATTATCTGTGTGCAGGAAGGAAGCATTAAGCACCAGGCTTGAAGAAACTGCACATTCTGCAGATATCCTCTCATCTAGGGCTGCACCCATTCAGAATTCAGAATGCCAAACCAAATCAGGGGTATACTAATTGTCCTTGAGTTGGCCTCCTGGTGCAGTGGTTAAACTGCAGTTCTGCGGTCAAAACTCTGCTCACAACCTGGGTTCAATCCTAG
Organism: Intellagama lesueurii; assembly: GCA_037013535.1. Classification (NCBI taxonomy): domain Eukaryota; kingdom Metazoa; phylum Chordata; class Lepidosauria; order Squamata; family Agamidae; genus Intellagama; species Intellagama lesueurii. Next base: position 18,423,223 of record JBAJHW010000008.1, read on the forward strand.
GTAGACGACTCAAGGTTCAGTCAGCCTTCCATCCTTCCAAGGTTGGTAAAGTGAGTAAGTAGCTTTCTTGGAAGGGGGGAAACTATGTGTAGCCTGCATAATTAAATTGTAAACTGCCCCATGAGTGCTTTAAGTGCTATGGGGCAGTATATAAGCAGCATGCTTTTCTTTGGCCTCAAGGTTGAATGAGATAGTCTTGGTTTGGTTCTGGAGCAGAACAGAATGTCCTGAAGATCTCTGGAGAAAATCAGGGTTTGGATAATAAAAATATATCGAGAGATCTGGTGAAAAGCAAGGGAAGGAAAATAAGAGGGCATTAGATTAAATAATACCATGCTACACATTTGGGCTTAAATTGAATTGTTTCCCTAAGGTTCACTGAATCAAAGAGTTTTTTTAATAACTTTTGGCTGAATATATTCCATTGATTCAACTGATAATCTCTTGTTGGGACTAACAATTTTAAGTGATCCCTTTATCTCCACATGGTACTCTTTTATTAACTCTAAAATCACTTCCATGGGTATTAACCTGAACTCCCTGACAAATTGTGGAGAAACTCAACTTTACCATATTATCCACGAAAGAATTCGGGACATTGAACTTCAGACTCTGGCAGATGATTTGAATTTAATTTGCTCTCCTCGTTTTTATGGTTTGCTCCCTTTGTCTGTAACTGGTGCCAATTATTTCACCAATCTCATAAACCCACTGTGGTGCCGGGCATTTATGCTGGCCACATTTAATATATTTCCCTCAGCTGTTCTTTCCAGTGAATATCATAACATCCCCTTTAAGAACGGCCAGTGTAAGCACTGCTTAGCGGAACTGGACTCAATTTTACATATTCTTCTTCACTGACCTAAATTTAGTGAGCCCCGTCAATTACTACTTAGCTCTGTTATTTCAAATTTCTCTGGCTCCCCTGAGAGCTTAATCTGAATGATGTTAGCAGATAAACAACCTGATTTGACTGAGCGTGTAGCTGAATATCTTGCTATTGTAATAAACTAGGCTGACTGTTTCAAGGAGCCTTGACGTAACTTGACCATATTTATCTTATTGCAGTGGAAAGTATAATCTTGATTGTACGGTTACTGGTTTTAATGCCAATAAAGGTTTTTGATTGATTGATTGACTAACAATTGCATTTCCCCTCAACTCTTAACTACTATTAATTCAATGCTTTTAAGAAAAAAACCTGATTTTTATGATGTGGGATGTTGTGCCTCTACATCCACAATTCAAAACACCAGGAAATGACCCTATATTTCTGCACAATATTGTGCCCACATTGCAGGCATGAAAAAGGATGCTAAGCTTTCTGTAGCAAAGGGCAGCCTGAATGTTGACAACACCCATGTCATCAGGCAAGGTGGTCTACAGGATCACCTTTTGATCATTACCATTCCAAAATTAACATCAGGCAAGGGAAAATCCCACGAGCTGACTCCTTTTTTTCATCACTTCTCACTCAAACACAAAGCAACTGTGATGGCTGTTTTTTGACAAGTATAAATGGTTGTTAAAAGTCATAATTTTTTGTTTGGACTGCCCCCATTTTTAGTATTGCTTGATAAAATGTTGCTTTGAACTGCCAGCACATGCTCACTGCTGCACTCCCATATAGGTCATTAAGTGTCATAAGTTGTGAACATGGGGGTGATGAGAATAATTGAGTTTTATTTTCCCAAAATTAAAAAAAAAAGTCTGTAATTGCTTCAGGTCAGAATGTCCAGCAAGAGTTATGAAGTACAAAAGAGACCCATAAAAGCATTAAACATGTGGATGTTCAGATTAGCTGGCTCAGCAATCGCCTTAGCATTCTACCATGGCAGGACTTCAAGAGTATAATGCAGTTTGATGCACAGCCACATCCCTCCAAGACATGCCTTAAATCCCATAAACTTTACTTAAACCCCATGGAGAATGATATATCTGAACATCTCTTCCTTAAAAAAAAATAAAAAAAATCCTGCCTTCTAGTATCTCTGTATCTCCAAGTTTTACTGACATCAGATATTAAGAAGTCTGGAGAAGAGAAGGTTTGGCCTGCTTTCAATTATATGTGTGTGTGTATATATTTATGTTACCCTGGTATGTTTTTTAAATTATTATTATTTTCAAAAATTTGTCTGGGTTTTCTTGGGATAGTGACACATCAGTTCCACCCCTATCTGAATGATCTCTCCATGTTCTTTCCTCATCCTTTCTGTTTCTTTTATGCTTGTCTTTTTCCTTCCTCCACTCCACCAGCTGTCTCAGCAATCTTTGCCTGGAGTAACAACTCTTTAGTTCACCCACCATGTGTTTTTCTCTCTTTCCCACTGCCCTTCCTCCCTTTCCCCCATGAATTTTCCCCTCCTAACTTTCCTTTCTGCTCTCATGTAACACAGATTCTCTTTCTCATTGGGTTGCTATATATTACTTTCCTAAATTCAGGCAGCCACATCTGTATATTACGCAAATTAATTGCTTCTTCTGTAGACCATGCCATGGCAATGAAAGGGTCAATCACGATATGCAACAGTGTGCACATATGCAGCCATGTAATTTCAGAAGTACTCCTTTCAAAGTTGCTTTATAGTTAGGAAGACAAAAGTTCTGGAAGAGATGTGTGGCTACATTAACAAATAATGCAGGATATGCTCCAGGTTTGGGGTGGTCAGGTGGACATGATTTTCCTTTGACTTTGTAACGTACAAGTCAATGCCAATCAGCCCAGTGTCCCGACCCATCTGATTTCCCCCCCCCCTTACCACTGGAGCTTCTACTTTTTTATATAATGAATATATTCACATCAGTTCAGGCAGTGTGATTAAGCTGATGTGAAGGGGTTTGGAGCTGTTCTATTTGAAGCCATTTCACATTACTACAGCAGCAGAGAGAGGTGGAGGAGTAGGGAAAATGGCTACCATTTGAATTGTCTCTTCTTTAAACCTGCTGCCTAGGTCTCCTTCCTTCCTTCCTTCCTTCCTTCCTTCCTTCCTTCCTTCCTTTCAATAGGCTTGGTGCTGTAGTGCTAGGGCACCTAGATGACCAAAGAGGGGGGAGCAAAGAATCAGCAGAGAGAGAGGAGGAAATTGTCAGTCAGACTTGTTTACAGATTGTTAAGGTAGTTCTGCTGTAACCATTCCTCTGCAGACTAATCAAGAGAGTCAAACATCACCAAAATCTCTGTGAAGCTTGTTCAGTGATCTGCTGCTAGCTGGGGGGGGGGGGGGGGGAAGGAATGAAGAGGAATATGACAGAACTGATTATAAAACTTACAGTGATGTCATGCCACCTTCTCTGGTTGGCAAACACTGTGATTGGAAAGTACTGCTTAGAACTCATCTAAGACTGGAAGCTAGAACTGTTACTCAGGAAACTCAGCTTCCCTGTTCTGCCTCCCCACAACAGCATCTGATTCTTTCCTTTTATGCCACTGTTTTTGGAACATTTTTTTAGTAATGCCTGTCTTCCATTTAGTATTGGAAACACTGAACTAGTCTGAAGCAATTCAGGCTTTTCTAGAACTTATTGAGACCAATCCAGTCTGAATCAGACCAAATCAGTCTAGTTGCATCATTCTAAATTGAATGCTGTAAAATGAATTGATTCATTTGCACAATCCTAAAATGCATATATTTATGGGTGTG